>CM035118.1:154261185-155461185 GCA_020205555.1 Panax stipuleanatus
ATTTAGTGAACTAATGAAACAATAAGAAGGTCTCCTTAAATGAAGACATGTGTGAGATGTAACATCGTTCTGAACGTGGTAGTAATGTGATTGCTCCTATTGATTCTAATCATACTAGAACAAAGATATAGGACACCTAATCACCTCTTTCTTTGACAATTTTAGTGAACCAATGAAATAATAATAAGGTCTCCTTAAATGAAGACTTGTGTGAGATGTAGGCATTGTTTTGAACGTGATAGTAATGGGATGGCTCCTTTTGATGCTAATCAAACTAGAACGAAGTTATAGGACTCCTAATCACCTATTTTTTGACAATTTTAGAGAACTAATGAAACATTAAGAATGTCTCCCTAAATGAAGACTTGTGTGAGATGTATGTACGCATGGTTTTGAACGCGATAGTCATGAGTTTCTCCTTTTGACGCTAATCAAACTAGAACGAAGTAATACAACTATTGATCACCTCTTTCTTTGTAAATTTGAAACAACCAATGAAACAATATGATGGTCTACCTAAATGAAGACTTGTGTGAGATCTACGCATCGTTTTGGACGCGATAGTGATGGAATTCCTTCTTTTGATGCTAATTTCAACTTGAACGAAGTAATAGGACTCAAAATCACAATATTTTGACAATTTGAGAGAACTAATGAAACAGTAAGAAGGTTTTTCTAAATGAAGATTTGTGTGAGATGTGCGGATCGTTGTGAAGGCACTAGTGATAGGATTGTTCCTTTTGATGCTAATCAAACTAGAGCGAATTCTAGAAACTCATAATCACCTCTTTCTTGACAATTTGGGAGAACAGATGAAACAATAAGAAGATCTCCCTAAATCAAGACTTGTGGTGAGATGTACACATCATTTTAACGCTATAGTCATGGGATTGTTCATTTGATCTAATCAAATTAGAACGAAATAATAGGACTCCTAATCACCCTTTCTTTGATAATTTAGAGAAACCAATGAAACAATAAGTAGGTCTCCTTAAATAAAGACTTGTGCGAGAAGTTACACATCGTTTTGAACGTGATAGTAATGGGATTGTTCTTTTTGATGCTAATTCAAACTAGAACTAAGTTATAGGACTCATATTCAGCTCTTTTTTGAACAATTTTAGAAAACCAAATGAAACAATAAGAAGGTATTCCAAAATGAATACTTGTGTGAGATGTACGGATCTTTTGAAGGGACTAGTGATAGAGTTGCTCCTTTTGATGCTAATCAAACTAGAACGAAGTCATAGGACTCATAATCACCTCTTTCTTTGATAATTTGAGAGATCCAATGAAACAATAAGAAGGTCTCCCTAAATTATAAGACTTGTGTGAGATGTACGTATCGTTTTAAACGCGATAGTCATAGGATTGCTCTTTATGATGCTAATCAAATGAGAACGAAGTAATAGTACTCCTAATCACCTCTTTCTAATTTGGCAAAAAAAAATCATCTCTTTCTTTGACAATTTTAGTGAACCAATGAAACAATAAGACGGTCTCCTTAAATGAAGATATGTGTGAGATGTACGCATCGTTCTGAACGTGATAGTAATGTGATTGCTCCTTTTGATGCTAATCAAACTAGATCGAAGATATAGGACTCCTAATCACCTCTTTCTTTGACAATTTTAGTGAACCAATGAAATAATAAGAAGGTCTCCTTAAATGAAGACTTGTGTGAGATGTAAGCATTGTTTTGAACGTGATAGTAATGGGATTGCTCCTTTTGATGCTAATCAAACTAGAACGAAGTTATAGGACTCCTAATCACCTATTTCTTTGACAATTTTAGAGAACCAATGAAACATTAAGAACGTCTCTCTAAATGAAGACTTGTGTGAGATGTATGTACGCATGATTTTGAACGCGATAGTCATGGGTTTCTCTTTTTGACGCTAATAAAACTAGAACGAAGTAATAGAACTATTGATCACGTCTTTCTTTGTAAATTTGAAACAACCAATGAAACAACATGATGGTCTACCTAAATGAAGACTTGTGTGAGATCTACGCATCGTTTGGACGCGATAGTGATGGAATTCCTTCTTTTCATGCTAATTTCAACTTGAACGAAGTAATAGGACTCAAAATCACAATATTTGACAATTTGAGATAACTAATGAAATAGTAAGAAGGTTTTCCTATATGAGATTTGTGTGAGATGTACGGATCGTTTTGAAGGCACTAGTGATAGGATTGTTCCTTTTGATGCTAATCAAACTAGAACGAAGTCATATGACTCATAATCACCTCTTTCTTTGACAATTTGAGGAGAACCCAATGAAACAATAAGAAGGTCTCCCTAAATCAAGACTTATGTGAGATGTACGCATCATTTTTAACGCGATAGTCAAGGGATTGTTCATTTTGATGCTAATCAAATTAGAACGAAATAATAGGTATCCTAATCACCTCTTTCTTTGACAATTTAGAGAACCAATGAAACAATAAGTAGGTCTCCTAAAATAAAGACTTGTGCGAGAAGTACGCATCGTTTTGAACGTGATAGTAATGTGATTGTTCCTTTTGATGCTAATTAAATTAGAACAAAGTTATAGGACTCATAATCACCTCTTTTTTGATAATTTTAGAAAACCAAATGAAACAATAAGAAGGTCTTCCTAAATGAATACTTGTGTGAGATGTACAGATCTTTTGAAGGCACTAGTGATAGAAGTGCTCCTTTTGATGCTAATCAAATAAGAACGAAGTCATAGGACTCATAATCACCTCCTTCTTTGACAATTTGAGAGATTCAATGAAACAATAAGAAGGTCTCCCTAAATTATAAAGACTTGTGTGAGATGTACGCATTGTTTTAAACGCGATAGTCATAGGATTGCTCTTTTTGATGCTAATCAAATTAGAACGAAGTAATAGGACTCCTAATCACCTCTTTCTAATTTAGCAAAAAAAAATACCTCTTTCTTTGACAATTTTAGTGAACTAATGAAACAATAAGAAGGTCTCCTTAAATGAAGACATGTGTGAGATGTACACATCGTTCTGAACGTGGTAGTAATGTGATTGCTCCTATTGATTCTAATCATACTAGAACAAAGATATAGGACACCTAATCACCTCTTTCTTTGACAATTTTAGTGAACCAATGAAATAATAATAAGGTCTCCTTAAATGAAGACTTGTGTGAGATGTAGGCATTGTTTTGAACGTGATAGTAATGGGATGGCTCCTTTTGATGCTAATCAAACTAGAACGAAGTTATAGGACTCCTAATCACCTATTTTTTGATAATTTTAGAGAACTAATGAAACATTAAGAATGTCTCCCTAAATGAAGACTTGTGTGAGATGTATGTACGCATGGTTTTGAACGCGATAGTCATGAGTTTCTCCTTTTGACGCTAGTCAAACTAGAACGAAGTAATACAACTATTGATCACCTCTTTCTTTGTAAATTTGAAACAACCAATGAAACAATATGATGGTCTACCTAAATGAAGACTTGTGTGAGATCTACGCATCGTTTTGGACGCGATAGTGATGGAATTCCTTCTTTTGATGCTAATTTCAACTTGAACGAAGTAATAGGACTCAAAATCACAATATTTTGACAATTTGAGAGAACTAATGAAACAGTAAGAAGGTTTTTCTAAATGAAGATTTGTGTGAGATGTGCGGATCGTTTTGAAGGCACTAGTGATAGGATTGTTCCTTTTGATGCTAATCAAACTAGAGCGAAGTCATAGAACTCATAATCACCTCTTTCTTTGATAATTTGAGAGAACAGATGAAACAATAAGAAGATCTCCCTAAATCAAGACTTGTGTGAGATGTACACATCATTTTTAACGCGATAGTCATGGGATTGTTCATTTTGATCTAATCAAATTAGAACGAAATAATAGGACTCCTAATCACCTCTTTCTTTGACAATTTAGAGAACCAATGAAACAATAAGTAGGTCTCCTTAAATAAAGACTTGTGCGAGAAGTACGCATCGTTTTGAACGTGATAGTAATGGGATTGTTCTTTTTGATGCTAATTAAACTAGAACTAAGTTATAAGACTCATAATCAGCTCTTTTTTGACAATTTTAGAAAACCAAATGAAACAATAAGAAGGTCTTCCTAAATGAATACTTGTGTGAGATGTACGGATCTTTTTGAAGGGACTAGTGATAGAGTTGCTCCTTTTGATGCTAATCAAACTAGAACGAAGTCATAGGACTCATAATCACCTCCTTCTTTGACAATTTAAGAGATCCAATGAAACAATAAGAAGGTCTCCCTAAATTATAAAGACTTGTGTGAGATGTACGTATCGTTTTAAACGCGATAGTCATAGGATTGCTCTTTGTGATGCTAATCAAATTAGAACGAAGTAATAGTACTCCTAATCACCTCTTTCTGATTTGGCAAAAAAAAATCATCTCTTTCTTTGACAATTTTAGTGAACCAATGAAACAATAAGACGGTCTCCTTAAATGAAGACATGTGTGAGATGTACGCATCATTCTGAACGTGATAGTAATGTGATTGCTCCTTTTGATGCTAATCAAACTAGAACGAAGATATAGGACTCCTAATCACCTCTTTCTTTGACAATTTTAGTGAACCAATGAAATAATAATAAGGTCTCCTTAAATGAAGACTTGTGTGAGATGTAAGCATTGTTTTGAACGTGATAGTAATGGAATTGCTCCTTTTGATGCTAATCAAACTAGAACGAAGTTATAGGACTCCTAATCACCTATTTCTTTGACAATTTTAGAGAACCAATGAAACATTAAGAATGTCTCCCTAAATGAAGACTTGTGTGAGATGTATGTACGCATGATTTGAACGCGATAGTCATGGGTTTCTCCTTTAGACGCTAATCAAACTAGAACGAAGTAATACAACTATTGATCACCTCATTCTTTGTAAATTTGAAATAACCAATGAAACAATATGAAGGTCTACCTAAATGAAGACTTGTGTGATATCTACGCATCGTTTTGGACGCGATAGTGATGGAATTCCTTCTTTTCATGCTAATTTCAACTTGAACGAAGTAATAGGACTCAAAATCACAATATTTTGACAATTTGAGATAACTAATGAAATAGTAAGAAGGTTTTCCTATATGAAGATTTGTGTGAGATGTACGGATCGTTTTGAAGGCATTCGTGATAGGATTGTTCCTTTTGATGCTAATCAAACTAGAACGAAGTCATAGGACTCATAATCACCTCTTCTTTGACAATTTGAGAGAACCAATGAAACAATAAGAAGGTCTCCCTAAATCAAGACTTGTGTGAGATGTACACATCATTTTAACGCGATAGTCATGGGATTGTTCATTTTGATGCTAATCAAATTAGAACGAAATAATAGGAATCCTAATCACCTCTTTCTTTGACAATTTAGAGAACCAATGAAACAATAAGTAGGTCTCCTAAAATGAAGACTTGTGCGAGAAGTACGCATCGTTTTGAACGTGATAGTAATGGGATTGTTCCTTTTGATGCTAATTAAATTAGAACAAAGTTATAGGACTCATAATCACCTCTTTTTTGATAATTTTAGAAAACCAAATGAAACAATAAGAAGGTCTTCCTAAATGAATACTTGTGTGAGATGTACGGATCTTTTTGAAGGCACTAGTGATAGAATAGCTCCTTTTGATGCTAATAAAACTAGAACGAAGTCATAGGAGTCATAATCACCTCCATCTTTGACAATTTGAGAGATTCAATGAAACAATAAGAAGGTCTCCCTAAATTATAAAGACTTGTGTGAGATGTACGCATCGTTTTAAACGCGATAGTCATAGGATTGCTATTTTTGATGCTAATCAAATTAGAACGAAGTAATAGGACTCCTAACCACCCATTTCTGATTTAGCAAAAAAAACACCTCTTTCTTAGACAATTTTAGTGAACCAATGAAACAATAAGAAGGTCCCCTTAAATGAAGACGTGTGAGATGTACACATCGTTTTGAACGTAATAGTAATGTGATTGCTTCTTTTGATGCTAATCAAACTAGAACAAAGTTATAGTACTCCTAATCACCTCTTTCTTTGACAATTTTAGTGAACCAATGAAATAATAAGGTCTTCTTAAATGAAGGCTTGTTTGAGATGTAGGCATTATTTTGAACGTGATAGTAATGGGATTGCTCTTTTTGATGCTAATCAAACTAGAACGAAGTTATAGGACTCCTAATCACCAATTTCTTTGATAATTTTAGAGAACCAATGAAACATTAAGAATGTCTCCCTAAATGAAGACTTGTGTGAGATGTGTGTACGCTGCGGTTTTGAACGCGATAGTCATGGGTTTCTCCTTTTAACGCTAATCAAACTAGAACGAAGTAATACAACTATTGATCACCTCATTCTTTGTAAATTTGAAACAACCAATGAAACAATATGAAGGTCTACCTAAATAAAGACTTGTGTGAGATCTACGCATCGTTTTGGACGCGATAGTGATGGAATTCATTCTTTTGATGATAATTTCAACTTGAACGAAGTAATAGGACTCAAATCACAATATTTGACAATTTGAGAGAACTAATGAAACAGTAGAAGGTTTCCCTAAATGAAGACTTGTGTGAGATGTACGGATCGTTTTGAAGGCACTAGTGATAGGATTGTTCCTTGTGATGCTAATCAAACTAGAACGAAGTCATAGGACTCATAATCACCTCTTTCTTTGATAATTTGAGAGAACCAATGAAACAATAAGAAGGTCTCCCTAAATCAAGACTTGTTTGAGATGTACGCATCATTTTTAACGCGATAGTCATGGGATTACTCTTTTTGATGCTAATCAAATTTGAACGAAGTAATAGGACTCCTAATCACCTCTTTCTTTGACAATTTTAGTGAACCATTGAAACAATAAGATGGTCTCCTTAAATGAAGACATGTGTGAGATATACGCATCGTTCTGAACGTGATAGTAATGTGATTCCTCCTTTTGATGCTAATCAAACTAGAACGAAGATATAGGACTCCTAATCACCTCTTTCTTTGACAATTTTAGTGACCAATAAAATAATAGGAAGGTCTCCTTCAATGAAGACTTTTGGGAGATGTAGGCATTATTTTGAACGTGAAAATAATGGGATTGCTCCTTTTAATGCTAATCAAACTAGAACGAAGTTATAGGACTCCTAATCACCTATTTGTTTGATAATTTTAGAGAACCAATGAAACATTAAGAATGTCTCCCTAAATAAAGACTTGTGTGAGATGTATATACGCATGATTTTGAACGCGATAGTCATGGATTTTTCCTTTTGACGCTAATCTATTGATCACCTCTTTCTTTGTAAATTTGAAACAACCAATGAAACATATGATGGTCTACCTAAATGAAGACTTGTGTGAGATCTACGCATCGTTTTGGACGCGATAGTGATGGAATTCCTTCTTTTGATGCTAATTTCAACTTGAACGAAGTAATAGGACTCAAAATCACAATATTTGACAATTTGAGAGAACTAATGAAATAGTAAGAAGGTTTTCCTATATGAAGATTTGTGTGAGATGTACGGATCGTTTTGAAGGCATTCGTGATAGGATTGTTCCTTTTGATGCTAATCAAACTAGAACGAAGTCATAGGACTCATAATCACCTCTTTCTTTGACAATTTGAGAGAACCAATGAAACAATAAGAAGGTCTCCCTAAATCAAGACTTGTGTGAGATGTACACATCATTTTTAACGCGATAGTCATAGGATTGTTCATTTTGATGATAATCAAATTAGAACGAAATAATAGGACTCCTAATCACCTCTTTCTTTGACAATTTAGAGAACCAATGAAACAATAAGTAGGTCTCCTTAAATAAAGACTTGTGCGAGAAGTACGCATCGTTTTGAACGTGATAGTAATGGGATTGTTCCTTTTGATGCTAATTAAACTAGAACGAAGTTATAGGACTCATAATCACCTCTTTTTTGACAATTTTAGAAAACCAAATGAAATAATAAGAAGATCTTCCTAAATGAATACTTGTGTGAGATGTACGGATCTTTTTGAAGGCACTAGTGATAGAATTGCTACTTTTAATGCTAATCAAACTAGAACGAAGTCATCGGACTCATAATCACCTCTTTCTTTGACAATTTGAGAGATTCAATGAAACAATAAGAAGGTCTCCCTAAATTATAAAGACTTGTGTGAGATGTACGCATCGTTTTAAACGCGATAGTCATGGGATTGCTCCTTTTGATGCTAATCAAATTAGAACGAAGTAATAGGACTCCTAACCACCTCTTTTTGATTTAGCAAAAAAAACACCTCTTTCTTAGACAATTTTAGTGAACCAATGAAACATTAAGAAGGTCCCCTTAAATGAAGACATGTGTGAGATGTACGCATCGTTTTGAACGAGATAGTAATGTGATTGCTCCTTTTGATGCTAATCAAACTAGAACAAAGTTATAGGACTCCTAGTCACCTCTTTCTTTAACAATTTTAGTGAACCAATGAAATAATAAGAAGGCCTTCTTAAATGAAGACTTGTGTGAGATGTAGGCATTATTTTGAACGTGATAGTAATGGGATTGCTCATTTTGATGCTAATCAAACTAGAACGAAGTTGTAGGACTCCTAATCACCTATTTCTTTGACAATTTTAGAGAACCAATGAAACATTAAGAATGTCTCCCTAAATGAAGACTTGTGTGAGATGTATGTACGCTGCGATTTTGAACGCGATAGTCATGAGTTTCTCCTTTAGACGCTAATCAAACTAGAACGAAGTAATACAACTATTGATCACCTCATTCTTTGTAAATTTGAAACAACCAATGAAACAATATAAAGGTCTACCTAAATGAAGACTTGTGTGAGATCTACGCATCATTTTGGACGCGATAGTGATGGAATTCATTCTTTTGATGATAATTTCAACTTGAACGAAGTAATAGGACTCAAAATCACAATATTTTGACAATTTGAGAGAACTAATGAAACAGTAGAAGGTTTCCCTAAATGAAGACTTGTGTGAGATGTACGGATCGTTTTGAAGGCACTAGTGATAGGTTTGTTCCTTTTGATGCTAATCAAACTAGAACGAAGTCCTAGGGCTCATAATCACCTCTTTCTTTGATAATTTGAGAGAACCAATGAAACAATAAGAAGGTCTCCCTAAATCAAGACTTGTGTGAGATGTACGCATCATTTTTAACGCCATAGTCAAGGGATTGTTCATTTTGATGCTAATCAAATTAGAACGAAATAATAGGAATCCTAATCACCTCTTTCTTTGACAATTTATAGAACCAATTAAACAATAAGTAGGTCTCCTAAAATAAAGACTTGTGCGAGAAGTACGCATCGTTTTGAACGTGATAGTCATGGAATTGTTCCTTTTGATGCTAATTAAATTAGAACAAAGTTATAGGACTCATAATCACATCTTTTTGATAATTTTAGAAAACCAAATGAAACAATAAGAAGGTCTTCCTAAATGAATACTTGTGTGAGATGTACGGATCTTTTGAAGGCACTAGTGATAGAATTGCTCCTTTTGATGCTAATCAAACAAGAACGAAGTCATAGGACTCATAATCACCTCCTTCTTTGACAATTTGAGAGATTCAATGAAACAATAAGAAGGTCTCCCTAAATTATAAAGACTTGTGTGAGATGTACGCATCGTTTTAAACGCGATAGTCATAGGATTGCTCTTTTTGATGCTAATCAAATGAGAACGAAGTAATAGGACTCCTAATCACCTCTTTCTAATTTAGCAAAAAAAAATATCTCTTTCTTTGACAATTTTAGTGAACCAATGAAACAATAAGAAGGTCTCCTTAAATGAAGACATGTGTGAGATGTACACATCGTTCTGAACGTGATAGTAATGTGATTGCTCCTATTGATTCTAATCATACTAGAACAAAGATATAGGACACCTAATCACCTCTTTCTTTGACAATTTTAGTGAACCAATGAAATAATAAGGTCTCCTTAAATGAAGACTTGTGTGAGATGTAGACATTATTTTGAACGTGATAGTAATGGGATGGCTTCTTTTGATGCTAATCAAACTAGAACGGAGTTATAGGACTCCTAATCACCTATTTTTTGACAATTTTAGAGAACTAATGAAACATTAAGAATGTCTCCCTAAATGAAGACTTGTGTGAGATGTATGTACGCATGGTTTTGAACGCGATAGTCATGAGTTTCTCCTTTTGACGCTAATCAAACTAAAACGAAGTAATACAACTATTGATCACCTCTTTCTTTGTAAATTTGAAACAACCAATGAAAAAATATGATGGTCTACCTAAATGAAGACTTGTGTGAGATCTACGCATCGTTTTGGACGCGATAGTGATGGAATTCCTTCTTTTGATGCTAATTTCAACTTGAAACGAAAAATAGGACTCAAAATCACAAAATTTTGACAATTTGAGAGAACTAATGAAACAGTAAGAAGGTTTTTCTAAATCAAGATTTGTGTGAGATGTACGGATCTTTTTGAAGGCTAGTAGAATTGCTCCTTTTAATGCTAATCAAACTAGAACGAAGTCATAGGACTCATAATCACCTCCTTCTTTGACAATTTGAGAGATTCAATGAAACAATAAGAAGGTCACCCTAAATTATAAAGACTTGTGTGAGATGTACGCATCATTTTAAACGCGATAGTCATAAGATTGCTCTTTTTGATGCTAAACAAATTAGAACGAAGTAATAGGACTCCTAACCACCTCTTTCTGATTTAGCAAAAAAAAACACCTCTTTCTTTGACAATTTTAGTGAACCAATGAAACAATAAGAAGGTCTCCTTAAATGAAGACATGTGTGGGATGTACGCATCGTTTTGAACGTGATAGTAATGTGATTGCTCCTTTTGATGCTAATCAAACTAGAACAAAGTTATAGGACTCCTAATCACCTCTTTCTTTGACAATTTTAGTGAACCAATGAAATAACAAGAAGGTCTCCTTAAATGAAGACTTGTGTGAGATGTAGGCATTATTTTGAACGTGATAGTAATGGGATTGCTCTTTTTGACGCTAATCAAACTAGAATGAAGTTATAGGACTCCTAATCACCTATTTCTTTGACAATTTTAGAGAACCAATGAAACATTAAGAATGTCTCCCTAAATGAAGACTCGTGTAAGATGAATGTACGCTGTCGTTTTGAATACGATAGTCATGGGTTTCTCCTTTTGACGCTAATCAAACTAGAACTAAGTAATACAACTATTGATCACCTCATTCTTTGTAAATTTGAAACAACCAATGAAACAATATGATGGTCTACCTAAATGAAGACTTGTGTGAGATCTACGCATCGTTTTGGACACGATAGTGATGGAATTCATTCTTTTGATGATAATTTCAACTTGAACGAAGTAATAATACTCAAAATCACAATATTTTGACAATTTGAGAGAACTAATGAAGCAGTAAGAAGGTTTCCCTAAATGAAGACTTGTGTGAGATGTACGGATCGTTTTGAAGGCACTAGTGATAGGATTGTTCCTTTTGAAGCTAATCAAACTAGAACGAAGTCATAGGACTCATAATCACCTCTTTCTTTGATAATTTGAGAGAACCAATGAAACAACAAGAAGGTCTCCCTAAATCAAGACTTGTGTGAGATGTACACATCATTTTAACGCGATAATCAAGGGATTGTTCATTTTGATGCTAATCAAATTAGAACGAAATAATAGGAATCCTAATCACCTCTTTCTTTGACAATTTAGAGAACCAATGAAACATTAAGTAGGTCTCCTAAAATGAAGACCTGTGCGAGAAGTACGCATCGTTTTGAACGTGATAGTAATGCAATTGTTCCTTTTGATGCTAATTAAATTAGAACAAAGTTATAGGACTCATAATCACATCTTTCTTGATAATTTTAGAAAACCAAATGAAACAATAAGAAGGTCTTCCTAAATAAAAACTTGTGTGAGATGTACGGATCTTTTTGAAGGCACTAGTGATAGAATTGCTCCTTTTGATGTTAATCAAACTAGAACGAAGTCATAGGACTCATAATCACCTCCTTCTTTGACAATTTGAGAGATTCAATGAAACAATAAGAAGGTCTCCCTAAATTATAAAGACTTGTGTGAGATGTATGCATCGTTTTAAATGCGATAGTCATAGGATTGCTCTTTTTGATGCTAATCAAATTAGATCGAAGTAATAGGACTCCTAACCACCTCTTTTTGATTTAGCAAAAAAAAAACACCTCTTTCTTTGACAATTTTAGTGAACCAATGAAACAATAAGAATGTCTCCTTAAATGAAGACATGTGTGAGATGTACGCATCATTTTGAACGTGATAGTAATGTGATTGCTCCTTTTGATGCTAATCAAACTAGAACAAAGTTATAGGACTACTAATCACCTCTTTCTTTGACAATTTTAGTGAACCAATAAAATAATAAGAAGGTCTCCTTAAATGAAGACTTGTGTGAGATGTATGCATTATTTTGAACGTGATAGTAATGGGATTGCTCTTTTTGATGCAAATCAAACTAGAACGAAGTTATAGGACTCCTAATCACCTATTTCTTTGACAATTTTAGAAAACCAATGAAACATTAAGAATGTCTCCCTAAATGAAGACTTGTGTGAGATGTATGTACACTGCGGTTTTGAATGCGATAGTCATGGGTTTCTCCTTTTGACGCTAATCAAACTAGAACTAAGTAATACAACTATTGATCACCTCATTCTTTGTAAATTTGAAACAACCAATGAAACAATATAAAGGTCTACCTAAATTAAGACTTGTGTGAGATCTACGCATCGTTTTGAACGCGATAGAGATGGAATTCCTTCTTTTGATGCTAATTTCAACATGAACGAAGCAATAGGACTTAAAATCACAATATTTTGACAATTTGAGAGAACTAATGAAACAGTAAGAAGGTTTTCCTAAATCAAGATTTGTGTGAGATGTACGGATCGTTTTGAAGGCACTAGTGACAGGATAGTTCCTTTTGATGCTAATCAAACTAGAACGAAGTCATAGGACTCATAATCACCTCTTTCTTTGACAATTTGAGAGAACCAATGAAACAATAAGAAGGTCTCCCTAAATCAAGACTTGTGTGAGATGTACGCATCATTTTTAACGCGATAGTCAAGGGATTGTTCATTTTGATGCTAATCAAATTAGAACGAAATAATAGGAATCCTAATCACCTCTTTCTTTGAAAATTTAAAGAACCAATGAAACAATAAGTTGGTCTCCTAAAATGAAGACTTGTGCGAGAAGTACGCATCGTTTTGAACGTGATAGTAATGGAGTTGTTCCTTTTGATGCTAATTAAATTAGAACAAAGTTATAGGACTCATAATCACCTCTTTTTTGATAATTTTAGAAAACCAAATGAAATAATAAGAAGGTCTTCCTAAATGAAAACTTGTGTGAGATGTACGGATCTTTTGAAGGCACTAGTGATAGAATTGCTCCTTTTGATGCTAATCAAACTAGAACGAAGTCATAGGACTCATAATCACCTCCTTCTTTGACAATTTGAGAGATTCAATGAAACAATAAGAAAGTCTCCCTAAATTATAAAGACTTATGTGAGATGTACGCATCGTTTTAAACGCGATAGTCATAGGATTGCTCTTTTTGATGCTAATCAAATTATAACGAAGTAATAGGACTCCTAATCACCTCTTTCTGATTTAGGGAAAAAAAAATACCTCTTTCTTTGACAATTTTAGTGAACAAATGAAACAATAAGAAGATTTCCTTAAATGAAGACATGTGTGAGACGTACGCATCGTTCTGAACGTGATAGTAATGTGATTGCTCCTTTTGATGCTAATCAAAATAGAACGAAGTTATAGGACTCCTAATCACCTATTTATTTGACAATTTTAGAGAACCAATGAAACATTAAGAATGTCTCCCTAAATGAAAACTTGTGTGAGATGTATGTACGCATGGTTTTGAACGCGATAGTCATGGGTTTCTACTTTTGACGCTAATCAAACTAGAACGAAGTAATGCAACTATTGATCACCTCATTCTTTGTAAATTTGAAACAACCAATGAAACAATATGATGGTCTACCTAAATGAAGACTTGTGTGAGATCTACGCATCGTTTTGGACGCGATAGTGATGGAATTCATTCTTTTGATGATAATTTCAACTTGAACAAAGTAATAGGACCCAAAATCACAATATTTTGACTATTTGAGAGAACTAATGAAACAGTAAGAATGTTTCCCTAAATGAAGACTTGTGTGAGATGTACGGATCGTTTTGATGGCACTAGTGACAGGATTGTTCCTTTTGATGCTAATCAAACTAGAACGAAGTCATATAACTCATAATCACCTCTTTCTTTGATAATTTGAGAGAACCAATGAAACAATAAGAATGTCTCCCTAAATCAAGACTTGTGTGAGATGTACACATCATTTTTAACGCGATAGTCATGCGATTGTTCATTTTGATGCTAATCAAATTAGAACGAAATAATAGGACTCCTAATCACCTCTTTCTATGACAATTTAGAGAACCAATGAAACAATAAGTAGGTCTCCTTAAATAAAGACTTGTGCTAGAAGTACGCATCGTTTTGAACGTGATAGTAATGGGATTGTTCCTTTTGGTGGTAATTAATCTAGAACTAAGTTATAGGACTCATAATCACCTTTTTTGACAATTTTAGAAAACCAAATGAAACAATAAGAAGGTCTTCCAAAATGAATACTTGTGTGAGATGTACGGATCTTTTTGAAGGCACTAGTGATAGAAATGCTCCTTTTGATGCTAATCAAACTAGAACGAAGTCATAGGATTCATAATTACCTCCTTCTTTGACAATTTGAGAGATTCAATGAAACAATAAGAAGGTCTCCCTAAATTATAAAGACTTGTGTGAGAGATGTACGTATCGTTTTAAACGCCATAGTCATAGGATTGCTCTTTTTGATGCTAATCAAATAAGATCGAAGTAATAGTACTCCTAATCACCTCTTTCTGATTTAGCAAAAAAAATCACCTCTTTCTTTGACAATTTTAGTGAACCAATGAAACAATAAGCCGGTCTCCTTAAATGAAGACATGTGTCACATGTACGCATCGTTTTGAACGTGATAGTATATGATTGCTCCTTTTGATGCTAATTAAACTAGAACTAAGATATAGTACTCCGAATCACCTCTTTCTTTGACAATTTTAGTGAACCAATGAAATAATAAGAAGGTCTCCTTAAATGAAGACTTGTGTGAGATGTAGGCATTGTTTTGAACGTGATAGTAACGGGATTGTTCCTTTTGATGCTAATCAAACTAGAACGAAGTTATAGGACTCCTAATCACCTATTTCTTTGACAATTTTAGAGAACCAATGAAACATTAATAATGTCTCCCTAAATGAAGACTTGTGTGAGATGTATGTACGCATGATTTTAAACGCGATAGTCAAGGGTTTCTCCTTTTGACGCTAAAAAAACTAGAACGAAGTAATACAACTATTGATCACCTCTTTCTTTGTTAATTTGAAACAACCAATGAAACAATATGATGGTCTACCTAAATGAAGACTTGCGTGAGATATACTCATCGTTTTGGACGCGATAGTGATGGAATTCCTTCTTTTGATGCTAATTTCAACTTGAACAAAGTAATAGGACTCAAAATCACAATATTTTGACAATTTGAGAGAACTAATGAAACAGTAAGATGGTTTTCCTATATGAAGATTTGTGTGAGATGTACGGATCGTTTTGAAGGCACTAGTGATAGGATTGTTCCTTTTGATGCTAATCAAACTAGAACGAAGTCATAGGACTCATAATCACCTCTTTCTTTGACAATTTGAAAGAACCAATGAAACAATAAGAAGGTCTCCCAAAATTAAGACTTGAGTGAGATGTACACATCATTTTTAACGCGATAGTCATGGGATTGTTCATTTTGATGCTAATCAAATTAGAACGAAATAATAGGAATCCTAATCACCTCTTTCTTTGACAATTTAGAGAACCAATGAAACAATAAGTAGATTTCCTTAAATAAAGATTTGTGCGAGAAGTACGCATCGTTTTGAACGTGATAGTAATGGGATTGTTCCTTTTGATGCTAATTAAACTAGAACGAAGTTATAGGACTCATAATCATCTATTTTTTGACAATTTTAGAAAACCAAATAAAACAATGAGAAGATCTTCCTAAATGAAAACTTGTGTGAGATGTACGGATCTTTTTGAAGGCACTAGTGATAGAATTGCTCCTTTTAATGCTAATCAAACTAGAACGAAGTCATAGGACTCATAATCACCTCTTTCTTTGACAATTTGAGAGATTCAATGAAACAATAAGAATGTCTCCCTAAATTATAAAGACTTGTGTGAGATGTACGCATCGTTTTAAACGCGATAGTCATAGGATTGCTCTTTTTGATGCTAATCAAATTAGAACGAAGTAATAGGACTCCTAACCACCTCTTTCTGATTTAGCAAAAAAAAACACCTCTTTCTTTGAAAATTTTAGTGAACCAATGAAACAATAAGAAGGTCTCCTTAAATAAAGACATGTGTGAGATGTACGCATCGTTTTGAACGTGATAGTAATGTGATTGCTCCTTTTGATGGTAATCAAACTAGAACAAAGTTATAGCACTCCTAATCACCTCTTTCTTTGATAATTTTAGTGAAGCAATGAAATAATAAGAAGGTCTCCTTAAATGAAGACTTGTGTGAGATGTAGGCGTTATTTTGAACGTGATAGTAATGGGATTGCTCTTTTTGATGCTAATCAAACTAGAACGAAGTTATAGGACTCCTAATCACCTAATTCTTTGACAATTTTAGAGAACCAATGAAACATTAAGAATGTCTACCTAAATGAATACTTGTGTGAGATGTATGTACGTTGCGGTTTTGAACGCGATAGTCATGGGTTTCTCCTTTTGACTCTAATCAAACTAGAACGAAGTAATACAACTATTGATCACCTCATTCTTTGTAAATTTGAAACAACCAATGAAACAATATGAAGGTCTACCTAAATGAAGACTTGTGTGAGATCTACGCATAGTTTTGGATGCGATAGTGATGGAATTCATTCTTTTGATGATAATTTCAACTTGAACGAAGTAATAGGACTCAAAATCACAATATTTTGACAATTTGAGAGAACTAATGAAACAGTAGAAGGTTTCCCTAAATGAAGACTTGTGTGAGATGTACGGATCGTTTTGAAGGCACTAGTGATAGGATTGTTCCTTTTGATGCTAATCAAACTAGAACGAAGTCATAGGACTCATAATCACCTCTTTCTTTGACAATTTGAGAGAACCAATGAAACAATAAGAAGGTCTCCCTAAATCAAGACTTGTGTGAGATGTACGCATCATTTTTAACGCGATAGTCATGGGATTACTCTTTTTGATGCTAATCAAATTAGAACGAAGTAATAGGACTCCTAATCACCTCTTTCTGATTTAGCAAAAAAAAATCACCTCTTTCTTTGACAATTTTAGTCAACCAATGAAACAATAAGAAGGTCTCCTTAAATGAAGACATGTGTGAGATATACGCATCGTTCTGAACGTGATAGTAATGTGATTCCTCCTTTTGATACTAATCACACTAGAACGAAGATATAGGACTCCTAATCACCTCTTTCTTTGACAATTTTAGTGACCAATAAAATAATAAGAAGGTCTCCTTCAATGAAGACTTTTGGGAGATGTAGGCATTGTTTTGAACATGATAATAATGGGATTGCTCCTTTTGATGCTAATCAAACTAGAACGAAGTTATAGGACTCCTAATCACCTATTTCTTTGACAATTTTAGAGAACCAATGAAACATTAAGAATGTCTCCCTAAATGAAGACTTGTGTGAGATGTATGTACGCATGATTTTGAACGCGATAGTTATGGGTTTCTCCTTTTGACGCTAAGCAAACTAGAACAAAGTAATACAACTATTGATCACCTCTTTCTTTGTAAATTTGAAACAACCAATGTAACAATATGATGGTCTACCTAAATGAAGACTTGTGTGAGATCTACGCATCGTTTTGGACGCGATAGTGATGGAATTCCTTCTTTTGATGCTAATTTCAACTTGAACGAAGTAATAGGACTCAAAATCACAATATTCTGACAATTTAAGAGAACTAATGAAACAGTAAGAAGGTTTTCCTATATGAAGATTTGTGTGAGATGTACGGATCGTTTTGAAGGCACTAGTGATAGGATTGTTCCTTTTGATGCTAATCAAACTAGAACGAAGTTATAGGACTTATAATCACCTCTTTCTTTGACAATTTGAAAGAACCAATGAAACAATAAGAAGGTCTCCCTAAATCAAGACTTGTGTGAGATGTACACATCATTTTTAACGCGATAGTCATGGGATTGTTCATTTTGATGCTAATCAAATTAGAACGAAATAATAGGAATCCTAATCACTTCTTTCTTTGACAATTTAGAGAACCAATGAAACAATAAGTAGGTTTCCTTAAAAAAAGACTTGTGCGAGAAGTACGCATCGTTTTGAACGTGATAGTAATGGGATTGTTCCTTTTGATGCTAATTAAACTAGAACGAAGTTATAGGACTCATAATCACCTATTTTTTGACAATTTTAGAAAACCAAATAAAACAATGAGAAGATCTTCCTAAATGAAAACTTGTGTGAGATGTACGGATCTTTTTGAAGGCACTAGTGATAGAATTGCTCCTTTTAATGCTAATCAAACTAGAACGAAGTCATAGGACTCATAATCACCTCCTTCTTTGACAATTTGAGAGATTCAATGAAACAATAAGAATGTCTCCCTAAATTATAAAGACTTGTGTGAGATGTACGCATCGTTTTAAACGCGATAGTCATAGGATTGCTCTTTTGATGCTAATCAAATTAGAACGAAGTAATAGGACTCCTAACCACCTCTTTCTGATTTAGCAAAAAAAAAACACCTCTTTCTTTGACAATTTTAGTGAACCAATGAAACAATAAGAAGGTCTCCTTAAATGAAGACATGTGTGAGATGTACGCATCGTTTTGAACGTGATAGTAATGTGATTGCTCTTTTTGATGCTAATCAAACTAGAACAAAGTTATAGGACTCCTAATCACCTCTTTCTTTGACAATTTTAGAGAAGCAATGAAATAATAAGAAGGTCTCCTTAAATGAAGACTTGTGTGAGATGTAGGCGTTATTTTGAACGTGATAGTAATGGGATTGCTCTTTTAGATGCTAATCAAACTAGAACGAAGTTATAGGACTCCTAATCACCTATTTCTTTGACAATTTTAGAGAACCAATGAAACATTAAGAATGTCTCCCTAAATAAAGACTTGTGTGAGATGTATGTACGCATGATTTTGAACGCGATAGTCATGGGTTTCTCCTTTTGACGCTAATCAAACTAGAACGAAGTAATACAACTATTGATCACCTCTTTCTTTGTAAATTTGAAACAACCAATGAAACAATATGATGGTCTACCTAAATGAAGACTTGTGTGAGATCTACGCATCGTTTTGGACGCGATAGTGATGGAATTCCTTCTTTTGATGCTAATTTCAACTTGAACGAAGTAATAGGACTCAAAATCACAATAGTCTGACAATTTAAGAGAACTAATGAAACAGTAAGAAGGTTTTCCTATATGAAGATTTGTGTGAGATGTACGGATCGTTTTGAAGGCACTAGTGATAGGATTGTTCCTTTTGATGCTAATCAAACAAGAACGAAGTCATAGGACTCATAATCACCTCTTTCTTTGACAATTTGAAAGAACCAATGAAACAATAAGAAGGTCTCCCTAAATCAACACTTGTGTGAGATGTACACATCATTTTTAACGCGATAGTCATGGGATTGTTCATTTTGATGCTAATCAAATTAGAACGAAATAATAGGACTCCTAATCACCTCTCTTTGATAATTTAGAGAACCAATGAAACAATAAGTAGGTCTCCTTAAATAAAGACTTGTGCAAGAAGTACGCATCCTTTTGAACGTGATAGTAATGGGTTTGTTCTTTTTGATGCTAATTAAACTAGAACTAAGTTATAGGACTCATAATCACCTCTTTTTTGACAATTTTAGAAAACCAAATGAAACAATAAGAAGGTATTCCAAAATGAATACTTATGTGAGATGTACGGATCTTTTTGAAGGCACTAGTGATAGAATTGCTCCTTTTAATGCTAATTAAACTAGAACGAAGTCATAGGACTCATAATCACCTCCTTCTTTGATAATTTGAGAGATTCAATGAAACAATAAGAAGGTCTTCCTAAATTATAAAGACTTGTGTGAGATGTACGCATCGTTTTAAACGCGATAGTCATAGGATTGCTCTTTTTGATGCTAATCAAATTAGAACGAAGTTATAGGACTCCTAATCACCTCTTTCTTTGACAATTTTAGTGAACTAATGAAATAATAAGAAGGTCTCCTTAAATGAAGACTTGTGTGAGATGTAGGCATTATTTTGAACGTGATAGTAATGGGATTGCTCTTTTTGACGCTAATCAAATTAGAACGAAGTTATAGGACTCCTAATCACCTATTTCTTTGACAATTTTAGAGAATCAATGAAACATTAAGAATGTCTCCCTAAATGAAGACTTGTGTGAGATGCATGTACGCAGCGGTTTTGAATGCGATAGTCATGGGTTTCTCCTTTTGACGCTAATCAAACTAGAACTAAGTAATACAACTATTGATCACCTCATTCTTTATAAATTTGAGACAACCAATGAAACAATATGATGGTCTACCTAAATGAAGACTTGTGTGAGATCTACGCATCGTTTTGGACACGATAGTGATGGAATGCATTCTTTTGATGATAATTTCAACTTGAACGAAGTAATAGGACTCAAAATCACAATATTTTGACAATTTGAGAGAACTAATGAAACAGTAAGAAGGTTTCCCTAAATGAAGACTTGTGTGAGATGTACGGATCGTTTTGAAGGCACTAGTGATAGGATTGTTCCTTTTGATGCTAATCAAACTAGAACGAAGTCATAGGACTCATAATCACCTCTTTCTTTGATAATTTGAGAGAACCAATGAAACAACAAGAAGGTCTCCCTAAATCAAGACTTGTGTGAGATGTACACATCATTTTTAACGCGATAATCAAGGGATTGTTCATTTTGATGCTAATCAAATTAGAACGAAATAATAGGAATCCTAATCACCTCTTTCTTTGACAATTTAGAGAACCAATGAAACATTAAGTAGGTCTCCTAAAATGAAGACCTGTGCGAGAAGTACGCATCGTTTTGAACGTGATAGTAATGCAATTGTTCCTTTTGATGCTAATTAAATTAGAACAAAGTTATAGGACTCATAATCACATCTTTCTTGATAATTTTAGAAAACCAAATGAAACAATAAGAAGGTCTTCCTAAATAAAAACTTGTGTGAGATGTACGGATCTTTTTGAAGGCACTAGTGATAGAATTGCTCCTTTTGATGTTAATCAAACTAGAACGAAGTCATAGGACTCATAATCACCTCCTTCTTTGACAATTTGAGAGATTCAATGAAACAATAAGAAGGTCTCCCTAAATTATAAAGACTTGTGTGAGATGTATGCATCGTTTTAAATGCGATAGTCATAGGATTGCTCTTTTTGATGCTAATCAAATTAGATCGAAGTAATAAGACTCCTAACCACCTCTTTCTTTGACAATTTAGAGAACCAATGAAACAATAAGTAGGTCTCCTAAAATGAAGACTTGTGCGAGAAGTACGCATCGTTTTGAACGTGATAGTAATGGAATTGTTCCTTTTGATGCTAATTAAATTAGAACAAAGTTATATGACTCATAATAACCTTTTTTTTGATAATTTTAGAAAACCAAATGAAACAATAAGAAGGTCTTCCTAAATGAAAACTTGTGTGAGGTGTATAGATCTTTTTGAAGGCATTAGTGATAGAATTGCTCCTTTTGATGCTAATCAAACTAGAACAAAATTATAGGACTTATAATCACCTCCTTCTTTGACAATTTGAGAGATTCAATGAAACAATAAGAAGGTCTCCCTAAATTATAAAGACTTGTGTGAGATGTACGCATCGTTTTAAAAGTGATAGTCATAGGATTGCTCTTTTTGATTCTAATCAAATTAGAACGAAGTAATAGGACTCCTAACCACCTCTTTCTGATTTAGCAAAAAAAACACCTCTTTCTTTGACAATTTTAGTGAACCAATGAAACAATAAGAAGGTCTCCTTAAATGAAGACATATGTGAGATGCACGCATCGTTTTGAACGTGATAGTAATGTGATTGATCCTTTTGATGCTAATCAAACTAGAACAAAGTTATAGGACTCCTAATCACCTCTTTCTTTGACAATTTTAGTGAACCAATGAAATAATAAGAAGGTCTCCTTAAATGAAGACTTGTGTGAGATGTAGGCATTATTTTGAACGTGATAGTAATGGGATTGCTCTTTTTGACGCTAATCAAACAAGAACGAAATTATAGGACTCCTAATCACCTATTTCTTTAACAATTTTAGAGAACCAATGAAACATTAAGAATGTCTCCCTAAATGAATACTTGTGTGAGATGTATGTACGCTGCGGTTTTGAACGCGATAGTCATGGGTTTCTCCTTTTGACGCTAATCAAACTAGAACCAAGTAATACAACTATTGATCACCTCATTCTTTGTAAATTTGAAACAACCAATGAAACAATATGATGGTCTACCTAAATGAAGACTTGTGTGAGATCTACGCATCGTTTTGGACACGATAGTGATGGAATGCATTCTATTGATGATAATTTCAACTTGAACGAAGTAATAGGACTCAAAATCACAATATTTTGACAATTTGAGAGAACTAATGAAACAGTAAGAACGTTTCCCTAAATGAAGACTTGTGTGAGATGTACGGATCGTTTTGAAGGCACTAGTGATAGGATTGTTCTTTTTGATGCTAATCAAACTAGAACTAAGTCATAGGACTCATAATCACCTCTTTCTTTGATAATTTGAGAGAACCAATGAAACAATAAGATGGTCTCCCTAAATCAAGACTTGTGTGAGATGTACGCATCATTTTTAACGCGATAGTCAATGGATTGTTCATTTTGATGGTAATCAAATTAGAACAAAATAATAGGAATCCTAATCACCTCTTTCCTTGACAATTTAGAGAACCAATGAAACAATAAGTAGGTCTCCTAAAATGAAGACTTGTGCGAGAAGTACGCATCGTTTTGAACGTGATAGTAATGGAATTATTCATTTTGATGCTAATTAAATTAGAACAAAGTTATAGGACTCATTATCACCTCTTTTTTGATAATTTTAGAAAACCAAATGAAACAATAAGAAGGTCTTCCTAAATGAAAACTTGTGTGAGATGTACGGATCTTTTTGAAGGCACTAGTGATAGAATTGCTCCTTTTGATGCTAATCAAACTAGAACGAAGTCATAGGACTCATAATCACCTCCTTCTTTGACAATTTGAGAGATTCAATAAAACAATAAGAAGGTCTCCCTAAATTATAAAGACTTGTGTGAGATGTACGCATCGTTTTAAACGCGATAGTCATAGGATTGCTTTTTTTGATGCTAATCAAATTAGAACGAAGTAATAGGACTCCTAACCACCTCTTTCTGATTTAGCAAAAAAACACCTCTTTCTTTGACAATTTTAGTGAACCAATGAAACAATAAGAAGGTCTCCTTAAATGAAGACATATGTGAGATGCACGCATCGTTTTGAACGTGATAGTAATGTGATTGATCCTTTTGATGCTAATCAAACTAGAACAAAGTTATAGGACTCCTAATCACCTCTTTCTTTGACAATTTTAGTGAACCAATGAAATAATAAGAAGGTCTCCTTAAATGAAGACTTGTGTGAGATGTAGGCATTATTTTCAACGTGATAGTAATGGAATTGCTCTTTTTGACGCTAATCAAACTAGAACGAAATTATAGGACTCCTAATCACCTATTTCTTTGACAATTTTAGAGAACCAATGAAACATTAAGAATGTCTCCCTAAATGAATACTTGTGTGAGATGTATGTACGCTGCGGTTTTGAACGCGATAGTCATGGGTTTCTCCTTTTGACGCTAATCAAACTAGAACCAAGTAATACAACTATTGATCACCTCATTCTTTGTAAAATTGAAACAACAAATGAAACAATATGATGGTCTACCTAAATGAAGACTTGTGTGAGATCTACGCATCGTTTTGTACATGATAGTGATGGAATTCATTCTTTTGATGATAATTTCAATTTGAACGAAGTAATAGGACTCAAAATCACAATATTTTGACAATTTGAGAGAACTAATGAAATAGTATGAAGGTTTCCCTAAATGAAGACTTGTGTGAGATGTACGGATCGTTTTGAAGGCACTAGTGATAGGATTGTTCCTTTTGATGCTAATCAAACTAGAACGAAGTCATAGGACTCATAATCACCTCTTTCTTTGATAATTTGAGAGAACCAATGAAACAATAAGAAGGTCTCCCTAAATCAAGACTGATGTGATATGTACGCATCATTTTTAACGCGATAGTCAAGGGATTGTTCATTTTGATGCTAATCAAATTAGAACGAAATAATAGGAATCCTAATCACCTCTTTCTTTGACAATTTAGAGAACCAATGAAACAATAAGTAGGTCTGCTAAAATGAAGACTTGTGCGAGAAGTACGCATCGTTTTGAACGTGATAGTAATGGAATTGTTCCTTTTGATGCTAATTAAATGAGAACAAAGTTATAGGACTCATAATCACCTCTTTTTTGATAATTTTAGAAAACCAAATGAAACAATAAGAAGGTCTTCCTAAATGAAAACTTGTGTGAGATGTACAGATCTTTTTGAAGGCATTAGTGATAGAATTGCTCCTTTTGATGCTAATCAAACTAGAACAAAATTATAGGACTTATAATCACCTCCTTCTTTGACAATTTGAGAGATTCAATGAAACAATAAGATGGTCTCCCTAAATTATAAAGACTTGTGTGAGATGTACGCATCGTTTTAAAAGCGATAGTCATAGGATTGCTCTTTTTGATTCTAATCAAATTAGAACGAAGTAATAGGACTCCTAACCACCTCTTTCTGATTTAGCAAAAAAAACACCCCTTTCTTTGACAATTTTAGTGAACTAATGAAACAATAAGAAGGTCTCCTTAAATGAAGACATGTGTGAGATGTACGCATCATTTTGAACGTGATAGTAATGTGATTGCTCCTTTTGATGCTAATCAAACTAGAACAAAGTTATAGGACTCCTAATCACCTCTTTCTTTGACAATTTTAGTGAACCAATGAAATAATAAGAATGTCTCCTTAAATGAAGACTTGTGTGAGATGTAGGCATTATTTTGAACGTGATAGTAATGGGATTGCTCTTTTTGACGCTAATCAAACTAGAACGAAGTTATAGGACTCCTAATCACCTATTTCTTTGACAATTTTAGAGAACCAATGAAACATTAAGAATGTCTCCCTAAATGAAGACTTGTGTGAGATGTATGTACGCTGCGATTTTGAACGCTATAGTCATGGGTTTCTCCTTTTGACGCTAATCAAACTAGAACTAAGTAATATAACTATTGATCACCTCATTCTTTGTAAATTTGAAACAACCAATGAAACAATATGAAGGTCTACCTAAATGAAGACTTGTGTGAGATCTACGCATCGTTTTGGACGCGATAGAGATGAAATTCCTTCTTTTGATGCTAATTTCAACATGAACGAAGTAATAGGACTCAAAATCACAATATTTTGACAATTTGAGAGAACTAATGAAACAGTAAGAAGGTTTTCCTAAATGAAGATTTGTGTGAGATGTACGGATCGTTTTGAAGGCACTAGTGACAGGATTGTTCTGTTTGATGCTAATCAAACTAGAACGAAGTCATATAACTCATCATCACCTCTTTCTTTGATAATTTGAGAGAACTAATGAAACAATAAGAAGGTCTCCCTAAATCAAGACTTGTGTGAGATGTACACATCATTTTTAACGCGATAGTCAAGGGATTGTTCATTTTGATGCTAATCAAATTAGAACGAAATAATAGGAATCCTAATCACCTCTTTCTTTGACATTTTAGAAAACCAATAAAACAATAAGTTGGTCTCCTAATATGAAGACTTGTGCGAGAAGTACGCATCGTTTTGAATGTGATAGTAATGGAATTGTTCCTTTTGATGCTAATTAAATTAGAACAAAGTTATAGGACTCATAATCACCTCTTTTTTGATAATTTTAGAAAACCAAATGAAATAATAAGAAGGTCTTCCTAAATGAAAACTTGTGTGAGATGTACGGATCTTTTTGAAGGCACTAGTGATAGAATTGCTCCTTTTGATGCTAATCAAACTAGAACGAAGTCATAGGACTCATAATCACCTCTTTCTTTGACAATTTGAGAGATTCAATGAAACAATAAGAAAGTCTCCCTAAATTATAAAGACTTGTGTGAGATGTACGCATCGTTTTAAACGCGATAGTCATAGGATTGCTCTTTTTGATGCTAATCAAATTAGAACGAAGTAATAGGACTCCTAATCACCTCTTTCTGATTAACAAAAAAAATACCTCTTTCTTTGACAATTTTAGTGAACCAATGAAACAATAAGAAGGTTTCCTTAAATAAAGACATGTGTGAGATGTACTCATCGTTCTGAACGTGATAGTAATGTGATTGCTCCATTTGATGCTAATCAAACTAGAACGAAGTTATAGGACTCCAAATCACCTATTTCTTTGACAAGTTTAGACAACCAATGAAATATTAAGAATGTCTCCCTAAATGAAGACTTGTGTGAGATGTATGTACGCATGGTTTTGAACGCGATAGTCATGGGTTTCTCCTTTTGACGCTAATCAAACTAGAACGAAATAATACAACTTTTGATCACCACTTTCTTTGTAAATTTGAAACAACCAATGAAACAATATGATGGTTTACCAAAATGAAGACTTGTGTGAGATCTACGCATCGTTTTGGACGCGATAGTGATGGAATTCATTCTTTTGATGATAATTTCAACTTGAATGAAGTAATAGGACTCAAAATCATAATATTTTGACTATTTGAGAGAACTAATGAAACAGTAAGAAGGTTTCCCTAAATGAAGACTTGTGTGACTTGTACGGATCGTTTTGAAGACACTAGTGATAGGATTGTTCCTTTTGATGCTAATCAAACTAGAACGAAGTCATAGGACTCATAATCACCTCTTTCTTTGATAATTTGAGAGAACCAATGAAACACTAAGAAGGTCTCCCTAAATCAAGACTTGTGTGAGATGTACGCATCATTTTTAACGCGATAGTCAATGGATTATTCATTTTGATGTTAATCAAATTAGAACGAAATAATAGGAATCCTATTCACCTCTTTCCTTGACAATTTAGAGAACCAATGAAACAATAAGTAGGTCTCCTAAAATAAAGACTTGTGCGAGAAGTACGCATCGTTTTGAACGTGATAGTAATGGAATTGTTCCTTTTGATGCTAATTAAATTAGAACAAAGTTATAGGACTCATTATCACCTCTTTTTTGATAATTTAGAAAACCAAATGAAACAATAAGAAAGTCTTCCTAAATGAAAAGTTGTGTGAGATGTACGGATCTTTTTGAAGGCACTAGTGATAGAATTGCTCCTTTTGATGCTAATCAAACTAGAACGAAGTCATAGGACTCATAATCACCTCCTTCTTTGATAATTTGAGAGATTCAATGAAACAATAAGAAGGTCTCCCTAAATTATAAAGACTTGTGTGAGATGTATGCATCGTTTTAAACGCGATAGTCATAGGATTGCTCTTTTTGATGCTAATCAAATTAGATCGAAGTAATAGGACTCCTAACCACCTCTTTTTGATTTAGCAAAAAAAAACAGCTCTTTCTTTGACAATTTTAGTGAACCAATGAAACAATAAGAAGGTCTCCTTAAATGAAGACATATGTGAGATGCACGCATCGTTTTGAACGTGATAGTAATGTGATTGATCCTTTTGATGCTAATCAAACTAGAACAAAGTTATAGGACTCCTAATCACCTCTTTCTTTGACAATTTTAGTGAACCAATGAAATAATAAGAAGGTCTCCTTAAATGAAGACTTGTGTGAGATGTAGGCATTATTTTCAACGTGATAGTAATGGAATTGCTCTTTTTGACGCTAATCAAACTAGAACGAAATTATAGGACTCCTAATCACCTATTTCTTTGACAATTTTAGAGAACCAATGAAACATTAAGAATGTCTCCCTAAATGAATACTTGTGTGAGATGTATGTACGCTGCGGTTTTGAACGCGATAGTCATGGGTTTCTCCTTTTGACGCTAATCAAACTAGAACCAAGTAATACAACTATTGATCACCTCAT
Organism: Panax stipuleanatus; assembly: GCA_020205555.1. NCBI lineage: Eukaryota > Viridiplantae > Streptophyta > Magnoliopsida > Apiales > Araliaceae > Panax > Panax stipuleanatus. The sequence goes on from CM035118.1 coordinate 154,289,544, forward strand.
TCTTTGTAAAATTGAAACAACAAATGAAACAATATGATGGTCTACCTAAATGAAGACTTGTGTGAGATCTACGCATCGTTTTGTACATGATAGTGATGGAATTCATTCTTTTGATGATAATTTCAATTTGAACGAAGTAATAGGACTCAAAATCACAATATTTTGACAATTTGAGAGAACTAATGAAATAGTATGAAGGTTTCCCTAAATGAAGACTTGTGTGAGATGTACGGATCGTTTTGAAGGCACTAGTGATAGGATTGTTCCTTTTGATGCTAATCAAACTAGAACGAAGTCATAGGACTCATAATCACCTCTTTCTTTGATAATTTGAGAGAACCAATGAAACAATAAGAAGGTCTCCCTAAATCAAGACTGATGTGATATGTACGCATCATTTTTAACGCGATAGTCAAGGGATTGTTCATTTTGATGCTAATCAAATTAGAACGAAATAATAGGAATCCTAATCACCTCTTTCTTTGACAATTTAGAGAACCAATGAAACAATAAGTAGGTCTCCTAAAATGAAGACTTGTGCTAGAAGTACGCATCGTTTTGAACGTGATAGTAATGGAATTGTTCCTTTTGATGCTAATTAAATTAGAACAAAGTTATAGGACTCATAATCACCTCTTTTTTGATAATTTTAGAAAACCAAATGAAACAATAAGAAGGTCTTCCTAAATGAAAACTTGTGTGAGATGTACAGATCTTTTTGAAGGCATTAGTGATAGAATTACTCCTTTTGATGCTAATCAAACTAGAACAAAATTATAGGACTTATAATCACCTCCTTCTTTGACAATTTGCGAGATTCAATGAAACAATAAGAAGGTCTCCCTAAATTATAAAGACTTGTGTGAGATTTACGCATCGTTTTAAAAGCGATAGTCATAGGATTGCTCTTTTTGATTCTAATCAAATTAGAACGAAGTAATAGGACTCCTAACCACCTCTTTTTGATTTAGCAAAAAAAAACACCCCTTTCTTTGACAATTTTAGTGAACCAATGAAACAATAAGAAGGTCTCCTTAAATGAAGACATGTGTGAGATGTACGCATCATTTTGAACGTGATAGTAATGTGATTGCTTCTTTTGATGCTAATCAAACTAGAACAAAGTTATAGGACTCCTAATCACCTATTTCTTTGACAATTTTGGTGAACCAATGAAATAATAAGAATGTCTCCTTAAATGAAGACTTGTGCGAGATGTAGGCATTATTTTGAACGTGATAGTAATGGGATTGCTCTTTTTGACGCTAATCAAACTAGAACGAAGTTATAGGACTCCTAATCACCTATTTCTTTGACAATTTTAGAGAACCAATGAAACATTAAGAATGTCTCCCTAAATGAAGACTTGTGTGAGATGTATGTACGCTGCGATTTTGAACGCTATAGTCATGGGTTTCTCCTTTTGACGCTAATCAAACAAGAACTAAGTAATATAACTATTGATCACCTCATTCTTTGTAAATTTGAAACAACCAATGAAACAATATGAAGGTCTACCTAAATGAAGACTTGTGTGAGATCTACGCATCGTTTTGGACGCGATAGAGATGAAATTCCTTCTTTTGATGCTAATTTCAACATGAACGAAGTAATAGGACTCAAAATCACAATATTTTGACAATTTGAGAGAACTAATGAAACAGTAAGAAGGTTTTCCTAAATGAAGATTTGTGTGAGATGTACGGATCGTTTTGAAGGCACTAGTGACAGGATTGTTCTGTTTGATGCTAATCAAACTAGAACGAAGTCATATAACTCATCATCACCTCTTTCTTTGATAATTTGAGAGAACTAAAGAAACAATAAGAAGGTCTCCCTAAATCAAGACTTGTGTGAGATGTACACATCATTTTTATCGCGATAGTCAAGGGATTGTTCATTTTGATGCTAATCAAATTAGAACGAAATAATAGGAATCCTAATCACCTCTTTCTTTGACATTTTAGAAAACCAATAAAACAATAAGTTGGTCTCCTAATATGAAGACTTGTGCGAGAAGTACGCATCGTTTTGAATGTGATAGTAATGGAATTGTTCCTTTTGATGCTAATTAAATTAGAACAAAGTTATAGAACTCATAATCACCTCTTTTTTGATAATTTTAGAAAACCAAATGAAATAATAAGAAGGTCTTCCTAAATGAAAACTTGTGTGAGATGTACGGATCTTTTTGAAGGCACTAGTGATAGAATTGCTCCTTTTGATGCTAATCAAACTAGAACGAAGTCATAGGACTCATAATCACCTCTTTCTTTGATAATTTGAGAGATTCAATGAAACAATAAGAAAGTCTCCCTAAATTATAAAGACTTGTGTGAGATGTACGCATCGTTTTAAACTCGATAGTCATAGGATTGCTCTTTTTGATGCTAATCAAATTAGAACGAAGTAATAGGACTCCTAATCACCTTTTTCTAATTAACAAAAAAAATACCTCTTTCTTTGACAATTTTAGTGAACCAATGAAACAATAAGAAGGTTTCCTTAAATAAAGACATGTGTGAGATGTACTCATCGTTCTGAACGTGATAGTAATGTGATTGCTCCATTTGATGCTAATCAAACTAGAACGAAGTTATAGGACTCCAAATCACCTATTTCTTTGACAATTTTAGACAACCAATGAAATATTAAGAATGTCTCCCTAAATGAAGACTTGTGTGAGATGTATGTACGCATGGTTTTGAACGCGATAGTCATGGGTTTCTCCTTTTGACGCTAATCAAACTAGAACGAAGTAATACAACTTTTGATCACCACTTTCTTTGTAAATTTGAAACAACCAATGAAACAATATGATGGTTTACCAAAATGAAGACTTGTGTGAGATCTACGCATCGTTTTGAACGCGATAGTGATGGAATTCATTCTTTTGATGATAATTTCAACTTGAATGAAGTAATAGGACTCAAAATCATAATATTTTGACTATTTGAGAGGACTAATGAAACAGTAAGAAGGTTTCCCTAAATGAAGACTTGTGTGACTTGTACGGATCGTTTTGAAGACACTAGTGATAGGATTGTTCCTTTTGATGCTAATCAAACTAGAACGAAGTCATAGGACTCATAATCACCTCTTTCTTTGATAATTTGAGAGAACCAATGAAACACTAAGAAGGTCTCCCTAAATCAAGACTTGTGTGAGATGTACGCATCATTTTTAACGCGATAGTCAATGGATTATTCATTTTGATGTTAATCAAATTAGAACGAAATAATAGGAATCCTATTCACCTCTTTCCTTGACAATTTAGAGAACCAATGAAACAATAAGTAGGTCTCCTAAAATAAAGACTTGTGTGAGAAGTACGCATCGTTTTGAACGTGATAGTAATGGAATTGTTCCTTTTGATGCTAATTAAATTAGAACAAAGTTATAGGACTCATTATCACCTCTTTTTTGATAATTTTAGAAAACCAAATGAAACAATAAGAAAGTCTTCCTAAATGAAAAGTTGTGTGAGATGTACGGATCTTTTTGAAGGCACTAGTGATAGAATTGCTCCTTTTGATGCTAATCAAACTAGAACGAAGTCATAGGACTCATAATCACCTCCTTCTTTGATAATTTGAGAGATTCAATGAAACAATAAGAAGGTCTCCCTAAATTATAAAGACTTGTGTGAGATGTATGCATCGTTTTAAACGCGATAGTCATAGGATTGCTCTTTTTGATGCTAATCAAATTAGATCGAAGTAATAGGACTCCTAACCACCTCTTTTTGATTTAGCAAAAAAAAACACCTCTTTCTTTGACAATTTTAGTGAACCAATGAAACAATAAGAAGGTCTCCTTAAATGAAGACATATGTGAGATGCACGCATCGTTTTGAACATGATAGTAATGTGATTGATCCTTTTGATGCTAATCAAACTAGAACAAAGTTATAGGACTCCTAATCCCCTCTTTCTTTGACAATTTTAGTGAACCAATGAAATAATAAGAAGGTCTCCTTAAATGAAGACTTGTGTGAGATGTAGGCATTATTTTCAACGTGATAGTAATGGAATTGCTCTTTTTGACGCTAATCAAACTAGAACGAAATTATAGGACTCCTAATCACCTATTTCTTTGACAATTTTAGAGAACCAATGAAACATTAAGAATGTCTCCCTAAATGAATACTTGTGTGAGATGTATGTACGCTGCGGTTTTGAACGCGATAGTCATGGGTTTCTCCTTTTGACGCTAATCAAACTAGAACCAAGTAATACAACTATTGATCACCTCATTCTTTGTAAAATTGAAACAACAAATGAAACAATATGATGGTCTACCTAAATGAAGACTTGTGTGAGATCTACGCATCGTTTTGTACATGATAGTGATGGAATTCATTCTTTTGATGATAATTTCAATTTGAACGAAGTAATAGGACTCAAAATCACAATATTTTGACAATTTGAGAGAACTAATGAAATAGTATGAAGGTTTCCCTAAATGAAGACTTGTGTGAGATGTACGGATCGTTTTGAAGGCACTAGTGATAGGATTGTTCCTTTTGATGCTAATCAAACTAGAACGAAGTCATAGGACTCATAATCACCTCTTTCTTTGATAATTTGAGAGAACCAATGAAACAATAAGAAGGTCTCCCTAAATCAAGACTGATGTGATATGTACGCATCATTTTTAACGCGATAGTCAAGGGATTGTTCATTTTGATGCTAATCAAATTAGAACGAAATAATAGGAATCCTAATCACCTCTTTCTTTGACAATTTAGAGAACCAATGAAACAATAAGTAGGTCTCCTAAAATGAAGACTTGTGCTAGAAGTACGCATCGTTTTGAACGTGATAGTAATGGAATTGTTCCTTTTGATGCTAATTAAATTAGAACAAAGTTATAGGACTCATAATCACCTCTTTTTTGATAATTTTAGAAAACCAAATGAAACAATAAGAAGGTCTTCCTAAATGAAAACTTGTGTGAGATGTACAGATCTTTTTGAAGGCATTAGTGATAGAATTACTCCTTTTGATGCTAATCAAACTAGAACAAAATTATAGGACTTATAATCACCTCCTTCTTTGACAATTTGCGAGATTCAATGAAACAATAAGAAGGTCTCCCTAAATTATAAAGACTTGTGTGAGATTTACGCATCGTTTTAAAAGCGATAGTCATAGGATTGCTCTTTTTGATTCTAATCAAATTAGAACGAAGTAATAGGACTCCTAACCACCTCTTTTTGATTTAGCAAAAAAAAACACCCCTTTCTTTGACAATTTTAGTGAACCAATGAAACAATAAGAAGGTCTCCTTAAATGAAGACATGTGTGAGATGTACGCATCATTTTGAACGTGATAGTAATGTGATTGCTTCTTTTGATGCTAATCAAACTAGAACAAAGTTATAGGACTCCTAATCACCTATTTCTTTGACAATTTTGGTGAACCAATGAAATAATAAGAATGTCTCCTTAAATGAAGACTTGTGCGAGATGTAGGCATTATTTTGAACGTGATAGTAATGGGATTGCTCTTTTTGACGCTAATCAAACTAGAACGAAGTTATAGGACTCCTAATCACCTATTTCTTTGACAATTTTAGAGAACCAATGAAACATTAAGAATGTCTCCCTAAATGAAGACTTGTGTGAGATGTATGTACGCTGCGATTTTGAACGCTATAGTCATGGGTTTCTCCTTTTGACGCTAATCAAACAAGAACTAAGTAATATAACTATTGATCACCTCATTCTTTGTAAATTTGAAACAACCAATGAAACAATATGAAGGTCTACCTAAATGAAGACTTGTGTGAGATCTACGCATCGTTTTGGACGCGATAGAGATGAAATTCCTTCTTTTGATGCTAATTTCAACATGAACGAAGTAATAGGACTCAAAATCACAATATTTTGACAATTTGAGAGAACTAATGAAACAGTAAGAAGGTTTTCCTAAATGAAGATTTGTGTGAGATGTACGGATCGTTTTGAAGGCACTAGTGACAGGATTGTTCTGTTTGATGCTAATCAAACTAGAACGAAGTCATATAACTCATCATCACCTCTTTCTTTGATAATTTGAGAGAACTAAAGAAACAATAAGAAGGTCTCCCTAAATCAAGACTTGTGTGAGATGTACACATCATTTTTATCGCGATAGTCAAGGGATTGTTCATTTTGATGCTAATCAAATTAGAACGAAATAATAGGAATCCTAATCACCTCTTTCTTTGACATTTTAGAAAACCAATGAAACAATAAGTTGGTCTCCTAATATGAAGACTTGTGCGAGAAGTACGCATCGTTTTGAATGTGATAGTAATGGAATTGTTCCTTTTGATGCTAATTAAATTAGAACAAAGTTATAGGACTCATAATCACCTCTTTTTTGATAATTTTAGAAAACCAAATGAAATAATAAGAAGGTCTTCCTAAATGAAAACTTGTGTGAGATGTACGGATCTTTTTGAAGGCACTAGTGATAGAATTGCTCCTTTTGATGCTAATCAAACTAGAACGAAGTCATAGGACTCATAATCACCTCTTTCTTTGACAATTTGAGAGATTCAATGAAACAATAAGAAAGTCTCCCTAAATTATAAAGACTTGTGTGAGATGTACGCATCGTTTTAAACGCGATAGTCATAGGATTGCTCTTTTTGATGCTAATCAAATTAGAACGAAGTAATAGGACTCCTAATCACCTCTTTCTGATTAACAAAAAAAATACCTCTTTCTTTGACAATTTTAGTGAACCAATGAAACAATAAGAAGGTTTCCTTAAATAAAGACATGTGTGAGATGTACTTATCGTTCTGAACGTGATAGAAATGTGATTGCTCCTTTTGATGCTAATCAAACTAGAACGAAGTTATAGGACTCCAAATCACCTATTTCTTTGACAATTTTAGACAACCAATGAAATATTAAGAATGTCTCCCTAAATGAAGACTTGTGTGAGATGTATGTACGCATGGTTTTGAACGCGATAGTCATGGGTTTCTCCTTTTGACGCTAATCAAACTAGATCGAAGTAATACAACTTTTGATCACCACTTTCTTTGTAAATTTGAAACAACCAATGAAACAATATGATGGTTTACCAAAATGAAGACTTGTGAGAGATCTACGCATCGTTTTGGACGCGATAGTGATGGAATTCATTCTTTTGATGATAATTTCAACTTGAATGAAGTAATAGGACTCAAAATCATAATATTTTGACTATTTGAGAGAACTAATGAAACAGTAAGAAGGTTTCCCTAAATGAAGACTTGTGTGAGTTGTACGGATCGTTTTGAAGACACTAGTGATAGGATTGTTCCTTTTGATGCTAATCAAACTAGAACGAAGTCATAGGACTCATAATCACCTCTTTCTTTGATAATTTGAGAGAACCAATGAAACACTAAGAAGGTCTCCCTAAATCAAGACTTGTGTGAGATGTACGCATCATTTTTAACGCGATAGTCAATGGATTATTCATTTTGATGTTAATCAAATTAGAACGAAATAATAGGAATCCTATTCACCTCTTTCCTTGACAATTTAGAGAACCAATGAAACAATAAGTAGGTCTCCTAAAATAAAGACTTGTGCGAGAAGTACGCATCGTTTTGAACGTGATAGTAATGGAATTGTTCCTTTTGATGCTAATTAAATTAGAACAAAGTTATAGGACTCATTATCACCTCTTTTTTGATAATTTTAGAAAACCAAATGAAACAATAAGAAAGTCTTCCTAAATGAAAAGTTGTGTGAGATGTACGGATCTTTTTGAAGGCACTAGTGATAGAATTGCTCCTTTTGATGCTAATCAAACTAGAACGAAGTCATAGGACTCATAATCACCTCCTTCTTTGATAATTTGAGAGATTCAATGAAACAATAAGAAGGTCTCCCTAAATTATAAAGACTTGTGTGAGATGTATGCATCGTTTTAAACGCGATAGTCATAGGATTGCTCTTTTTGATGCTAATCAAATTAGATCGAAGTAATAGGACTCCTAACCACCTCTTTTTGATTTAGCAAAAAAAACACCTCTTTCTTTGACAATTTTAGTGAACCAATGAAACAATAAGAAGGTCTCCTTAAATGAAGACATATGTGAGATGCACGCATCGTTTTGAACATGATAGTAATGTGATTGATCCTTTTGATGCTAATCAAACTAGAACAAAGTTATAGGACTCCTAATCACCTCTTTCTTTGACAATTTTAGTGAACCAATGAAATAATAAGAAGGTCTCCTTAAATGAAGAATTTTGTGAGATGTAGGCATTATTTTCAACGTGATAGTAATGGAATTGCTCTTTTTGACGCTAATCAAACTAGAACGAAATTATAGGACTCCTAATCACCTATTTCTTTGACAATTTTAGAGAACAAATGAAACATTAAGAATGTCTCCCTAAATGAATACTTGTGTGAGATGTATGTACGCTGCGGTTTTGAACGCGATAGTCATGGGTTTCTCCTTTTGACGCTAATCAAACTAGAACCAAGTAATACAACTATTGATCACCTCATTCTTTGTAAAATTGAAACAACAAATGAAACAATATGATGGTCTACCTAAATGAAGACTTGTGTGAGATCTACGCATCGTTTTGTACATGATAGTGATGGAATTCATTCTTTTGATGATAATTTCAATTTGAACGAAGTAATAGGACTCAAAATCACAATATTTTGACAATTTGAGAGAACTAATGAAATAGTATGAAGGTTTCCCTAAATGAAGACTTGTGTGAGATGTACGGATCGTTTTGAAGGCACTAGTGATAGGATTGTTCCTTTTGATGCTAATCAAACTAGAACGAAGTCATAGGACTCATAATCACCTCTTTCTTTGATAATTTGAGAGAACCAATGAAACAATAAGAAGGTCTCCCTAAATCAAGACTGATGTGATATGTATGCATCATTTTTAACGCGATAGTCAAGGGATTGTTCATTTTGATGCTAATCAAATTAGAACGAAATAATAGGAATCCTAATCACCTCTTTCTTTGACAATTTAGAGAACCAATGAAACAATAAGTAGGTCTCCTAAAATGAAGACTTGTGCTAGAAGTACGCATCGTTTTGAACGTGATAGTAATGGAATTGTTCCTTTTGATGCTAATTAAATTAGAACAAAGTTATAGGACTCATAATCACCTCTTTTTTGATAATTTTAGAAAACCAAATGAAACAATAAGAAGGTCTTCCTAAATGAAAACTTGTGTGAGATGTACAGATCTTTTTGAAGGCATTAGTGATAGAATTACTCCTTTTGATGCTAATCAAACTAGAACAAAATTATAGGACTTATAATCACCTCCTTCTTTGACAATTTGCGAGATTCAATGAAACAATAAGAAGGTCTCCCTAAATTATAAAGACTTGTGTGAGATTTACGCATCGTTTTAAAAGCGATAGTCATAGGATTGCTCTTTTTGATTCTAATCAAATTAGAACGAAGTAATAGGACTCCTAACCACCTCTTTTTGATTTAGCAAAAAAAAACACCCCTTTCTTTGACAATTTTAGTGAACCAATGAAACAATAAGAAGGTCTCCTTAAATGAAGACATGTGTGAGATGTACGCATCATTTTGAACGTGATAGTAATGTGATTGCTTCTTTTGATGCTAATCAAACTAGAACAAAGTTATAGGACTCCTAATCACCTATTTCTTTGACAATTTTGGTGAACCAATGAAATAATAAGAATGTCTCCTTAAATGAAGACTTGTGCGAGATGTAGGCATTATTTTGAACGTGATAGTAATGGGATTGCTCTTTTTGACGCTAATCAAACTAGAACGAAGTTATAGGACTCCTAATCACCTATTTCTTTGACAATTTTAGAGAACCAATGAAACATTAAGAATGTCTCCCTAAATGAAGACTTGTGTGAGATGTATGTACGCTGCGATTTTGAACGCTATAGTCATGGGTTTCTCCTTTTGACGCTAATCAAACAAGAACTAAGTAATATAACTATTGATCACCTCATTCTTTGTAAATTTGAAACAACCAATGAAACAATATGAAGGTCTACCTAAATGAAGACTTGTGTGAGATCTACGCATCGTTTTGGACGCGATAGAGATGAAATTCCTTCTTTTGATGCTAATTTCAACATGAACGAAGTAATAGGACTCAAAATCACAATATTTTGACAATTTGAGAGAACTAATGAAACAGTAAGAAGGTTTTCCTAAATGAAGATTTGTGTGAGATGTACGGATCGTTTTGAAGGCACTAGTGACAGGATTGTTCTGTTTGATGCTAATCAAACTAGAACGAAGTCATATAACTCATCATCACCTCTTTCTTTGATAATTTGAGAGAACTAAAGAAACAATAAGAAGGTCTCCCTAAATCAAGACTTGTGTGAGATGTACACATCATTTTTATCGCGATAGTCAAGGGATTGTTCATTTTGATGCTAATCAAATTAGAACGAAATAATAGGAATCCTAATCACCTCTTTCTTTGACATTTTAGAAAACCAATGAAACAATAAGTTGGTCTCCTAATATGAAGACTTGTGCGAGAAGTACGCATCGTTTTGAATGTGATAGTAATGGAATTGTTCCTTTTGATGCTAATTAAATTAGAACAAAGTTATAGGACTCATAATCACCTCTTTTTTGATAATTTTAGAAAACCAAATGAAATAATAAGAAGGTCTTCCTAAATAAAAACTTGTGTGAGATGTACGGATCTTTTTGAAGGCACTAGTGATAGAATTGCTCCTTTTGATGCTAATCAAACTAGAACGAAGTCATAGGACTCATAATCACCTCTTTCTTTGACAATTTGAGAGATTCAATGAAACAATAAGAAAGTCTCCCTAAATTATAAAGACTTGTGTGAGATGTACGCATCGTTTTAAACGCGATAGTCATAGGATTGCTCTTTTTGATGCTAATCAAATTAGAACGAAGTAATAGGACTCCTAATCACCTCTTTCTGATTAACAAAAAAAATACCTCTTTCTTTGACAATTTTAGTGAACCAATGAAACAATAAGAAGGTTTCCTTAAATAAAGACATGTGTGAGATGTACTTATCGTTCTGAACGTGATAGAAATGTGATTGCTCCTTTTGATGCTAATCAAACTAGAACGAAGTTATAGGACTCCAAATCACCTATTTCTTTGACAATTTTAGACAACCAATGAAATATTAAGAATGTCTCCCTAAATGAAGACTTGTGTGAGATGTATGTACGCATGGTTTTGAACGCGATAGTCATGGGTTTCTCCTTTTGACGCTAATCAAACTAGAACGAAGTAATACAACTTTTGATCACCACTTTCTTTGTAAATTTGAAACAACCAATGAAACAATATGATGGTTTACCAAAATGAATACTTGTGTGAGATCTACGCATCGTTTTGGACGCGATAGTGATGGAATTCATTCTTTTGATGATAATTTCAACTTGAACGAAGTAATAGGACTCAAAATCATAATATTTTGACTATTTGAGAGAACTAATGAAACAGTAAGAAGGTTTCCCTAAATGAAGACTTGTGTGACTTGTACGGATCGTTTTGAAGACACTAGTGATACGATTGTTCCTTTTGATGCTAATCAAACTAGAACGAAGTCATAGGACTCATAATCACCTCTTTCTTTGATAATTTGAGAGAACCAATGAAACACTAAGAGGGTCTCCCTAAATCAAGACTTGTGTGAGATGTACGCATCATTTTTAACGCGATAGTCAATGGATTATTCATTTTGATGTTAATCAAATTAGAACGAAATAATAGGAATCCTATTCACCTCTTTACTTGAAAATTTAGAGAACCAATGAAACAATAAGTAGGTCTCCTAAAATGAAGACTTGTGCGAGAAGTACGCATCGTTTTGAACGTGATAGTAATGGAATTGTTCCTTTTGATGCTAATTAAATTAGAACAAAGTTATAGGACTCATTATCACCTCTTTTTTGATAATTTTAGAAAACCAAATGAAACAATAAGAAGGTCTTCCTAAATGAAAACTTGTGTGAGATGTACGGATCTTTTTGAAGGCACTAGTGATAGAATTGCTCCTTTTGATGCTAATCAAACTAGAACGAAGTCATAGGACTCATAATCACCTCCTTCTTTGACAATTTGAGAGATTCAATGAAACAATAAGAAGGTCTCCCTAAATTATAAAGACTTGTGTGAGATGTACGCATCGTTTTAAACGCGATAGTCATAGGATTGCTCTTTTTGATGCTAATCAAATTAGAACGAAGTAATAGGACTCCTAACCACCTCTTTCTGATTTAGCAAAAAAAACACCTCTTTCTTTGACAATTTTAGTAAACCAATAAAACAATAAGAAGGTCTCCTTAAATGAAGACATATGTGAGATGCACGCATCGTTTTGAACGTGATAGTAATGTGATTGATCCTTTTGATGCTAATCAAACTAGAACAAAGTTATAGGACTCCTAATCACCTCTTTCTTTGACAATTTTAGTGAACCAATGAAATAATAAGAAGGTCTCCTTAAATGAAGACTTGTGTGAGATGTAGGCATTATTTTCAACGTGATAGTAATGGAATTGTTCTTTTTGACGCTAATCAAACTAGAACGAAATTATAGGACTCCTAATCACCTATTTCTTTGACAATTTTAGAGAACCAATGAAACATTAAGAATGTCTCCCTAAATGAATACTTGTGTGAGATGTATGTACGCTGCGGTTTTGAACGCGATAGTCATGGGTTTCTCCTTTTGACGCTAATCAAACTAGAACTAAGTAATACAACTATTGATCACCTCATTCTTTGTAAATTTGAAACAACCAATGAAACAATATAAAGGTCTACCTAAATTAAGACTTGTGTGAGATCTACGCATCGTTTTGGACGCGATAGAGATGAAATTCCTTCTTTTGATGCTAATTTCAACATGAACGAAGTAATAGGACTCAAAATCACAATATTTTGACAATTTGAGAGAACTAAATAAGCAGTAAGAAGGTTTTCCTAAATGAAGATTTGTGTGAGATGTACGGATCGTTTTGAAGGCACTAGTGACAGGATTGTTCTGTTTGATGCTAATCAAACTAGAACGAAGTCATATAACTCATCATCATCTCTTTCTTTGATAATTTGAGAGAACCAATGAAACAATAAGAAGGTCTCCCTAAATCAAGACTTGTGTGAGATGTACACATCATTTTTAACGCGATAGTCAAGGGATTGTTCATTTTGATGCTAATCAAATTAGACCGAAATAATAGGAATCCTAATCACCTCTTTCTTTGACATTTTAGAAAACCAATGAAACAATAAGTTGGTCTCCTAATATGAAGACTTGTGCGAGAAGTACGCATCGTTTTGAATGTGATAGTAATGGAATTGTTCCTTTTGATGCTAATTAAATTAGAACAAAGTTATAGGACTCATAATCACCTCTTTTTTGATAATTTTAGAAAACCAAATGAAATAATAAGAAGGTCTTCCTAAATGAAAACTTGTGTGAGATGTACGGATCTTTTTGAAGGCACTAGTGATAGAATTGCTCCTTTTGATGCTAATCAAACTAGAACGAAGTCATAGGACTCATAATCACCTCTTTCTTTGACAATTTGAGAGATTCAATGAAACAATAAGAAAGTCTCCCTAAATTATAAAGACTTGTGTGAGATGTACGCATCGTTTTAAACGCGATAGTCATAGGATTGCTCTTTTTGATGCTAATCAAATTAGAACGAAGTAATAGGACTCCTAATCACCTCTTTCTGATTAACAAAAAAAATGCCTCTTTCTTTGACAATTTTAGTGAACCAATGAAACAATAAGAAGGTTTTCTTAAATAAAGACATGTGTGAGATGTACTCATCGTTCTGAACGTGATAGTAATGTGATTGCCCTTTTTGATGCTAATCATACTAGAACAAAGTTATAGGACTCCTAATCACCTCTTTCTTTGACAATTTTAGTGAACCAATGAAATAATAAGAAGGTCTCCTTAAATGAAGACTTGTGTGAGATGTAGGCATTGTTTTGAACGTGATAGTAATGGGATTGCTCCTTTTGATGCTAATCAAACCAGAACGAAGTTATAGGACAACTAATCACCTATTTCTTTGATAATTTTAGAGAACTAACGAAACATTAAGAATGTCTCCCTAAATTAAGACTTGTGTGAGATGTATGTACGCATGGTTTTGAACGCGATAGTCATGGGTTTCTCCTTTTGACGCTAATCAAACTAGAACGAAGTAATACAACTTTTGATCACCACTTTCTTTGTAAATTTGAAACAACCAATGAAACAATATGATGGTTTACCAAAATGAAGACTTGTGTGAGATCTACGCATCGTTTTGGACGCGATAGTGATGGAATTCATTCTTTTGATGATAATTTCAACTTGAACGAAGTAATAGGACTCAAAATCATAATATTTTGACTATTTGAGAGAACTAATGAAACAGTAAGATGGTTTCCCTAAATGAAGACTTGTGTGAGTTGTACGGATCGTTTTGAAGACACGAGTGATAGGATTGTTCCTTTTGATGCTAATCAAACTAGAACGAAGTCATAGGACTCATAATCACCTCTTTCTTTGATAATTTGAGAGAACCAATGAAACACTAAGAGGGTCTCCCTAAATCAAGACTTGTGTGAGATGTACGCATCATTTTTAACGCGATAGTCAATGGATTATTCATTTTGATGTTAATCAAATTACAACGAAATAATAGGAATCCTAATCACCTCTTTCTTTGACAATTTAGAGAACCAATGAAACAATAAGTAGGTCTCCTAAAATGAAGACTTGTGCGAGAAGTACGCATCGTTTTGAACGTGATAGTAATGGAATTGTTCCTTTTGATGCTAATTAAATTAGAACAAAGTTATAGGACTCATAATCACCTCTTTTTTGATAATTTTAGAAAACCAAATGAAATAATAAGAAGGTCTTCCTAAATGAAAACTTGTGTGAGATGTACGGATCTTTTTGAAGGCACTAGTGATAGAATTGCTCCTTTTGATGCTAATCAAACTAGAACGAAGTCATAGGACTCATAATCAGCTCCTTCTTTGACAATTTGAGAGATTCAATGAAACAATAAGAAGGTCTCCCTAAATTATAAAGACTTGTGTGAGATGTACGCATCGTTTTAAACGCGATAGTCATAGGATTGCTCTTTTTGATGCTAATCAAATTAGAACGAAGTAATAGGACTCCTAACCACCTCTTTCTGATTTAGCAAAAAAAACACCTCTTTCTTTGACAATTTTAGTGAACCAATGAAACAATAAGAAGGTCTCCTTAAATGAAGACATGTGTGAGATGTACGCATCGTTTTGAACGTGATAGTAATGTGATTGCTCCTTTTGATGCTAAACAAACTAGAACAAAGTTATAGGACTCCTAATCACCTCTTTCTTTGACAATTTTAGTGAACCAATGAAATAATAAGAAGGTCTCCTTAAATGAAGACTTGTGTGAGAAATAGGCATCGTTTTGAACGTGATAGTAATGGGATTGCTCCTTTTTATGCTAATCAAACTAGAACAAAGTTATAGGACTCCTAATCACCTATTTCTTTGACAATTTTAGAGAACCAATTAAACATTAAGAATGTCTCCCTAAATGAAGACTTGTGTGAGATGTATGTACGCTTCGGTTTTGAACGCGATATTCATGGGTTTCTCCTTTTGACGCTAATCAAACTAGAACTAAGTAATACAACTATTGATCACCTCATTCTTTGTAAATTTGAAACAACCAATGAAACAATATCAAGGTCTACCTAAATGAAGACTTGTGTGAGATCTACGCATCGTTTTGGATGCGATAGTGATGGAATTCATTCTTTTGATGATAATTTCAACTTGAACGAAGTAATAGGACTCAAAATCATAATATTTTGACAATTTGAGAGAACTAATGAAATAGTAAGAAGGTTTCCCTAAATGAAGACTTGTGTGAGATGTACGGATCATTTTGAAGGCACTAGTGATAGGATTGTTCCTTTTGATGCTAATCAAACTAGAACAAAGTCATAGGACTCATAATCACCTCTTTCTTTGATAATTTGAGAGAACCAATGAAACAATAAGAAGGTCTCCCTAAATCAAGACTTGTTTGAGATGTACGCATCATTTTTAACGCGATAGTCAAGGGATTGTTCATTTTGATGCTAATCAAATTAGAACGAAATATTAGGACTCCTAATCACCTCTTTCTTTGACAATTTAGAGAACCAATGAAACAATAAGTAGGTCTCCTAAAATGAAGACTTGTGCGAGAAGTACGCATCGTTTTGAATGTGATAGTAATGGAATTGTTCCTTTTGATGCTAATTAAATTAGAACAAAGTTATAGGACTCATAATCACCTCTTTCTTTGACAATTTTAGTGAACCAATGAAACAATAGAAGGTTTCCTTAAATGAAGACATGTGTGAGATGTACGCATCGTTCTGAACGTGATAGTAATGTGATTGCCCTTTTTGATGCTAATCATACTAGAACAAAGTTATAGGACTCCTAATCACCTCTTTCTTTGACAATTTTAGTGAACCAATGAAATAATAAGAAGGTCTCCTTAAATGAAGACTTGTGTGAGATGTAGGCATTGTTTTGAACGTGATAGTAATGGGATTGCTCCTTTTGATGCTAATCAAACTAGAACGAAGTTATAGGACTCCTAATCACCTATTTCTTTGATAATTTTAGAGAACTAACGAAACATTAAGAATGTCTCCCTAAATTAAGACTTGTGTGAGATGTATGTACGCATGGTTTTGAACGCGATAGTCATGAGTTTCTCCTTTTGACGCTAGTCAAACTAGAACTAAGTAATACAACTATTGATCACCTCTTTCTTTGTAAATTTGAAACAACTAATGAAACATTATGATGGTCTACCTAAATGAAGACTTGTGTGAGATCTACGCATCGTTTTGGACGCGATAGTGATGGAATTCCTTCTTTTGATGCTAATTTCAACTTGAACGAAGTAATAGGACTCAAAATCACAATATTTTGACAATTTGAGAGAACTAATGAAACAGTAAGAATGTTTTCCTATATGAAGATTTCTATGATATGTACGGATCGTTTTGGAGGCACTAGTGACAGGATTGTTCCTTTTGATGCTAATCAAACTAGAACGAAGTCATAGAACTCATAATCACCTCTTTCTTTGACAATTTGAGAGAACCAATGAAACAATAAGAAGGTCTCCCTAAATCAATACTTGTGTGAGATGTACACATCATTTTTAACGCGATAGTCATGGGATTGTTCATTTTGATTCTAATCAAATTAGAACGAAATAATAGGACTCCTAATCACCTCTTTCTTTGACAATTTAGAGAACCAATGAAACAATAAGTAGGTCTCCTTAAATAAAGACTTGTGCGAGAAGTACGCATCGTTTTGAACATGATAGTAATGGGATTGTTCCTTTTGATGGTAATTAAACTAGAACTAAGTTATAGGACTAATAATCACCTCTTTTTTGACAATTTTAGAAAACCAAATGAAACAATAAGAAGGTCTTCCAAAATGAATACTTGTGTGAGATGTACGGATCTTTTTGAAGGCACTAGTGAATCAAACTAGAACGAAGTCATAGGACTCATAATCATCTCCTTCTTTGACTATTTGAGAGATTCAATGAAACAATAAGAAGGTCTACCTAAATTATAAGGACTTGTGAGATATGTACGTATCGTTTTAAACGTGATAGTCATAGGATTGCTCTTTTTGATGGTAATCAAATTAGAACGAAGTAATAGGACTCCTAATCACATGTTTCTGATTTAGCAAAAAAAATCACCTCTTTCTTTGACAATTTTAGTAAACCAACGAAACAATAAGACGGTCTCCTTAAATGAAGACATGTGTGAGATGTACGCATAGTTCTGAACGTGATAGTAATGTGATTGCTCTTTTTGATGCTAATCATACTAGAACAAAGTTATAGGACTCCTAATCACCTCTTTCTTTGAAAATTTTAGTGAACCAATGAAATAATAATAAGGTCTCTTTAAATGTAGACTTGTGTGAGATGTAGGCATTGTTTTGAACGTGATAGTAATGGGATTGCTCCTTTTTATGCTAATCAAACTAGAACGAAGTTATAGGACTCCTAATCACCTATTTCTTTGGCAATTTTAGAGAACCAATGAAACATTAAGAATGTCTCCCTAAATGAAAACTTGTGTGAAATGTATGTACGCATGATTTTGAACGCGATAGTCATGGGTTTCCCCTTTTGACGTTAATCAAACTAGAACGAAGTAATACAACTATTGATCACCTCTTTCTTTGTATATTTGAAACAACCAAAGAAACAATATGATGGTCTACCTAAATGAAGACTTGTGTGAGATCTACGCATCGTTTTGGACGCGATAGTGATGGAATTCCTTCTTTTGATGCTAATTTCAACTTGAATGAAATAATAGGACTCAAAATCATAATATTTTGACAATTTGAGAGAACTAATGAAACAGTAAGAAGGTTTTCCTAAATAAAGATTTGTGTGAGATGTACGGATCGTTTTGAAGGCACTTGTGATAGGATTGTTCCTTTTGATGCTAATCAAACTAGAACGAAGTCATAGAACTCATAATCACCTCTTTCTTTGACAATTTGAGAGAACCAATGAAACAATAAGAAGGTCTCCCTAAATCAAGACTTGTGTGAGATCTAAAAATCATTTTTAACGCGATAGTCATGGGATTGTTCATTTTGATGCTAATCAAATTAGAACGAAATAATAAGACTCCTAATCACCTCTTTCTTTGACAATTTAGAGAACCAATGAAACAATAAGTAGGTCTCCTTAAATAAAGACTTGTGCGAGAAGTACGCATCGTTTTGAACGTGATAGTAATGGGATTGTTCCTTTTGATGCTAATTAAACTAGAACGAAGTTATAGGACTCATAATCACCTATTTTTTGACAATTTTAGAAAACCAAATTAAACAATAAGAAGATCTTCCTAAATGAATACTTGTGTGAGATGTACGGATCTTTTTGAAGGCACTAGTGATAGAATTGCTCCTTTTAATGCTAATCAAACTAGAACGAAGTCATAGGACTCATAATCACCTCCTTCTTTGACAATTTGAGAGATTCAATAAAACAATAAGAATGTCTCCCTAAATTATAAAGACTTGTGTGAGATGTACGCATCGTTTTAAACGCGATAGTCATAGGATTGCTCTTTTTGATTCTAATCAAATTAGAACGAAGTAATAGGACTCCTAACCACCTCTTTCTGATTTAGCAAAAAAAAATACCTCTTTCTTTGACAATTTTAGTGAACCAATGAAACAATAAGAAGGTCTTCTTAAATGAAGACATATGTGAGATGCACGCTTCGTTTTGAACGTGATAGTAATGTGATTGATCCTTTTGATGCTAATCAAACTAGAACAAAGTTATAGGACTCCTAATCATCTCTTTCTGATTTAGTAAAAAAAAAATACCTCTTTCTTTGACAATTTTAGTGAACCAATGAAACAATAAGAAGGTCTCCATAAATGAAGACATATGTGAGATGTACGCATCGTTTTGAACATGATAGTAATGTGATTGCTCCTTTTGATGCTAATCAAACTAGAACAAAGTTATAGGACTCCTAATCACCTTTTTCTTTTACAATTTTAGTGAACCAATGAAATAATAAGAAGGTCTCCTTAAATGAAGACATGTGTGAGATGTACGCATCGTTTTGAACGTGATAGTAATGTGATTGCTCCTTTTGATGCTAATCAAACTAGAACAAAGTTATAGGACTCCTAATCACCTCTTTCTTTAACAATTTTAGTGAACCAATAAAATAATAAGAAGGTCTCCTTTAATGAAGACTTGTGTGAGATGTAGGCATTATTTTGAACGTGATAGTAATGGGATTGCTCTTTTTGATGCTAATCAAACTAGAACGAAGTTATAGGACTCCTAATCACCTATTTCTTTGACTATTTTAGAGAACCAATGAAACATAATGTCTCCCTAAATGAAGACTTGTGTGAGATGTATGTACGCTGCGGTTTTGAACGCGATAGTCATGGGTTTCTCCTTTTGACGCTAATCAAACTAGAACGAAGTAATACAACTATTGATCACCTCTTTCTTTGTAAATTTGAAACAACCAATGAAACAATATGAAGGTCTACCTAAATGAAGACTTGTGTGAGATCTACGCATCGTTTTGGATGCGATAGTGATGGAATTCATTCTTTTGATGATAATTTCAACTTGAACGAAGTAATAAGACCCAAAATCACAATATTTTGACAATTTGAGAGAACTAATGAAACAGTAAGAAGGTTTCCCTAAATAAAGACTTGTGTGAGATGTACGGATCGTTTTGAAGGCACTAGTGATAGGATTGTTCCTTTTGATGCTAATCAAACTAGAACGAAGTCATAGGACTCATAATCACCCCTCTCTTTGATAATTTGAGAGAACCAATGAAACAATAAGAAGGTCTCCCTAAATCAAGACTTGTGTGAGATGTACGCATCATTTTTAACGCGATAGTCAAGGGATTGTTCATTTTGATGTTAATCAAATTAGAACGAAATTATAGGACTCCTAATCACCTCTTTCTTTGACAATTTAGAGAACCAATGAAACAATAAGTAGGTCTCCTAAAATGAAGACTTGTTCGAGAAGTACGCATCGTTTTGAACGTGATAGTAATCGAATTGTTCCTTTTGATGCTAATTAAATTTGAACAAAGTTATAGGACTCATAATCACCTCTTTTTTGATAATTTAGAAAACCAAATGAAACAATAAGAAGGTCTTCCTAAATGAAAACTTGTGTGAGATGTACGGATCGTTTTGAAGGCACTAGTGATAGAATTGCTCCTTTTGATGCTAATCAAACTAGAACGAGGTCATAGGACTCATAATCACCTCCTTGTTTGACAATTTGAGAGATTCAATGAAACAATAAGAAGGTCTCCCTAAATTATAAAGACTTGTGTGAGATGTACGCATCGTTTTAAACACGATAGTCATAGGATTGCTCTTTTTGATGTTAATCAAATTAGAACGAAGTAATAGGACTCCTAATCACCTCTTTCTGATTTAGCAAAAAAAAAACCTCTTTCTTTGACAATTTTAGTGAACCAATGAAACAATAAGAAGGTCTCCTTAAATGATGACATGTGTGAGATGTACGCATCGTTTTGAACGTGATTGTAATGTGATTGCTCCTTTTGATGCTAATCAAACTAGAACAAAGTTATAGGACTCCTAATCACCTCTTTCTTTCACAATTTTAGTGAATCAATGAAATAATAAGAAGGTCTCCTTAATTGAAGACTTGTGTGAGATGTAGGCATTATTTTAAACGTGATAGTAATGGGATTGCTCTTTCTGATGCTAATCAAACTAGAACGAAGTTATAGGACTCCTAATCACCTATTTCTTTGACAATTTTAGAGAACCAATGAAACATAATGTCTCCCTAAATGAAGACTTGTGTGGGATGTATGTACGCTGCGGTTTTGAACGCGATAGTCATGGGTTTCTCCTTTTGACGCTAATCAAACTAGAACGAAGTAATACAACTATTGATCACCTCTTTCTTTGTAAATTTAAAACAACCAATGAAATAATTTGAAGGTCTACCTAAATGAAGACTTGTGTGAGATCTCCGCATCGTTTTGGACGCGATAGTGATGAAATTTATTCTTTTGATGATAATTTCAACTTGAACGAAGTAATAGGACTCAAAATCACAATATTTTGACAATTTGAGAGAACTAATGAAACAGTAAGAAGGTTTCCCTAAATGAAGACTTGTGTGAGATGTATGGATCGTTTTGAAGGCACTAGTGATAGGATTGTTCCTTTTGATGCTAATTAAACTAGAACGAAGTCATAGGACTCATAATCACCTCTTTCTTTGATAATTTAAGAGAACCAATGAAACAATAAGAAGGTCTCCCTAAATCAAGACTTGTGTGAGATGTACGCATCATTTTTAACGCGATATTCAAGGGATTGTTCATTTTGATGTTAATCAAATTAGAACGAAATAATAGGACTCCTAATCACCTCTTTCTTTGACAATTTAGAGAACCAATGAAACAATAAGTAGGTCTCCTAAAATGAAGACTTGTTCGAGAAGTACGCATCGTTTTGAACGTGATAGTAATGAAATTGTTCCTTTTGATGCTAATTAAATTTGAACAAAGTTATAGGAGTCATAATCACCTCTTTTTTGATAATTTAGAAATCCAAATGAAACAATAAGAAGGTCTTCCTAAATGGAAACTTGTGTGAGATGTACGGATCTTTTTGAAGGCACTAGTGATAGAATTGCTCCTTTTGATGCTAATCAAACTAGAACGAGTTCATAGGACTCATAATCACCTCCTTGTTTGACAATTTGAGAGATTCAATGAAACAATAAGAAGGTCTCCCTAAATTATAAAGACTTGTGTGAGATGTACGCATCGTTTTAAACGCGATAGTCATAGGATTGCTCTTTTTGATGCTAATCAAATTAGAACGAAGTAATAGGACTCCCAATCACCTCTTTCTGATTTAGCAAAAAAAATACCTCTTTTTTTGACAATTTTGGTGAACCAATGAAACAATAAGGTCTCCTTAAATGAAGACATGTGTGAGATGTACGCATCGTTTTGAACGTGATAGTAATGTGATTGCTCCTTTTGATGTTAATCAAACTAGAACAAAGTTATAGGACTCCTAATCACCTCTTTCTTTGACAATTTTAGTGAACCAATGAAATAATAAGAAGGTCTCCTTAAATGATGACTTGTGTGAGATGTAGGCATTATTTTGAATGTGATAGTAATGGGATTGCTCTTTTTGATGCTAATCAAACTAGAACGAAGTTATAGGACTCCTAATCACCTATTTCTTTGACAATTTTAGAGAACCAATGAAACATAATGTCTCCCTAAATGAAGACTTGTGTGAGATGTATGTACGCTGCGGTTTTGAACGCGATAGTCATGGGTTTCTCCTTTTGACGCTAATCATACTAGAACGAAATAATACAACTATTGATCACCTCTTTCTTTGTAAATTTGAAACAACCAATGAAACAATATGAAGGTCTACCTAAATGAAGACTTGTGTGAGATCTACGCATCGTTTTGGACGCGATAGTGATGGAATTCATTCTTTTGATGATAATTTCAACTTGAACGAAGTAATAGGACTCAAAATCACATTATATTGACAATTTGATAGAACTAATGAAACAGTAAGAAAGTTTCTCTAAATGAAGACTTGTGTGAGATGTACGGATCGTTTTGAAGGCACTAGTGATAGGATTGTTCCTTTTGATGCTAATTAAACTAGAACGAAGTCATAGGACTCATAATCACCTCTTTCTTTGATAATTTGAGAGAACCAATGAAACAATAAGAAGGTCTCCCTAAATCAAGACTTGTGTGAGATGTACGCATCATTTTTAATGCGATAGTCATAGGATTGTTCATTTTGATGTTAATCAAATTAGAACGAAATAATAGGACTCCTAATCACCTCTTTCTTTGACAATTTAGAGAACCATTGAAACAATAAGTAGGTCTCCTAAAATGAAGACTTGTTCGAGAAGTACGCATCGTTTTGAACGTGATAGTAATGGAATTGTTCTTTTTGATGCTAATTAAATTAGAACAAAGTTATAGGACTCATAATCACCTCTTTTTAGATAATTTTAGAAAACCAAATGAAACAATAAGAAGGTCTTCCTAAATGAAAACTTTTGTGAGATGTACGAAACTTTTTGAAGGCACTAGTGATGACTCATAATCACCTCCTTGTTTGAAAATTTGAGAGATTCAATGAAACAATAAGAAGGTCTCCCTAAATTATAAAGACTTGTGTGAGATGTACGTATCGTTTTAAACGCGATAGTCATAGGATTGCTCTTTTTGATGCTAATCAAATTAGAACGAAGTAATAGGATTATAGTAGTGTGCATACACGCCAATCATGTATGATGATAAAGCACGTACTTTGTAAACAATCTTATTTTTTTATTAATAAAATATTCATTTATTAAAGGCATTTAATTATCTACATGGTGCTGTTTTGATAATATGTAAATAACCCATAGTTTTAAGCAATGATTTTAGAATCATGATGATGATCATGCTAATGAGATCTAAATTCTTAGAAAGCTCTAAAACTAAAATAGTTCCCAATCGTGGGATTACTAAAAAGGGGATTTATAAATCCGGATAGATTGGTACATATGTTGCTTGCTCATTGGATGAGGATGATTGATCTCATAATCATTTGTGTGGAGACACTAAAGCAAATATGTAGGTGATTATTGGAGAATAAGTTCACTGAACGTGACTCGCTATGGAATACCTAATGGAGTTTTACTCGCCTGTCAATAGGAATTCCTAATGTGATAGTAGTACAAGTGATCCTTGGACTTGAGATCATCATAGTATCTTGTATGTAATGAATTATACTTTGACTTATTCCTTAAAGTCCTTTAGGGTATATAAAAGGGTATGCTTGGGTATAATGAGTTACATATGGAGATAATAAATGATCAATAAAGAACCTACCACCTCTAGTAAAAGAGGAGATATGTCCTATGTGATTCGTTAAATGACAACCCAGGAATCCTTGGCCAAGGTAAAATGAAATTAGAAAGGAGTTTCTAATATGCATTATTTGGAGTTGTGCATTTTCTAATCGAAATATATATAATTAAATAAAATAAGATTTGACAGTAAATTCATGTCTTATATTTAATTGGGACATTGTATGGTGGAAGGATTGAATTGTATGGTAACTATTTACTCACAGGTTCTTTTATGATTAATGTTGAAATCTATATTATCTGGAAAGTCGTTGATCGCTAGGGAGGCTTATCCCTATTGTAGAATAAATATTATTTATTTAAATAGATTATTAGTTTAATTTATTTATTTAAATAAGATTAGAATTGTTCTAATTGATTTATTCACAACCGGTTTAATATGGAGAATCTAAAGGGTCACACCATAAAAGGAAGAATAATTATTTAAGAAGGTAATGGCATAATCGCAATAATGCATTAAGTGAAATTAATTTAATCTATGGTGATAGAATAAATTAAATAGCTTAATATTTATTATTTAATATTTTGGAAATATTAAATATAAATTAATAAGAGGAGTCTTATTAATATTATTACAATTATTATTATTTCTATTTCTAAAGGAGTTTAGTAATTAATTTAATATTAGTGCTCTCATTTATTCCTAATAAGATTATGAGACAAATTAATTAAATGAATTTAATTAATTATTTCCCATGTGGTGGGAAGCCTAAATTAATTAAAGGAGTTTAATTAATTAAAAGAAATCCCATGTCTAATAGGATTAGAAGGGTTGACCAATATCTATATAAGAGGATTCTTATAATAGATATTACTTGATGCAATTCCAATTGTTGGTGAGTACTCATTTTCTATAGAGGATAGAAAACTAAGCCAACCACCCTCCTTCTTGATAATTCATCTTCCTTGGTGGATCACCTCTAGAGGCCAAACACTTGGGTGGCTAACGTTGATCAAATGAAGGAATCTAACCCGGAAATTCAAGGAGATCACGAAGAACAAGGAGTTGAACTAGTACCTGTGGAAGCTTCGTTCTACAAGGGTATGATTCCATAACTTCTTATTTATCGTTTTAAATTAATAATTTGCATAAAGGATGATCCGGGTAATGGTTTTGTAGAAATTTTTAAACTCTGATATACCATACTTCCGCTAATTTTTGCAATTTGATTGCGTTACAATTTCGTACAAACCCAACATAGGACTCCTAATCACCTCTTTCTGATTTAGCAAAAAAAATACCTCTTTCTTTGAAAATTTTAGTGAACCAATGAAACAATAAGAAGGTCTCTTTAAATGAAGACATGTGTGAGATGTACGCATCGTTCTGAACGTGATAGTAATGTGATTGCTCCTTTTGATGCTAATCATACTAGAACAAAGATATAGGACTCCTAATCACCTCTTTCTTTGACAATTTTAGTGAACCAATAAAATTGTAAGAAGGTCTCCTTAAATGAAGACTTGTGTGAGATGTAGGCATTGTTTTGAACGTGATAGTAATGGGATTGCTCCTTTTGATGCTAATCAAACTAGAACGAAGTTATAGGACTCCTAATTACCTGTTTCTTTGATAATTTTAGAGAACTAATGAAACATTAAGAATGTCTCCCTAAATGAAGACTTGTGTGAGATGTATGTACGAATGGTTTTGAACGCGATAGTGATGAGTTTTTTCTTTTGACGCTAATCAAACTAGAACGAAGTAATACAACTATTGATCACCTCTTTCTTTGTAAATTTGAAACAACCAATGAAACAATATGATGGTCTACCTAAATGAAGACTTGTGTGAGATCTACGCATCGTTTTGGACGCGATAAAGATGGAATTCCTTCTTTTGATGCTAATTTCAACTTGAACGAAGTAATAAGACACAAAATCACAATATTTTGACAATTTGAGAGAACTAATGAAACAGTAAGAAGGTTTTCCTAAATGAAGATTTGTGTGAGATGTACGGATCGTTTTGAAGGCACTAGTGACAGGATTGTTCATTTTGATGCTAATCAAACTAGAACGAAGTCATAGAACTCATAATCACCTCTTTCTTTGACAATTTGAGAGAACCAATGAAATAATAAGAAGGTCTCCCTAAATCAAGACTTGTGTGAGATGTACACATCATTTTTAACGCGATAGTCATGGGATTCTTCATTTTGATGCTAATCAAATTAGAACGAAATAATAGGACTCCTAATCACCTCTTTCTTTGACAATTTAAAGAACCAATGAAACAATAAGTAGGTCTCCTAAAATGAAGACTTGTACGAGAAGTACGCATCGTTTTGAACGTGATAGTAATGGGATTGTTCCTTTTGATGCTAATTAAACTAGAACGAAGTTATAGGACTCATAATCACCTCTTTTTTGACAATTTTAGAAAACCAAATGAAACAATAAGAAGGTCTTCGTAAATGAATAATTGTGTGAGATGTACGGATCTTTTTGAAGGCACTAGTGATAGAATTGCTCCTTTTGATGCTAATCAAACTAGAACGAAGTCATAGTGTAATACCCGAGAATTTCCATATATTATTAAATAAATATATTAATGGAAATGAGAATTTATTTGAATATAAATGATTTTGTGTTATGAGATGAATTAATTCAATTATATATAATTGAATAATTATAATAATTGAGAAATTGGTGGAGTTTGTGATAAACTCGTTGATTGCCTTGTGTGGCACAGTGGCGTAATATAAGAATGATTATATTAAGCGAACAATTAATCTATATTAATTGTTAATCGGAGAATATTAATTAACTGTTATAAAATACTAATGAGGATCGATTAACAATATGTGATTATTATTATTGCAAGAAACTTAATAATAATGAGCAACGTGTTTATAAATACAATAAGATTTATATCAAAGTGATAATTAATCATATAAGGGTTAATTAAATTGTTATGGAGGTTAACAATTATATTGATGGATGTAGGATATGTGTATATTATTAATTAATATTCAAATTATAAGATGAGAAATTATATGTGCAAGCATGCGATTTAAATGTATAGTAACTATATGTTATGATATGTGTAGGTGACAAATGATGTGTGGATATACATTAAAATAATGTATCATGGATCTATTATAAATAATTGTTGAGTAATACAATTTAATAATATATGATATAATGTAATGTGGTAGTATCCGATGGTATTATATCAGTAAGATAAACGTACCTGGATTATATGTGTGTAAATTACACTTATTACATTATGTGAAGTACATTGTAATTATAACCTAAGAGTACATATAATATATAACATAAGTATATGGTGTATATATATATATATACAAGTGTAGCATATAGTCCATTTGTAAGAATGCTGAGGTTTGTTTGGCTTGTCCCAATATGATAGTCACTATCTCCTCACACGTGAAATGCATCATGAAGCTAGCCTACTCCTACCTTCTCAAACTCAGCAAAATAGCAATGATCATTGCAAGGGGAGTGGCCTCAATAGTGTAAGCCAACTGCTACATACCAACTCTCCCATAACCACCATGCAATCCTCTCTTCCGTTAGTTCAAAATGATGAGCAAAGCTATGGACTGAATAATGGATTCTCTATAAATAAGCTCTCCTCATTCTTCAGTTCTTTTGCTGAGCATTTTGGCTAAGTGAGACTAGAGAGCATATATATATATATATATATATATATCAGTGTTATTGAGATAGCAGCAAGCTTAAATCATTTACAGAGGTATAATTCCTCTTCCTGTGTTCTTCATTTCCGTTTTCTGTTTCCGAAGTTTCCTTGAAATTCTTGATTATGCTAAATTGGTTCATGATTGGGTTGTAGAACCCTTATATTGTTGTTATATGAACATACACACATGATAGAACCACTGAATAGGCTTTCATTTCCATTGTTCCTCTTTAATTTCTGTGAATACATAAAATTCATAAATTAGTCAGAGTTCATGAAATTGGGAATTGATAATTGCTATTGACTGTTATATAAGCATATATGTATGTATTAGTAAGTTAAACAAGTCTAATAGCATTTGGGTATGTTGAAATCGATGAAATGGAAGGTTTTTGGTCGGATTTCGCTGCAGTCTGAACTGCAGAAACTGCCTCGACGCCGCAGCGCCGCAGCCCGCGCCGCAGCGCCACTCGCGCCGCAGCCCGCGCCGCAGCGCCGCACGCAGCGCCACTCGCGCCGCAGCGCCAGTAGTGAGCTGCTGTGCCGCGCCGCAGCGCCAGCCTCTGTGTTCAGTTTTTCTGCATTCTGCAATAAAACTGTTATGAACTAATTGTTTGATTTTTGTTTAAACAAGCATGAAAGCATGATTAATACTTATATATAAACCTAATGAGGCAATGTGAGCATGTTTTAGTATATTAGCATGCATGGTTAACCAAACGACATATAGTTTGAAAACGAACTTAAAGTTTCATGAACGACGTTAACATATATGAAGCATGTTAATATTCTGACTTTCGAGACATGTTAGTATGACCTAGAAACACATGAAATGCATACTAACTTATGTATATAGGTTCCGTGATATAATATGGACATGTGAACCCAACTAGTGCACCTTTCTAACAAAAATACAAGTTTTGAAGGTTGATATTGACATGTAAAAACCATGTATACATTCTGACTTTTCGAGCATGTTTATAGGGCCTTGAAATACATGAAAAGCATGTTAACTTGTGTATATGGGTTTCATAAGGAAGCATGAACATGATAGACCTTATTAATGAACTATACTAACAAAGTATAAGCTTTGAACGTGAACGTTGGTATGTTATGACGAGAATTAGAATTTGACATTTATGAACACATGTGATAGTACTCTTAGACTCATTCATGTGTCATGCATGTATATATACCATGATTAGTTGCCATGATTAAAGTTTAGCATGAACAAAGCATGTTTTCAAGATAATAACAATGCTAGCTACATATATGCAATACGAGTACTCATGAGCATGACTAATACAAGTTATATGAATATCTTATGTGTTTAAAAGCGACCATGTTAGACCATATGAGTTCGTGTCCTTGAATGGCTTTAAGTATTAACTTAAGAACCTATACCATGTACGATTGGATTTGGAAAAGTTATACAAGCATGTAAAGTATCCTTTAAATATGAATACATGCTACGTGATATTATATGATGTTACTTGAACCCGATTTTGACGGTTAACTTAAGGAGATGCCGTAACTTGCTAAAATGAAATATATTTAGTATTGATTGTGGTCTTATGAGATATTAATAATATGCAAGCATGTTTGCTAATTGTTGAGATCTTATATAATATGAGAATGCGTTTAAACTCTAAAGAAGGAACGTTAAGGATAGAAATTATATTCTATATAACTGTGTAGCTAGGTAAAACTTAGCTTATGTGTTGATCGTATATTCAAAGAGAAAATGTGAAGTTAAATTATATGACTAATGAATATCATATATATACGTAACTGTATTACGATAGGAATTCGAAAGTGTTGATTTGCTTTTCGTGGATAAACTACGCTAAAGGCAAGTTCTCTTACTTACACTCTTTTAAAGTGCAAGTATCCTAACCGACGCATTTACTTTATGCAAGGAAATCTATGATTGTGAAGGTTTCCTAACTTATACTCTTTTACTATGCAAGTATCCTATCTTGTGTATTGCGAACTAGTTTCCTATTTAATCAGTTGAATCGAATTAGCATACTTGAACTCTTATTTCATTAAAGCTATTATTCATGTTGAACTTAGTATTGTTCTTGAATATTGTGAAAGTGTCTATGCCATTTGATTCGGCTAGACTTATATTATTGAAAAGCGACCCAAACTAATTGATTGGTGCGGGATCTTGTATTTGACTGAGAAGAACAACCTTCTTTGAAGGGAATATATAATTGTCGGAGAACCGACGTGCACACTTGAGTATGGTTGATTGTTATGCATAACAAGGGTACTTTAGGCTGATCACCTGTTGTACCTGTTTTTGTTGGATTTTCAGTTTATTACTGTCAATTCTAGTAGAAGTTCATAGTCCGTAGTGACTACTCAGTATTCAATTATCTTGAAATCTTGAATTGATTTATTATTGAATCATATTGATATTATTCTGTCCTTAGTGGCTGTTATTGAGAACTGTTGATATTCTTGCTATCCTTGAACTATCAAACTTTCCTATACCCTTTCGAGAATTGAGAATCTTATTACTCACCCTTATTGTATATTACTTGCTGGGCAATTTGTGCTCATTCTTGCTTTCCTTAAAACATTTCAGTTAAGGCAGAGCATGGTGAACCTTCGGGCGTTGATAAGGGCAAGGGCAAAGCTACCAACTAGCTTATGTCTGTTATGTTTTAAATATATTCATATTGTATGAAGATGATGTAGTAAGACTGGATTTGATTATGTTTAAGCTTAAGTTAGATTATGTAATAAGTCGTTAACTGATATTATTAGGTAATCTATTAAGTACTGTAGGTTGCGAGACTTGGGGGAATAATTATAATAAATCATTGTAAATTATTCTAAATAGATTTTCCGCTGTGATCGTATGATATTTAATTATTATTATTGTGATGTATTACCATGAGCACGTGATGAACCGAATTCGAGAGACCAAGAGGCGGTCCTGGAATTTGGGGGCGTCACAGGTTGGTATCAAAGCTGTAGTTATAAACCTTAGGAACGAGTGTCCTTAGACTATAGCTTAGGTGAACTTAGAAGTTAGGAAGGAGATAAAACTCATGTAGGGTTTTCCTTGAGAGACTTAGTCTGTTATGAAATGTAACTTCATTCTATACAATGAACTTATATTTTGTTTAACATTCTAATGGAGATGCTATTTCTTGTCTTGTGTTTGTGAGTGTAGGATGACAGACACAGGGGTACCTAGTAGAGTTGTAGAGGAGGAGCCCAGGGATATACACGTAGTATACGAGGCACCTCTAGAGGCTACACCAGTGCAGGCAGTTGCACCATCCGAGTTTGATGACGAGGATGAGATCGAGATTGAGATAGAGACTGATCCAGAGGAGGAGCCGATGGAGGATGAGCCAGTAGAGGACTCTGATGAGGCTACTATAGAGGAACAGATGTTAGGCGAGTACGAGGAGCGTATTCTAGAGTTAGACTGTAGAGTTCAGGAGCTGGAGGCAGAGGCCCACGAGAGAGAGTCTGAGTTCCAGAAGCTGAGGGACGAGGACCACCAGAGGAAGCTGGCTATGCAAGAGTTAGAGGTGGAGATTGCCTACCGTAGGGAGGCAGGGATCCAGATGGGGACTCTATTTCACAGGTCAGTGGCTAGGAATGTAGATTTGGCAGAGAAGCTAGAAGAGGTTGAGCAGAGGGAGCTGAGTGAGAAGACTGAGAAAGAGGCACTCCGTACTCAGCTAGAGTTGGAGGTGATGGATAGGTTACACTTCGAGGAGAAGTGGGAAGCGTCTAATGAGAGAGCCGACGACCTTGAGGACGAGGTCAGGTGCAAGAAGAGAAAGATGAACAAGATGGGGTATGTGTTCCGTTCGGCTTTTGAAAGGGTGATTGATGGTGTGTACCACTATCCGGCAGAACAGGGACAGACTCTACATACCTTGAGCCGAGAGCTGGTTGCGTATATAGCACAGTTGGAGTACAAGAGCGCAGTGGAGCGCGGGATGATGGGATGAGATTTCCTTAGTCAGTCTAGTGGTAGTACTAGTTGTGTCTTTATGTATTGTATATACTATGTTGTAATCCCGATCTTTTGTGTAAGATTTGGGATGATGATGTAAACCCCGAGTTAGCTTTTGTTAGAGGGGTAGTATGGTAGTAGGTTGGTATATTCCCCGTCTTTTGTGATATTAGGGGATATATGTGATAACATTTATAGCAGTATGCTGGGGAAATCATGTAATGAAAATGAAATGGCATATGAATATAAATGGAGTTGATTTCAGAAACGTGTTATAAATCTATTCTTTTAGTATTAAAAGAAATACTTAAGTAATATACTTGAATAATAATAAAATGAAAACTTGTGATGCAGATAATGCCGCCCAGACGTAGATTGACAGCACCCGAAGAATCTGTTAACAATGAGAGAGAACAAGTAGACCCGATCCAGAAACTGGTAGACTTGTTAGGAGAAGCCTTAAGGGGAAGGAACAATGAACCCGTTCGCCCGAACCCTCAAACTGTGCCAGTAACAACCTTTAAAGACTTTAAGAGTGTAGGACCCCCGGAGTTCGAGGGAACTACCGACCCAATCATCGCACAAACGTGGATCAAAGAGATCGAAAAAGCTTTCACTATAGCTAGCGTAGGCGAAGATCAGAAGACGGTGTTTGCCACGTACATGATGAGGGGAGAAGCGAACTACTGGTGGGAGGCTAATCAACAAAGAGCTGGAGAAGGGATAATAGCTTGGGATAAGTTTAAGACACTATTCTTCGAGAATTACTTTCCAAAGAGTATGAAGAATAGGATGGAGGTGAAATTCCTAGAGTTAAAACAAGGTGAGATGACGGTGGCGCAATACGCGGCTAGGTTTAACGAACTAGCGCGATTTGCGGAGCACCAAGTTGGTGATGAAGAGAGGAAGGCTAGACGCTTTGAACAAGGGTTGAAGCCATGGCTGTTCAATAAGGTATCAGTTCTTCAAATTGATTCCTTTGCAACATTACTGGAGAAGGCAATCATTGCGGAAGGCTGGCAGTGAGGCCTTAAGTCTGTATAACAAAGAAAAGAAAGGAAAGAATACTGGAGGAGAGAATCGTACGGGAGGAAGTAGTAGCGGAGGAAGCAACTTGGGAAAGAGAAAGTGGGAGAATAATAACAACAACAAAAACAACAATAATCAATCAGGGAATTTTCGTGGAGGTTTCAAGAAGAGGGCTGAAGGATGCCCGAAGTGTGGGAAGAATCACCAGGGCGAGTGCTGGAAGGGACGTAGCACTTGCTACAACTGCGGACAGGAAGGGCACATCTCGCCTAACTGTTTGAAACCGAAGAAGATACAAGGATGCTTTGCTTGTGGCTCGACGGAGCACCGAATTAAGGACTGCCCAAAGAAGGGAAGTGGCGGGGGTAGTAATCAGCAAGGAGGCAACAAGCTGATGATCGGTGGACCGGCACAATCCAACCGCCCAACCGCCAGAACCTTTAACATGACCGTCCAAGACGCAGTGGCTGCGAAGGATGTGGTGTCAGGTATAATCCCAATCAATGATATAAATGCTTATGTATTATTTGATTCGGGTGCCACCTGTTCTTTTGTATCTGAAGAATTTGCTAGTAGACTTAGTACACCTCGAGAACTATTAGAAAATCCTTTGATCATAGAAGTTGCTAATAAGGAAGTGATCCCTGTAGAATACGTTTATCGAAATTGTCGCGCAAATATTAGTAAACATGAACTGAACGTAGACTTGATTCCTATTAGACTGGGAGAATTTGACGTAATACTGGGAATGGATTGGTTGTATAACCATGCTGCGATAATTGACTGTCAGAACAAATGTGTGAACCTTCAGACTCCGAGTAAGTCTAAGGTAGTGTTTTATGGTAGCTCATCGCTTAAGCAATCGTGTTGCGTTACGATGATGCAGGCCAAGAAATTGTTAAGGAAAGGATGTGGAGGATATTTAGCTTACATCGTTGATACTCGGAAGAAGGGAGTAGAAATTAAGGATATATACGTAGTTAATGAATTCCAAGATGTGTTTCCGGACGATCTGCCTGGTCTTCCGCCAGACAGAGAAATCGAATTCGTAATAGACTTAGCACCGGGAACGGCACCGATTTCGAAAGCTCCATATCGTATGGCGCCAGTAGAAATGAAGGAATTAATGATGCAATTGCAAGAATTATTGGATAAGGGTTACATTCGACCGAGTGTTTCTCCTTGGGGAGCACCAGTACTATTCGTTAAGAAGAAGGACGGATCAATGAGGCTCTGTATCGATTATCGAGAATTGAATAGAGTAACGATAAAGAACCGGTATCCGCTACCGAGGATAGACGACTTATTTGATCAACTGAAGGGAGCAAAGTGTTTCTCAAAGATCGACCTACGAACAGGATATCATCAACTGAAGGTACGGGATGAGGACATACCAAAGACTGCGTTTCGAACCCGTTATGGACACTACGAGTTTTTGGTAATGTCATTCGGATTGACTAATGCTCCGGCAGCATTTATGGACTTGATGAACCGAGTTTTCAAGCCATACTTGGATAAATTTGTAGTGGTTTTTATCGACGACATTTTGATCTACTCAAAGACAGAGGAAGAACACGCCGAACATCTGAAGATTGTTTTGGAGGCGCTAAGGAAGGAGAAGATGTATGCAAAATTTTCTAAGTGCGAATTTTGGATGGAGAAGGTTCAATTCTTAGGCCACGTGGTGGATAAGAATGGAATCTCTGTAGACCCTGCGAAGGTTGAAGCAGTAAGTAATTGGGAACAACCGAGAACACCGACGGAGGTGAGAAGCTTTTTAGGGTTAGCTGGGTACTATCGAAGATTTATCCAAGATTTTTCTAAGATAGCAACCCCGCTGACCAATTTGACTAGAAAGACGGTGAAATTTGTATGGACCGACAAATGCGAAGAAAGTCTTCAAGAACTGAAAAGGAGATTGAGCGAAGCACCTGTATTATCATTACCAGATGATGCGGGAAATTTTGTGGTGTATAGTGATGCATCGCACAAGGGGCTTGGCTGTGTGCTCATGCAACATGGCAAGGTCATTGCATATGCATCACGACAATTAAAGGATTACGAAAAACGATACCCTACTCACGACTTAGAGTTAGCGGCAGTAGTTTTTGCGTTAAAGATATGGAGACATTATCTATACGGAGAAAAATGTGAGATATACACGGACCACAAGAGTCTGAAATATATCTTCACACAGAAGGAGTTAAACATGCGGCAGAGAAGGTGGTTAGAATTAATCAAAGACTATGATTGCGATATTCTTTATCACCCGGGAAAGGCAAATGTGGTTGCCGACGCTCTGAGCAGGAAAGGAAGGGAGAAGTTGTTTAATTTGACGACTCAGGAAGAGTTGATAAGAGAGATGGAGAAATTGGAGATAGAAGTAAAAGGACCAGAAAAGTCTGGTGAGAAGTTAATTGTAATGGAAGCTTGTCCGACGTTGTTGAATAGAGTAAAGGAAGCTCAGGAAAAGGATGAAGAGTGTGAGAAAATCCGAAAGAGGATCACAGAAAGTGAGGGAGAAAAATTTCGAATGGATAAAGACGGTATTTTGAGATTTGAAGGGAGAGTGTGGGTACCAGCGGTAACTGAGTTGAGGGAAGAGATTTTGCACGAGGCACACAATACGACATATTCCGTTCATCCGGGAGGCACAAAGATGTACCGAGATCTAAGGCAACATTTTTGGTGGCCTAATTTGAAACGGGAAGTCGCAGAGTGCGTCAGTAAATGCTTGACTTGCCAACGCGTTAAAGCAGAACATCAGCGGCCAAGTGGTTTACTACAACCATTAGAAATACCAGAGTGGAAATGGGAGCATATTACCATGGACTTCGTGGTAGGACTTCCAGTTACACAGAAAGGTTATGATGCTATTTGGGTTATCGTGGATCGACTAACGAAGACCGCACACTTTCTACCAATCAAGATCCGCTACAGTTTGAACCAATTAGCAAGCCTATATGTAAAAGAAATTATTTCACGACATGGAGTGCCGGTGTCAATTGTCTCTGATCGAGATCCGCGCTTCACGTCCAATTTTTGGAAGAGTTTGCAAGAAAGAATGGGAACGCAGTTGAGGTTGAGTACAGCTTACCATCCTCAGACAGACGGACAAAGTGAGCGAACAATACAAACGCTAGAAGACATGCTTAGGACTTGCGTGATGGATTTTAAGGGAAATTGGGACGACCACCTACCCTTAGTAGAATTCGCATATAATAATAGCTACCATGCGAGTATTGGCATGCCACCGTACGAAGCTCTTTACGGGAGAAAGTGCAGAACGCCGTTATGTTGGGACGAAGTCGGAGAACGACGAATACTCGGACCAGAGTTAGTTCAACAAACCGCAGACGTGGTGACAGTGATAAGAGCCAGACTTGTAGCAGCTCAAGATCGCCAGAAGAAATACGCAGATTTGCATCGGCAGGACCGAGACTTCAAAGTCG
The DNA here is from genome assembly GCA_020205555.1 of Panax stipuleanatus. Lineage (NCBI taxonomy): Eukaryota > Viridiplantae > Streptophyta > Magnoliopsida > Apiales > Araliaceae > Panax > Panax stipuleanatus. The sequence goes on from CM035118.1 coordinate 154,326,264, forward strand.
GCAGTTTCGTATTCTTAAAGGTATCTCCATGGAAGGGAAAAATCCGTTTCGGCAAGAAAGGAAAATTGAGTCCAAGATTCATAGGACCGTTCGAGATACTGAAGCGAGTGGGCGAAGTGGCATACAAAGTTGCGTTGCCACCCGAACTGGAGCATATCCACAACGTGTTCCACATTTCCGTGTTGCGACCGTACAAGGCCGACTACAAGCACGTGATTTCTTACGAGCCCATTCAAGTGGAGAAGAACTTGGCGTATGAAGAAATTCCTGTCCAAATATTAGATAGGAAAGAACAAACTTTGAGAAATAAAGTTATTTCATCTGTAAAAGTACTTTGGCGTAACCACGATGTCGAGGAGGCAACGTGGGAGTTAGAAGATAGGATGAGGAGGGACTATCCCCATCTATTTGTGTAACCTTGTAGCAATTCCGGGACGGAATTTTTATAAGGGGGGGAGGATGTAATACCCGAGAATTTCCATATATTATTAAATAAATATATTAATGGAAATGAGAATTTATTTGAATATAAATGATTTTGTGTTATGAGATGAATTAATTCAATTATATATAATTGAATAATTATAATAATTGAGAAATTGGTGGAGTTTGTGATAAACTCGTTGATTGCCTTGTGTGGCACAGTGGCGTAATATAAGAATGATTATATAATTAAGCGAACAATTAATCTATATTAATTGTTAATCGGAGAATATTAATTAACTGTTATAAAATACTAATGAGGATCGATTAACAATATGTGATTATTATTATTGCAAGAAACTTAATAATAATGAGCAACGTGTTTATAAATACAATAAGATTTATATCAAAGTGATAATTAATCATATAAGGGTTAATTAAATTGTTATGGAGGTTAACAATTATATTGATGGATGTAGGATATGTGTATATTATTAATTAATATTCAAATTATAAGATGAGAAATTATATGTGCAAGCATGCGATTTAAATGTATAGTAACTATATGTTATGATATGTGTAGGTGACAAATGATGTGTGGATATACATTAAAATAATGTATCATGGATCTATTATAAATAATTGTTGAGTAATACAATTTAATAATATATGATATAATGTAATGTGGTAGTATCCGATGGTATTATATCAGTAAGATAAACGTACCTGGATTATATGTGTGTAAATTACACTTATTACATTATGTGAAGTACATTGTAATTATAACCTAAGAGTACATATAATATATAACATAAGTATATGGTGTATATATATATATACAAGTGTAGCATATAGTCCATTTGTAAGAATGCTGAGGTTTGTTTGGCTTGTCCCAATATGATAGTCACTATCTCCTCACACGTGAAATGCATCATGAAGCTAGCCTACTCCTACCTTCTCAAACTCAGCAAAATAGCAATGATCATTGCAAGGGGAGTGGCCTCAATAGTGTAAGCCAACTGCTACATACCAACTCTCCCATAACCACCATGCAATCCTCTCTTCCGTTAGTTCAAAATGATGAGCAAAGCTATGGACTGAATAATGGATTCTCTATAAATAAGCTCTCCTCATTCTTCAGTTCTTTTGCTGAGCATTTTGGCTAAGTGAGACTAGAGAGCATATATATATATATATATATATATCAGTGTTATTGAGATAGCAGCAAGCTTAAATCATTTACAGAGGTATAATTCCTCTTCCTGTGTTCTTCATTTCCGTTTTCTGTTTCCGAAGTTTCCTTGAAATTCTTGATTATGCTAAATTGGTTCATGATTGGGTTGTAGAACCCTTATATTGTTGTTATATGAACATACACACATGATAGAACCACTGAATAGTCTTTCATTTCCATTGTTCCTCTTTAATTTCTGTGAATACATAAAATTCATAAATTAGTCAGAGTTCATGAAATTGGGAATTGATAATTGCTATTGACTGTTATATAAGCATATATGTATGTATTAGTAAGTTAAACAAGTCTAATAGCATTTGGGTATGTTGAAATCGATGAAATGGAAGGTTTTTGGTCGGATTTCGCTGCAGTCTGAACTGCAGAAACTGCCTCGACGCCGCAGCGCCGCAGCCCGCGCCGCAGCGCCACTCGCGCCGCAGCCCGCGCCGCAGCGCCGCACGCAGCGCCACTCGCGCCGCAGCGCCAGTAGTGAGCTGCTGTGCCGCGCCGCAGCGCCAGCCTCTGTGTTCAGTTTTTCTGCATTCTGCAATAAAACTGTTATGAACTAATTGTTTGATTTTTGTTTAAACAAGCATGAAAGCATGATTAATACTTATATATAAACCTAATGAGGCAATGTGAGCATGTTTTAGTATATTAGCATGCATGGTTAACCAAACGACATATAGTTTGAAAACGAACTTAAAGTTTCATGAACGACGTTAACATATATGAAGCATGTTAATATTCTGACTTTCGAGACATGTTAGTATGACCTAGAAACACATGAAATGCATACTAACTTATGTATATAGGTTCCGTGATATAATATGGACATGTGAACCCAACTAGTGCACCTTTCTAACAAAAATACAAGTTTTGAAGGTTGATATTGACATGTAAAAACCATGTATACATTCTGACTTTTCGAGCATGTTTATAGGGCCTTGAAATACATGAAAAGCATGTTAACTTGTGTATATGGGTTTCATAAGGAAGCATGAACATGATAGACCTTATTAATGAACTATACTAACAAAGTATAAGCTTTGAACGTGAACGTTGGTATGTTATGACGAGAATTAGAATTTGACATTTATGAACACATGTGATAGTACTCTTAGACTCATTCATGTGTCATGCATGTATATATACCATGATTAGTTGCCATGATTAAAGTTTAGCATGAACAAAGCATGTTTTCAAGATAATAACAATGCTAGCTACATATATGCAATACGAGTACTCATGAGCATGACTAATACAAGTTATATGAATATCTTATGTGTTTAAAAGCGACCATGTTAGACCATATGAGTTCGTGTCCTTGAATGGCTTTAAGTATTAACTTAAGAACCTATACCATGTACGATTGGATTTGGAAAAGTTATACAAGCATGTAAAGTATCCTTTAAATATGAATACATGCTACGTGATATTATATGATGTTACTTGAACCCGATTTTGACGGTTAACTTAAGGAGATGCCGTAACTTGCTAAAATGAAATATATTTAGTATTGATTGTGGTCTTATGAGATATTAATAATATGCAAGCATGTTGCTAATTGTTGAGATCTTATATAATATGAGAATGCGTTTAAACTCTAAAGAAGGAACGTTAAGGATAGAAATTATATTCTATATAACTGTGTAGCTAGGTAAAACTTAGCTTATGTGTTGATCGTATATTCAAAGAGAAAATGTGAAGTTAAATTATATGACTAATGAATATCATATATATACGTAACTGTATTACGATAGGAATTCGAAAGTGTTGATTTGCTTTTCGTGGATAAACTACGCTAAAGGCAAGTTCTCTTACTTACACTCTTTTAAAGTGCAAGTATCCTAACCGACGCATTTACTTTATGCAAGGAAATCTATGATTGTGAAGGTTTCCTAACTTATACTCTTTTACTATGCAAGTATCCTATCTTGTGTATTGCGAACTAGTTTCCTATTTAATCAGTTGAATCGAATTAGCATACTTGAACTCTTATTTCATTAAAGCTATTATTCATGTTGAACTTAGTATTGTTCTTGAATATTGTGAAAGTGTCTATGCCATTTGATTCGGCTAGACTTATATTATTGAAAAGCGACCCAAACTAATTGATTGGTGCGGGATCTTATATATGACTGAGAAGAACAAACTATAACTGTCGGAGAACCGACGCGCGCACTTGAGTATGATTGATTGTTATGCATAACGAGGGTACTTTAGGCTGATCACCTGTTGTATCTGTTTTTGTTGGATTTTCAGTTTATTACTGTCAATCCTATGGAAGTTCATAGTCCTTAGTGACTGCTCAGTATTCAGTTATCTTGAAATCTTGAATTGATTTATTATTGAATCATATTGATATTATTCTGTCCTTAGTGGCTGTTATTGAGAACTGTTGATATTCTTGCTATCCTTGAACTATCAAACTTTCCTATACCCTTTCGAGAATTGAGAATTTTATCATTACCCTTGTTGTATATTACTTGCTGGGCAATTTGTGCTCATTCTTGCTTTCCTTAAAACATTTCAGTTAAGGCAGAGCATGGTGAACCTTCGGGCGTTGATAAGGGCAAGGGCAAAGCTACCAACTAGCTTATGTCTGTTATGTTTTAAATATATTCATATTGTATGAAGATGATGTAGTAAGACTGGATTTGATTATGTTTAAGCTTAAGTTAGATTATGTAATAAGTCGTTAACTGATATTATTAGGTAATCTATTAAGTACTGTAGGTTGCGAGACTTGGGGGAATAATTATAATAAATCATTGTAAATTATTCTAATATAGATTTTCCGCTGTGATCGTATGATATTTAATTATTATTATTGTGATGTATTACCATGAGCACGTGATGAACCGAATTCGAGAGACCAAGAGGCGGTCCTGGAATTTGGGGGCGTCACACATAGGACTCATAATCACCTCCTTGTTTACCAATTTGAGAGATTCAATGAAACAATAAGAAGGTCTCCCTAAATTATAAAGACTTGTGTGAGTTATACGCATCGTTTTAAACGCTATAGTCATAGGATTGCTCTTTTTGATGCTAATCAAATTAGAACGAAGTAATAGGACTCCTAACCACCTCTTTCTGATTTAGCAAAAAACACACCTATTTCTTTGACAATTTTTGTGAAACAAAAAGAAGGTCTCCTTAAATGAAGACATGTGTGAGATGTACACATCGTTTTAAACGTGATAGTAATGTGATCGCTCCTTTTGATGCTAATCAAACTAGAACAAAGTTATAGGACTCCTAATCACCTCTTTCCTTGACAATTTTAGTGAACCAATGAAATAATAAGAAGGTCTCCTTAAATGCAGACTTGTGTGAGATATAGACATTGTTTTGAACATGATAGTAATGGGATTGCTCTTTTTGATGCTGATCAAACTAGAATGAAGTTATAGGACTCCTAATCACCTATTTTTTTGATAATTTTAGAGAACCAATGAAACATTAAGAATGTCTCCCTAAATGAAGACTTGTGTGAGATGTATGTATGCATGGTTTTGAACGCGACAGTCATGGGTTTCTCCTTTTGACGATAATCAAACTAGAACGAAGTAATACAACTATTGATCACCTCATTCTTCAAAAATTTGAAACAACAAATGAAACAATATGAAGGTCTACCTAAATGAAGACTTGTGTGAGATCTATGCATCGTTTTGGACGCGATAGTGATGAAATTCCTTCTTTTGATGATAATTTCAACTTGAACGAAGTAATAGGACTCAAAATCACAATATTTTGACAATTTGAGAGAACTAATTAAACAGTATGAAGGTTTTCCTAAATTAAGATTTGTGTGAGTTGTACGGATCGTTTTGAAGGCACTAGTGATAGGATTGTTCCTTTTGATGCTAATCAAACTAGAACGAAGTCATAGGACTCATAATCGCCCCTTTCTTTGATAATTTGAGAGAACCAATGAAACAATAAGAAGGTCTCCCTAAATCAAGACTTGTGTGAGATGTACTCATCTTTTTTAACACGATAGTCATGGGAATGTTCATTTTGATGCTAATCAAGTTTGAAAGAAATAATAGGAATCCTAATCACCTATTTCTTTGACAATTTAGAGCACCAATGAAACAATAAGTAGGTCTCCTTAAATGAAGACTTGTGCGAGAAGTATGCATCGTTTTGAACGTGATAGTAATGGAATTGTTCCTTTTGATGCTAATTAAATTAGAACGAAGTTATAGGACTCATAATCACCTCTTTTTTGATAATTTAAGAAAACCAAATGAAAGAATAAGAAGGTCTTCCTAAATGAAAACTTGTGTGAGATGTACGAATTTATTTGAAGGCACTAGTGATAGAATTACTCTTTTTGATGCTAATCAAACTAGAACGAAGTCATAAGACTCATAATCACCTCCTTGTTTGACAATTTGAGAGATTCAATGAAACAAGAAGAAGGTTTCCCAAAATTATAAAGACTTGTGTGAGATGTACGCATTGTTTGAAACGCGATAGTCATAGGATTACTCTTTTTGATGCTAATCAAATTAGAACGAAGTAATAGGCCTCCTAATCACCTCTTTCTAATTTAGCAAAAAAATCACCTATTTCTTTGACAATTTTAGTGAACCAATGAAACAATAAGAAGGTCTCCTTAAATGAAGACATGTGGGAGATGTACGCAACGTTTTGAACGTGATAGTAATGTGATTGCTCCGTTTGATGTTAATCAAACTAGAACGAAGATATAGGACTCCTAATCATCTCTTTCTTTGACAATTTTAGTGAACCAATGAAATAATAAGAAGGTCTCTTTAAATGAAGACTTGTGTGAGATGTAGGCATTGTTTTGAACGTGATAGTAATGGGATTGCTCCTTTTGATGCTAATCAAACTAGAACGAAGTTATAGGACTCCTAATCACCTATTTCTTTGACAATTTTAGAGAACCAATGAAACATTAAGAATGTCTCCCTAAATGAAGACTTGTGTGAGATGTATGTACGCATGGTTTTGAACGCGATAGTCATGGGTTTCTCATTTTGATGCTAATCAAACTAGAACGAAGTAATACAACTATTGATCACCTCTTTATTTGTAAATTTGAAACAATCAATGAAACAATATGATGGTCTACCTAAACTTCACTTGTGCGAGATCTACGCATCGTTTTGGACGCGATAGTGATGGAATTCCTTTTTTTGATGCTAATTTCAACTTGAACGAAGTAATAGGACTCAAAATCACATTATTTTGACAATTTGAGAGAACTAATGAAACAGTAAGAAGGTTTTCCTAATTGAAGGTTTGTGTGAGATGTACGGATCGTTTTGAAGGCACTAGTGATAGAATTGTTCCTTTTGATGCTAATCAAACTAGAACGAAGTCATAGGACTCATAATCACCTCTTTTTTTGACAATTTGAGAGAACCAATGAAACAATAAGAAGGTCTCGCTAAATCAAGACTTGTGTGAGATGTACACATCATTTTTAACGCGATAGTCATGGGATTGTTCATTTTGATGCTAATCAAATTAGAACGAAATAATAGGACTCCTAATCACCTCTTTCTTTGACAATTTAGAGAACCAATGAAACAATAAGTAGGTCTCCTTAAATAAAGACTTGTGCAAGAAGTACGCATCATTTTAAACGTGATAGTAATGGGATTGTTCCTTTTGATGCTAATTAAACTAGAACGAAGTTATAGGACTCATAATCACCTATTTTTTAACAATTTTAGAAAACCAAATGAAACAATAAGAAGATTTTCCTAAATGAATAATTGTGTGAGATGTACGGATCTTTTTGAAGGCACTATTGATAGAATTGCTCCTTTTAATGCTAATCAAACTACTTCTTTGACAATTTGAGAGATTCAATGAAACAATAAGAAGGTCTCCCTAAATTATAAAGACTTGAGTGAGATGTACGCATCGTTTTAAACGCGATAGTCATAGGATTGCTCTTTTTGATGCTAATCAAATTAGAACGAAGTAATAGGACTCCTAGCCACCTCTTTCTGATTTAGCAAAAAAAACACCTCTTTCTTTGACAATTTTAGTGAACCAATGAAACAATAAGAAGTTCTCCTTAAATGAATACATGTGTGAGATGTACGCATCGTTTTGAACGTGATAGTAATGTGATTTCTCCATTTGATGCTAATCAAACTAGAACAAAGTTATAGGACTCCTAATCACCTCTTTCTTTGACAATTTTAGTGAACCAATGAAATAATAAGAAGGTCTCCTTAAATGAAGACTTGTGTGAGATGTAGGCATTATTTTGAACGTGATAGTAATGGGATTGCACTTTTTGATGCTAATCAAATTAGAACGAAGTTATAGGACTCCTAATCACCTATTTCTTTGACAATTTTAGAGAACCAATGAAACATTAAGAATGTCTCCCTAAATGAAGACTTGTGTGAGATGTATGTACGCTGCGGTTTTGAACGCGATAGTCATGGGTTTCTCCTTTTGACGCTAATCAAACTAGAACTAAGTAATACAACTATTGATCACCACATTCTTTGTAAATTTGAAACAATATGATGGTCTACCTAAATGAAGACTTGTGTGAATTCTACGCATCGTTTTGGACACGATAGTGATGGAATTCATTCTTTTGATGATAATTTCAACTTGAACAAAGTAATAGGACTCAAAATCACAATATTTTGACAATTTGAGAGAACTAATGAAACAGTAAGAAGGTTTCTCTTAATGAAGACTTGTGTGAGATGTACGGATCGTTTTGAAGGCACTAGTGATAGGATTGTTCCTTTTGATGCTAATCAAACTAGAACGAAGTCATAGGACACATAATCACCTCTTTCTTTGATAATTTGGGAGAACCAATGAAACAATAAGAAGGTCTCCCTAAATCAAGACTTGTGTGAGATGTACGCATCATTTTTAAACGCGATAGTCAAGGGATTATTCATTTTGATGTTAATCAAATTAGAACGAAATAATAGGAATCCTATTCACCTCTTTCCTTGACAATTTAGAGAACCAATGAAACAATAAGTAGGTCTCCTAAAATGAATACTTGTGCGAGAAGTACGCATCGTTTTGAACGTGATAGTAATGGAATTGTTCCTTTTGATGCTAATTAAATTAGAACAAAGTTATAGGACTCACAATCACCTCTTTTTTGATAATTTTAGAAAACCAAATGAAACAATAAGAAGGTCTTCCTAAATGAAAACTTGTGTGAGATGTACGGATCTTTTTGAAGGCACTAGTGATAGAATTGCTCCTTTTGATGCTAATCAAACTAGAACGAAGTCATAGGACTCATAATCACCTCCTTCTTTGACAATTTGAGAGATTCAATGAAACAATAAGAAGGTCTCCCTAAATTATAAAGACTTATGTGAGATGTACGCATAGTTTTAAACGCGATAGTCATAGGATTGCTCTTTTTGATGCTAATCAAATTAGAACGAAGTAATAGGACTCCTAACCACCTCTTTCTGATTTAGCAAAAAAAACACCTCTTTCTTTGACAATTTTAGTGAACCAATAAAACAATAAGAAGATCTCCTTAAATGAAGACTTGTGTGAGATGTAGGCATCGTTTTGAACGTGATAGTAATGTGATTGCTCTTTTTGATGCTAATCAAACTAGAACAAAGTTATAGGACTCCTAATCACCTCCTTCTTTGACAATTTTAGTGGACCAATGAAATAATAAGAAAGTCTCCTTAAATGAAGACTTGTGTGAGATGTAGGCATTATTTTGAACGTGATAGTATTGGGATTGCACTTTTTGATGCTAATCAAACTAGAACGAAGTTATAGAACTCCTAATCACCTATTTCTTTGACAATTTTAGAGAACCAATGAAACATTAAGAATGTCTCCCTAAATGAAAACTAGTGTGAGATGTATGTACGTTGCGGTTTTGAACGCAATAGTCATGGGTTTCTCCTTTTGACGCTAATCAAACTAGAACTAAGTAATACAACTATTGATCACCTCATTCTTTATAAATTTGAAACAACCAATGAAACAATATGAAGGTCTACCTAAATGAAACTTATGTGAGATCTACGCATCGTTTTGGACGCGATAGTGATGGAATTCATTCTTTTGATGATAATTTCTACTTGAACGAAGCAATAGGACTCAAAATCACAATATTTTGACAATTTGAGAGAACTAATGAAATAGTAAAAAGGTTTCCCTTAATGAAGACTTGTGTGAGATCTACGGATCGTTTTGAAGGCACTAGTGATAGGATTGTTACTTATGATGCTAATCAAACTAGAACGAAGTCATAGGACTCATAATCACCTCTTTCTTTGATAATTTGAGATAACCAATGAAACAATAAGAAGGTCTCCCTAAATCAAGACTTGTGTGAGATGTACGCATCATTTTTAACGCGATAGTCAAGGAATTGTTCATTTTGATGCTAATCAAATTATAACGAAATAATAGGAATCCTAATCACCTCTTTCTTTGACAATTTAGAGAACCAATGAAACAATAAGCAGGTCTCCTAAAATGAAGACTTGTGCGAGAAGTACGCATCGTTTTGAACGTGATAGTAATGGAATTGTTCCTTTTAATGCTAATTAAATTAGAACGAAGTTATAGGACTCATAAACACCTCTTTTTTTGATAATTTTAGAAAACCAAATGAAACAATAAGAAGGTCTTCCTAAATGAAAACTTGTGTGAGATGTACGGAACTTTTTGAAGACACTAGTGATAGAATTGCTCCTTTAGATGCTAATCAAACTAGAACGAAGTCATAGGACTCATAATCACCTCCTTGTTTGACAATTTGAGAGATTCAATGAAACAATAAGAAGGTCTCCCTAAATTATAAAGACTTGTGTGAGATGTACGCATCGTTTTAAATGCGATAGTCATTGGATTGCTCTTTTTGATGCTAATCAAATTAGAACGAAGTAATAGGACTCCTAATCACCTCTTTCTGATTTAGCAAAAAAAAATACTCTTTCTTTGACAATTTTAGTGAACCAATGAAACAATAAAAAGGTCTCCTTAAATGAAGACATGTGTGAGATGTACGCCTCGTTTTGAACGTGATAGTAATGTGATTGCTCCTTTTGATGCTAATCATAGTAGATCAAAGATATAGGACTCCTAATCATCTCATTCTTTGACAATTTTAGTGAACCAATGAAATAATAAGAAGGTCTCTTTAAATGAAGACTTGTGTGAGATGTAGGCATTGTTTTGAATGTGATAGTAATGGGATTGCTCCTTTTGATGCTAATCAAACTAGAACGAAGTTATAGGACTCCTAATCACCTGTTTCTTTGATAATTTTAGAGAACTAATGAAACATTAAGAATGTCTCCCTAAATGAAGACTTGTGTGAGATGTATGTACGCATGGTTTTGAACGCGATAGTCATGGGTTTCTCCTTTTGATGCTAATCAAACTAGAACGAAGTAATACAACTATTGATCACCTCTTTCTTTGTAAATTTGAAATATCCAATGAAACAATATGAAGGTCTACCTAAATGAAGACTTGTTTGAGATCTACGCATCGTTTTGGACGCGATAGTATTGGAATTACTTCTTTTGATGCTAATTTCAACTTGAACGGAGTAATAGGACTCAAAATCAAATATTTTGGCAATTTGATAGAACTAACGAAACAGTAAGAAGGTTTTCCTAAATGAAGATTTGTGTGAGATGTACGGATCGTTTTGAAGGCACTAGTGACAGGATTGTTCCTTTTGATGCTAATCAAACTAGAACGAAGTCATAGAACTCATAATCACCTCTTTCTTTGACAATTTGAGAGAACCAATGAAACAATAAGAAGGTCTCCCTAAATCAAGACTTGTGTGAGATGTACACATCATTTTTAACGCGATAGTCATGGGATTGTTAATTTTGATGCTAATAAAATTAGAACAAAATATTAGGACTCCTAATCACCTCTTTCTTTGACAATTTAGAGAACCAATGAAACAATAAGTAGGTCTCCTAAAATGAAGACTTGTGCGAGAAGTACGCATCGTTTTGAACGTGATAGTATTGGGATTGTTCCTTTTGATACTAATTAAACTAGATTGAAGTTATAGGACTCATAATCACCTATTTCTTTGACAATTTTAGAGAACCAATGAAACATTAAGAATGTCTCCCTAAATGAAGACTTGTGTGAGATGTATGTACGCATGGTTTTGAACGCGATAGTCATGGGTTTCTCCTTTTGACGCTAATCAAACTAGAATGAAGTAATACAACTATTGATCACCTCAATCTTCATAAATTTGAAACAACAAATGAAACAATATGAAGGTCTACCTAATTGAAGACTTGTGTGAGATCTACGCATCGTTTTGGACGCGATAGTGATGGAATTCCTTCTTTTGATGATAATTTCAACTTGAACGAAGTAATAGGACTCAAAATCACAATATTTTGACAATTTGAGAGAACTAATGAAATAGTGTGAAGGTTTCCCTAAATTAAGACTTGTGTGAGATGTACGGATCGTTTTGAAGGCACTAGTGATAGGATTATTCCTTTTGATGCTAATCAAACTAGAACGAAGTCATAGGACTCATAATCACCTCTTTCTTTGATAATTTGAGAGAACCAATGAAACAATAAGAAGATCTCCCTAAATCAAGACTTGTGTGAGATGTACTCATCATTTTTAACGCGATAATCATGGGATTTTTTATTTTGATGCTAATCAAGTTTGAACGAAATAATAGGAATCCTAATCAACTCTTTCTTTGACAATTTAGAGAACCAATGAAACAGTAAGTAGGTCTCCTTAAATGAAGGCTTGTGCGAGAAGTATGCATCGTTTTGAACGTGATAGTAATGGAATTGTTCCTTTTGATGCTAATTAAATTAGAACGAAGTTATAGGACTCATAATCACCTCTTTTTTGATAATTTTAGAAAACCAAATGAAACAATAAGAAGGTCTTCATAAATGAAAACTTGTGTGGGATGTACGGATCTTTTTGAAGGCACTAGTGATAGAATTGCTCCTTTTGATGCTAATCAAACTAGAACGAAGTCATAGGACTTATAATCACCTCCTTGTTTGACAATTTGAGAGATTCAATGAAACAATAAGAAGGTCTCCCTAAATTATAAAGACTTGTGTGAGATGTACGCATCGTTTTAAACGCGATAGTCATAGGATTGCTCTTTTTGATGCTAATCAAATTAGAACGAAGTAATAGGACTCCTAATCACCTCTTTCTGATTTAGCAAAAAAAATCACCTCTTTCTTTGACAATTTTAGTGAACCAATGAAACAATAAGAAGGTCTCCTTAAATGAAGACATGTGTGAGATGTACGCATCGTTTTGAACGTGATAGTAATGTGATTGCTCCATTTGATGCTAATCAAACTAGAACGAAGATATAGGACTCCTAATCACCTCTTTCTTTGACAAGTTTAGTGAACCAATGAAATAATAAGAAGGTCTGTAACGATTGAGATTTTATATTTAATTTTAAATATTTATTGAATTAAATAAATATTTATTTGAATTATTTATTGAGTAAATAAATAGATTAAGTAATTTATGGTAATGATTTAATTGAGTGTTACATATTAATTTAATGAATGTTATTTAATTGATATGTATATATATTAATGTTATATTATAGTTCTAATTTAATTGAGATAATTGAATTAGATGAATTATGTGATGAAGTGTTACATGAATTATAATTAGCGAGTAATTATAATTATGTGGCAAATTTTATGTGATTAATGGATGTTAGATTTTAATTGATTAAATTAGATGATTAATATTTAATTGATTAAAATATGAAATTAAAGTATGTGTCAAAATAATTTATTAAAATAAAAAGAAAAGAATTTTTAAATGATTTTTACCAAACAAGGCCCTTGTATTTGTTTCAAACCTATTTCTACCAAACAGGGACCTAACTATCAAAAAAAACTGTTTTTAAATAAACTGTTTACCAAACATGGCCTTAGCATTAATAATCAATTTTTGAAAATAACCTTGTTTTGCCAAACAAGGCATTGTGGTTTTGGATTTTTGTAACTTATATAATAAATGTATTTATTTTATATATTAAGTAATTAGCAGTTCCATATATATCATTAGTATACGTATATTATATCAGTTATAATATATCTATACTACGTTAGATTAGAAGTTAGTTTGTAAAGCTAAGAACAAAAAGAGAAAAGAAGAGCAGAGAAGTTAGAAAAGAGAAGGAAGAAGAAACTTGTGAAGGCTAGAATTAGTCATTGTATTCTTCTCCAATCATCAAAAAGATAATTAATATCTTATAGTTTTAAAGAATTGTGATCAGTTGTTCTTCATTGTTTTGAGTTTCTGTAAATTTAGTTTTCTGTGAATTTCATGAAATTATGTAATCATGAATTTTATATATATGTATTGTATCCATGTGTTGATTGTGGTAATTGTATGACATAAGAGGATTTTCAAAAATTAAATTACTGTAGAAATATATTTTTAACAGAAAATTCATGTTTATATGAGTTCATATGGAATTTCATGAGTGTGGTTAATGTTAATTGAGAAATTCATGCAATTGGTATGTGTTAATATGCTTATTAAGTAATTTCTGGATGCTATCTTCAACTTTGTATGTAATGCATGTATATAAGTTCGAATTGATGGAGAAAAATAGTTACAGTGAATTATTTTATGAAAAATATGAGTTTTCATGAAAATGGCCAGATTTTAAAATTTGTGATTATCATTGTTTAGATGGCTTTGTGTTTTAGAAGCATGTTATATATATGCATTATTGCATAGGTATGATTTACAATGTTTAAGTTACTGTGAATTGCCGATTGTTGGCTTGTATGGGTTAATCAGTGAAGCAGGGTGCCGTTGCTGTCTGTCTCTGTCCGTGTTCCTGCGCAGCTGTGCCGGTAACACAGCCAGAAGCAGCGCAGCTGCACCGGCTGCCTTTCCCAGAATCCTTCCCTGCGCAGCTGCACCGGTTATAGGGCAGCTGGCTGCGCAGCTGCGCCGGGCACAGTGCTTAGGCAGTGAAGGTTAGCTAATTGTGCAGTGTTGATTTTGAACCTAGTTTAATTATGCTATGACAGTGAGCATGTATCTAGTTGCTACAACATGTTGTTAACATAAATTTGACAAATTTATATTTAGAAAAGAAAAGAGGTTTGAAAACATTAACGTATGATTTGAATTATTATTTAAATGTGATATATGATTATAATTTAAATAATTATAATCAAAAGTAAATGTTTATTTTAAATTATAATTAAATTATAATGAATAAAGGTTAATTTATTAGATGTTAATTTAAATTATAATTTATGTAATTATAATTTAATAAATGCATGTTTAATTGTGGATTTTAAATTGATAATTACATAATTAATTATAAATTGTGTAATTATAATGCATGGTATAGTTTAAGTAATAATTACATGATTAATTATAAATGTATGAATGTAGTTTAATTGATTTTAAATTATAATTATTTATAATTTAAATGGTAATTATAATTTGATTAAGTGTTTGAATTATAATTGTTTAATTATAACTTAGTTAAATACATAATTAAGTTAATTATGTGAGTATATGTGTGATGTGATTAACTATGTGATAATTAATTATTATTGTTTATTTAATTAGAGTGAGTTAACCATGAGGGTTAACCACTTATGTGAATTAGTTATGTGTTAACTGATTTAGATTATTATAATTGAATGTGTATAGGATGTATTAAAGTATGTGAATTGAATTAAGTAGCTTGCGCTTGAGGAAAGTCTTCTAAACCCTAACCATTGGTTCTCTTTCATTATCAAAGAAAGAGGTGATTATGTGTCCTATGACTTCGTTCTAGTTTAATTAGAATCAAAATGAGCAATCCTATCACTAATGCCTTCAAAACGATCCGTACATCTCGCACAAGTCTTAATTTAGGGAGCCCTTCTTATTGTTTCATTAGTTCTCACAAATTGTCAAAATATTGGCGATTATGAGTCCTATTATTTCGTTCTAGTTGAAATTAGCATCCAAATGAGCAATTCCATCACTATCGCGTCCAAAATGATGCGTAGATCACACACAAGTCTTTATTTAGGGAGACTTTCATATTGTTTCATTGGTTGTTTTAAATTTACAAAGAAAGAGGTGATTAAGAGTTGCATTACTTAGTTCTAGTTTGATTAGCGTCAAAAGGAGAAATCCTTGACTATCATGTTCAATACAATGCGTACATCTCACATAAGTCTTCATTTAGGGAGACCTTCTTATTGTTTCATTGGTTCTCTAAAATTTTCAGAGAAAGAGGTAATTAGGAGTCATATAACTTCGTTCTAGTTTGATTAGCATCAAAAGGAGCAATCCCATTACTATCACGTTCAAAACGATATGTACATCTCACACAAGTATTCATTTAAAGAGACCTTCTTATTGTTTATTAGTTCTCAAAAATTGTCAAAGAAAGAGGTGATTAGGAGTCATATTACTTCATTCTAATTTGATTAGCATCAACATGAGAAATCCCATAATTATCGCGTTAAAAACGATGCGTACAATTCACACAAGTCTTGATTTAGGGAGACCTTCTTATTGTTTCATTGGTTCTCTCAAATTATCAAAGAAAGAGGTGATTATGAGTCATATGACTTCATTCTAGTTTGATTAGCATCAAAAAGAGCAATCCTATCACTAGTGCCTTTAAAACGATCCGTACAACTCACACAAGTATTAATTTAGGAAGCCCTTCTTATTGTTTCATTAGTTCTCTCAATTTGTTAAAATATAGGTGATTATGAGTCCTATTACTTCGTTCTAGTTAAAATTAGCATCAAAAAGAGTAAATCCATCACTACCTCGTGCAAAACGATGCGTAGATCTCACACAAGTCTTCATTTTGGGAGACCTCCATATTGTTCCATTGGTTGTTTCAAATTTAAGAAGAAAGAGGTGATTAAGAGTTGCATTACTTCGTTCTAGTTTGATTAGCATCAAAAAGAGAAATCCATGACTATCACGTTCAAAACAATGCGTACATCTCACACAAGTCTTCATTTAGGGAGACCTTCCTATTGTTTCATTGGTTGTCTAAAATTATCAAAGAAAGAGGTGATTTGGAGTCCTATAACTTCGTTCTAGTTTGATTATCATCAAATGGAGCAATCCCATTAATATCAAGTTCAAAAAGATGAGTACATCACACACAAGTCTTCATTTAAGGAGACCTTCTTATTATTTTATTGGTTCTCAAAAATTGATAAAGAAAGAGGTGATTAGGAATCTTATTACTTCTTTCTAATTTGATTTGCATCAAATTGAGCAATCCCATGACTATCGCGTTAAAAAACAATGCGTACACCTCACACAAGTCTTGATTTAGCGAGACCTTCTTATTAATCTATTGGTTCTCTCAAATTATCAAAGAAAGAAGTGATTATAAGTCCTATGACTTCGTTCTAGTTTGATTAGAATCAAAAAAAGCAATCCTATCACTAGTGCCTTCAAAACGATCCGTACATCTCACACAAGTCTTAATTTATGGAGCCCTTCTTATTGTTTCATTAGTTCTCACAAATTGTCAAAATATAGGTGATTATGAGTCCTATTACTTCGTTCTAGTTGAAATTAGAATCCAAATGAGTAATTCCATCACTATCGCATCCAAAACGATGCGTACATCACACGCAAGTCTTCATTTAGGGAGACCTTCATATTGTTTCATTGGTTGTTTCAAATTTACAAAGAAAGAGGTGATTAATAGTTGCATTACTTCGTTATAGTTTGATTAGCGTCAAAAGGAGAAATCCATGACTATCGCGTTCAAAACCATGCGTACATCTCACACAAGTTTTCATTTAGGGAGACCTTCTTATTGTTTCATTGGTTCTCTAAAATTGTCAAAGAAAGAGGTGATTAGGAGTTCTATAACTTCGTTCTAGTTTGATTAGCATCAAAAGGAGCAATCCCATTACTATCATGTTCAAAATGATGCATATATGTCACACAAGTCTTCATTTAAGGAGACCTTCTTATTGTTTCATTGGTTCTCAAAAATTATCAAAGAAAAAGGTGATTAGGAGTCCTATTACTTCGTTCTAATTTGATGAACATCAAAATGAGCAAATCCATGACTATGGCGTTAAAAATAATGCGTACACCTCATACAAGTCTTGATTTAGGGAGACCTTCTTATTGTTTCATTGGTTCTCTCAAATTATCAAAGAAAAAGGTGATTATGAGTCTTATGACTTCGTTCTAGTTTTATTAGCATCAAAAGGAGCGCAATCCTATCAATAGTGCCTTCAAAATGATCTGTACATCTCACACAAGTCTTCTTTTAGGAAAATCTTTTTACTGTTTTGTTAGTTCTCTCAAATTGTCAAAATTCTGGTGATTATGAGTCTTATTACCTCGTTCTAGTTTAAATTGGCATCAAAATGAGCAATTCCATCACTATCGCATCCAAAATGATGCGTAGATCTCACACACTTGTTCATTAAGGGAGTCCTTCATATTGTTTCATTGGTTGTTTCAAATTTACAAAGAAGAGATGATTAAGAGTTGTATTACTTAGTTCCAGTTTGATTAGCGTCAAAAGGAGAAATCCATGACTATCGCATTCAAAACCATGCGTACATCTCACACAAGTCTTCATTTAGGGAGACCTTCTTATTGTTTCATTGGTTCTCTAAAATTGTCAAAGAAAGAGGTGATTAGGAGTCCTATAACTTCGTTCTAGTTTGATTATCATCAAAAAGAGCAATCCCATTACTATCACGTTCAAAATGATGCGTACATTGGACAAGTCTTCATTTAAGGAGACCTTCTTATTGTTTTATTGGTTCTAAAAAATTATCAAAGAAAGAGGTGATTAAGAGTTCTATTACTTCGTTCTAATTTGATTAGCATCAAAATGAGCAATCCCATGACTATCGCGTTAAAAACGATGCGTTCACACGATTCTTGATTTAGGAGACCTTCTTATTGTTTCATTGGTTCTCCCAAATTATCAAAAAAAGAGTTGTGGATTACGAGTCCTATGACTTCGTTCTAGTTTGATTAGAATCAAAAAGAGTAATCATATCACCAGTGCCTTCAAAACGATCCGTTCATCTCACACTAGTCTTCATTTAGGGAGCCCTTCTTATTATTTTATTAGGTCTCTCAAATCGTCAAAATATAGGTGATTATGAGTCCTATTACTTCGTTCTAGTTGAAATTAGCATCAGAAGGAGCAATTCCATCACTATAGCGTCCAAAACGATGCGTAGATCTTACACAAGTCTTTATTTAGGGAGACATTCATATTGTTTTATTGTTTGTTTCAAATTTACAAAGAAAGAGGTGATTAAGAGTTGTATTACTTCGTTTTAGTTTGATTAGCGCTAAAAGGAGAAACCCATAGCTATCGCGTTCAAACCCCTGCGTACATCTCACACAAGTCTTCATTTAGGGAGTCCTTCTTATTGTTTCATTGGTTCTCTAAAATTGTCAGAGAAAGAGGTGATTAGGAGTCATATAACTTCGTTCTATTTTGATTAGCATCAAAAGGAGCAGTCCCATTACTATCATGTTAAAAACGATGCGTATATCTCACACCAGTCTTCATTTAAAGAGACCTACTTATTGTTTCATTGGTTCTCTAAATTTGTCAAAGAAAGAGGTGATTACGAGTCCTGTTACTTCATTCTAATTTGATTAGCATCAACATTAGCAATCCCATAACTATCGCGTTAAAAACGATGTGATGCGTACAACTCACACAAGTCTTGATTTAGGGGGACCTTATAATTTTATTGGTTCTCTAAAATTATCAAATAAAGAGGAGATTATTAGTTTTATGACTTCGTTCTAGTTTGATTAAAATCAAAAGGACTCCTATCACTAGTGCCTTCAAATCGATCTATACATCTCACACAAGTCTTCATTTAGGAAGACCTTCTTATTGTTTCATTAGTTTTCTCAAATTGTCAGAATAAAGGTGATTATGAGTCCTATTACTTCGTTTTAGTTTAAATTAGCATCAAAAGGAGCAATTCCATTAATATCGCGTCCAAAACGATGCGTAGATCTCACACAAGTCTTCATTTAGGGAGACATTCATATTGTTTCATTGGTTGTTTAAATTTACAAAGAAAGAGGTGATTACGAGTTGTATTACTTCGTTCAAGTTTGATTAGCGTCAAAAGGAGAAAACCATGACTATCGCGTTCAAAACCATGTGTACATCTCACACAAGTCTTCATTTAGAAAAACTTTCTTATTGTTTCATTGGTTCTCTAAAATTTTCAAAGAAAGAGGTGATTAGGAGTCCTATAACTTCGTTATAGTTTGATTAGCATCAAAAGGAGCAATCCCATTACTATCACGTTCAAAACGATGCGGACATCTGACACAAGTCTTCATTTAAGGAGACCTTCTTATTGTTTCATTGGTTCTCAAAAATTGTCAAAGAAAGAGGTGAGTAGGAGTTCTATTACTTCGTTCTAATTTGATTAGCATCAAAATAAGCAATCCCATGACTATCGCGTTAAAAATGATGCGTACACCTCACACGATTCTTGATTTAGGAGACCTTCTTATTATTTCATTGGTTCTCCCAAATTATCAAAGAAAGAGGTGTGGATTATGAGTCCTATGACTTCGTTCTAGTTTGATTAGAATCAAAAGGAGTAATCCTATCACCAGTGCCTTCAAAACGATCCGTGAATCTCACACTAGTCTTCATTTAGGGAGCCCTTCTTATTGTTTCATTAGTTCTCTCAAATTGTCAAAATATAGGTGATTTTGAGTCCTATTACTTCGTTCTTGCTGAAATTAGCATCAAAAGGAGCAATTCCATCACTATCGCGTCCAAAACGATGCGTAGATCTTACACAAGTCTTCATTTAGGGAGACATTCATATTGTTTTATTGTTTGTTTCAAATTTACAAACAAAGAGTTGTATTACTTCATTTTAGTTTGATTAGCGTTAAAAGGAGAAACCCATGGCTATCGCGTTCTAAACCATGCGTACATCTCACACAAGTCTTCATTTAGGGAGTCCTTATTATTTTATTTGTTCTCTAAAATTGTCAGAGAAAGAGGTGATTAGAAGTCATATAACTTTGTTCTAGTTTGAGTAGAATCAAAAGGAGCGATCCCATTACTATCACTTTCAAAACGATGCGTATATCTCACACAAGTCTTCATTTAAAGAGACATTCTTATTGTTTCATTGGTTCTTTAAATTATCAAAGAAAGAGGTGATTAGGAGTCGTATTACTTCGTTCTAATTTGATTAGCATCAAAAGGAGCAATCCCATGACTATCGCGTTTAAAACGATGCGTACATCACACACAAGTCTTTATAATTTAGGGAGACCTTCTTATTGTTACTTTGAATCTCTCAAATTGTCAAAGAAGGAGGTGATTATGAGTCCTATGACTTCGTTCTAGTTTGATTAGCATCAAAAGGAGCAATCCTAACAATAGTGCCTTCAAAACGATCCGTACATCTAACAAAAGTTTTCATTTAAGGAGACCTTCTTATTGTTTCACTAGTTCTCTCAAATTGTCAAAATATATGTGATTATGAGCCCTATTACTTCGTTCTAGTTGAAATTAGAATAAAATGGAGCAATCCCATCACTATCCCGTGCAAAACAATGCGTAGATCTCACACAAGTCCTCATTTAGGGAGACCTTCATATTGTTTCATTGTTTTTTTCAAATTTACAAAGAAAGAGGTGATTAAGAGTTGTATTACTTCGTTCTAGTTTGATTATCGTCAAATTGAGAAACCCATGACTATCGCCTTCAAAACCATACGTACATCTCACACAAATCTTCATTTAGGGAGACCTTCTTTTTTTTTTTTCGCTAAATTTGATTTTATATTGAAAAGAAAGAAAGATAAAACATTCGCAATGGGGCATACCCCAGAAACATTAGAATGGCCAGCAAGGGACAACCCCAAAGAGGACAAAACTAAAGACCAATTACAAGCACGGAACGAAATAAAAAGGAACTAAGCCAACCACAAGCAAACAAAAAAAGGAAACCCAAATCATTAGGCCTAAACAAAAAGCCTAACCAATCAAGCAATGGATTAAACTCCTACAGTCCAGAAACTGCAGCCCAGAGAAAATAAAGCATCTGGCAATTTTCAGCCAATAACGAACGACTGCCCAAGGGAACCAGCCTATCAAAAGAACCCAGCACCTCCGAAAACCAAGGCTGGCCAAAGAATCAGCAACCGGAGCCATCCAACAAAGGAAAACCGAACCAAACCCCACAGAAAGCCGGACCGAACCCAACACCCCATCCACTGGTCCCGACAGCAGCAGAAAAACCCAGCATCCTGCAGAAAAAACCCAACCTCCTGCAACCTCTGACCCAACCCAGCATCCTGCAGCCTGCCAAAACCAAGACCAACAAAAGTAGTTCATCAACAACGCCAGGAGAAAAACCAATAGAACTAACCCAGCCAAAAACAACACTCCAGCCCCCAGCAGAAATAGACCAGAAAGCAACCGAGCAGAAAACCCAACAAGAGCAATCAACAGAATTACAGCCATACACGAAGGTTAGGACAGTTCTGAACAGCTTTAAGAAATTTTAAGGAAGTAGATAACCTGGACTTGATGACAGTTATTATTTCCCTAACCAAAACCCCCACAGGAAGTTTGACCCTATTATGAACAATAGAGTTCCTAGCAGCCCAAATTTTGTACACAGCAATAGCAAATGCCAGCTTAAGAATATCAGACCTTATGGCGCTCCCTCTAAATTGAATGATGTACTCCACAAGACTGTCCCAACTCAGAGGGGCATGAGACCAAACACCAGTGTTTAGGATAGAGGAGAGAACAGTATAAGAATAGGAGCATTCAAAGAATAAATAAGAGAAGGTCTCCACATGGTTATCGCAAAAAGAGCAGTTCATAGGATGGTAGCTAGAGTAAGATAGGAACCTATCATTAGTGGGTAACCTGCGACGAAGAGCCAGCCACAATGTAAAAGAGAAACGAGGAATATGGTGGGGGTGCCATAACAGGTTAGCCCAAGGAACCTTCGGAGCACGGGACCTAATAGAGTCCCAAACCGTGACAGCCTTAACTGATTTCAGATCGTGGCTGTCCCAGTGTATCAAGTCCTCAGCATCCGAAGGAGGAGAAAGGGAAGAGAACATGCTGCAAAATTGAAACACATCATAATGGTTACTTGAAGGTAGGGACCATGCTCCCATGGAAATAATAGCAGAAACACGGGCGTTAGCGGGTATTTTTGCATTGGAGAAAAGAGACGAAGAAGGATTAATGGCTTGGCCATTCAGCCAAGGATCATGCCAAAGACTGAATAAGTTACCGTTCCCGAGTCTATATGAAAGGAAATTGATAACTGTTGGGCGAAGTTTAAGAATCTTACGCCAGATCCAAGAGCAATCCAATGGAATAGATAGATGCCAAAAGTTTTTCCTAGAAAGCACTGTAGCTTTGACCCCATTTAGCCCAAAAAGATGAAGGGGATGGGGAAATGACCTTAAGAAGATGGAGAATAATGAGGGCCGTATTCCAGTCAGTGAGATTTTTGATAGCAAGACCACCTTCACAATAGGGGAAGGATAAATCCTTAGAAAATTCACCAAAACAACATACTGGAGGAAACTTTAGCGTAGCACGCTGCCAGGGGCGCAGCTGCGCTGCCCCCAAGGCTATTTGGGGCGCAGCTGCGCCGGGAGGAAAAGTTAGTCCGACACTATTTTGACCTCTTCTGGTAAAACAGCCATAACGTTTCCATACGAACTCCGATTGAGGAGATTCAAGATGATCCAGAACGAGCACGAGTAGACCTACAACTTTTGTTATTTAAGTTTTTCAATTTGAGATCGTTAGATAAGGTCAAAATGGTTATTTTTGTGACTAATGTGTTTTTGGAGGCAATCGGGGGGCGTCGGGCATGCACGTATGCACATGTAATGCTCCCGACCATGTAAAATGATGTTCTAACTTCCATAACATGACTATTAGGTATTATAATGATACTTAGCATTAACCCTTGAGTATTAGACAATTCGATTGGGTGTGCTAAGCGTGCGCAAATGCGTGTCATTTGGGCGTTCGAATAGGCAAGTTTGGCATACGGACGTGCAAGCGTTTCAACGCCGCAACGAGTGTGTATGACCTTGTTTAATATTATATTTTTAATAAAAATAAAACATTATAGAGTAATGTAACCCAATCTAGGAGCATGCAAAGCACATGCAAAAGAGGCGAGTTAGGCGTGTGACGTATAAACGTCGAAACGCCGTGTAATGTGGTAATACACTTAAATAGTGTTTCGATTCTAATGAAATGAAAATTATAAGATATAAAATGGGGTTAGTATAAAACCAATAATTAGTCCTAGCAAGACATAAACACTTGAATAAATTTCGAATATTACGAAAAAGAAATATAGTGAAATATAAGTCGATAGTTAACACAATCAAGTTCAACATTGTGTATTGATAATAGGAAGGGTTATGAGATGTAGAGTAAAGTTTATATTATAACTAATATGCTTTGCTATGTGACTAATAGTTTATGTGAATGATTATATAATTGTGTAGGGCACGTCAAGTGCAGATATCTGTAAGCTGTTAAACTGTTATTGGTAAATAACGATCAAGGCAAGTCTTTCGGTTCCTATTTTCTATGTGAACTTGATGATATTATGAACTGTTTTAAATTATATTGCAAGCAGAAATATTAAAGTCAATTTATGACTACATTGATTGATTTAATAATGTTGATTGAGTAAGGAACTCAATCTTTATATTTGTTATTTGATTAAAGCATGTATGCCATGTTACTTTAATGCTGAGCATGTTATTATGTGCTATGTGATGCATGAAAACTATTAGATCTTGCTGAACTGTCGAGCTCACTCTTGCAAATAACCATTTTTGCAGGTCAAGGATGCAAGGTAAAGATACGTGTTAAGTGATTTATAGAGATCAATGTTCAAGAATATTAATTTTGTTAAATTTCAAATTGTAGTTGATGTTTTCATTGTAACTTAATTGTTAAGTTGTAAGTTGAGCTATCCGACGTATAATGGATATTGCTTAGTGATGTAAGACTTTGTATAGTCCTTTCGTTGTAGCGATTCATGTAATAGAATTGAATCAAATATTTGTAATGTTAAGGTTGCGATTCAGGGCAATATAGAAAGAAAGTTTATAAAAATTTTAAATATTCTGCATTTTTAGTGATTTTAATATCGAATAATGATGTAAAGATAGATTAAAGATGTATTGCTAACGATCGAGGATGAGAATTATATTGTATGAATTTTGGGGTCGTTACAGTTGGTATCAAAGCTGTAGGTTATACGCCTTAGGTAAGAGTACCTTAGGCTATGACCTTAGAGAATGAGAAGTTAAGTTACGTATAACGAAAAGGTGATTCCTTTCACATACGTAGAAGTGTAGGATGTGTGAAGTCCTAGTAATGTTATAAGAAGAAAGTGAGGATAACGAGGAATAAAACTCGAATGAAATATTGAGCTATATGAATGGAATTAGAAATTCTTAAAAGAAGAGTTAATAAATAAACAAGATTCAAAGAAGAATCTTGAAGAGATATGAAGATGAGAATTAGGAGTTACTCTAATAATAAAGATGACGAATAACGATGAATAGACAAAGTCTATAAGATTGAAAGCATAATGAAGTCATGATATAACATGATGAAAGGTAAAGATAAGAAGTTTTAAAACAAAACGATAATGAGATAAGGAAGATTCATAAGGGAGAGGATTATAGAATAAGATCACGACGTGATATTTTTCTAAAGTTGAAAGACAGATGGTCTGTAATGATTGAATAGTTATAGTTTGATGCTATAACGAGAATGTACTATGATATAGTACGAGATTAACTCACGAGGAGTTATAAATGATGAGATACAGAAAGTCTGTATCAAGTATAGAGCAAGAAGTTATAAGTAAGATAGAGTTAATTGAGATTTCAACTGAGGATTCATGTGGTGGTTGAGTTGTACAAATCTTTGTATGGGCAGGGTTTTGTGCTTACACTTGGCTTATCATATTGATAATCGTTGGAAGGTTGGTGTCGCGCTATCGATATATATGTATGACGAGAAAGTGATTCTTTTTTCATATTATATTTGATAGTTAGAGTCAATAGAGATTAGATTAGATGATATTAAGATTACATTAGATGATCTTAAGGTTAGGCGACTTCTTAAAACTCATACTTATGGTAAGATCGTGACTCATAATCGTATGTACATTTTAAACCCCTAAGCATATGGACAGTCTCTGATCAGTTCTTTAACTACGTATTGCTAGGACAAGTTCTTAAACTCATATTATTGTGGCAAGTTCCTGAACTTTCAAAGTGTGGCAAGTTTGATGAACTATACTGGGTATAGAAAAGTTATGGTATAGGAAGCATTGATGTTGTTTAAGGTTGATAGCATGATTAAGTAATGATGGAGTAAAGATTTAATTGATAGAGAAAGTTTTATATTCTAAATCTCCTAGCTTTGCTAGATTTTCAAAATTTATTAACTTCGTGCTGATGTTGCACTCCTGTTTTCTTGAAAAGCATTGGATCAAATGATGGAACCAATGAAATTTTTTAAAATAGTGCTATTATTCACATGTCTATGCTAATTGCTTCAGCTAGACAAAAATAATTTCAAAATTTCAAAATGTATTTTATGTGTTCTATGCATCATTTGAAATGGTGTAGAGACAAAAATCGAGGAAGTTATCAATGCAGTTAAACCTAGTGTTGGATGTGATCGTATGATCGTCAGCCCACTATGGTATGATGTAGTATGACGACATCATGTAATGACAAAATTCTCAACGTATCAGTAATACGATACGGTATCAGGATATTGTGAAAAGATTTATTATTATTTTAGTTTCCTTAAACTATATATATATATATATATATATATATATAAAGATTTATTTACTTTTAGTTTCTTTAAACGAAAAATATATATATATATTGAGTTGGTTAAGGATATATATATATATATATATATATATATATATATATATATATTGTGACAAACAAGATTTTGTAATTTATTTGAATATTTATTGAATTAAATAAATATTTTTTGATGATTTAATTATTGAGTTAAATAATTAATTGATGAATTTGTGGTAGATTAATTTAATTATATGTGTCACATTAGTTAAATTAATGTGGTGAATTTTTATATTCAAAGTATGTATTTAATTGAGCTTATTTGATTAATATATTAATTAATAAGCATAATGTTATTCTAATTAATTTATTAATTAATTAGAGATTTATGATTAGACATAATTAATAAATAAGAATTTTAATTATGTGACTATGTGATTTAATGTAGATTTATGCTATTTTATTTAATTGATTTAAATAGCATTATTTGATTTAATTGGGTGTGACATTAATTAACTATATTATAATAAATTAATTAAAATAAATGAGAAGGGATTCCTTAAGCTAGCCAAACAAGGCCTTAAGGGGAGTTGGTCAGTTAACCCACTAAGGGACCAACTGACAACCACTCACCCATTATATATTATACGTATTATACTTATATACATATATACTATATCAATTTATATATTCATATCAGAGGAAATAAAACTTAAAGAATCAGAGAGAATTTTGAGAGAAAAGATTGAAGAAGAAGAATTTGAAAAGTTTATATCATCATCCTTGAATCATCTTCACAAACTAGCAAGGGTAATTCCTTCTCCTAAGTTTTTAAATTCAAGTTCTTAAAGTTTTCCATTAACGTATGTTAGATTCTCTGTGAATAACTAATTTGATAATTAATGTATGATATGATTTTATATGTGTTATTGTATGATCATAACATGTTGTATATCATGTATGCATGATTTAGTGCGATTAAATCCATGTAGTTATGCTTAATTTGATTTTTCAAAAGTTACAGAGTGTAAAAATTGTACATATGGCCCATATGGCCCTTACGTACAAAATTTACACACCTTATGCGTTTATTTAACTTAAATTAACACTTGAATGTGATTGTGTACATTTAAACGAACAAAATAGAAGTTAAACGAATGGATTCGGTGTTATAACGAATCCGTAACGTTGAATTCTTGTTTTCTTTCAAAACTTTATAAAATGTTGAAAATAGTGAAATTAAATGTTGTGATTTGTGTAATTCCGTGATTTAAAGTGTTAAAAGCATGCTTAGAACATGGTATGATGTTTCTGTAAATTCTATATCTTATGGGTAGCCTTAAATTCATTACGTTAGTTTAATTTGGATTTATTTGGGTTGCTCTGTGTGTCATTCGCGAACTGGAAATCTGGGTCTGCGTTGCCGCGCGACCGCGCTGGTCCCAAGGGTAACTGGCGCGCGGCCGCGCCCCTTGCAGAAATTTGAAATTTTTTTTTTTGCTAAGTGTTCGTGTGTTCTAAGAGGTGGTTTAAAACCTAATGTAATGAACATAAAGACATGATTAAACATATAATAAGAGGTTAATAACTTATATTACGTGAGTAATTAATAAGTTAATTACATGACTTGAATCGTTAATTGTATAGTCCAATAACGTGCTCAAGACCGATGTGTGTGATTCGATACGTATATCGAGTTATTGATTAATTTGTATTGTGAACGTATTGATGTGTAGGGTTTAATAAAGAACGTGAATTATAATTGTAGCTTGTGCAAGAGGCAAGTATCCTATCCCTAACTTATTGATTTAGCAAGTTCCCTAAATTCTAATTTATTCATTTATTAAGCCTTAGACTTGTGTTTCTATATCGAGTAAGCTCGTGTTTTTAATTGTTCAAGTTCGAAATTCATATTACATATTGTAACTCTTTTAAAAGCATGATTCAGTGATACAATACTTATTCGATTGTATACTCTTGAGATTTATTATTCAAGTTGAATATCGATGTTATTGTTGAACCTTATAGGACTAGTGAACCCTTATTGATTCGACTAGTCCATAGTTGATGAACGTTCTAAATTCCAAAATACTTATTGAGCTTATCCAAACCAAACTTCCTTTGGTGCGGACTCTGATGTCAAAACTGAGATGAACAACCCTGTAAAAGGGGATTATTTACGCTTTAGCGTTGAGATATTGTGCACAGTATGGTACTAAGGGCTGATCCCCCTAAGTACGAGAAGTAGAGTCCATAGTCTTATGACTGTTAAAGGTTTAAAGCATAAAAACTTTACAACCTAGGACATAGTTCAAGGTCTTATGACCCTCAGACGTTCTTTTGATTCCTGTTATTCATTCTTGAGTCAAAAGTTGAGTTTCTTTATTCAGATGTCTTTGATTCACTCGCATGTTATTATATTGTTGTCATATTATTATACTTGTGGGCAACCGTGCTCACTCTTGCGTAATAATAACATTGCAGTTAAGAACGAAAGGTCTGACGAGCCTTCTACTAGCAAAGGCAAGGGCAAAGGTCAACAAGTGATGAAGACTTGTTGTTTATTTTATGTGTTTATGTTTCAGACTTATGTTAAAGTTGTGTAAGACTTATTTAATTATTTATATTTCCGCACTTGATATTTAAGGTTAAGTACGACCTGGGATTGATGTATTTCTTTTCAGATGTTGTAACCCCATAAGGGGAGGATTATTTCTATTTATTTCATGGTTTGCATTTACTATGGGTAGATAGATAGATGATATTTGTACAGTGAACACCAAGTCCCGTGGAAATTGAAGTACCCGGATTTGGGGGTGTCACAGGTTGGTATCAAAGCTGTAGGTTATGAACCTTAGGTGGGGAAAAACCTTAGGATAGTAGCCTTTTTAGAGATCGAGAACATAGTAATGATAACTCTTATCGAGTTCTAAGAAAGATAATAACTTACCTTATGTGCTACGTGCTTATACTTATATATTCGAGTCTCGATTAGCATCACGTAATTACTAAAACTTAAAATTTTATTTGTCAGGATGACAGAATGCTGGAGAACCTAGTCAGTCCAGGGACCTTGTACCCCTAGAGGCTAGAGAGGAGGAGCCCCGAGATATCCACGTAGTTTGGGAGCAGTTAGTCCGACGAGAGCCATCACCCTTGATCACAGTCATTGGTCAGGAGTATTGTGCCGGTGTCTAATTCAGAGGAGGACTCTGAGGAAGACCCTGAGGAGATTGAAGTTCAGGCTGAGGCAGCTGAAGAGGAGGAGGAAGACCCTGAAGAGTTCCCGCCGAGCTCTATCAGTGCTGAGATGTATGACGAGCTGTATGACCGTAACATAGAGTTACGTGATACTGTTCAGGAGCTGAGGGAGACTGTTCAGGAGCTGAGGGAGCGGTCGGTTACTCAACAGTCTACCATCGAGCTGAGGGATGGAGAGGTTGAGGCTCTTCACACACGTTTGGGAAATGTAGAGTGGAATTTGGCTCACGAGAAGGGCCAAACCGAGCAGAAGTCAGAGGAAATTGAGGAATTGAAGAATGAACTAAAAGAGAAATCAGCAAGGCTGGCCATAGCAGAGGAGGCTTGGGTAAGGGAATCACGACGAGCAGATCTCGCAGAAGATAATTGTCGGGCGAAGAAGGCCAAGCTTGAAGAGACGTACTCTATACTTCAGTATGCAATTGACGAGGCCCAGGATCGGGTTATGAGGTACCCAATTCAGTTTGAAGGACTACCGTCGTACATGCTAGATCGCAGGACGATGTCTCGGATTATGGAAGAAGAGCGTGGCAAAGCTGTTCGTCGCCTTAATGGGCAGTGATAGGAACATTTGATTTTGTGAAACCTATCTGGTAGTTAATAATGTAAATTCCAATGTGTTTATAAACAGAGGAATATTTTATGTTTTAAATCCTGTAGATTCTTTATCTCAGGATAGTTGATGTAAATAGCAGTGATGCTATCGTATTATGTTAAAACTTTTGATTTAGTAATATATCAGAGTTTATTTGAGATAATGTGTTGACTGATTGTGTCTAAATGTTTAAGTTAAGCCTTAGATATTTAAAAGATTGAATAAAGTTCTAATACGCGTATTTCTTAAGAGTAAAATGCCGCCAAGGAGACGATCTAACCGTCAACAGGCCCAAGAAGGGTCAACTAACAACAACAACGACGCCAATGCTAACCCCGTTCAGCAGTTGGCGAACTTACTTGCTGGAGCGCTTAACAACCAACCTCAAGCTCCACCGAACACAACGTTCAAGGACTTCAAGGCGGTGGGACCGCCAGAGTTTAAAGGCACCATGAACCCGATAGAAGCTCAAACCTGGGTCATGGAGATGGAAAAAGTTTTTGACGTCGCCAGAGTCAGAGAGGACCAGAAAACCGCCTATGCAACGTTCATGCTGAAATCTGAGGCCAGCTATTGGTGGCAAGCGAATAAGGTCCGGGGAGGTGAAGGTGTGATTACCTGGGAGAGGTTCAAGGAGATGTTCTTCGAGATGTACTTTCCGACCAGCTCGCAGAATCAAATGGAGGTCCAGTTCTTGGAACTGAAACAGGGGAATATGTCCGTACCAGAATATGCGGCGAAATTCAATGAGTTGGCTAGGTTTGCCACGTATCAAGTGCACACCGATCAGAGGAAGGCAAGGAGGTTTGAACAGGGCCTGAAGCCCTGGTTGTATAGCAAAGTGTCAATGTTCCAATTGAACACTTTTGCTGGGGTGTTGGAGAAGGCCATTCTCGCTGAAGGCGGGAGTGATGCTAGTTACAAAGTATAACCAAGATCAGAAAAAGAAGAAGAGTGAAGGTGAAGGAATTAACAAGGCTAGTGGTAGCAACACGGGAGGGAGTAATAATCAGAAGAGGAAGTGGAATGATAACTCATCGACTGGGAATCAGCAAGGAGGTCAGAAGAAGAGGATCGAAGCATGTCCGACCTGCGGAAAGCTCACCTGGGGGTCTGTATGAAAGGAAAACGAGTATGTTACAATTGTGGTCAGGAAGGCCACATAGCACCTAACTGTCCGAACCCAAAGAAGGGCGCTTGCTTCACTTGCGGCTCAAAGGACCATTGGCAAGGGACTGTCCCAAGAAGGGATCTGGAGGGGCAGGATCAGGAAGGAACAGGGGAAACAGCAGTGGAAGTGCTCTAACTATCACGGGACCAACCGCAACCAACCGACCGAACCGCCAGGACCTTCAACATGACCGTACAGGATGCTGTACAGTCTCGCGATGTGGTGTCAGGTATCATTCCGATCAATAAAGTTAATGCTTATGTACTATTTGATTCGGGTGCTACTTGTTCATTTATATCCGATGACTTTGCTAAGAACTTAGAACTTCCTATGGACGAGTTAGAATACCCCATGAACATAGAGATTGCGAATAGAGAAGTGATCCCTGTTAGGTATGTACACAAGAACTGTAGAGTAGATATTAAGGGTAACATTATGAACGTAGATCTTATCCCGATTAGGCTTGGGGAATTCGATGTTATTCTGGGAATGGATTGGCTAGTCAATTATGGGGCTGTAATTGATTGCCAGAGGAAGTGTATCAACCTTATGACCCCGTCAAAGGTTGTGTTTTATGGCAGCAAATCGCCTAGACAAGCGAGTTGTCTGACGATGATGCATGCCAGAAAGTTGTTAAGACAAGGCTGTGTAGGATATTTAGCCTACATAGTCGATAGTCGTAAAGAAAATCCGAAATTAGAAGATATACCAGTCGTGAGGGACTTCTTAGACGTATTTCCGGATGATCTGCCAGGACTTCCGCCAGACAGAGAGGTTGAGTTTGTGATCGATTTGGCGCCAGGGACGGCCCCAATATCGAAGGCACCATACCGGATGGCTCCGGTAGAGATGAAAGAGTTAATGGTACAACTACAAGAGTTACTGGACAAGAAGTACATCCAACCAAGCGTATCGCCGTGGGGAGCGCCGGTGTTGTTTGTGAAGAAGAAGGACGGGACGATGCGGCTTTGCATCGACTACAGAGAACTGAATAAGGTCACAATTAAGAATAGATATCCATTACCGAGGATCGACGATCTGTTCGACCAATTGAAGGGTGCAAGGTACTTTTCAAAGATAGACTTGAGGAGTGGCTATCATCAGCTGAAGGTGAGGCCAGAGGATGTTCCAAAGACAGCATTTAGGACTCGATATGGTCACTACGAATTTTTGGTAATGTCATTTGGTTAACGAATGCTCCTGCAGCATTCATGGGCTTAATGAATGGAGTGTTCAAGCCGTTTTTGGACAAATTCGTGGTGGTCTTTATCGACGATATTTTGGTATACTCGAAGACCAAGGAAGAACATGTAGAACATCTGAAGTTAACATTAGAGGCGTTGAGAAGAGAGAAGTTGTACGCCAAATTTTTGAAATGTGAATTCTGGATTGAAAGAGTGCAATTTCTTGGACATGTGATCGACAAGGACGGAATTTCGGTAGATCCCTCTAAAGTCGAAGCTGTGATGAACTGGGATCAGCCGAAAACACCGTCGGAAGTGAGGAGTTTTCTTGGATTGGCGGGTTATTATAGAAGATTCATTCAGGACTTTTCCAAGATCACAACTCCGTTGACGAATTTGACTAGAAAATCGGTGAAATTCGTTTGGACAGAGAAGTGTGAGGAAAGTTTCCAAGAGCTTAAGAGGAGGTTGAGTTCAGCACCTGTGTTATCCCTTCCGGACGACACAGGATATTTTGTGGTTTATAGTGATGCGTCGCATAAAGGACTTGGCTGTGTGCTTATGCAAAACGGCAAGGTCATTGCGTATGCGTCACGACAATTGAAAGACTATGAGAAAGGGTATCCGACCCATGACTTGGAGTTAGCTGCAGTGGTATTTGCTTTGAAAATTTGGAGACACTATCTCTATGGGGAGAAGTGTGAAATATATACAGACCACAAGAGTCTGAAATATATTTTTACACAGAAGGACTTGAATATGCGCCAGAGAAGGTGGCTGGAGTTAATTAAGGACTATGACTGTGAAATCTTATACCATCCGGGTAAGGCTAATGTGGTTGCCGACGCCTTAAGCAGAAAGGGTCGGGAGAAATTGATGATGTTGACTGCTCAGGAGGAGCTAATTTCAGCAATGAAAAAGCTGGAATTGGAAGTGAAGTATCCGATGGAGATTGACGAGAAGTTGTTTCAGATGCAAACTGGTACAATCCTATTGGATAAAGTTAAGAAGCTCAACTTCAGGACGAAGAATGTGAAAAGGTTAAGAAAAAGATATCTGAAGGAACCAAACTGAGATTCAAGATAGACAGTGAGGGACTACTGAGATTTGAGAACAGAGTTTGGGTACCGTCAGTGCCAGAGATTAAGGATGACATTTTGAGCGAGGCTCATAGCTCACGGTATTCGATTCACCCCGGTAGTACCAAGATGTACCAGGATCTTCGACAGCACTTCTGGTGGCCGAATTTGAAACGGGATGTTGCTGAGTGTGTTGCAAAGTGTCTAACCTGTCAGAAAGTGAAAGCAGAACATCAGAGACCGAGTGGTTTGCTACAACCCCTGGAAATCCCAGAATGGAAATGGGAACACATTACGATGGATTTCGTGGTTGGCCTTCCAACGACTCAGAAAGGCTACGACGCAGTATGGGTTATCGTTGACCGACTGACGAAATCAGCACACTTCCTTCCGATCAAAATCAGATTCAACTTAGATCAGTTGGCAAGGTTATATGTGAAAGAGATTGTTTCGAGGCACGGAGTTCCAGTGTCAATTGTTTCCGACAGAGATCCGCGCTTCACATCGAACTTCTGGAAGCGACTACAAGAATGCATGGGGACACAGTTGAGAATGAGTACGGCTTATCACCCTCAGACAGACGGGCAGAGTGAAAGAACGATCCAGACATTGGAAGATATGTTGAGAGCATGCATCATGGATTTTAAAGGAAATTGGGATGATCACCTACCGCTTGTGGAATTCGGTTACAACAACAGTTACCATGCTAGTATTGGCATGCCGCCTTACGAAGCATTGTACGGAAGAAAATGCAGAACCCCGCTATACTGGGATGAAGTTGGCGAGAGACAACTATTAGGTCCAGAACTGGTACAGCAGACAGCAGAGATAGTCAAAGTGATCAGAACAAGACTGGTAGCAGCTCAGGATAGGCAGAAGAAGTACGCCGATCCACACCGTAAGAATGTTGAGTTTGAATCGGGTAGCTTTGTATTTTTGAAAGTCTCTCCCTAGAAGGGAAAGATCAGATTCGGTAAGAAGGGAAAATTGAGCCCAAGGTTCATTGGACCCTTTGAAGTACTGCAAAGGATTGGAAAAGTTGCGTATGAGGTAGCCTTACCTCCGGCGCTCGAGAATGTCCACAATGTCTTTCATGTTTCAGTTTTACGCCCCTACAAACCCGATTACAAACATGTGATTGAATACGAACCCCTACATTTTGAAAAAGACTTATCCTATGAAGAAATTCCTGTTCAGATTGTTGACAGGAAAGAGCAAGTCCTCAGAAATAAAGTTATACCTTCTGTTAAGGTAATTTGGAGGAACCACAATGCTGAAGAAGCTACGTGGGAACTCGAAGAGCATATGATGAAGAATTACCCAGATTTATTTACTTAAATTTTTTGTATATGTGATTCTGGGGACAGAATCTTTGTAAGGGGGGAGAATGTAATGGGACGAATTTTAATTGAACCGTGATTCTGGGGACAGAATCCTTTTAAGGGGGAAAAGATGTGACGAACAAGATTTTTGTAATTTAATTTAAATATTTATTCAATTAAATAAATATTTTTCGATGATTTAATTATTGAGTTAAATAATTAATTGATGAAATTGTAGTAGATTAATTTAATTATATGTATCACATTAGTTAAATTAATGTGGTGAATTTTTATATTCAAAATATGTATTTAATTGAGCTTCTTTGATTAATATATTAATTAATAAGCATAATGTTATTCTAATTAATTTAAATAATTAATTAGAGATTTAATGATTTGACATAATTAATAAATAAGAATTTTAATTATGTGACTATGTGAATTATTGTGGAATTATGCAATTTTATTTAATTGATTTAAATAGGATTATTGATTAATTAAAAGTGTGACATTATTAAACTATATTATAGTAAGTTAATTAAAATAAATGAGAAGGGATTCCTTAAGCTAGCCAAACAAGGCCTTAAGGGAAGCTGGTCAGTTAACCCATTAAGGGACCAACTGACAACCACTCACCCATTATATATTATACGTATTATACTTATATACATATATACTATATCAATTCATATATTCATATCAGAGAAAATAAAACTTAAAGAGTCAGAAAGAATTTTGAGAGAAAAGATTGAGGAAGAAGAATTTGAGAAGTTTATATCATCATCTGAACAGATATTCTGAGTTCTCCGTGTATGGGAAAAATTAGCAATTTTTGATTATATGCTTATATATGTGTTATTATATCATTATAACATGTTTTGTATTTGGTATGAATGAATTAAAATAATCGAATTCATGTAATTAGGCCTTAATTGGGTTTTCAAAATTTTACAGAGTTTTTCCATTTACGAGCTTTAAAAATTCTCTGTGAATGAAAAAAATTGATATTTATTCATTATATGGCTATATTTGTGTTAATATGTGTTTATAACATATTATATGCCATATATGCATAACTTTCAGTGATCACACCATGGAATTTTGTTGATAATTGGGTTTTCAAAAGTTACAGAGTGTAGAAATTGTACATATGGCCCATATAGCCCTTACGTACAAAAATTTACACGCCTTATACGTTTATTTAACTTAAATTGATACTTGCATGTAATTATGTACGTTTAAACGAACAAAATGGAAGTTAAACGAACGGATTCGGTGTTATAACGAATCCGTAACGTTGAATTTCTTGTTTTCCTTTAAAACTTTACAAAATATTAAAAGCAGTGAAAATAGATGCCTTGGATTGTGTAAATACGTAATTTAAAATGCTAAGATCATGCTAAAAATGTTATATAATGTTTCTGTGGAGTTTTTACATTATGGGTAGCCTTATAATTCATTACGTTAGTTTAATTTGGATTTATTTGGGCTACTCTGTGTGTTCATCGCGAACCAGGGAGTGCACCAGCAGGGGGACCCGCCCCAGCGGGTGTTCATGGGTATTAGGACCCGCCCCAATGGGTATAAGGGCTGTCCAGGAGCCTTTGTTTTTTTATTTTTGAGACTGTTTTGACCTCCTGTAGTAAAATAAGCATAACTTTTTCATACGAACTCCGATTAAGGCGATTCAAGATGATTCGGAAAGATAACGAGTAGACCTACAACTTTTATTCTTTAAGTTTTTCAATTTGAAATCGTTAAAAAGGGTAAAAATGGTCATCTTTGTGACTGATGCGTATTCGGAGGCAATCGGAGGGTTTCGGACATGCACGCACACAAGTGTAGTGTTCTCGATAATAAAAGATGTTTTAAGTTACATAAATGAATATTATATGATTTGAAGTTCATGATTAATAAATTAAGTTATTGACATGTATAAGATAATGTGAAGGTTCAAGTTAACAAACTAAGTGCGAACTTGAATATCGTAATTGTAAAACTTGATTATAATTGTTTAAAGGGCTATACATGTGTGATATGCATGTTGTGAGTTTACATTCATGTTATGTGGTTAGCCATTGAGTAATATTATAAACCAAGTTGTAAGTCGAACTTAAGTGAATAGTTCTACAGTTAAACATGGTAGTTATGAAAACTAATCGATGTCGTATACATAATGTAATGTGTAGGACGTTGAGGAAGTGAATTGTAATTATATTTGTAGCATGTGCAAGAGTCAAGTATCCTATCCCTAACTTTTTGATTTAGCAAGTTTCCTAAATTCTAATTTATTCATTTATTAAGTCTTAGACTTGTGTTTCTATATCGAGTAAGCTCGTGTTCTTAATTGTTCAAGTTCGAAATTCATATTACATATTGTAACTCTTTTAAAAGCATGATTCAGTTATACAATACTTATTCGATTGTATACTCTTGAGATTTATTATTCAAGTTGAATATCGATGTTATTGTTGAACCTTATAGGACTAGTGAACCCTTATTGATTCGACTAGTCCATAGTTGATGAACGTTCTAAATTCCAAAATACTTATTGAGCTTATCCAAACCAAACTTCCTTTGGTGCGGACTCTGATGTCAAAACTGAGATGAACAACTCTGTAAAAGGGGATTATTTACGCTTTAGCGTTGAGATATTGTGCACAGTATGGTACTAAGGGCTGATCCCCCTAAGTACGAGAAGTAGAGTCCATAGTCTTATGACTGTTAAAGGTTTAAAGCATAAAAACTTTACAACCTAGGACATAGTTCAAGGTCTTATGACCCTCAGACGTTCTTTTGATTCCTGTTATTCATTCTTGAGTCAAAAGTTGAGTTTCTTTATTCAGATGTCTTTGATTCACTCGCATGTTATTATATTGTTGTCATATTATTATACTTGTGGGCAATCGTGCTCACTCTTGCGTAATAATAACATTGCAGTTAAGAACGAAAGGTCCAACGAGCCTTCTACTAGCAAAGGCAAGGGCAAGGTCAACAAGTGATGAAGACTTGTTGTTTATTTTATGTGTTTATGTTTCAGACTTATATTAGAGTTGTGTAAGACTTATTTATTTGTTTATGTTCCGCACAGATGTTTAAGGTTAGTATGACCTGGGATTTATTTTATTTATTACTCAGATGTTGTAACCCCATAAGGGGAGGATTTAATTCTATTTATTGCATGGTTTGCATTTACTATGGGTAGATAGATAGATAATATTCGTACAGTGAACACCAAGTCCCGTGGAATTGAAGTACCCGGATTTGGGGGTGTCACAGTTGTATCACCTTTTAGGACTGAAACTGATGAAAAATATTTTAAAAAACGAATCCAGTGAGATAAAGGACAAAGACTAAGGATTCGTAATCTAATTTATCCAAGTTCAAGAATACTCCATAATAATACTTTGTGGAGCAAAATTCAAGAATAAAGCTCAAAACTTAGATCCAATCAAAGATAAGAACTTTATCAAACAAGTTGGACATATAGAAGAAAATTTAATTTTTCCGTGAATAGTGCCGTATACGTGAATAGTAATTCCGACGAAAAAAAATAAGAATTTCATAATAAAATCCATGATAATATTTTGGTATAATGATATTGAAAAGAATAACATCATTTATGAAAGAAAATAACATCCCTTACCTCAAAAGAATAGTACTTCTGACTGGTATATCGGATATAATACCGAAGGAAACTTGCACTGAATGTAATACTCAAAGTATCTAAATACTCACAAAAATACGCTCGATATTATAGAGAGAGAAAACTTCTGATTCTGGTGTGATTTTCAATTCTAACATAAGCACCCTATTTATAGGAAAAGCTTATGATGCCAAAGTAGATTTTTGAATAAAATAATATTTTATTTTTAAAAAATTCCAGCCGCCTCATGACCCAAAAGCCATCAGCCACCAACCAAAAGTGGAGCCCACCATTTTAAAAAAATACTTATTTTCTAAAACTTCAATAATTCATAATAAATAGTCCATTTGTCAGAAAAATACAAATTCTATGTCCTTCTATAAGAAATTTAATTCTCTACAACTTTGTAGAAGAAAATTTTTCCAAATTCCAAACATAAATTATCCGAAATTCATAAACGGATGATTTTCTACACCAAAATATTGATAAAAACACATCGGCGCTAATTCCTTCTTTTATATCCACAAAATAAATATTTCCTTATCATATAAATC
The DNA here is from genome assembly GCA_020205555.1 of Panax stipuleanatus. Classification (NCBI taxonomy): domain Eukaryota; kingdom Viridiplantae; phylum Streptophyta; class Magnoliopsida; order Apiales; family Araliaceae; genus Panax; species Panax stipuleanatus. The sequence continues at coordinate 154,365,641 of CM035118.1, forward strand.
AATAATTAATTATTCACAAATAATATTACAGAACAACAATATTGACAATCAGGTCGTTCCTAAAAAAGAAGGGGCCTTCCGATAAGGACTTCTCCTTACTGGCGCGCAATTAAATAACCACTCCTAGACAGAACTTCCTTAGACATTATCAATAATGCTATCTAATAATATTATTCAAATAATATGAATTATTGAGTTGATAATGTGAAATACTGTACAGTTACAATTATTGAATCAATAATACAAAATATCAACTGTAGCCATTATTGAATCAATCATATAAAATAGCAACGTAGCAATTATTGATATATAATATCAACGTAGCAATTATTGAATCAATAAAATATCATGCAATTATTAAATCAATAATATAAACTATTGAACAGTAATTACTGTAACAATAATTGAGTAAGTACCTTCTCACGTAAGAATCAATAATTCAAAATACTGTGCAATACCGTGTGCTACTGTGCAACACCGCGTATTACTGTATTTTAACCACCGGGTATTTCAACAGTACTAACGGTAACAACTACGCCGTTATCTTATTTATAAAAAAGTTATTTCTGTCACTTTCTATATCCGACAGTTATTCCGTTGTGGGGCCCACAAATAGCTGAGCCGTCGTACGAATATTCCCCGACAACAAGAATATTCCACGACCAAACGAATATTCTCCGACAATAAGAATATTTTATAACCACTTGCTCATTTTAAAATATTTGCACATTTCACCCATAACTTTTCACATTTATCAAAACAACACCTTACTGTTTCGAAATAATATATATAAAAAATTAAATCTTTATTCATAAAAGTTGGGGTCTTACAAATAGGAGTATAACTTTAGTTCTCTCACTATTTTTGGCCCAATAAACAACACCCTCTTTTTTCAATACAAGGGTAATATAGACAATTGATATTATTTTTAATGATATATAATCATTTCTTTAATACTTGTGCACAACTCTAAAACGACTTGTATTAAGTGACGGAAGGAGTACTATTTTGAATGAGTATTGTTAATATATATATATATATATATATATATAAGAAAGGTAACTTAACGGTCTTAACTAAACTTAATTAAGGCTACTTAACAAAACGACATAATTTTGTATAAAAATTATAATTAAAGATTTTTTATGTAAAACTCAAAAATGAAAAACTTAACTCTAGTCTAGGAGTTACAACTACGTCGTTTTACTAAGTAACATTAGTCAAACTTAACTAAGGCATGACTTGAAAACATAAAATTATAAATTTATTTTATTATTTAAAATGTATTATTTTTTAAATCTAATAAAATAATTATCAAAAGCACATCAAAATCAAATAAAACAATATTCCCTCTACTCTAAAATATTAGAACATTGTTGAATTTTTAAAAGTCAATTTTAATTATTCTAAAGCATAAAATTAGTATAGAAACATTTAATTATAAATAATAAAATAAAGAATATAAAATTAATAGTAAGATTTAGTATTTTTTTAAAATTTTAAACGTATTATTTAAATTAAAAATTTTAAAATATCTTAAATTGACTTTTAAAAATACGATAATAATCTTATACTCTTCCAAGTCTCACAAAAGAAGATAATTTTATTACTTATTAAACCCTCAAATACACCACCTGATCCAAAAAGTTAGATGATAGTCACTTTTTTAAAAAGAACTTTTTGGTTTTCATTAAGCATGTTTGATAACCAATTTTTACAACTAATGTATCTGACCAAATAAGTTACATTTCATGAAGTGGCTAATAAGTGTAATCAAACACCTCCTATATCCCAAATTTATTTTTCTTCTTTTAAAGAAAATATTTATTTTAACTTTAAAAAGATAATTTGCTATTTGCTTAGCAAGCCATGGAGTAACTCTTTAAGCCCCAAGTGGGATTTTAAATAAAGAAAATGTAATTATATTAATTTCTACATCAATAGAGATAAATGCACTTGGTGACACGCATCCTATGTGTAATTTATGTGAATATAAAATATGTTTTTTTATAATATTTAGAGGATTAAATAAGAAAATAAAATATATATTTAAAAATAAAATAATAAACAAATAAATTAAAATAATTTTTTTCTTTTAAAAGGTTAATTATTATGAAACGGAGGTTGTATATAGATAGATAGGGAACAAGATTGGGTTTTAAAGAAATTTAGATGTATTAATTGATTATTCTTAAATTTTGAAGGGCAGAATAATTTTTCGCCAAACTTGGAGGATAAATTTAGGAATTTATTAAATTCACAATATTTTTTATTATTTTAATAACAAAAATATTGATGTAGATGTATAGAGACAGTGAAAATAATGATTAAAAAATTTATAACGACACTTTTATAATAAAAATAATAATTTATATTATAAATTTAATAATTTCCTATATTTATCACTAGCTCTTGAAAAAAAAAACATTACACTATGATAGACTCATCTGCAAGAACAAATAAAAAATATAGTCTTTGTAACTTTTCCTTGATTGGACTGTTCTGTTAGGGGTCGATATATATGTAGGAATAGTGTGACAATTATGTTTGTGCATACGAGTTTTATGTACTCTAAGTTTTTGTCCGTTTCATCTTTTGTTGGAAAGTTTTTGATTCCTTGTCGTCAGAAAATATGGAGTTTCCGTTGAGGAAATGATCATGTCGGGATAGAAATTTTTCTGGGTCTAACTCAAAATATATCTTTTAATTGGATATACGTGTCTGTCTGTCTATAGTTTAAAACTTTCCCCACGAATTTCTCATTTTTTTGGGGGTTTTCTCTCTCATCTCTTGCACGAGAATCGGGAGGGTTTTCTTGGGATTTCGATGCCCATATGTCATTTTCCGGGAAAATTTATGGCGTAGTATAGTTTTGGATTTGTGGGTTTTGATTCACTTTGAATTGTCGCGACTCTTAATTGAAGTAAAGTCTCAATTTTGGATTGCGTTTGAGTTTTCTTCAAGGTTAGTGAAATTTCATATCTTGTTTGTTACAGTTTTTTCTGGGGCTTTTTTTTACCTTAGCTGGATAATCCCGTCGGAGGCCGGAGTTTCTGGCCACCGGGAAAAGGGTATTAATTAGGAAAATATTTTCTTTTTCTTTTTGTCAACAGTCAATATAGAAAGTCTTGGAGAGAGATTTTTTGTTTTATAAATTTAGGTGTCCATACGTCAATAAATAGAATTCTTGTAGACTAATTTGCTTCTCTCTCTCCCTCTCTCTCAAAGGGAAAGAAATCCCGTTAATATCTCTCTCCCTCTCCCATATTTTTCTCTCTTTCTGTCTCTGATTCTCCTCTGCTCTGTAGGCTTCCTCTGTTTTCAGGGTTAGGAGAGGGGAAAACGGTGAAACCTCTGTCTCTCTCCTCATCTCTCGGTCTGAAATCATGATATTGGACAAAGGATCAATGCAATCAAACCTGGAATGTTTTCTGGATTGCACAACACCTGTGGTTCCATCCCAATTCCTTCCCAAGGTTTTACTTTTTAATACGTTTCTTGAGCAAATATAATTTAATAATTTAATGTAACGCATGGGTATTTTCACATTTTTTTAGTAATATGTGAATGATTGTTGTTATATAGTTTTTTATGATTGATGTTTTTATTTTTATTTTTAATTTAGAGTGAAATCAGAAACCTTAATAGACTTTGGCATCCTTGGGAGAGAGAAAAAGTTGATTTCTTTACCTTGAGTGATCTCTGGAATTGTTATGATGAATGGAGTGCTTATGGGGCTGGAGTTCCAATCAGCTTAGACAATGGAGAGACCCTGGTCCAGTACTATGTGCCTTATCTATCTGCAATTCAAATATTTACCAGCAATCCATCTTTCAACTCTCTAAGGTATCACTTTCGTTCTTGACATTTTCAATTGTATGGTACTTACTGCCAAACATATTGAATTACTAGTTGAATTCCTCAAGGGGTTTTTGTTGTGATTGATTTGCATTCATTTATTGCTTCCAGGTAGGTCTATAAATTTTAACATGGACTTGCTTGAAAATCAGTCGGAGTTTGTCAATTATTTGATGGTTTTCCAGTATTTAAAAGTTATAATTGAAATGATCAGAAACATGTTTACCTGTTTTGGGCCTTAATGCTTGTTGAATATTAGTTTGGGAACTTACACAGTTGTGAATATGGTAATATAGAATTTGATCATGGCATTGGTTTTTTTTTTTTTGGTTTTTTTCCTTCTATCATGTATGATGTTTAAAGAATGCTGTGATGGAATCAATATTTATATAGGGAAGACGCTGACTCGGTGAGTGAGACGAGGGATTCTCTTAGCGATTCATTCAGTGACGAGAGTGAGAGTGAAAAACTGTCGAGGTGGGATGGATGTTCCTCCGAGGAGGGGATGTTTGAACAAGAGAGCCTCTGGCATCAAAATAATAGATTGGGGCACCTTTATTTTCAGTACTTTGAGAGATCAACTCCTTATGCAAGGGTCCCTCTCATGGATAAGGTAACCTTTCATCAGTTCATGTTATTCTTGTGCACGGTGAAAAGCTTGTAGCTTCTTATGTTCTTACTTTTATTGGCATTTCATAATTTGTTGATTTTCTTTTGGTCTTTCTTTTATTTGTTGCATATGAAATGATAATGCATTAGGATCTATGAGAAGTTATGGATTTGTAAGAATCATATGACATTAGAATCATGATAGGCATCTGATAAAGATCTAGCAATACTTTTGACCGTGGAATTTGAATTAACTAACTTATTTTTACCCTTATATTGTCTAAATTATTGGTTCTGTCTATTGTATATCATCTTTATTCTATTCTCCTCTGTACGTGTTTGTGTTTTTAGGCAAATTAATAAGAAACTCCTTTACCCTTTATGCTTATCAAATAAATTATTGTGTCCCCTGAGCATATGTTCTTGCCTTTTGACGCTTTCTTTAATGCTAGTTTAAGAGAATTAAAAACTTGATTCCACATGAAACATGAGTTAACATTGACATGACAGAGACGGTTATGCTAGATATATTATTGTCACAATTTTTATTTGATTTCAGATAAGTGGATTATCTCGAAGATACTCCAGATTAATGTCATTAAGAAGTGTAGATCTCTCACCAGCTAGCTGGCTAGCAGTTGCATGGTATCTTACTGTCTTCCTCTGTCTTTTTACCTGAATCCCCTCTTTTTATTTGATCTTGCAATTCGGTTAGTTAATACTTTTTTTTTTTTTGGTTAAAAGAATCAACAAACATTTTGACAGCTATACTGCAACCTCCTTGTTTCTAGAAAAAAATTCTTACTATTTTGGACAAAAGTGCTTTATACATTCCCAAATTTAAGTGATGCGTAGTTGCCTTTTAAAAAAATCAACTTATTTTCCCAAGAATTAAATATAGGGAACAAGGTAAAGGCATTATTGATGAGAATGATATTTCAGGTACCCAATTTATCATATCCCCATGGGGAGAACCATAAAGGATTTGTCCACATGCTTCCTTACATACCACACACTATCTTCTTCTTTTCAAGGTATGATCTTGCTCCGTATGCATAACTTTGTTTATATTCTTTTTTCTTTTTCAATTTTGTCCTTAATTTTCCTTGAATCTATGCTCGATAATACACGTTACTGATTTATATATCAACGGACAGATTTGGATCTTGACGATAAAATGGGGAGAATGGAAAGGAAGAAAAAGGAAGTGGAAGGCATCTCTCTCCCTCCATTTGGATTGGCCACCTATAAGATGCAAGGAAATGTGTGGGTCTCCAGCAAGAATAGCCGGGACCAAGATAAGCTGAGCTCGCTTTGGAGTGTAGCAGATTCTTGGCTAAAGCAATTGAGGGTCCAGCACCATGACTTTAACTACTTCACGGGGATTCGGCATGGCTGATGTTAACCTCACACTCCTGACATTCACTTGAACCACCCCCCCTCCCAAAAAAGAAAAAAAGAAATCGACTAGTAGAATCCTCGTCTTTGGTTTGTGACTGGGCTTTTGAGGGAGAGAATTGTATATACGTTACTGATATATCTCTCCCCTTTAGACCATCCATGGGCGTATTCAGAGTAAGTTTGCTACGGAGAGTTGATCCGAAATGCGTGGAGAGTTTATAGAAAGAGATGTAATAGAGAGAGGCAGAGGAAAAGAGAGAGAGAGAGAGAGAGAGAGAGAAGCCAATGAATGGGGGGCTTTTTGTAGCTGTGAAAGTTTTCGGTTGTGTTTGTACGTAGTCAGTCATGGCTATAATGAAGCCCCTCCCTCCCTCCCTCCCTGTACATGGGAGAATGCTTGCTTGCTGGCTTTGCACAATTCTTGCTTGGTTTTTATACATTGGCTGGGAATTTACAAGGATGTGTCGTGAGCATACATACATAATTAAAACGTTTGATATTATGCGGATCAAAAAGCTTTCTGATTGTTTTGTGTTTTTGGCTTAATGAACGTAGAAGAAGCGGTCAATGTATTCTGAGTTTTACAAGTTTTAGGTAAAAAGGAGGAGAGTATGGTTTGGTAATTTGTGCATTTGTATTTAGAGGACAGATATCATCACATGTCACCATCGAAATTTCATAATCTTAATCATCTCTCAATTACAATATTAATAAACTCGTATCACATCATCCAATAAAGTTATATAAAAAAAACAGTATAAAGGTCAAAAATAACAGAGGCCCTACTTGAATCCCAAACTACTTAAATTATTTTCATCTACTCTGAATAGAATTTTATATCTAAAGCGAAAATCATTTTAGGTCATTTTTAAGAAATTAACAATTCAGATGAAAATAATTTAGTATACTGTATAATAATATATTTATTATAATAATTTCAAGAAAAAGCCTATCAACTTATATAAGAGCTCTTCTAAACATACATGAAAATTGGATATGTGTATTTAAATTTCATATATTTATATTTTTACTTACTATTGGGATCAAAATATAAATAAATAAAATTTAAATACACTCATTTTTAATTTTCATGTCCACGTCCAGTTTTTGCTTATATAATGACAATGAGCATTCATGTCTGTCTTGTTCAATTGATTTTCAACTGGCTCTCTCTCTCTCTCTCTCTCTCTATATATATATATACATATATATGCATAACGTATATGAATTTATATATAAATGAAAGTATGAAACAATCTCTTGACTTAAATTTCATTTTGAAGCATCAAACTTAGAACTCTCAAATTAATTAATACAACTGACTATTAGTATTATTAATTAATACTTCTTTTTTTTAGACAGATGATTAATAAATACTTGACCCTACCAAATAACAAACTGGTTCCGCCACGGACCCCACCTTTTATGAAGTACTGACTTGAGTGATTGTACTGTAATATAGTAATCCCTCCATCCCTAATTATTTGACGTTTTGGAGCTTTGCACAACTATTAAGAAAGTTAAAACTCTTATAAAAACTCCATTAAATTTACTATGTATTATCAAAAATACCTTTTTATAGATAAATGAAAAGCTAAATTATAGATGATAAAGATGAGAGAGAAATATTGTTAGATGATAGAGAAAATATAGGAAGTATAAGAGAGAGAAAGAGAGTATACCATTAAGATATTAAAAGAGGGAGAAAAAATAACCTTGAAAAAGTAGGAGAGAATTAAGGAGAGTATTAAATATTTAGGGGTAATTTAGAAAGTAATGTAATCAATATCTCTTAGAAATCTATAAACGTCAAATAAATAAGAACAAAATTTATTTTCTAAAACGTCAAATAAATAGGGATGGAGGGAGTAGTAGTAATATTAAGTGACTGGCTTCATTGTTCTTAGGAACGTACCCTACTACCTACTACCCAAGGTTTTCAGACTCGGACCGTTAATCGAATCAGAAAAGGTACTAGATGGATGAGTTACTGGTCCAATCAGTGGTCGAACCGTTATTGAACCAATGACGTCATTAATATATAAAAATATATATTATTAGTAATTAATAAAATTTTAATTTTTTTTTATTTTTATGAACTAAAACATAATAAAGATGAATTACAATATTAATAAAAATGGTTATTTTTAATATTAACATTTTTTTGGTAAAAAAAAACGGATTACCGTGTCGATTAACCAGGTTTATCGGTTGGACAACAGGTTGAACCAGTGGTCAACGAGTCAATCCGAATTTTGACCAAAATCGATTAATTGGTCCAAACCGGACCGAAAGGTGAATCGATTCCCATTTTTGCCGATCGAACCGTCGGTCCGGTCCGAGTTTTAAAACCATGCTACTACCTTCATGCAATCATGGTAGTCATTGTTATATATATATATATATATATATATATATATATATATTAAAATATTTCTGATCTCCTCCCTCTATAATATTTTTCCTCCCCCCTTTTTATTATTATTATTATTTTACTTTTGTAAGTGTTTTTGAATGTGACACTGGATGTGCACATACATGGAAGTATTATTTTAACATATATACCAGCATAGTTAGCTAATTTAAGCAGGTTAAATTAAAATCAGAGAATTAAGGAAAAATTACATATGGGAGCCAAAGTTAGATGATTTGTTTTTGTAAATATAATGTTTGCTCAAATGAATGAACCATTAAGCACATGCATGGGCACGGCACATGTAACCTCCTCCTAGTGGTGGTTCATGGGACAATCTCAACATTTATATTATCTCTTCACGGACTTTAGGCACTGCTATTGCATTTGACTTATTGAGTGCAAATTAATATTATTGACTTATCAAACTACATCACAATGATCTCAAAAGTGCAACCACTAACTTATGTATCACTTTTCTTGGACATAAGTGCAACCACTAACTACATATACAGTACTAATTATTGAAGAAATACAAAAAAGAAATTTTAGTGCAACTACCAACAAACACATGGACATGGACATGGACATAAGCTTAAATTCCATGTCTCAAGTGTATATATATATATATATATATATATATATATATACCGTCAATTTTTCCAGCGAATTATAGGGAGCGAACTAAAAATGAATCGGCTATAGCGACGGTTTTTTTCGTCGTTATAGCATAATAAACCGGCTTTCTATGCTATAACGACGGAAAAAATCGTCGCTATAGTCGGTTCGTTTTTAATTTGCTCCTATAGTTTGCTGGAAAGACGGACCCATATCAAAGTATATATATATATATATATATATATATATATATGAAAAATCATCCGTGACAACCGATTGCCAAGTGCACTGTTTCAGCAACCAACTTTATAACCGTTGATCAGAATAATGAAAGGCTCGGATTAATTTTTTTTACCCCCTGCCGCTACAAGCTGTAGCGGCAGGCTCTTAAGTCCATAATCTGTCTGGCTATTTACTGTAGTGCCCCTCCTCAATATCCCTCCTCAATATGTATTTGTAATGCCCTGCCGCTACAACCTCTCTCGGCAGGGCCCCACATGACTGACAGCTTTTGAAATCGGCAGCTCTCTCCCCCTCCTTAGTATATACCCAAAATCACCCTCCTTGAATATATATACACACAACACTGATAATAATATCATTCCCTCTCATTATTTATCTCACAACTTAACTCAATTCAAACATACACACATAAATATGATCTCATATTCACATTATATATACAATAATTAATATTTTAAGATTGACTCGTGGTGCCAGGAAACCAAATTAAAATAATTATTTTATATTTACCATTTAAAAATAATAATATTTAATATTTTAAAATAAATTTATCTTTTTAAAATAATAATTATTTTAAATTTTTTTTTAAAAATAATTATTTTAAAAATACTAATTTTTTATATTTAAAAATAAAATATTAGTTTTTTAAAAAATAAAATAAATTATTAATTATATTTAATATTCTAAAATAAATATTTTTAAAAATAATTATTATTTTTAATATTTTAAAAGTAAATATTATTTTTAAAATAATAATTATATTTAATATTTTAAAATAATATAGATTTAAAAAAACTACATAAGAAAATAAAACTTTATTCTTTAAAAAATAAAGTAGATTTTTTAATTTTTTATTTAAAACATTATTTTCAGGGAAAAAAAAGTTTATATCTCTTTACCATTATTATATTTATTCTCAATATTAGAATTTTTAAAAACAAAAACTAAAAATTAAAATTAAAATACAAAAACAGTAAAAGATAAATTAAAAAAATGATTCAATTTTTTTTAAAAAAATAATTATTCATTTTAGGAATTTTTAAAAAAAAGTTATAAAGATAATTATTATTCTAAGGAAAAAATAATAGAAAATTACATAAGAAAATAAAATTTTATTTTTTTAAAAAATAAAGTGATTTTTTCATTTTTTATGTAAAAATTTATTTTCAGAATTTTTTTTTAATATCTTTACCATTATTATATGTATTCTTAATGTTAGAATTTTCAAAAACAAAAACAAAAAATAGAAATTAAAATATAAAAAATAAAAAAAGATAAAAAAAATGATTCACTATTTTTTAAATAAATAAATATTTTTTTAAAAAAATATTTATTATTTTCATAAAAAAAATTTATAAAAAAAAATTGAACTTTAGGGATTCAATCTTAATTTTTTCTAAAAAAAAAATTCCTGAAAAGAATAATTATTTTTAAAAAAAATTATTTATTTATTTTTTTTAAAAAATTGAATCATTTTTTTAATTTATCTTTTACTATTTTTGTATTTTAATTTTTAGTTTTTGTTTTTAAAAATTCTAATATTGAGAATAAATATAATAATGGTAAAGAGATATAAACCTTTTATTTCTTGAAAATAAAGTATAAAATAAAAAATGAAAAAATCTACTTTATTTTTTAAAGAATAAAGCTTTATTTTCTTATGTAATTTTTTTTAAATCTATATTATTATAAAATATTAAATATAATTATTATTTTAAAAATAATATTTACTTTTAAAATATTAAAAATAATAATTATTTTTAAAAATATTTATTTTAGAATATTAAATATAATTAATAATTTATTTTATTTTAAAAAAAACTAATATTTTATTTTTAAATATTAAAAATAAGTATTTTTAAAATAATTATTTTATTTTAAAATATTAAAATGATTATTATTTTAAAAAGATAAATTTATTTTAGAATATTAAATATTATTATTTTTAAATGGTAAATATAAAACAATTATTTTAGTTTGGTTTCCTGGCATCACGAGCCAATCTTAAAATATTAATTATTGTATATATAATATGAATATGAGATCATATTTATGTGTGTATGTTTGAATTGAGTTAAGTTGTGAGATAAATAATGAGAGGGAATGATATTATTATCAGTGTTGTGTGTATATATATTCAAGGAGGGTGATTTTGGGTATATACTAAGGATGGGGAGAGAGCTGCCGGTTTCAAAAGCTGTCAGTCATGTGGGGCCCTGTCGAGAGAGGTTGTAGCGGCAGAGCATTACAAATACATATTGAGGAGGGATATTGAGGAGGGGCACTACAGTAAATAGCCAGACATATTATGGACTTAAGAGCCTGCCGCTACAGCTTGTAGCGGCAGGGGGTAAAAAAAATTAATCCGAGCCTTTCATTATTCTGATCAACGGTTATAAAGTTGGTTGCTGAAACAGTGCACTTGGTAACCGGTTGCCACGGATGATTTTTCTATATATATATATATATATATATATATATATATATATATATATATAATCAAAGAGCTCGATTTTATGGCACTACATTTCAATGACATATCACACACCACATGGACTAGTAGTGGCCACATTGGTTAGTTAAAGCTTATGATCCAAGTAGTATATATAGGAAGGGTTTCATGATAAGTGCGTGGTGATTGGATAAGCTCAATCAATTAGGGGGTTAATCTTCCCCTTCCCCTTTTCACACCAGCTAGGTTTAAGTTGCCCCTTACCCCTAATTGGGTCATCAAAGCTTCAGCTTTTGTCATCACCAAATCTGCTTGATATATTTTCGTTTGTTAGTTGTTGTATAAGGTGAATTTGTGAAACAAACATATAGCTAATGACATCTATAGTATATATCTTGAAAATAATTATAATAAAGTATGTTCTATTTTTAACGGTTCATTGAAATATAGTCTATCATCGAGATTCTTTTGACAATTAAGTCATTTTGAAAATTAGTCGATACTTCTGGTCTATAGTTTTCACTCTTTTTTTTTTTTTTAAATTAAGGCCCATTTTTTGGGTATATAATTAATTTCATAATCAGTCAAATCATTCATTGTTATAATATTAAGAACCAATTAAATCTCATTAGAAGAGGAAGAAATATACTCATAAACAAATCTAACATAAAGAGACAACAAAACTTCAAGTCAAGGAAAAAATACATGACACAATAACAATTACGAATAATCACATCTTCTACTAAATATAAATGACACAAAATAATTATTTTGTATTACCAGAGATTGATATCCAGTAATTTATGTTTAGGTGACGACTAACAAATAACCCCGGCCTAATATCTTATCTGTTCTTTTTCAGTACACCTGGCAAACGGGCGGGGGGGGCCGGGCTAAAACGGCCCGGCTTTTCATGGGCTAAAAAATTATGACCCGTGGCCCAACCGGGCCGGGTCGGCCCACGGGCTTTTGCCTTAATTTTTTATTTTTATTTTTTGCAAAATTTATTTTACACAATCTTTTTATGTCATAATTTTGCAAAATTCAAGTTCCCTTAGCTTCATGAGTTAAGTATGTTTGTTAATGCTACAACAAAACAAATCGAACTCTTTTTTTGAAACAAAAAGAGAGGCAAATGGACTCTTTTTTTAAGAGCGGAGGGAGTAGGATTTAACATTTGTATGATTAACGTTTGGAGTTTGGACGACTATTATACCTTACCAATAACAACATAATTGTTCAGTAGCACTATTATCACTTATTCATATATTAGTTTCATTATAATATTAGGTTAGGACCAAATGTATGTTTACATGAATATTTATTTATTAATTAATGAAAATATACATTTTTTGCGTTTATAAAATGTAAGTTGATTAAAAATATATACTTACAAAATAATAGTGATATAAGAGGTTGAGATTAATTTGATCTAAAAAAATTTAGTCTCAAACAAGTAGTTGTTGTAGCTCAGTTGGTTTAACTCTTATTTAATAAGTTGGAGGTCTTGTGTTTAACTCTCACAAGCATCGTTGTTTAAAAAAAAAAAAAACATAAACCGGCCACGGGTTTGGCCACCCGCGGGCCGGGCCAAAATGGCCCAGCTTTATATGGGCTGAAATAATAAAACTCACAGCCTACTTTTTTTTTGAACTGGCCGGGCCGGGCCATCCGCGGGCCGGGTCAAAATGACCCAGCTTTATATAGGCTGAAATAATAAAACTCACAGCCCATTTTTTTTTGAACGGGCCAGGCCGGCCCGCAGACCCGGACTTGTTTTTGCCAGGTCTATTTTTCAGTATTACGTACTAACATTCGCATGTTGCATGTGTTTTACATGTGCAATTCAGTTAAGAAATTTTGAATATTACTCCGTATTACATAAGAAATAAAATTAATGTATTGTAAGCATCCATTGCATATATGTTTTATATATTTATAGCAAGTGGTTGGAAACATGGCCATATATATATATATATATATATATAGATAGATAGATATAACAACAAACTCATCAGCCAAACGAAATTAAATTAAAGCCGCACAAGTAATAACCAACCCCCCAGTCGTTCCTATATAAGTGTATCTCAAGTGTCATCTCTCCCGGACACGCTTCTAATTGTGAACAACAGAAAATTTGTATTTTATTCTTAGTTAGCAGACTCCAAAAACGACGTTACATTTTATAGTAACTACTCGGAGGTTCGAATCCTTAATCCGTCACGCAGGGCTTTGAACCTAAAAACGTTCCCTACAATGGACCGAAAGGCTGTCAAAGAGAAGGAAAAAAAGCAACCACCTAATCGTTAAAGCATGAGACTCGGATCTAGCTATAGCTATGGGATAGGATCTCGATATAAAACAACAGAATAACCTGCTCAATCAACTGCTGCCTGAAGATATGGAACTGCCCTATTGGCTATGGGTCAGGAACGGTAATAAGATTGACGTTCGAATGCCTGTTTGATTGTAAGAACCTTTGTGAGACTGTCTCTAATTAAAATTTACAAGACAGAAAAAGTACACTCTTTGTAAAACTCCACCTTAGAGTACAAGATTAATTTCGCCAACTTAGGTGTTACCCTTACCCTTCACGCTTGCTTGCTCAATGTCATCTTTAATTATTTAGTAAATTCCAATTTGGTTCATTCCTCAAAACCATCAAACTTATTTGTTAATTTGTATTTACTTCATCTGGCTACTCAATTAAATTTAAATGTAGGATCGGAAATGGAACGCGTAAATTGTAGTAAGAAATTTCATTATAATTACCATATAACATCTTAATTAGAGAGAATTATTGAGTTAGTTAATAATTGTCTATATACCCAGTATACTAATTAACTTTTAAAGGATGTGTTGAGCATTTTTGTATAACTTTTCATTTGTTAGTTACTTTTTTCATTATCAACTGGACTACTTCTTCTTACTACCTTTTAGTCCTAACCTAACCTAAAATATTGTAGTATTCCAATTCCAATTATTTAGTTTAATTATAAATTGTATTCCTTTGTAAACCCGGATAAGGACTTGATCTACCGGTTTAAAACCAGGCACTAATAAAATAAAGGATTTGTCTATGTCACCCACATTAACACAGAAGGCAGTGGGTTCAAGAGTTATGGGACCCGCGCTACCTGCAACATGTCACCCCGCATTAACACCGAATTAAGGCAGTGGGTGAGGGGTAAGAGTTGTGAAACCCACACGCCATCATCCGGAGAGATTTTGAGGCCGGTACACCGTTGGATCCGAGGACGGTCAACATGCTCTACAAACCCAATCCTGCTGGTGGTCTGATGGATGATGATAATGATGACAGAAGTATACTAATGAGAGGGGTAGTGATCGAGCCCGAGGAGCGAGACACTATCAACGTCCCTAATTTTAGGTTACCAATGACCCGCGAATTTACTCATTTAACTAGTAATTTATTTACTAGTATTATCCATGTAACCCAACTCATTTAAAAATTATTAAGATAAATAAAAAATTTTACTCTTTTAATTATGGGTTAATGGACAAATTAATTTTGTCAACTCTAATTGT
This sequence comes from Panax stipuleanatus, assembly GCA_020205555.1. Lineage (NCBI taxonomy): Eukaryota > Viridiplantae > Streptophyta > Magnoliopsida > Apiales > Araliaceae > Panax > Panax stipuleanatus. The sequence goes on from CM035118.1 coordinate 154,380,784, forward strand.
ACGTGTGCACGTTATTCCTACGTGCATTGTTATATATGCTCTCCACTTATCACATATTTTTCTAAAAAAATTACTACTAATTATTATCCATAACGTAACTGACAATTAAAAAATCAATCTAAACATTTGCAAGAAAATTTAAAAGTGACAGATTGTCGTTACATCAAAAACTATTTTGTGGATTAATTAGGCAACTTTATTATTAACAATTTTGTGATTTCATCATTTTATATGTATGAATGAAAATTAGCATATATTTCAACATGCAGAACAAGAAATGAAGTGTAATTAACAATCACAAATCATGATATTTATTTGATTATACATACAATATGATTGTCTTTATTTTTTGAAACAAGTGAACAAACAATTGATGAACTAAGTACGGACTGGAGTACCGGTTGAGCTGCCTGCCATAAATGAAATAAGATCCGATGGAGCGAGCGAGGGTGATGATGAAATATATATACTAGCTACTAGTAGTATATTCCAATGGATATATATATATATATATATGATCATTCTGGATGGGCCTCGATGATTGATAAGAATGATGGGATTTTAATGATGTTATACTTGGCAAACCCTCCTTCCTGAAGCAGCTTCCTCCATTCAGCCTCACTTCTTTCCTTTCCACCGGAGCTGTGAGCCATCATTAGAAGATCAAGCACTAAACCTGTGTTGTCAAATAACCCCTCCCCCTCCCCCTCTGCCTCTAGGACCACCTCAACTATAATCACCTTCCCACTCTTTTCCGGTATCGCTTTTCGACAATTTTTTAGTATCTTCACACAATCTTCATCGCTCCAGTCATGCATTATCCACTGCATTAATTGCAAGCGTGTGTATATATATCATAATTAATTAACCAGGACTCCTTTTTTTAGCTATATATAAGATATACTTACAGTATGTTGTGTACCTGATAAACTTTCAATATATGGTTATATTAATTAATTAATGAATTATGAATCATTTTATACATGCATGTGTGAAAGTAATGTGATCGACTATAGTTTATTTGTATCAGACTATTTCAAACACGCATGCTGATATATAGCTAGGAAAATGTACTAGCTACTTTGAAAGAATTCAACTGTAGCTTTAATTTTTTTGCAATAGGAGTTGCGTGCGTACGTGAAATAATGAAACTTACCAAAGAAAATGGATAAAAACAAAAATATAAAAGAAAGAAAGAAATAAAAAATTCTATTAAAAGATTTTCTCCGTGAGATGATAGATTTCTTTCTCTTTTGTAAGAAGATTTTATTATCATTTTTTGAGAGGTTTTGTTTTCTTGTTTAGAATATTTTTTTTCCTCATTCGTGAGACTTTCAGGTGTTTGAAAGAATTATTATTAATTTTTTTTTTATATCTTTTGTAACAAATTAATTTCAATTTAATATATATAAATTTCAGTCTTTTGGGGTGTATGATAAAAAAACGGAGGAATTTTCGTTTTCAAACCAATCAAAGCAATAATCTATACAAAATTTTGATCAAAAATTAACTTATACTAGAAACATGCACTTGATCAATTTCAAGAAGATAACAAATTCGCAATTCATTTACTTTTATTTTTTAGTTTCAACAAACAAAATTGTATGTTAAACAAAAAATATATATAAAATGTACTCCACGTTAAAACAAATTAGCTTCCATATTATATAAATTAAGATGCGAGTGAAAAGTTAGCGGATTAGGATCTTTTCATACAAGAGAGAGAAGGCACATTTTAAATTTAAATCATGAAATAGAGAGTGAAATGCAGAGAATCCTAGTTCAAAGCGAGCAAGGTTAATCCCTTACCTTCATGAACACTGCATCCGCATTAGGAACAGCCTTGAACATATCACCACCTACATGAGAAACACCCCGGTAGTGCGGTGCCGTCTCCACGACATGTGGCAGGTCAAAGTTGATCCCCTTAATATGCGGATAGGTCTTCACAATCTCAGCCGTTGCTGCCCCAGTCCCACCTCCCACATCGACCAGCGATCCGATGGAATCGAACCCATCTTTATTACCCGAAATAATGGCTCCCAACGTGATCTTGGCCGTACATTTCATGGCATCGTTGAAAATCTTGTTGAATTCGGGGTTGATGGATGCAAAGTCCCATATCTCACAGCCATGGGCCTTTTTAAATGCAATACCACCTTCTCTAACGCAGCCACTCAAGTGGTGCCACGGAGCCAGTAGCCACGGATGATTTTCCATGAGCAGCATCGGAGCAAGGCTCAACACGGCATCATGAAATAGCCATCTAGAAGAGTGGGTCAGGCCGTAGAGAGTCTCCTGACCGTCCGATTGCGGGTTAGCGGTGAAGATCTTGTTGCGGACTAGCAAGCGCATGATGCGGGCGAGACAGGTGATGTCGGAGGAGGATGGAGAGGCAATCCCGGAGGCGATTTGGGACAGCGTTATGGGACGGCCGTGAGAGTGTATGATATCAGCTATGCGGAGCTCCACAGCAGATTTCAAAGCCATGGAGTCCGCGAAATGGAACATGTATTTCAATATTTCAGCTTGGCCTTGTAGCATGGCCCCTGCATCATCAACTGCCTCCATTTGCTTTCTCTCTCTCTCTCTCTCTCAATACGCACAGTATGATATATATATATATATATATATATATATATATATATATATATATATATATATAGGGAAAAATGTAAGTACACAGCTGTGTAGTGCACAGTAGGCTATAGCGACGGTTTTCCAAGGCTATAGCGACGGTTTGTCTGTCGCTATAGACAGAATATCTATGACGACAGGCAAACCGTCGCTATAGCACTAGAAAACTGTCGATATAGCCTACTGTGTAGCTACACAGCTGTGTAGCTACATATAGCCCATATATATATATATATATATATATATATATATATAATATATCCAGTTTGTTGGGTGAGTAACATACGGAATTAAGTGACCGGTTAGTGAGTTATTTAAATAACTTATTGGATTTGTGATTAGTAGGTCCATTTGGGTTTTTAATCGGGATTATTATATATAAAGAACTAGGTTTTCTCCCTTATCCTACACACATAATATTGGAATTAGGATCTTCTTTATTTTATATTTCAAATGAAATGAAGACTCTCTATTTTATAGTCCAAATTTAAAATTTGTTAGAATATAACATCATGATAAATCGAGGGAGAGAACCTCATTTCATTTGTGATGGAGAGAATCATGATACATAATATTGATAATTTTTCCTTTTTCTCCGAGCCATAATCTAGGGCATGGGTGGATCTAGCTTGAGGCAGTGGGGTCAATTGAATCCACTGAATTTTTAACAATCAGTTTTTTATTTGTTTTTAATTTTATAAGGGGTTTATTAAAAATAAAAAATTTAGACTAAAAGACTATTAAATGCTCAAATTTCAACTAACACCAACACTTCACTGTTTTATACTCGTTCCATACCTAAATAAGTGATGTTTTAGATTGTTTCACACTTATTAAGAAAGTAATTTATTGCTCCAATTCTGTCATTAAGATTGATATGAATTGTCACAATTATCCTTACATGAATTAAAGAAATATGTATAAAGTTGCCTAAAAAATTAGAGAGGGAAATTATGAAAAAATATATTTGAGGGTAATAGAGAAAAAAATAATAATTAATGCTTTCTAGAAATTTGTAAACGTCAAAATGTTGAAATTTTTTGAATTTCCTAAAACGTCACTTATTTAGGAATGGAGGGAGTATTGTTTAGTAACTTACATTGAACATAACATTTTTGCAGCTATTGAAATGATGCTATCATTGCAACAATTTCAAGTAATGAAGTCTCGAAAAATGTTATTATAAATAATATTTTAGCAATATTATTTAGTTTTGTAATTTATTTTAGAGGACACAGGAGGTGAGGGACACCTCGCGTTAGGGATACATTTTTTTTGGTTACTTTACTTTAGGTCAACTTACAAATGAGTCACTAAATTTTTTTTTCTTACAGTCAACTCACTGAACTTTAGTTTTCTTATAAACCATTACAAAAACCGTTAAGTCCTTTGACTTTTAACGAAATTTGACACATAAGAGAGAGAAAGCTGACATGAAATTTTTATGCACGAGTTTCAACGCTTAAGTGGAAATGAACAAATTTTATGGAGAAAATGAAAGAAAATCTTTTAAAATAAAATATAAAAAAAAATTTAGTAAAAAAAATATAAAATACAATAACATAAATGAAAAAAAATATATTTAATTACTTTTATAATTAATATCAAATGATTTTTTATGTAATTATTAGAAAGTATAATTAAAGAAATTATAAACCATAAAATTATAAAAATTATTATTATTATATGTATTATTATTATTATTATTATTATCGGTATTATTATTATTATTATTATTATCGATATTATTTTTATTATAAATTAAAAGAATATATTTAATTATTTTTATAATTAATATCAAATGAGTTTATATATAATTATTAGAAAATATAATTAGGGAAATTATAAACCATAAAAATTATAAAAAAATATTATTATTATTATTATTATTATCAAAATTATTATTATTATTATGTTCCACGTTGGATTATTATTGTCACATCATCGTTTTTTTTACAACTTAGCATTATATTGGTCAAATCGTTAAAAGTCAAAGGACTTTACGATTTTTGTAACAGTTTGTAAGAAAACAAAAGTTCAGTGAGTTGATTATAAAAAAAAATTTGAGAGACTCAATTATAAATTGACTTAAAATAAAGTGACTAAAAAAACATTTATCCTCTCGCATTATTGGGCGATGTGTCTTTTACAATAACATTGCTTTAAAAAATTATAAAACATCATTTTTGTACCTAACATGAAATTAATTGTTATGAACTAATTCTTACATGATATAATAGCAGATTTAGTCAAATACATATAATGGCTAACGGGTATACGGACATTCGAGCACTGCTAAGCTGACAAATATTTTTTTACAAAATGATGCCATAAAATATAATTTGTTACTGAAGCAACACATACGGGTGGGAGTCTTAATAAAAGTCAAATCCTATTATAACAAGATACATAAGTATCTATTTTTTTGACCCGTCATTTCTCTCTCTTCTCACACTAATTTATTCGCATAATTAAACAATGTACTCCTACTTACTCTAATCCCTGTCAAATATAAGATTAAATTTGACTTTTAAAATCTATATAATATCCTTTAATTTTGAAATTAATATAATGTAATTGAATTTTAAAAACAATAATTCTAATAATTTAGTTTATTATTTTCTACTAATTCATTCTATATGTCAGTGTTGCTCTTGTCAAAGTCAAGGAGGAAAATAATGTAGATGATAATTATTGAATTCACCCACCAAAATAATAATTTCGTAATCTAGTTGTGATATTAAATCATATGACGGAGACCCAAGAGGAATTAAGGAGAGGGTTTAGGGTAGTATTATAAATGAATCAAACTGCAACTTGAAGCATCTAATAATAAAATATCTCAAGACTGTAACAAGTAACACGGTGGTCGATGAATCTCATCAGCCAAAATGTCGTTGAACAATGCAGCCTCTGTTTAGCATACATAGTTCAAATCAAAATACTAGTAAAAAGCTTAGAAGCAAAACTAATTATACAATAGGTTGTGAGCCGGCAAATCTTGTATTCTGTGAATGTCTTCTAAAGACAGTTCTCTCTCCAGCTGTGTCCGTGTTACTCGTAAAACCTCCTGCAGATTACAAAATGGATAAAGGATCAGAATATCATGTATGTATAAAACTCCACTCCTCAAACTAAATATTCAATACAAAAACATCCGCATTTGAGAGTTATACACGAATTAGAACTGAATTATTTATGTTATGATAATGTAGATAAAATTAACTCCGTCAATAGTTGGAATAATTTAAATTTGAAACTTCAAATTAGATCTTGGGCCTTGTAAGAAAAATTAATGAAACATAAAAACTACTTCCGCTTTTAAAAGTATGTGGATAATTGAATTGTTAGATAATATATTCAATAAATCGAGTACACTCGATACTGCATACGCGTAAAGATCAACAAACTTATATCGATATGGATCAATGAGATGAGAAAAATTCGATATACTAAAAAAACGAACAATAGGTGACTCGTATCCGAACCACTCGGGTTCATTTTCAGCCCTAACCAGAATTCAGCAGTAAATCTAGATCGGTCTTAGAGATGTATGTATATATGTGTGTGTGTCTATATATATATAAATATATATATATATATATATAGAGAGAGAGAGAGAGAGAAAATAAAGAGTGAGTGTGAGAGAGAGAGAGAGAGAGAGTACGTTAAACTCCATATATGAAGCTTTCATAGCAAGCCACTGAGCATCCATCATTGCAAAAGCTACGCAGTACAGTACATTGAACGCTTCTTCATCTTCTGCAATTGTTTATATTAAAATTTAAATCAGCAAGAAAAAATTGAAAAAGAGGATGATGGATCACCCAAACGAAGTAATTTAAATACCTATATGCTTGAAATCAAACAGCCAGAATGGTAGTTTACCTCCTAGTACTCTAACAAAGTTCAATCCCGGAAGACATCTAGGTTTCGCTGTAGAAGAGAGAAAAAAAATAAAAAGATGCTCATTTTTTAATCTCTTGCTCATTATATCATCATATACATACAATTACATAGAATTGGTAGATAGAGAACAAGAAGCTAAACTTGAAAGCAGTTCTTTGGCTGTAGAAGTGAATATTGATGGGTTAACAGTCAAAAATCTTTCAAATAAAACGACTACCGGGAATCCCGACGCTTCTTGGTTTCACAAAACTACCAGGGTAACAGGTTCTCCCTCAATAGCAAGCTTTTAGTTTGAAACCATTAACATGACTAAACACGATGACAGTAGAGTCTTCCCTTTATTACTCATCAGAAAAATTATAAAGCGTATCCTGTTGAAATACTAGAAAGCTGTGAATTTAGGCTCTCCTAAATAGTGCACAAGGCAGATACTTCCAATGTAAATGCTAGAATGAATAAAGAGGGGATATTTCATTTTCATAAATTTGTAGATTGAACCAGAGCTTTATATGCCTAAGTGGACACATACCCATGTTGTTAAAGTTTAAATTGGGGTGTTCAAATTATGGTAGCACCCCCACCATCTCTCCCCTAAAGAAAACAATTGAATTAGCATACTGAAACAATCTAGTCAATAACAGATACTCCGTACTAACCTGAGTACAAATCCAACATCTGAATTAACATAAACGATATATTAATTCCAGCAACAGCAAATGGATATTCCCACTCTGCTCGCTTCCCACCCTTTTTGAACAATAACCTATGAAAAGACACCTTCATTTTGAATTTTGATAGAATTAGTGATAACCATTATTCTAGAATCCATTCTTCAAGAAAAATAAACAGAAGAACCACCAATATTAGAAGAGAACAAAATACATAGAAATTAATAAGAAAAATTATCATCCTACTTTGGACACTTTGCAAGAGCAAGACAACTGTACCGGATACGTTCTTGCAAAAAACAGCAAGTTCTCAAGAGAAACAAAACCACAACCCCTACAAAGAAAAATATTTCAATGAGAATATATTGAATATTTTAAATCTTAAACAACATAACCATTGCAATCTTTGGTGCAACAAGATAAATTAAATAAACATGACACTATTATTTCTAAAGAATATCTGCGAACAAGTAGTTCTTGTTGATTTTTAATTTGCCTCTCAAGTTATTTGTAGCATCATATGCCAAAAAAAACATTTGGAAAAGAGCTTCGATGTCTCTGAGGATGAAATAATTCCATTTTAATTTTTTGAGTCGCTACCTATTGGTTCCCTAGACATGACAAGGATCATCGATCCATACTCTAAAAACTATCTGCTTGAGATGATCAAAGTCTAAACACGAGTTTAATTTGACAGGATACATAGTTTTTTCTGATTGAATCTGAACCACCAGCCATAAAGCCATGGCATTCATAACAGGATCTGGTTCTGAGAAAGGAGTCAGTGATGTATAATGAAGCACTAGAAGAGATAATTTCACCAGAAAGGCAAAGGAAAACTGTTTTCATATTCTTAATCAGGTAAATCTTTTTCCATGCGGCAGTCAATTATTGAGTGCAAGCGTAAGTAAAAATCTTGGTTCTCAGCTGATTCCCACCATATAGGAAACATGTGACCTTGCATACCGTAGGCAACCTATCAGTCTTATTTTGACAAGTGACTCAAACTACCATTTTGAATCACACAGATGTAGCCTGTACCTAAAGTCAGTTGATGGATTAGGTCCTTGCCACCCCATGTCTTTCCATTGCTCAGATACCAAACCTTTAAGGGTAACATTTGGATATGCTGCTTTCCACAATGCTATGAGAGATGCCTGTTAATGATAATGAATAATGAGATCAAACGGTAAACAGAAATAAGCAGAAAGTGCAATGATCCACTTCCTTTGAGAAACCATGCGCCACCCGCCAAAAGAAGATATATTGAAGTACAAATTAAGCAGCAAACAGCTTAATTGATCATGTTCTTTGACATATTGGGGGGCGAGAGAGAGAGAGAGAGATGTTAACTACTTTATGGTTAATGCGATTTTCATCAAAAGGTACGTTCAGTCGTTCTTGAAGCCTTTGAAGTCTTTCTTCCTGGTTAAAAGTTTGAAAGAAAATATTAACAAAAAGATAAAAGAAGAAGAAAAAAGAAAAATCTGTAAGGCTAAGTTACAACAGGCTTTTTAGTATGCAAAAATACCATTCACTGCATACAGAATCTATTGAGAAAGAGAACCAGAGAGTATTAGATACATTATTGAATTCAACGATCTCTACTTAACAAGTCACATTTACCTGAAGAGGATTTAAAGGGTAGTCAAGAAATTTTCCACTTCCGAATCGTTTATTGCCTGAGCGGCTAAAGATTCCTCCTATCCATGTTCGTGGTCCAACCATAGCATTAGCTACAAAAGACAGTCAGTTATTAGCCATGCTATCTACCATAGTAATCACGGGAAATAGATACCTGCAGTTAGAACTTATGCAAAATTTCATACATGCCACAGAAAATAGAGATTAAATTCACATTCTATGATTTGCGACAAGCTCTACAATCCAAAAGAATTCAGAGAACATCTATGCGCACGTTATATAATATTTAAAAAGAGCACCATGAATTTTTTTGAAAAAGCCACTCTATAAAAGTAGCAAACAAATGAACCACAACAAACCAACTATTTTGAGGGAGTGTATTTATTGAGCTTAAAATAAAAAAATAAATTAAAAAAAAGATTATACCTACAACACCTCTAAACATCTATTACACACGATACAAAAAAAATCCAATATACCAGGAGCAGCAAACGAAACCAAAAAGACATATTCCATATAATGCAAAAGCTGCTTCTTCAATCTTCACAGCTTTATTCCATTGCACCAATTCAATGTTGCCATCAAGCTTTCATGGCATATTTTATATTGGTTGACAACATTTCTTAGTATGATTATTTCCCAGTAGGATTACTGCATATTATATGTTGGTTGCACACTTGCACATTTACTACAGCAGCATCTGCTTTATTACTGATGAGTGATGATATAAGGGAGAATAGAAAAACCTGAAAAGAATCTGCCTACATCAAACAAGAAAAAGAAATGATGCATAAATCATTATGAATCTCAATATCGAAAGAAGAAAAAATATAAAGCACACAGAACCCAAGGCCACAGATAAGGGCACACCTACATGACGCAGACCAACGCACACACATGAAGAGAGTGGGAGAGAGAAAAATTAAAATTATAGCAGAAAGTAAGATAAGGGTTTAAACAATTTTGACTCACTAAAACACTGAGCTAACTGCGATGTTAAATGAGCAGAATGTTGTGACCATGCCAATTCGTCATCACCCTTCTTTTGTCTCCAAAATATGCCATCCTCGTCAACCTGGATTAAAGCCTCCATGAGTAGACGTAGGACACAAAATGAGCTAACGCACAAGAACTAAGCAGAATCCAACTTTCTTGTTGGTAATGACTAAATTAATAATAGCATAATAATTGTATGATTAAGCCAGTCCTTCCAGCCGCAGCTCCCGAGGCACATACAAGAAAAAGAAGAATAAGGAATAATATCTCTGCAGAATAATGATTTGATTCATCTAGAATAACATTGTAAATGTAGAGGCAAAGTAGTGATGAGCATGTAGATACACAGCATGCACTCATAAGAAGCTTAAAAGGGGGGGGGGGTAATGGGGGTGAAGGAATAGAAAGGCCAAGAGAAACACACTAACAGCCTCATTTCACGTTGTCCTTTTTTTTTATTCACGATAGGAACTTTTTTATTTGTAATCTTAGCTCAAATTATGACAAAATGATGCACGGGAAGTGTCAGACATTGGATACAGATACAACAAAATATGATTTAATTTCTAGAAATTAGGATAAGATCCAAAAATGCACAATGAACATCTAGTATTTATTTATGCATATTCACACACAAACACGTGTATGCGTGCACACTCACATTTATGTATTCGCTTGAACTCTAATGGTGTGTTAGATGGAGGAAAACTTAGAAGGATAGCTCATGAACGGACAAGAACAGCCCTAATATTCATACTAAGTAGAGAATTGACAAATGACCAAAGACCAAAGTTGTTATCAAGTTCTCAGAAATAAGTTAGTGAGCTCCCAACCAAGTAAAGCAATTATATAATTATATGTTATGGGCTATGCGATGTAATGCTAAGCATTCTTCATTGTTTGATTGACTAGCTAGATAGTCAAGAAGACCTGAATTGGATTTACACATTCAATGCAGAGAAGCAGGCGTAGTGAGCCCGGTTTTCACATCAATAATTACTTTGATTCATTAGCACAAAACAATACCAAATTCAGCAGAAGGATCCAATTTGAGCTACTGGATGAACTAATCATCAACATCAGTAAAACTTAACCAAATATTTAAAATATGAAGTTTAATAGGTAAAGGGTGTGCTAAGAACAGAAAGTGCAAAGTCTAAAGACAGAAAGAAGCCGCTTACTCTTTGGTGAGAAGAACAAGAAGGAATGTATCCTCTACGCCTTAATCTCATCAGAGAGAAAATAACAATGTGAGGGATCAGATTCTCTGACCCTTCCAAACCGAAAGGAAAAGGAAATGAAATATGATAATGAATGATGGCACCAACCCATGCTCTGTTTCTATAATTCAACCTCTCATCATTTCAGTTTTCTCCCTAATTTCCACCATCCCTCTATACGTAGCTATAAAGATAGAAAGAAAAGGAGGAGAGGTTGCCCAGAACCTGATTTTCAAAATCCCACAAGTAATAATATAATAAATTTATTTAATATGGAAAAGGAAGATTAACGGCGCAATCAAAGGGTCTTGTAATTTGTATTAATTTTAAAGCATAAAGAATCACCAAAAACAAAAGTTAAACAGAAAAAAGAGGTAATAATGAGGTTATTGAAATGCAATTAGGTGTAAAAAGGTTGGAAAAAGTTAATCAAAAGTAAAGGAAAAGGAATAGCCTTGTCTACATAACATACAAGACAAAAAGAGCATATTGCATTGCACCCGCAAAGAGGAACCCATTGTAATAATGGATATCGAGAGAGAAAGAGAATGAGTGAATTATTTTTACCTGTTACCGCTGCTGCATTTGAGTTGGGAAATTGGTGGTGATGGTGGTGTTGATGGTGGTAAGAATGGAGGAGAGGAAAGTGGTGGGGCCAGGACTGGAACAGAAGGGGGAAAGAGGGAGAAGAAGAGGAGGGGGCATCTGAGCTTAGAGAAGAATGATGAGAATTGGGGGAATGGAAACCCTCTGTCTCTGTGTGTGGAAGGGAGAGAATGAGAATTCACAACAGAGGCGGGGGAGGGAGTCCCTGGGCATGACTCCGTGGGTGGTCCGGCGTTGTCTTTCATAACCAGCCACATTGCTACAAGCCCGCCTAATTCGTAGTATTTCCCTCTCCCCTTTTTTATTGCGTTTTTGCTTTTCCCGTTTCTTTGCTTCTAAGTTCTTACTAACTCTTTTTATTATTATTATTATTATTATTATTATTATTTTATTTTTTTTTATATTAAGACAAACTTAATTTCTTTTTTCCCTTTTGTTTGAATTCGGTTGAAATCAAAGTTTAGTACAAGTTTACCTCAACCTTTTTTTTAACACATGTTTATCTCAACCTTAACTCTCCAAATTATGCTTATGACATTATTTTTTAAAACAAAATATTCAATCTTACTTTTTCATAGAGTTATAAACTAACTAAGTTATTTGTTAACAAAACTCGTCTGAATTCGTTTAAGCTTGACTAGACTCGAATTTGTTTATCGAATCGAGTTTGAACGATACTAGGTTCGACTCATTTAAGTTTGGCTTGAGCTCGACTCATTTAGTATTCAAATTATTAAAATAACTACTTTCACATATCACATGCATATAAATATAAAATAATTAATTTAATAATTTTTTAAATTTAATTTAATTCCATTAAAACTTTGCTCAATTCATTTATAAAGTACACGTCGAAAACAATATACAAACATAGACTCGATTCGAATTCGTTTAATTTATAATCAAGCTCGAATTTGATAAGCCAACGTTTGAATTAATTCGGCTATTTACCGTGCAATTTACTTGTTAGGTGCTGTTTGTTTACATCTGATTACCTCTTAATGGACTGCCTCTTATTCGCTAAGAGGCATGATGCTGTTTGTTTTTTTTTTTTTACCTCTAAATGCCTCTTAATAGGTAAGACAGAAAATGAAATCTTAATAATTAAGAGGTACCTCTTAATGAAATTTTTTTGATAAATTTTTTTATATAAATATATTCAACAATATTATTCACTCATTTTTATTAAATTGAATATTTAAAATTATTAAATAAAATTTTACCCTTTAAAATGGTAAAATAATGTCATTAAGAGACAACTTACTTTTTAATTATCAAACAGTTTTTTAGATTCAGACCTCATAACCATTCAGATGATCTAATTTATTAAGACATCATAAGCATTCAGATCTTAATTCTCAGGTTTATCAAACACAACCTTAGTCTTCAATAATGATATTATAAAGGAGAGCACTATTTTCACATGTAATTTTGATATTTTCACATGGTCTTCTTTCATAAGAGAGTAGAGTGGATCACATTTTTATGTGAGAGAGTACATGTGAAAATATCAAAATTACATGTGAAAATATCATTTTCCTTTTATACATAAGTAAAAATTTCTAAGCTTACCGCGTTTTATGTCGGTATAAATTAACTGCATAATCATATGCCATTAGTCTATCAATCAATAATCAACAATAATATATAACAAGGTAAATATCGAGTCATTTTAGTTGGTCCTGAGTCAACTCATCAAATTTTGGTGATTCGATAGCTCAAAAGTTTTATTATTATTATTTTCATGTTATAGATTATAAATTTTGGTATTCCCAAAAGTCAGCTCAAAAGTTATGATTTTTTACAAAATTTTAGTATACATCTATTGTTAAAGATACAATGTATCATTTGTTACTAAAAATTAAAAAAAAAAACTTTTGAACTATCAAAACACCAAATTTAGACTACTGAGTTAGAAATATAGTTCAAAATGTTATATATAAAATATACTCCCTCCATTCCTAATTAATTGACGTTTTAGAGAGAAAATTGTGTTCTTTTTTATTTGACGTTTGTAGATTTCTAAGAGATATTGATTACATTACTTCCTAAATTACCCCTAAACATTTAATACTTTCCTTAATTCTCTCCTTTTCCAAGGTTAATTTTTCTCCATCTTTTAATATCTTAATGATAAACTCTCTTTCTCTCTCTTATAATTCCTTTTTCAACGCTATTTTTTCTCCATTTTTTATGGGAATTATAACTTCCTTAATAATTGTGCAAATCTTCAAAACGTCAATTATTAAGGAATGGACGGAGTACTTGATAAGTCATTATTAAACAGCTTAATTGTTTCATTTAACTAGATAGGATAACCGATGAGTGATGATCCGACTCTAGATGTGGAAAAACAATGATTCAACTTCTTCAACTCGATCATTATGCATGCATGCATGCATTTAACTTTCCGTTGCAATAGAAATAGAACGGACGCGAGTCGGTCCTTAAGCAGCACTAAGGGGTATTTGATAAAAACTGAATGAATCTGAATGAGTTGAATCTGAATCTGAATGAAAAAAATTGTTTGATAATTAATCTGTCTGAAACATTTAAATAACAGTTTTTTACTATTTTACCCCTCTTAAAATAGTAAGGGATGGATAGAATTGGAGAGAATGTCTGTTTGCGTAAAAAAAATCTTATTCAGCTCATTCAGGCCAATTTTTTTAAAGGAATCGCTCAATCTTACTCAATCCAATTCAGATTTTCAAACTCGTAAACAAACATTCTTACTAGCTTATTCGCTCAATTTTTTACCCATTCAGCCTCATTAAGCTGCTATCAAACAGCCCCTAAGATGAATGAATACATAGGATATGATATAAGTTTTATTTTTTTGGTGCAAAATAGAATATATACATAGGATATATATATATATACGTTTTAAACTTTAGCAGTGAAGTTCAACTATATATATAGCATCAGGTATGAAATGCTGTAGCTTCAAGGATTATAATTAAGAAGCTTAATTATGAGTATAGATGATGATAATTTCCGATCCAATTAGACATGCCAAATTGCAAACAAATTACTCTATACGTGTAACACTAAACTAAATAAACTTGGAACTCTTTCGCTTACACGTACGTACAAATTAAAACCTCGTCTCCATATTACAAACAAAATTTGAGCATAGATTGAAACATACATTAATTAATTGAAGTGTGAATATAATTAATTAATTTGTGATTTTTAATTATCAATTAAGGAACTGGATAAGACTTGTTATTACACGTACGTACACTTATAAGCCATAGCTAGGGCATGTCTCAGCCTCTTCAATGGTTGCACAAACAAAGCTAACCATAACGGTGTGCATGAGCCACAAGCATGCGAACAATCCGGCAGCGTACTTGAACCCTTGAACCATGCCCGGCTTTTTCAATGATTTTCATGTGAAAATATTATTTTCTGTTGTAGATTTCTTATATATATATAAACTCAACAGAAAACTAAGTACAGCTTGCATGTATATACTTGTGTAACTTAGAGGGAGAGAATGTCATACTTGAGTACTGTTGACGGGTAATGTGCCTGGCAGACATGATTTCCGGAAGTAAAAGAGGAAGGGCGAAAATGATAGGGACAAGGAAAGAACCCTCCATGGCTGGGCTACCTTCAATATATTTCTCGAATTTATTTTGTATCTGAATCAATATTCACTTGTAATTAATTCGTTGATGAACTAGCTAGCCAGTTCAAGAAAATGTTAAGGTTTGGTGGAATATATAGAAGAAGTGGAAGTTGGATTATGTATATATATATATATATATATATATATTTATATATATAAACAAGGGCTAAATTAATTAAAGGTGGTGGCAATGGCAATGGCAATGGCAATGAAGCAAGTCACAGCTGTGGAGAATGTAAAAAGATGACATGATAAGAGGGTGCATGCAGCTACAAGGATCACAGGGGTTGAACAATGGTACGTATACGTTGAGCCATGGGATTAATTTTCTCATTTGTGTGATCGACTAATTATTAACTCCATCAAGGAAAGAAGTACTGAATTAGCTAGGAGATTATGCTTATTTTACGTGACGTGGAATAAATGTGAATTCATAATAACGACATTATATTTTCAAAGAGTAAGACAATATATTTTCACTAGAGGAGACTTTCGTGCTCAGTCATCAAATATTGAATCTAATTTAATAATTATACTGACCGCTGGTCAATAATTGAGTGCTTTCTAATTAAATTATTCTTGTTTCTTGAAACTGAAGGTTTTTCTAATTTGTAGTTATAGACTTCTTGTGCATAAGGCTATTCTACTACCATTGCTGCTACAGCTAGCAAGACCATGATGGAGACAACAATATAAAACACAATGATTATTTTTAAAAAAGAAAAACTAGCTTTTATATGTCTTTTATGCATACATTTATATATATGGAGATTCGATATATATATTCTCTCTTTCTCTCTCTTTGTTTATTTTGGCTACTCATAGATAGAATTGAAAATGAGATAAGATGGTGGTAGGCCGGCAGCCATAACCAAGAATACGTAGTTTAAGAGCAAAATTCTGATAGCATAACTCTAATTAATTATAATTTTAGACACTCGATCAATTAATTATTAATCTAAGTAACAACATATATACCTACACTAACTGAAAGTATCAGAACAATGGCCAGGCAGATAATGGGCGTGTGCCACGTGTACACCTTGCCAGTGCAGTCTTACGAGTGTTGCTGACAATTCCTGTTTGATGAGCTGTTGACTTTACTATTACCAGACTTGGTATATTCCAAACTTGAGCTCGCCATCTAAGAAAAAAATGTGATAGCAGTCAAAACGTGATCAATCACATTGAAATGAAAAAGTGAAATGCTTTACATAAATATATATCTCTAAACATATATCTTTGTATATATACAGTTGTTGTTGTAGAGTATATATATAAAGACCTCTGATCCATTCAAAAACTCATGTACGTGTAACAACTACTACTTACTACTAGGAGGGAGGGAGGGAGGGAGAGATCTAGGGAGAGAGAGAGAGAGAGAGCTAAATTAAGCCATGAATACTCTAGTATAAGAAACACCACTTTGCGCTTTAGCCGCAGGTTTGATCATGGCTTCTTGTACGGGCCAGTTGATGAGAAAATCGGAGAAGATAATAATTATCGGAGAAAGGTAATGAGTATTGAAAATAATCATCAAGGGTTGAGAAGTTGTTTTAGCTATAGGCGCGACAGGGCGAAGAAAAGGCAAATTTTCCTCCAAAGTTACAAGTTAGGATCAGATAATACGGAAAAAATATGCAAGTCTCGGAAGCTCAAGAAGGCTGCTAATAAAGTAAAATCAGTTACAGTTTCAGTTGCATCATTCATGAGGATAAGCTCATTAATTAGGTCTTACAAGTCCATCCGTGCCTTCTCTCCTACGCGGCGGATTCGGCCTTGTTGTTGAGGAGTCGTTTTTTTTAATTCAGTTTTGAGTAATCTGGTTAATTTGAGTGGTAGTGAAATAGAATGGGAAAGTGTGAATGTGATGTTTGATTAGTTTAGCAATAGTAGTCTTTTCTTGACTCTGGTAGTGTTCTGTTTCATCTTTTTAGAGTATAAAGTGAATGTAAAGGTCTCCTCCGTCTTCAAATGATCAAAGAAAAAAGGAAAAATATGTAAAGTTCTCTCCTTCATTTTCTCTCCATTACTACACTATACTATACTTGGGTTACTTTAGATAAAGAGACCCTAGAGAGAGGATGGAATGTTTCCAGGATTTCAAATCTTGGTTGTAGTTTTCATTATATATGTTCGTATCTATGACAATCATCTCACTATAATTGATTGCAAAATATTCTCCATGAATGTATTATTATGGCAAGAGAGAAAAACATTTATTGATAATTGCCATGTGTGTATTTTTATTGTTTTATTAATTAGTGTTTAGCTCTGCAAAAATGCTATCTTCTGAAATGAACCATATTATAAATGGCAAGCAAGAAAAGCAATTCAACGGCCTGCGCTCACCAGCAAGTCAAATGGCTTGTGTCAAAAATAGCGTATAAATAAAGAAGTCATCAGAAATCAGTTTGAGCCCATAAAACACGGCTTATATGTGTGTATACAACGCAACACAGCACAGCATACTCTCTCTTTAACCACAAATATTTAACAATAATCCCCCTCAACCAATGAAGCATATCTCTAAACTATTCTCTTTCTTTACATCCTCTCTTTCTTCTTCCTCTTCCTCTTCCTCTTCAGGTTGTCATGTTCTCTCCCTTGTATGGATTAGGCCTAGCATACGACCATTAATCGGTTTGCATGGAACATTAACCGGTTCATCATCATCATCATCACCATCACCATCACCATCATTCATACAATGTACGCACCACCACCTCCCTACGTTGAGCTGCAGCCAAATGGAAGCATACGACCACCTCCTTATCACCATCGCAAGGTTCCTCAGTACCGCCCTAAGAAGTCGGGAAATGGTTGTATGAAATGCATATGCTGCTGTTATTGCTTCCTCTTTTTATTCATCCTCCTCCTAGCGGGACTTACTTTTTATTTTTACACACTCTACAAGCCCATGGTGCCTTCCTACAAGGTCAAATCCATGGACATCAAATCCTTTGAAGCTCAACCGGATTTCAGCCTGAAAACAGAGTTCATCGTAAATGTGGAGGCCAATAATCCAAACACCCATATCAGTCTCATTTATGGCCAAGACAGCTCCGTGGTAGTTTGGTACAGAGACTCCAACCTTTGCTCTGGAAAGCTCCCAGCTTTTCATCAAGGCACCAATAACATCACTGTAATGCAAATTGATCTGAAAGGAAAGAGTGAGTTTGGATCAGGTCTTCAAGAGGCGCTCACCGAAAACAAAAAAAGCGCAAGGGTTCCGCTGCTTGTGGCTGTGAAGGCGCCTGTAACAATTGAGTTGGGAAGTTTTAGATTGAGGCAGTTCGTGGTATACGTAAATTGCTCGTTGGTACTTGATAGCTTGTCCCCCAACAAGAAACCTGGGATCATATCGAGCAAATATGATATCGATGCTTCATTATGAGCTCAAAGGAAAACCATCTACATCTATATTAAATTATGTACAGGTGAAGCTTGTCTTTATAAATAGGTATTCTTTGAATTTGCAAATGATAAAGATGCATTTTTCCACGTGAGAGATCGCCATAAACTTTATTAGCTAAAAGAATCTATCTATATATAAGATAACCTAAAAAACTTTCTGCATGAACATATTCAAGATCAATGCCGAAATTATCTGGATTGATGCCTATATACTCTAAATTCGATTCGAAGGACAGCAGCAATTTATTTTTTTGGGTTTAAACAACACTATCAAGGAACAGTGGGTTTGAAGAATTAGACTGAAAATTGATTAAACCTGGCAAGGGAACCAAGAGCCAAGAGAATAAACCAAAATCAAATTCAAGTGTATGTTTGACATCCTAACCACACCAGGAATTTACATGCACGAGCACACACAATGCAAGAGCTTAATTAGGAAGGTTATAGCTGATGAAAAAAACACCCATGAACCATTAGCAAGCAAAATCATTTTTTTCCATGGATCAAAAGACGTCGAAAAGAACTTAATGAAATCATGCTTTATTAGCATACAATAGAATATTACAGCAAACAGATTAAAACAACTCACGAGGTAGACATTGTTTAGCCTAAACTCAGGAGGGAAACATATTAAAATTAGTTGAGTGAATTTGAAGCATAATACTAGTATCATTGACATTGATTAGCCTAAACTTGTCATCCCAATTTTCGTCCCAACCAACTTAATAAAGCATTTGGTCACCCAAATGATTACAAACTAATATGGCAGAGCACCCACCAAATTCACAAATTACATGAAATTCTTACAAGCATAAAACCAAGCAGCTGAACTGCATCTTCAATAAGAAAAAACAATCACAGTTTACATAGTGGTTAGTGCCATAGTGGATTGTTGATTACAGTTGACATATTGTGTTCAAGACGGTAATATATATATACACACACACACACACACAAAACAAAAAGAATGATGTGAGGAGTCACCTGAATATATCTTCCCCGGTCGAAGTAGACCTCCATTTGCTTACCATGTCACAAACCCTACTCCTGTCAGTGTGAGAAAGAAAGAAGAGAGAGAGAGAGAGATGGGTTTGTTTGATTACCTGCTGCTTATACTCCCTCGAACATGAACATCGGTGGACTATAAGATATTAAAACCACAATTACAGACATTGTTTTGGAAATCAATCATTAGATTTAACAATGAAAAATTTAAGTCAATTAAACTTGATCCGTTTGGTTTAGAGATAACAAAATACGTACGTAAATTCATTGAAATAAATATGGACAATTCTCAATGATAAAAAGGTCATTAATGAGTTGGATCATAACTGAATTTATGATACAACTTTTACAATGGGTTGGGGCACTGGGCCAAGTTTATGGGCCCAATTAGGTGACTGGGCCAGTCCGTGTATTTGACTAAGTCACTTGAGCGTTGTGCTGGGTGGATATCGTCCTTTGCAAAGATTCAATCTTCCTTTACTTTAAAATTTATTTTAAAATTTGCAGAACCGTTCTTGAGATATTGGTAGTCACGGCAAAAAATAAAAATGAGACTCTCTTTGAAATATTATTTTCACCCAAAAAAAATGTAAAAATAAATTAATAAAAAATACAAGTCGTATAAAAAAAGTGTCTCTTCGGAGGTTAAAACATAATAGTTTGACTACAGCAAAATATATGAAAAATTCGACTACAACAAAATATATGAGAATACATTCATTAAAATATACTTCTTTTAGTATCTCTTGAAACAAAATCTTCAATCAAATATTCAAAATCCTATATATATATAAAAAAAAAATTAGAGCCTTCTGATCGGGGTCCCTCCCGCCCGTATTCAGGAACGGCTCTAAAAATTTGTAAACAAGTTTTATCTAAAAGACTTACAAAAGAGTCTTAAATACATAACAATGAAATTAAAAAAAATTAAGTTAAAAAAAGAGGATATAATTGAGATTATCAAGTGAGAATACCAAGAGAGACCAAAGACGTGGCTCTCCCTTAATAATATAGATAAGGTCAATGTTCGGCTTACCAATTTTTTTTTATAGTAATTCTTTTCCATTAATCTTTACCGGATAGAGGGAAAAAAAAGTTGGGGGAGTTTCAATAATAAAAAAGGAGCAAGAAAATAAGATTTACTCATATCTTTATTACTAGTACGAAAAATGAAAAAGAAGAAGATAATAATAACCAGAAAAGCACAATCACAACTGTTGTACAATATGTTTACAAAAGGAATTAAGGAGTACCGTACCAATAGAAAAATTAAAATTCTTAATAAACTGGCAAGCAAGCAAGGGATATTCTCTGTTTCCCGGTCTCTTTTCCATCCTTCCACTGAAAAGGAAGTGTTAGGGAATGAGTAATTAAACTTGGTTTTTTTGCCGTTCTAATCCGGGAGTGGTTAACATGAAATTAACTTTGATTAATTGATTAATACAGTGTCGACACACAGATCGAAAAATAATCTCTCTACCTGTCAACACCAATTTATCATAAAGTTAACTTCTAGCCCCCCCCCCCCCCTCCCCCCCCTCTCCAACTCCATGCATGTATGTGTCCTTCTCCAACTTCTATATCTTTATTTTATTTTATCTCTGATTTAAGCGTGTTTCTCGTGTCTGCAGTTTTATTCCAAATTCCCACCTAGCTTTTCTTTTTCACAGCACCACCCAAATCTTTTGGAATCACCTCCGCCCAAAGTTTCTATTTTAGTAAAAGCTGTAGTTAGTTAGTTAGTAATTAAAGCATCTATATTAGTGTTTATAAATCGTACGTCAAATTGCTGCTACTACTGATATAAGTAACTATTTTTATAAATTTAACTAAATTAACCACTTCTTTTCAGGATTTTTTGGATATGCTAATCACTTAATTAATTACAGTACTATTATATTCTCCATGCATGCTCAATCATTATAGTACTATTATACTTTCTTATTAAAGTTTTATGATCAAGTTACACAATAAAGAAATTAAATGAAATAACAAGAATATGAAACCATATAATTTTAGGGTCTCAGTCTTAACTATCAGTCATTGACCTCTAAAGTATACTTAAATATCTTCTGGAGGATAAAGATAGCGTGTGATAGTTAATTTAAATAGATGGGTACAATAGAACAACCCTACTTCTATTAATTAATTAAGCTTACCTTTTACAGGAGAAAAAAAATGCTATTAATAAGGGTACTCTAGTGCTCTTTTGCATGTAAATGTTTATTGCATTAACGTTAAAGATTGAAATTAAGTCATATTTGTAATTCTATTACGTAGTGCATCCTCCTAGTTGGAGTATATATATAACTTGAATAGTTATACAAGTAATCAATTTGAAATAGCAAATGCATGAGCATTTCGGAATAGAATTCTCTCCATTTTAAATGAAATGAAGTCTTTATTTTTTGAATATTTCTCATCATTATCTCTCTCTCCAATCAGCATGACATCACATTCTTTGTCTGGGCGTTCCACGCTTCAAGGTTCATTACAATTAATAATAATGTACGTACTGTGCACAAAATTGGCCATTCAATTTGAATTACTTTTCAAAAGCATAATTAAGCATAGAATAGTGTAGTACTCCCTATATCACAAAATGAAAATTTCATTTAACCCTAGCTTTTATGACGATGTGAATAATTCCTATAAAAAAATTAAAAATTGCCATGAATGTTTTAATTTAATAATTAGAGTAGAGTGGCCCTAGCTGTACGTAGATGATAATAAAAGAACAAATACCTTAACTAGATTCTAAGCAAATACACACAAATAGGATATGAAAGGTAGATGCGCAGCTATTATTTATTTTTGTGCTATATATTCTATATATATAAGCATTAATTAATTTCAGAAAATAATTAGCAAATTTTCTGGATCATCATCGATCGATCATGTCAATTAGTCTGATGGTTGATGCTGATTTTGTATTATTTGATACGAAGGTGGATGCGCATGCAGCTATACGTACGATGCTCTTATGAAGAAAAACTGCCGAAAGGTGCTTTTTGAGCTTTGCCAAAAATATCAAGATGGTCCATTAATTCTACACACTCACCAGGCGCCAAGACACGGTCCTCCATTTGGCCTTATACTCCATGCATGCAGGTTGACTTGGTGCTCAGCTTGCTCGAGGAGGATTACTTAACCCCAGATCAACGCAAACAAATGAACCATCAAAATTCAAGCGGAAACACTATATATTCTCCACGAGGCTGCAACTGATCAGGACAATTGTATTGCCGCCGCCAGAAGGATCATGGAGTTGGAGCCTCAGTTGCTATCCATGCCTAACCAAAAAGGCGAGTCGTCTATTTATCGTGCAGTCCGGTATGGCCAAATGGACGTGTTCATGTTTCTTAACCGTCAAGTGAAACAATTTTTCCCAGGGGAGGAGCATCGCACCATGTTTTACAAAAATAAGAGGAGTGAATATGCGAGCAAGAAAAAGAAGGCTACGTCTGGTACAAGCAAAAATAACAAGGTTGATCATCCAACTTATACTATACTCCATATATCCATATACACTTGACCAACATTTTGGTACGTATATTGTCATGCATGCATGTGTGTTCCTACTCTAATCATCCATTAATTTCCTTTTATTTTTCATCACACGCATCTATATCTTTCATGTAAGTAGTATAATATTATTACTTAAGATTAATAGCTTGATATGCTACATCAATAGTAATGGTTTACTTGGATATATATAACACACAAATCCATGGCCACAGGCCGACAGTTTATATATATATATATATATATATATATGATCTAGCAATATTCTCATCCGTTGCCATTTATTGTGATGAGATTTCAGTTTATTTTAAGTGTTCGACATATATATCTGTTCACTTGTAATACTTATTATTATATTGTAACAGAGTTGGCCCATTACATTGCAAACAAGTTTCCATATTTAGTCGGAGAAAAGAACCAATATGGGATGACTGGTCTTCAAATTCTATCAATGAATCCATCGGCGTTCGGAAACCGGGATCAGGGATGGCTCAAGTATCTGGTTCGCTCTCCTCCTCGTAAGCTAGCTAGCTACTCCTATTTCAACCGCTAAATTAATTTAATCAATTCGGAACAAGTTATTTCTGTATATTCTATTCTATTCTTTTGTTTTGTTTTCTTTATTTTTGTAGCATCAATTCATTCGAACACATTCTGAAATAATCCAGGAAAGTCCATTAATTACGCCATTCTCATTTTCTTATACATGAACTTTGTCTTTATATATAGGATGTTAGTTTTATATATTCCCTAGCTCTGTATCGAAATACAATATGGAGTATTAATTTTAGACTCTTTTAAATATAAAATTAAAGTGATTTATTCTACTTTTGAATGCAATATATTTAGAAATTAGTAATGCTTTAGATAATTTTTAACATCATATTAATTTTAAAATTTTAAAATAATTTAAATCGACTTCAAAATATCGCAAGTTATCCTATAAATTTTAAAATACTTTTGTAGCTGTACTCATTGCTTGCAGCAGCCTACACGTACGGTACCTGCAGGAGGTTCAAATCCAGATGGTTCTCCATACCAGTTCTTATTAATCAAACTTTCTTCGTCATATATATTCACCGTCAGCGACGTCCGTCCTCTCCCTTACCTTCACTCTCATGCACAGCCGTCGTTATATTTCTTTCCATCCACAGAAGCTATAATGCTTGGACTTTCATGCCTAATTCTCTCGGTGACCATGATGATGATGTTGGCATTCGCAGCAACAATTATCCATCCTTATGATTAAAAATAAGCTAGGAACAATTAATGGACAAAAATTGCCTTATATACGGTACGGTTGCATTTCTCCCGGTTACTATACCGGCGGTATCATGCGAACATTCCACCACACTCTTGTCAAAATACACTCTCTTTTTCCTCGATTTATTGCTCCCGCCTCCCCACACCACAACTTGCTATGAGGATTTAATTAATAATTGCCATGCAAGTACTTGAGCTCTTTAGGAAATATATATATATATATATATAAATGTGACACATTTTTATTATCCGATCCTCTTGCTCTTAATTCTCAAGTATTGTCAAAGTTTTACGAATTACATGTTTAATATCACAAATAAAATTGTTCCGTCTTAAATATAACATTACTTGAATTCTCTTGTTTACCTCTTAATTTGTTTTATCATATGCTAAATTGTACTAATTAAGCGAAAGGAATTATATTATCTTTGTAGATCATCAACTTATTTGAAGTTAAATAGTTTTGTTAAGATTTTATAAATTATTTTAAAAAGTTAAAATGGTTCATTGGTTTTAGAATTGAGAGGGTATAAAATAAAATATTACTTCTGATTTTTAGAATTGATGCCACGTGTCAGCGCAGGATATCTTCACCTTAGATGTTTGTAGACGAATTGTTCGAGAGAAAAATTAAATTATAAAAAAAAAGTGACCGGTTGACCACCGACACGTGCCGACTCCACCAGGCACCTCCCACCACAGGCACCGTTATGTTGGTTGACTATTTTGTAACCTCTACTCTACACCGAAAGTGAGGATCTAGGGTTGGCTTGAATACATAGGAGTAAGTACTGCTACTTATTTTATAGGAAATTAATGTTTTCATATCATCTTTTCATATTTTTACATGTATAACTCACATATTAGTTAATAAAAATTTAACATATCAATTATTATCTCCGTTTTATAATAAATACTTTTTTAGTTTTGATATTTTTTCTCAAAATAAGTGATGTGTTAGAACTCTAATATAATTTTTACAATATTTTTTCATATATGTCCTTGTGCAACCAATGGTATTTATTGCGTATTTATTTGGAAGTTGAAAGATTGAAGAAAGAGAAAGAGAGACTAAAAGACAATAAAAAAGTTTCAAACAAAACAAAGAAAATATATTAAGGATATTTTTGTCATTTTAGCTTGTGTATTGGTATGTGTGATTTAAGCTAAAAAAACACTTATTATGGGACGGAGGTAGTATTATCTTCATTCTATAATAACGGTCATTTTAGCTTCATACACATAGATTAAAAAGTCATTTAATGCTATCATTTATTAATTAAATTTTGTGTAAAATTCTATCACTACCCCTTTATGGGAAGTTGAAAACTATTAATACAAAGGAGATAATTTCTTGGGACAATGAGAGAAGGTAGGGATGATATAGTAAAGTAAATAATTTATTCTCCTAGAAAGTTGTAAACGACAAATAAATTGAGAAAAAAAAATTTCTTTTAAAACGACAGTTATTATGGGATGGAGGGAATAATATATAAATTCTACGTATAAAAATATTAAAAAATAATATAAAAATATCAATTTTGATTATATGCATTTCAAGCTCATGCATGATTGCAAATCATAGCCCCAACAACTTAGACTTCATTAACTTATCCTAATCATCCTTATCCCGTGAAATTAAAATAAGCTAATAAGGCCATAAGCCAACTATAAGATTAGTATAATCCGATCCCTACTAATTTCACTCATCCTCACCTAATTTAACTTGATTGCAAGCCATTTTTGCTTCCATATATCCATTATTTCGCAATCAAAAAAAATAAAAAATAAAAAATAAATAAAACATTGTTCCATAACTATTTTACTTCAAAAAAAGAAGACATGAAACAGAGAAAAAATGCTAGTAGCTCAAAATAATTTCTTCAGCTTTGACAATATACAAATGATTAAGACTTGGTGTTTGATAAAACTGAACAATTAAAATCTTAATGGTTAGTATATCTTAATAAATTAGATCATCTGAGTGAAATAATATCTGAACATAAAAAGTTATTTGTTAATTAAAAAGTATAAAACATCTGAATGACTTTTAAGTTTAAAAATATCAGTTTTAAATTTTAAAATATCTCAAATTGATTTTTCTAAAATCAATAATAATCTTAAATTTTGAAATGGAATGAGTACAATATTTATAGAGGTTTCATAAATTTAAAATTTTCATTAAAAGGCAGTTCTTAATGATTTAAATTTTTATCTTTCGAATCAAATATAAAACTGTTAAAAGATATTAAAAGATAAACAAACACCATTTTAATGTGTGTTAGCCATCGAATCCTCCTTATAGCAAATTTTATTACTATATTAAAACAACATAAACATTTTATCTTCACCACCTTTAATTTACTCCATCTTATCTTAATGTGTAGACATTTTGTTCACTTTATTCTTTTTTCTTTTCGACTAATAAAAAATAAGAAAGCTATTTAAGTTTTCACATAAACTCGCAAACAGTGGAATAGAAAACTTTTGAATTTTTCTTTATTTTTTTTCTCTCGTCATTTAATTTCTTTTTCCATAATTGTTTTTTTTTCCTTTTCCTTCAAAACCCACAAATTAACATAGTACACAAACCAAGAAAAGGTTGGAGAGAAAGCCTAGTGGAGAAACAGAGAGAAGGTTGGAGTGGAAGCTACGGAAATGGAAAGAGAAAGCCGCGTGGCCCCAACTAGGTAGCCCAAACCAACCGGATCACTATGCTTTCTACACTTAATTTCCGTTTGTCATCTCGTTAGGAAGGAAAAAGAAGAAAGAGAGAGAATTAGGGAGTGATTGTTTAAAGTCGGTTAGACAGTCGGTATATTTGTTTTGAATAAAAATAATTTGAATAGTTGAATGGTCAGATTTTTGAATTGAATGAGGATGATAATTTTTTTTAGCTGAATAAAGTATTTTATATTTATTTATTTTTTTAATATTAACTATTATATGAGGTAATATTAAATAAATTTATAATAATTTTGATTTTTTTTTAAAAAAATAAAATAATACAAATTTATTATACAAATATTTCAAACATGTTAATTATCAAATAATTTTTTTATTTAATATTCAAAATTCTATTTCATTCATCTTTTAAGATTACTTACACATTCAAAACTACTACTATTTGATTACTCTCGTTCAAATCTTTTGCTGGCATGTTATAAACCCACCTCACCTCACCTCCCCTCCCCTCTTCTTAATTAAGAGACAGAGTTGTCTGCTTTTTGAGCTCCTGGTTCAGTTACACGCCTTCAAGATTCACAGTAACTCCAAGAAAACAACAATCAAGCACTAGCCATTTGGATTCACTCCCTTCTTCTTTCAAAGCCGCTCGCTCTCTCACCAAACGCCACCACCCATTCATAATCTTCAGAAATTTGGGATGAGTTACTGCTCTCCAATTTAAGATTTTTTCGGTTTGCCCTAAAAATCATTCCCACATTTTCAATTGGATCTCATTTTTTTAGTTTTTTTATCAAATTAAATTCTGTTTTTTTCGAATTATCGTCACCTCTTTTCCCCCAAGTAGGGTTATTTTATATATATATGAACTTGAATCCACTCCTTTTTCCTTGATTGTGTGACCCACCTCAAACCCTCTAAATCCCCTGTTTTTGAAACAATTTGAGCCCTTCATTACTGAGAGAGCGAGTGGTGAGCTTTCAGGCGTTTTGATTGTTCATTTTCTTGTTGGAATCAATGGCTAGAAAATCAAAGAAGGCCGTGGAAGAATCTCAGAAGATGGCCGATATGGACTGGGCCAGCGGTCATGGCTGCGACTTCGATTACGCAGGCTTGGAGGGGCGACAATGGATGACAATTTTTGAAGAAACTTCCATGTCGGATAGGCATTTCAAGAAGATCAAAAGTCCTCAACAAAACCCATTTCAATCCAATGCTTCTAATTTAGCTCACCACACACCTTCTCCTTCTCTCTCCTCCCCTGTCTCTTATCATACAGCATCTGTACCTTTTCCAACTCCATCTACCTCATCTTCCAGGCTATTTCCATTTGCTTTTGATGGGTCTCAAGAATCCACGGAAAGTTTTCAAAGATTCGGAGGAAATCCTCAGCCCCTACATCCACCATACCAGCAAAATCAGCAACAAACGTTTTCTTTTGCACCCCATCACCAACAAAACCGCCAAGGGTTCGGATTCCCATCATATTTCTCCGGGGACTTGGCGGCGTCACCTGCAGCTTCAACAACCGCAGCTATTGGAGTACTGGAGCAATGCATTGACTTCAAGTCCAAGAGGAAGGATGATGATGATGAACAAATTCGGACAGGAAAGTAGGACTCTGTTTAGGCCACCTATTCAACCTATTAACACTACAAAGCTATACAGGGGAGTGAGACAAAGGCATTGGGGAAAATGGGTGGCCGAGATTCGTCTCCCTCGGAACAGGACTCGCCTCTGGCTCGGCACCTTTGACACTGCCGAGGACGCCGCCATGGCGTATGATCGCGAGGCCTTCAAGTTAAGAGGTGAAAATGCTAGGCTTAATTTCCCTGAACAATTCCTAGGTAAAGATAGAACAGTATGTTCAGCACCTAATTCATCTTCATCAACTCCTCGATCATCAAAACAGCCTGAACAAGCCCCAGAAGTCCTTAATTTGATGGATTCAAATAGTGAGTTGCCACCACCAGCTGATGATTCGGGATTTGGATCGAGTGATATAACAGTCGGCGAAGAAGTGCTAGAAATTGTAGGGAGTTGTGGAACAGGGGAAGGAGTTTCTGAGTCATCTGAAATGGTTTGGGGTGATATGGGAGCGGATTGGTTCAGTGCAATGCCAGATGGTTGGGTTCCAGCTTGGGATGATTTGGACACCACCAATAATGTTTTTATGCCTTGGAATCTCTGTTTTGGCAATGCTCCACATCAGGAATTCTATAATCCTGATTCTCAAAATCAACAAGACGATTCGCGCTCAACTTGATCGGCTTCTTCTTTTCCCATGAACCCATTCTTTTGGAAGAATCAAGATTGAATTTATTCAGTTCAACTTCCCTCCTTTCTCAGACAATCTCCTCGGCTTCTTTCACTGGTTGCTGATTTTTGAAGCAGCCTGTGAATCCATCCTTTCCCTTACCCGGCTGCTGATTTTCAAACATCTTGAATCTTCATATCATTTTTCCCTCCACCACCTCAAAAAGGTTCCATATTTTCAGACCTTTTTGCATTGGCATTACGATTCAGGTTGCTTGTTGTAGTATTATGTAGAAGGTATAATTTTATTTGTTTGAATAAAATTCTAGTCGGGATGGAATGGAAGGGAAACGGTTTTGTGATTCCTTTTCCAATATAGTCCGGCTCTGTTTTTAATTTGCAAGGGTGGAAATATTATAATATAAATATGTAGTTTTTTGAACATTCTGTTTTTAATTTTCCATACAAAATGCTTCTTGTTTGGTCATTCCATGATTAAATTATCGCTTGTGCAAAACGTATATTCTAAACAATGAACTATGCAGTTCCTCATTAACTATTTCAATAATCCTTTTATTTAAACAGATTAATTAAATGATGTGGATAGAATCATATTTATTTCTTAACTGTGACAGCACGATTATCAATACACAGGGCGATAAGAAAATTGATATGGTTAATAATTAGTAGTACTCCCTCCGTTCCTAAAATATTATCATTTAAGATTTTTACAAATAGATTAAGAAAGTCATTTAATATTATTATTTAATAATTATTTCCTCCGTTCTTAAAAGATTGTCGTTTTAGAAGAAAAAATTTATTCTAAAATATTTGTCGTTTACTACTTCCTAGAAGAATAAATTATTTACTTTCCTATATTACTCCTATCTTCTCTCATTGTCCCAATAAATTCTCTCTCTTGTAGTAATAGTTTTCAATTTTTCATAAAGGGGTAGTGATGGAATTTCAAACAAATTTTACTAGTATTAAATGACTTTCTTAATCCATGTGCCAAAACCTTAAACGACAATCTCTTAGGAACGGAGGCAGTAAACTATTAATACAAGAGAGAGAATTTCTTGGGATAATGAGAGAAGGTAGGGATGATATAGGAAAGTAAATAATTTATTCTCCTAGAAAATTGTAAACGATAATTTTTTAGGAACAATTTTTTTCTTCTAAAACGATAATATTTTAAGAAGAGAGTGAGTAGTATTACTTTGTTAATATAAGACCCCAACTTTTATGAATAAAGATTTAATTTTCTTTATATATTATTTCGAAACAGTAAGGTGTTGTTTTGATAAATATGAAAGTTATGGGTGAAATGTGCAAATATTTTTAAAATGAGCAAGTGGTTATAAAATATTCTTGTTGTCGGGGAATATTCGTTTGGTCGTGGAATATTCTTGTTGTCGGGGAATATTCGAACGACGGCGCAGCTATTTGTGGGCCCACAACGGAATAACTGTCGGATATAGAAAGCGACAGAAATAACTTTTTTTACAAAATAACGGCGTGGTTATTACCGTTAGTACTGTTGAAATACCCGGTGGTTAAAATACAGTGATACACGGTGTTGCATAGTAGCACACGGTATTGCACAGTAATTCTAATTATTGATTCTTACGTGAGAAGCCATTACTCAATAATTGTTACAGTAATTACGGTTCAATATTTTATATTATTGACTCAATAATTGCTACGTTGCTATTTTATATGATTGATTTAATAATGGCTACAGTTGATATTTTGGTATTATTGATTCAATAATTGTCATTGCACAGTATTTCACATTATCAACTCAATAATTCATATTATTTGAATAATATTATTAGATAGCATTATTGACAATGTCTAAGGAAGTTCTGTCTAGGAGGGGTTATTTAATTGCGCGGCAGTAAGGAGAAGTCCTTATCGGAAGGCCCCCTCTTTCTTGGGAACGACCTGGTTGTCAATATTGTAGTTCTGTAATATTATTTGTGAATAATTAATTATTGATTTATATGATAAGGAAATATTTATTTTGTGGATATTAAAGAAGGAATTAGTGCTGATGTGTTTTTATCAGTATTTTGGTGTGAGAAATTATCTGTTTATGGATTTCGGATAATTTATGTTTGAAATTTGGAAAAACTTCCTTCTACAAAGTTGTAGAGAATTAAATTTTCTATGGAAGGACATAGAATTTGTATTTTTCTGACAAAGGGGCTATTTGTTATGAATTATTAAAATTTCGGAAAATAAATATTTTTTTAATGGGTGGGCCCCACTTTTGGTTGAAAAATATGCTGATGGCTTTTTGGGAGAGCAGCCGGCGGCTGGAGGAAAATAATAATAATAATAATATTTTATTATTTAGTCTCCTTTGTCATCCTAAGTTTTTCCTATAAATAGGGTGCTTAGGTTAGAATTGAAAATCACACCAGAATCAGAAGTTTTCTCTCTCTATAATATCGAGCGTATTTTTGTGAGTATTTCAATACTTTGAGTGTTGCTATTCAGTGCAAGTTTCCTTCGATATTATATCTGATATTCCAACCAGAAGTACTATTCTTTTGAGGTAAGGGATGTTATTTTCTTTCGTAAATGATGTTATTCTTTTCAATATCATTATACTGAAATATTGGCATGAATTTTGTTATGAAATTCTTACTTTTTTCGTCGGGATTACTATTCACGTATACGGCACTATTCACGGAAAAACTAAATTTTCTTTTATTTGTCCAAATTACTTGTTAAAGTTCTTATCTTTGATTGGATCTAAGTTTTGAGCTTTGTTCTTGAATTTTGCTCCACAAAGTATTATTATGAAATGTTCTTGAACTTTGATAAACTAAAATATGAATCCTTAATCTTATCCTTTATTTCACTGGATTCGTTATTTATATGGTTTTTCATCATCCTCAGTTCTAAGTGGTGATATAACTGAATATCTTTGGCCTGTAGAGCAAAGATGAATGATTACCTGATGAATATCTTTGGCCGTAGTGCAAAGATGACAGGTGTTGAGATGAACATGACCACTGATGATACAAATGAATATCTTTGGCCTGTAGTGCAAAGATGAATATTGATTCGAGATGTATATTGATTGATGTTACAGGGATAAAATATTGATGATGGACTTTTAAATCATAGAAGATAGTAGACTTCATTCTCTACTTAACTCTTCTAATGAATTGTTATTTCCGCTGCGAATATTGATCTAAGATTGGTTGTCCATTATATTTTATCTGATTTATTGAGGGCTAACGATAATTTATTTTTCATTATCTTAGTCATAATATTCTTTACTGAGCTAGTTGAGCTCACCCTTTTTATCTGTTGTCCTCTTCAGGAAATGAGAATGTCGCAGGGACTAGTCAGGGGACAGAGTGATGGTCCGAATTAGAACAGTAGTAGTCCTCACTATTTCTGATAAATAGTGTGATAATAATTGTAATGAGGACTTAGTTTGAATTTTAATATTTTTTACATATTTGTATTGACACTCACAGTTGTGTGGTCGTATTTTGCACGACCGTATGATATAAAGTTTGTATTTGAATTCTGTACCATGTATTTGGCGACTCAGAATAGGTTGGGTTGACTGGACCTATTCTGGGGGGCGTCACAGTTAATCTATCTAAAAAAATACAAATGATTTTGAATTTTTTGATTACTCAATAAATCATCTGAGCCGTTCAAAATTTAAGATAAATTTCATCGTCGATGTAATGCCAAAAACACAGGACACAACTATTAGTATAACATTATGTAGCTGTGGTTAAGAAGTCACCGCTCCTTTCTGTTACCAAACCCCAACATTGATGTCATGGTGCGACGGCTTGATTTCATTTCTTGAATTTATTCTGCCTAAACAATGAATATTGATCAATTTGTTAGTGGAAACTCTATATTTCCAAAATATCAGATTAAGATTAAAAAAAAAAATTAAATCAGTATAAGATATTTTCAAATTCAAATTTATTTTATTCATTTTGCTTTTGAAAGTGAGAAATCTTATAAGTAATATATAACTTACAATTTTTTTATATAATTATACAATTTAAAAATATCTTAAGTTGACTATATAAAGTTAATATTGATCATTTATTTTAAAATTAAGGAGTATATTATGATACTCTCTCTATCCCTAATTATTTGACGTTTTGGAGCTTTGCACAACTATTAAAAAAGTTAAACCTCCTATAAAAACTCTACTCGAGAAAATATAGGAAGTATAAAAGAGAGAAAGAGAGTATACCATTTAGATATTAAAAGAGGGAGAAAAAATAGTCTTGAAAAAGTAGGAGAGAATTAAGGAGAGTATTAAATGTTTAAGGATAATTTAGGAAGTAATGTAATCAATATCTCCTAAAAATTTACAAACAACAAAATTTGTTATCTAAAACGTCAAATAAATAGGGATGGAGGGTGTAAGACCCCAACTTATTATGAATAAAATTAAATTTTCTCTATATATTATTTTGAATAGTAAGGGGTTGATTTGATAGATGTGGTAAGTTATGGGTAAAATGCACAAATATTTTAAAATAAGCAAGTGTTATAAAATATTCTTGTTGTCGGGGAATATTCGTTTGGTCGTGAAATATTCTTGTTGTCGGAGAATATTCGTACGACAGCGCAACCATTTGTGGGCCCCATAACGAAAAACTGTCGAATGAAGAAAACGACAAGAATAAATTTTTTTTATAAATAACGGCGTAGTTGTTACCGTTAACACTGTTGAAATACCCGGTGGATAAAGTAAAGTAATACGCGTTGTTACACAGTAGCACACGGTATTGCACAGTATTTTTATATTATTGTTAATTCAATAATTGTCACTGCACAGTATTTTTCATTATCAGATCAATAATTAATATTATTTGAATAATATTATTAGATAACATTATTGGCAATGTCTAAGGAAGTTCTGTCAAGAAGGGGTTATTTAATTGCGCGCCAGTAAGGAGAAATCTTTATCGGAAGACCTCTCTTTCCTGAGAACGACCTGGTTGTCAATATTGTAGTTCTGGAATATTATTTGTGAATAATTAATTATTGATTTATATGATAAGAAAATATTTATTTTTGTGGATATAAATGAAGGAATTAGTGCTGATGTGTTTTATCAGTATTTTGTCGAAATAGAGGTGTGAAAAATCATCCGTATGTGAATTTCGATAATTTTTCGTTAGGAATTTGGAAAAACTTTCTTCTACAGAGTTGTAGAGAATTAAATTTTCTATGAAATGTACATAAAATTCGTATTTTTCTGATAAAAGTGCTATTTATTATGAATTATTGAAGTTCCGGAATAATTAATTTTTGGGGTTATAAATATTTTTTTAAAAAAACTTTTTTTTTATGTTGGTGGGCCCACTGGTGTGCTGATGATTTTGGGTCAAGGGTGGGCGTGAATTTTTTTTTTTATAAATTATTATTTTATTAAATTTTCTGTTTTGGCATTCTAAGCATTTTTCTATAAATAGAGTACTTAGGTTATAATTTAAAAATCACACCAGAATCAGAAGTTTCTCTCTATATAATATCGAGCGTATTTTTGTGAGTATTTAAATACTTTGAGTGTTGCTATATAGTACAAGTTTTTTTCAGTATTATATCCGATATTCTAGTCAGAAGTACTATTCTTTTGAGATAAAAGATGTTATTTTTTTAAAAAAATGATATTATTTCTTTCAATATCATGACACCGAAATATTAGTATGAATTTTATTGTGAAATTTTTACCTTTTCATGTCGGGGTTACTATTCACGTATATGGCACTATTCACGTATACTACACTATTCATGAATACGGTACTATTCATAAAAAAATTAAATTTTCTTTTCTTTGTCCAAGTTGGCTATTATGGGTCCTATTTTTGATTGGATCCAAGTTTTGATCTTCAGTCTTGAATTTTGCTCCACAATTGATTATTATGGAATATTCTTGAACTTGGATAAACTAAATTACGATTCTTAATTTTTGTCCTTTATCTCACTGAATTCGTTTTTTAAAATATTTTTCATCATCTTCAGTCTTAAATGGTGATACAAAAGAATATCTTTGGCCTACAGTGCAAAGATGGATGATTATTTGATGAATATCTTTTGCCTGTAGTGCAAAAATGAATGATTACGTGATGAATATCTTTGGCCCGTAGTGCAAAGATGGACATGTGTTGAGATGAACATGACCAACTGGTGATACAAATGAATATTTGATTCAAGATATATATTGATTGATGTTACAGGGATAAAATATTTATTATGGACTTTTAAATCATAGAAGATAGTAGACATTATTTTCTACTTAATTCTTATAATGAATTGTTATTTTCGCAGTAGTTGTTGATCTAAAACTTGTTGTCCATAATATTTTATCTGATTTATTGAAGACTAACGATAAATTATTCTTTATTATCTTAGTCATAATATTCTTTACTGGACTAGTTGAGCTCACCCTTTTATTCTATTGTCCTCTTCAGGAAATAAAAATATCGCAGGGACTAGTCGGGGGACAGAGTGATGATCCGAGTTAGAGCAGTAGTAGTCCTCACTATTTTTATAAAATATTGTGATAATAATTGTAATGAGGACTTAGTTTGAATGTTTATATTTTTTACATATTTGTATTAACACTCACAGTTGTGTGGTCGTATTTTGCACGACCGTGTGATATAAAAGTTTGTATTTGAATTCTGTACCATGTGTTTGACGACTCAGAATGGGTTGATCGGATTGGACCTATTCCTGAGGGCGTCACAGAGGGAGTAGTAATTACTGGTACAGACAAATTTGGATTTCGTATGATTGCTTGGATTAGAGCATCTCCAAGAGTAGTAGTAAAAAAAATCTTCAAATTGAAGTTTGTTGATTTACATGATAATTTGAAGAGTATTATTTACTACTTTTATATTTTGTGTCTCATCAGTCTTTTCAATTTAATGAATTGTACATCAAACCCATCAAGCGTAATAAATATTTTTAACATTTAAAAAGAGATATTCAAGGTTTATAAATTTGAGTACTGAAAATTAGGAGAAAATTCATCGTACCTGTAATACCCGAAAATTTCTTAATATTATTAAATAAATATATTAATAAAAATGAGAATTTATTTAAATATAAATGATTTTGTGAGTTAACTCAATTATATTAAATTGAATAATTATGATTGAGAAATTATGGAGTTGTGATAAACTCGTAGAGGCCTTGTGTGGCACATTGATGAGAAAGATTAACGATGATATTAATTGACAAAGGATTTATTAAGTGAACAATTAATTAATTGTTAATTGTTATTAATTGTTATCGTAGAATATTAATTAATTGTTATAGAATATTAATGATAATTAATTGATGATGTGTGGATTATTATTATTGCAAATAATATAATAATAATAAGCAACGTGTTCATAAATATAATAAGATCTATGTTCATGTGATATTTAATCATGCAAGTGTTAATCAATTATTGTGGATATTAATAATTTCACCGATTAAGGAAAAACGGATTGATTAATATAATTTATTAATTCATATGTGCAAGTGTGCAATAATTAAACATATAAAGTATGTGGGATGTAACTATATTATATAGTGTGGTGTGACTATATTGTATAGAAATCATATATTAAGATTTATTAAACTATATTATATGAAGCAATGTGATTGGGCATATGGAAGCTATATGTTATGAATTACATGGAATGCCTATGTGACAATGTGAGTATACATTTAAATAGTACATCATGGGTTATATGATATAAAGACATATATAATTCCTAAACCTTCCATTTATAGTAATGATATGCATTAGAATTACATGAGGGAACCAAAAAGGAGAATTAAAGAGAACTACATTGAACTAATACTCCTTTCAAATGCTGAGATATAAGCCTTGTCCCATATTGATGGTCACATTCCTCTTTCACGCGTATAGCATACAAGTTAGTCTACTCCCTATTTTTTTTCTTAAACTCAGCATTTCCTTAGCTTCATAGCTCATGATGAGCAAAGGAGTGGAAAAAATGATGGAGCTCACCAACTAAATTACCAACCCTTTATTAATCTCCATGCAATTCATAAATCTCGTGGTTCAATTTGTTGGGCAAATGCAATGTCTGGATATCATTTTCTCTATAAATACAACCTATCTCCTTCACATTTCATCTTGCTGAGAATCCTGTGAAGTGAAGTATTGCTAGTTCACTGAAATACATATAGATAGAGAGTCAGTTAAGAGAGGAATCAAGCTACAGCCAACATAATTCATATATCAGAGGTATAAAATCTCTCCCTTGTTCTCCATTCTTTTGTTCACTGAAGTTTTCAACTTCGTGAATCTAGCTTGAAATTCATGAAGTTGTACTTGGATAATGTTTGTGGGTTGTTGTATAAGACTTACAATCACATGAGTATACTTACTAACAATCAAAATCATACGACAATTCTTTGTTCTTCATTTTGTTGCTCTGTCAAATTTTCATTCTCTGTCAAATTCAAATTCTTAATTATGTGAAATTAGATGACAATTGGATGTTAGAATGATTGTTTGATTGTTATGTAGTCTTAGTAGTAAGTTTAAACTGGAATGTGGCAAAACTATAATCAATTTCGTGAAATAATTTTGTGTTTAGGCTGGAAATCTGCCGAGGCTGGAACAGTTTGCCGCTGGCCGCGAGTCGGCGCAGCTGCGCTAGTTTTGTACTGGCCAGCTGCGCCAGCAGCCTGCTGCAGATTTTGCATCCTGCTTGTTTTTTGCTATATGTTAGTCTATTGGTATGGCTTAAAACAACATGCTAGCTTGTGTAACATATATATATGAATATAATAAGGCAATGTAAGCATGTTTTATTATATTAGCATGCATGGTTAACGAAAAACATATGGTTTTCGAAATGAACTTAGAGTTTTTAAAAAGGGACGTTGATATATAAATACCCTAATAGTATTCTGACTTTTGAGACACGTTAGCCTGACCTAGAAACACATGAAGTGCATGTTAGCTTATCTATATAGGTTCCATGATATAATATGAACATGTGAATCTAACTAGTACGCCTTCCTAACCAAAATGTAAGTTTTGAAAGTGGATATGGACATGTAAATGTCATATATACATTCTGATGTTATGAGCATCTTTAGATGACTTTGAAATGCATAGAAGGCATGTTGACTTGCTTATATATATTTTATAGTATGACATGAGCATGTGGACTTCATTTGTGAACTTTACTAAATGAAAGTGTAAGTTTGAAACATAAATCTTGACATGTTATATCGAAGCCTAGATTCTGAAAATCGTGGACATGTTTGATAGTGCCTTTGAACCTCACTAATGTGTCATACATATATACATGTGTACATACCATGTTAGGTGCCTTGATAGTTAAATAAACCCAAGTAAAGCATGAATTAAGCTAAGTAGCAATACTAGACATGTGTATATGAAGTAGAAACTTGCAAGCATGTCTAAAATGTGATCACTTTACATGTTTACATGACAAGCATGATAACTTACGGGAACTCATGGCGTTGCTTGACCCTAAGTCATGAGAAATCATGATAGCATGTATGATTGAACTTGGAAAGGTTGAATAAACATGGAAAGATTCTTTAACATGTATATATACTATGTGATATCATACGTTGATACTTAAATCCAATTTTGACGGTTGACATGCTATAATGCTATAACTTGTTAAATAGAGTATGTTGCTAATTGTTGTGATTCTTATGCGATATTAATGATATGAGAATAAGTTTAAACTCAAAAAGAGCAACTTTAAGAATATAAGTTATATTAATATATAACTGTGTAGCTAGGCTAAGACTTAGCGTGTGTGTTGATCGTATGTCCAAGATAAGATATTAAGCTATAATATATGACTAATGGATATCATATATATATATACGTAATTATATTACGATAGGAATTTTAAAGTGTTGATTAAATTACGTGGATAAACTACGCTAAAGGCAAGTTTCCTAACTTACACTTTTTGCGGTGCAAGTATTCTATCCTTGTACAATGTAAGTTATCTTACTTACTCGTTCATTGAACTAGTACGTTTAAAACTCTTGTGAAAGTTATTATTCATGTTGAACTTGGTATTGTTCTTGAATATTGTGAAAGTATCTATACCATTCGATTCGGCTAGACTATATACATGTTTATAAAATTGTCCAAACCTTATTATTAGTGTGAAAATCTAAAAACTGAGTTGAACAACCCTTATGGTAAGGGGAGTGCTTATTGTTGGAAGCCCCAACACACGCGTGATTATTACTGTGGTGTTATGCATAATATAGAGTATAGTGGACTGATCATCTATCGTACTTATTTCTTTTGGGTTATCAGTTTAATATTGATGATTCTAGTAGATGTTCGATAGTCCTTAGTGACAGCTCAGTATAAATTGTTTTATCCAGTTAGATACGTTGATAGCCTTTGAACTCATATATATCTGTTGATCTATATTGAATTTCATATTCCAAAGATTTGATTCGAGAATTGTTGATATTCGTTGTTCATATTCTGAAACTCTGAATTACCTTAGAGATTATACCTTGATATTTCAAACTCGAGATATAACACTCATCACCCTTATTGTATATTACTTGCTGAGCAATTTGTGCTCATTCTTGCTTTCCCTAAAATTTTTCAATAAAGGCAGAGCATGGCGAACCTTCGAGTGTTGATAAGGGCAAGGGCAAGGCTACCAACTAGCTTGTTCTTTTATGTTTAAAATTGTTATGTTGTATTAAGACTGTCTTTAGACTATGTTTAAGCTTAAGAAGGATTATGTAATAAGTCTTTATTCGATATTATTATGTAATCTATTAAGTACTGTAGGTTGCGAGACTTGGGGGAATAATTATAATAAATCATTGTAAATTATTTTATATTAGATCTTCCGCTGTGAATGTGTGATTTTTAGTTAGTATTGTATTATCATGAGAACGTGATGAACCGAATTCGAGTGACCAAGTGGCGGTCCCGAATTTGGGGGCGTTACAGTACCAATATTATACACACGTGTAAGACCCCGAATTTTATAAATAAAGATTTAATTTTTTTTATATATTATTTTAAAATAGTAAGGAGTTGATTTAATTAATGTAGTAAGTTGTGGGTAAAATGCGCAAATATTTTAAAATGAGCAAGTGGTTATAAAATATTCATTGTTGTCAGGGAATATTCGTTTGGTCGTGGAATATTCTTGTTGTCGGAGAATATTCGTACGACGGCGCAGCCATTTGTGGGCCTCACAACGGAATAACTGTCGGATATAGAAAGTGACAGAAATAACCTTTTTATAAATAACGGTAAAACTGTTACCGTTAAACTGTTGAAATACCCGGTGATAAAAATATAGTAATACGCGTTGTTGCACAGTAGCACACGGTATTGCACAGTAATTCTAATTATTTATTCTTACGTAAGAAGTCACTACTCAATAATTGATACGATAATTACTGTTTAATATTTTAGATTATTGATTCAATAATTACTACATTGATAATTGCATAATATTTTATTGATTCAATAATTGTCATTGCATAGTATTTCAAATTATCAAATCAATAATTCATATTATTTGAATAATATTATTAGATAGCATTATTGGCAATGTCTAAGAAAGTTCTGTCGAGAAAAGGGGTTAGGTTAATCTAATTACGCGCCAGTAAGGAGAAATCTTTATCAGAAAGCCCCCTCTTTCTTGGGAACGACCTGGTTGTTAATATTGTAGTTCTGTAATATTATTTGTGAATAATTAATTATTGATTTATATGATAAAAAAATATTTATTTTTATGGATATAAAAGAAGGAATTAGTGCTGAGGTGTTTTATCAGTATTTTGGTGAGAAAAATCATCCGTTTGTGAATTTCGATCATTTTTTGTTGAAAATTTGGAAAAACTTTATTCTACAAAATTGTAGAGAATTAAATCTCATATGAAAAGAACATAAGATTCGTATTTTTCTGATAGAAGAGCTATTTATTATGAATTATTGAAGTTTCAGAAATAAATGTTTTAATATATATATATATATATAATTATATAACATGTGGGAATTTCCTTTTCCAAGGAGGTGGCTGCAGAGATTTCAAATTTGGTATACTGCTTTTTCCTCCGTGGTTCATTTAGTCAGTTATGACATGCTAAACATTTCCTATAAATAGGGTGCTTAGTTAGAAATGAAAATCACACCAGAATCATAAAAATTCTCTCTATAATATCGAGCGTATTTCTTGTAGGTATTTAAATACTTTGAGCGTTGATAACAGTGTAAGTTTTCGTCCACATAATATCCGATATTTCGGTCAAAACTACTCTCCTGTTAAGGTAAAGGATGTTGTTTTCTTTCGTAAACGATGTTATTCTTTTTTATATCATTATACCAAAATATTGTCATGAATTTTATTATAAAATTCTTACTTTTTCCATCGGAGTTACTATTCACGTATACGGCACTATTCACGAAAAAATTAAATTTTCTTCTATTTGTCCAAGTTGTTTGTTAAGGTTCCTATCTTTGATTGGATCCAAGTTTTTATCTTTATTCTTGAATTTTGCTCTACAAAGTATTATTATGGAATATTCTTGAACTTGGATAAACTAAATTACGAATACCTAATCTTTGTCCTTTATCTCACTGGATTTGTTCTTTAAAATATTTTTCATCATCTTCAGTCCTAAATGGTGATATAACTGAATATCTTTGGCCTGTAGAGCAAAGATGAATGATTACCTGATGAATATCTTTGGCCCGTAGTGCAAAGATGACAGGTGTTGAGATGAACATGACCAATTGGTGATACAAATGAATATCTTTGGCCCGTAGTGCAAAGATGAATATTTGATTCGAGATGTATTGATTGATGTTACAGGGATAAAATATTGATGATGGACTTTTAAATCATCGAAGATAGTAGACTTTATTCTCTACTTAACTCTTCTAATGAATTGTTATTTTCGCTGCGAATATTGATCTAAAATTTGTTGTCAATAATATTTTATCTGAATTGTTGAAGACTAACGATAATTTATTTTTCATTATCTTAGTCATAATATTCTTTACTGGGCTAGTTGAGCTCACCCTTTTCATCTATTGTCCTCTTCAGGAAATGAGAATATCGCAAGAACTAGTCGGGGGACAGAGT
Organism: Panax stipuleanatus; assembly: GCA_020205555.1. NCBI lineage: Eukaryota > Viridiplantae > Streptophyta > Magnoliopsida > Apiales > Araliaceae > Panax > Panax stipuleanatus. Next base: position 154,423,418 of record CM035118.1, read on the forward strand.
GATGGTCTGAGTTAGAGCAGTAGTAGTCCTCACTATTTCTGATAAATAGTGTGATAATAATTGTAATGAGGACTTAGTTTGAATGTTAATATTTTTTATATATTTGTATTGACACTCACAGTTGTGTGGTCGTATTTTGCACGACCGTGTGGTATAAAGATTGTATTTGAATTCAGTATCATATATTTGACGACTCAGAATAGGTTGGGTTGACTGGACCTATTCTGGGAGCGTCACAACACGTGTGTATATATATGTATATAGTGGCTGCAATAATGTATGACCTTCCTATATGACCTGAGTAGAATTATTATACAAAACTAATAAATAAGGTTATAAACAGATATATTCGAATTTCAATCATATTCGGGAAAAAAATATATTTTATTCGTATTTGTATTGGACGGAATTTTTAAGTTACTATTCAAATTCGATATTCGAATTCTATCCGTTTTTGAATAACTATACAAATTCATTAGCATAATTAATTAAAATTACTAAATAAATAATTTAAAATTTTAAAAATTACTATTATGAACACAATCATCAACCACGTGATTAAAATTTAAAAGAAAATAAAAATCAGTCTATTTAATAATCTATCTTTATGGAAGATACTATTATAATTTTATAATAAGACTCGTTCTTTGTTCAGGATTATAATACAACATATTAAATTCAACAAATATGTTGGCAGAAGAATGTTAAACGAATACGAATATATATGTATCCGTATTCGTATCTGTTTATTTTACAAGTATCTCTAATCATACGAATAATATATATTTAAATTGAATACGAATAATATTCATTTTTAACGAATAAAAATATGGACAAATATCCTATTTTTTTTATTACCATTCACAACCCCACTAATAAGACTCAGATATCAGATATCCACCATCTAAGGACAATGCCAAAGCGTCAATATATTGTAGTACAACAGTACAAGGATGTTGAGTTGGAACGGTATCTTGTTGGGCTTTAAACTTTGGGCTTCTTATGGGTTTAGCTAAACAGCTTCGAACTAACAGGAATCTCTCTCTCTATATATGTGGAAAGCTCTGGAACCCAACTCCCAACACCCAACACAAGCAATCAGGAACAGAGTAGAAACCAATCCATCAAGGAGGATCCAAAACTTGCATTCTGATTGGTTATTGAGACACAGTCATCATCAGTACCCCCATAATAACATATCTTATCTCTCCTCACCACACCTATATATATATATATATATATATAGGGTCCGTCTCTCTAACGAACCATAGGGAGCGAACTAATGACGAACCGGATATAGCGACGATTTTTTTTGTCGCTATAACATAAAAAACCGGCTTTCTATGTTATAGCGACAGAAAAAACCGTCGCTATAGCCAGTTCGTTTTTAGTTCGCTCTTTATGGTTCGCTAGAGAGACTGACCCTCTATATATATATATATATATATATATATTGAAGAATTTAGTAAGTTTGGAAAGCTTGCTCCAAATCACATATTAAGCAGCAAAACAAAGAAGAAAAGAATTTGACTACCTCTTTTACTGCTCTCATGGCTCTTCAAGCACCTACTTTATCTCCATCTGCTGCTATCTCCACACACAAAGAGGTATACACCCAAACTTGTCTTCTCTCTTTCACTTGCTTCTTTTGCTTGCAGATTCTTCATGTATGCTTGCTTGCTTTGTGACAGGCCAAGTACAATTTTTCTCTCAAGGACACATCCTTCTTTGGGGTTTCCAAATCTGACACTCTCAAAGCTCAATTCAATCCTCCCTTCATAGGAAGCAAGGTAATTTTATTATAAACATTCTCCGTGTCACTAATTTAATACCTGTGTACCTGGATTTGCTTCATACATTTAACTAGAGACGATAAATGAAACCCTGCATGAAAAGCATTACCTTTTTTTTTTTATCATTACAACTAAATTATCTGGAACAACAAGTCAACAAATTTTGCATGTAAATCAAGTATCCTTCACTCTTTTGTAAGTAAAACATATTAATATTTTTCTCATGAATTATTAGAACAAATGTAGGGGCTTGTGGTTCATATATATGACAGTGACACATACTAAAAACTTAAAAACAAATTCACTAACAATTGGACTTATTTTCTTTTGATGTTATTGCAGCCTTCAAGCAGGGATAACTGCTAGCATAATTTACTGTAAAACTATCTTGTGATTTTTCCTAGAAGTTAAATCCATTAAATTAAATGTTTTGTGGGTGAGGAGTTTGGGGCCATCCCTACCAATAAATAATAAAATTCTGATTTAGTGTCCTGTACGTATATCAACGATTCAATTATATATGTGTGTGTATGTGTATATATATATATACACACACACACACACATGACTAGAACATAATTTCTAGGCAGTTTGATTAAAGGAGAGGAGAGAATCTTACAGAAGTATCCTTAACTTTTATGTGCCATGCAGCATAATCCTTTCTAGGCCATGCCAACTCGGATTGGTTCGGAGTTGGTTGGACTACCAAGAGAGTCTTCAGATAATTAAGGGAAACTCAATGGAAAGAATTCAAATATAGTTTAAGGGTGACTATTTCCGCTCCAGCATATGCTTATTGACAGCCAGAGGTCGTGGGCAAGATAGGATTTCACAATTCCAGAATGTCTCTGGTACTCGGTGTATCAGTGTGTCCAAGATTCATTGCTAGACTACTAATTTCCTATTTTGCCCACAAAAACTATTTAGAAGGGTGTGGATATAGCAGCATGCGAACCCTTAAAACTATGAAAAACTGGGGGTTATTTGTTCTTAAAAGGAACAGTTGAAGATTGAGAACCTTTACAACAATCAATAATGACTATTTCTAGTGATCTTTGGTCACAGGGTTTCAATAGGAAAGTACTAGTTGGCCCCATTAGAGCCCAGGCAGCAGCTACAACTCCAGCTATCAACCAGGCTGCATCAGAAGGGAAGAAAACACTGAGGAAAGGCAATGTAATAATTACCGGAGCCTCCTCTGGCTTGGGACTAGCTACAGCCAAAGCACTAGCTGAAACGGGGAAATGGCACATAATTATGGCGTGCAGGAATTTTCTCAAGGCTGAGAGGGCTGCTAAATCAGTTGGCATTGCTAAAGAAAACTACACAATTATGCACCTTGATCTTTCTTCCCTTGAAAGTGTCCGGCAATTTGCAGATTCCTTTAAACGTTCAGGGAGACCACTTGACGCGCTAGTATGCAACGCTGCCATTTACTTGCCAACTGCAAAAGAGCCAACTTATACAGCTGAAGGATTTGAACTAAGCGTTGGCACGAACCATCTTGGACACTTCCTCCTCTCGCGGCTGCTGTTAGATGACATGAAAGAATCAGACTATCCATTTAAACGCTTCATCATTGTTGGCTCCATAACAGGTACTAGTTTTGATTAAACATTTAACAATTGCAACAGTTGGACATACAGCTTTACATTCGTGAAATGACCTGGTTAACGAATTTATCATAAGATCTTCAAGACTGCTATGATCAAATCCATAAATTATATTCTTGAATTTGTTTTCAAAGAAAGTAGGAGTGAAGTTGGGCGTAAAAGCACAGGGCAAGAAATGGTCAATTGCTGATTAGAATTTCACGTTAAATTATATTTCAGAAAGTGGACTTTTTACATTAAATATTTAGGAAGAAGTTTTGGTGAATAGTGCAACTTCACAAAAATATTTCATTTTTCATAGGAAGGTCTGAAATTTGTCTCTCCAAACCCCTCCCTAGTCCCGCCAACTGTTTTGTCTCTAATATTACACTGGTGGAACCTGGAAACTAACATACCCTAGTTCTATTCTTCTTCACGCATAACAGTCATATTCTAATGAAGAAAGTGCTAAAACTAAAACAGTTTCTTACATGGTTTTATATACAAAGAATCAATAAGTTGCCATGAACCATGGTAGTTAAGTAAATGTGGTTTGCTCTGGCTAAAACTACAGGAAACACAAACACCTTGGCTGGTACCGTGCCTCCAAAGGCAAACCTTGGGGATCTGAGGGGACTAGCAGGTGGATTAAATGGCTTAAACAATTCACCTATGATAGATGGGGGAGAATTTGATGGTGCCAAGGCCTACAAGGACAGCAAAGTTTGCAACATGCTTACCATGCAAGAGTTCCATAGACGCTTCCATGAGGAGACTGGAATCACATTCGCATCCCTCTACCCTGGATGCATTGCTACGACAGGCTTGTTTAGGGAACACATTCCGTTGTTCAGGCTTCTCTTCCCACCTTTTCAAAAGTACATCACCAAAGGTTACGTCTCTGAAGAAGAAGCTGGAAAAAGACTTGCACAGGTCAGTACTCGGTATATATAAATCAAAACAGGATTTCATTACTCAGTTTCAGTGGTATATCATTATCAACTAAACCATCCTTGCTGGATCAGGTAGTGAGTGACCCAAGCCTATCAAAATCTGGTGTATACTGGAGCTGGAACTCCAACTCTGCCTCATTCGAGAACCAGCTTTCTCAAGAAGCCAGTGATGCCGAGAAGGCACGCAAGTTATGGGAGATTAGTGAGAAGCTTGTTGGATTGGCATAATTAAGAAAGTATAACACACGTGTTAGGAATAAGTACAACTATATATATATATATATATATATATATATATATATATTCGACTTGGGAAAACTGAGTATATATATAATATATAGAACTTATCTGATGTAAACCTGAATTATAAATGTAGAACTAATTATCATGAAAGAATAACCTGCAAAGCTAAAAAATTTACACACCCACCCACCCTCCCTCCCTCCAATATAAACTAAGAGACAGCTGAGTAACATGTCAAAGTAGCCACAAGAGAAGCAACAAAAAAGAAATTGACAAGTAAAAATTATTGTTCTTCAATGTCAGGCTGCACAAAACTCGGAAGTACATAGATGAGGAGAAAGATCCAGGTTACTGAAAGTACATTTCTTGATAAAGGCAGGCAATATATATCTCAAAATAGAGCAGGAAAAAATCCGGGTTCCCAAGTTCTAGGAAGGAACTGGTGTTTGTTAGTATCTTCAGCAGAACTCTTTTCCTTTCTTCAATATGGCTTCTGTTGGCTGGTGGGAATATATATATATATATATAGTTTGCTACTTCAACGTGGCATCCATATAGATGAAAGTAGGGCACGACGTCGTTTAATTCATTCCCAGATTAGATTCATTCAACGCTGTTGTCAGTTGACACCTTATTTCATTCTCCAGTCTCCACGCACGCATACACAACTAACTCTGTTCCCCAGGTTTCTCTCATTTTTTTTAACTCAACAAAGCAATAGATAACTTGTACGTACGTACGTACTTATATCACTATCATTCCTTCAGATGTGCGTATGTATTTGATTTAGAGATAGAAAATGGAGGCATTTGATGATGATATGTATGGCGGCGACGAAGGAGGCGGAGAGCAGGTTGAAGTTCCCTTCGACGACGATGGCGCCTACATTGGCATTGATCCGCGTCTCGCTTCCCAACGCTACGACTTCGACGATCCTCCCGCTACGGATTGCGCCCCTCCCCCGCCTAATTTCCACGACGAATTTCCCGGCTCCAACAACAACACCACCATGCATTCGTCGCAGGACTATGGATACTATCCCTCGCCGTTCGAGTCCTCGGCTGTCCCCGAATCCAACGGCAATGCTCCGGAACCCTACGATCTAGGAGCTGATACGGAGGGAATCTTCTCTTCTTCCAATGAAGGTCCGATACTCCCCGACCCTAACCAGATGCGAGAAGAAGGCTCTGCTTTTCGTGAGTGGCGCCGGTGAGTTCGTCTCATATTTTCACCTTCATTCTCCACATCTGCCTTGTTTTTTGATCTATTTCTACTTATTAGAAAACCAGGTTAGTTTATTATGTGGGGCTGAATTGGATTATGTTTTCATCAATCTGGTTTGTGTGGATTTTATTACTGAATGCATTTCTTATTTATTTAGTAATATTTTTAAGTGGATTGTGATTAGTTCATGATGGATGTTACTTGTAACTTTTGTAATGACGGCTTAAATGCATCCATAGATGATCAAGCTTCAATTGTGCCGCAGCTAGATTGAATCATTCAATGTACAAGGTTAAATCTTAACAATGCGAACAGCAATTCGCATCCATAGATCATCATTTGTGTTGATGATGATATCTAAAGAAAACATAAAGTAGTGAAACTGAGATTTGCTCAGGGTTTGAAGAAAGGTTGAAGACTGACGAGCCAGATGACATTCCCATTCTTGTTCTTTTAGCCCCTGGACAGATAACTTATAAGACTTGGGAAAATCCTCCTTTTCTCATTCAATTCACTAACCTACAGAGACAAGACTCTTATATGACTCTTTTATTGAATAATCCTATAGGTGAGTAGATTAAGATTTTTATTTACTTAGTAGTAGATTGATGGATTCAGAATAAGACATATGGCTAAGAATTTACGAAAAGAAAATATTAAATTGTTTGGATACTAATTACAATTAAGGCAATTACAATTAAGGCCTTGCCTTGCAATCTAGTAGTACAAAATGATGTTGAATTTATTAAAATTACGGAATCTTAGAAAACTGTGGGAGATGCTTGATAGTGTCACGCTGTGAGAAAACAATATATATCAATATGCTTGCTAACATTCAGGAAGCAGAAAATCTGTAGGTAATAGAATAGGTCTGACTCGAATTTAGTTTGTTTGAGCTTTTTAGAACAAAGACTATGTTACTTAAATCACTTAAAATAGCCTGAAGGATGTTCTTTGGGGTTGCGACCTGGAGGAAGTATGAACAACAAAACTTTGTATGGAAATCTGTAATATGAGGATATGCCTTTTGTGATGAGCAAAAAAAATTAAAGCAGTGGAATCAGATAGGTCAATATTTTTATTTAATTTTTTGGATCAAGTTATAATGTTTTTGTTGGATCGTATGGTCCCCTGTGGTTCTTCCATCCAGTGGGGTTGTGGTATTGAGTTAATTCAGTATTAAGTTTAAGATTACTATAAATTTGTGGCTTCTAACACTTTAAAATTATTTGGTGTAGCAAAAATGCTATTTATCTTGAGGAGAAGGAAAAGAAGGAAAAGGAGATGCGGAATCAGATAATCAATGAAGCTGATGAGTATAAGCGAGCTTTTACTGAGAAAAGGAAGGTCAACTGTGAAACTAACAAGGCTCATAACAGAGAAAGAGAGAAGGTAAAATGCAGATAATGATATTTCTTATTCCTCCATAAGCATTTGTATGATTTTTGTGTCTTAACATGATTTTGAGTATTGGGACAGCTATACCTGGCCAATCAAGAGAAGTTCCACAAGGAAGCTGACAAACAGTACTGGAAAGCAATTGCGGAGATCATTCCTCGTGAGGTTGCTACTATGAAGAAGCGAGGGAAGAGGGAGGAGGAAAAGAAAAAGACTTCAATAGTGGTCATCCAGGGGCCAAAGCCCGGCAAACCCACTGATCTTACGAGAATGCGGCAAATGCTGTTGAAGCTGAAGCTGAAGCAGAACCCTCCACCTCATATGCTCCCACCTCACCTCCTCCTGCAAAAGATGGAAAAGATGCAAAAGATGGGAAAGATGCTTCCCAAGCAGAAGCCAAGGGTGGCAAAGATGTTGCCTCAGCAGCAGCCAAGGATGAGAAAGATGCTTCCCCAGCAGTGGCTAAGGATGGGAAAAATGCTGAATCACCAGTATCTCCGGCTGCTTCCGCGGACAAGCCCAGTTCATCTCCTAAAGATGCTGCGTCTAAACCTGAGGCTTCCTTGTCTACTGAAGGCTAGCAAGGTAAGGAAACAGAATCTGCGTCAACTGCATGAGATGAGTCATTATGCCTGTTTCTTATTAACTGCTTTCTAGTTTGTTGTTCTTTTCATTTCTTTTTGGTATCTATAAAGAGCATTTTACACCTAATTTACCATCCAATTGGGAGAATAAGAGAATTTTGTTCTGACGCCTACTCCTCTACGGGGTAAAATGTACAGGTGGCTCCTGAACTTTAGGTCTATTTGGGTAGCCTACATGGAATATCTGAATTTCCTAATTAAATTTCCACCTTTAGTCTGACATGGACATGCTACAATTAAATCCCAAAAATATGTGTAACCAAACCAACTGAGCTACATAAGACTTGCAATTTTTTTAACAAAAGAATTAAGATTTATACCGAATCAATTTATTTCTCCCAACAGAATATTAAAAGGATTTGGAATATAACACACACCTTAGAATTTTTTTTAGTAATAATAACAAAATAACTTTAGTTTAATTTTTTTGGTTTTCAAGCTTGGACTTTTTTTTAAATAACAAATCATTAAAGTAATAATAAAATATATTAATTAAATTAATTAATAATAAAATATATTAATTTATAATTTTTACAAATGTATTTATATAAAATTAATAAATTCATATTATTTTAAGTTCACTTTAAAAATATAAAATTATCTATTATTTTGAAATGGAAGGAATATTATTATTATTATTATAGTTATAATTATTATTACTATTATAATATTTAAAAACAAATTACTATCAAAACAACCATTCTATTTTACAAAACAAATCGGAAACATCTGGTTTTCATCCCTTCTAATTTCTTAAAATTACTCCCTAGAAAAACTTCACTCCCTTCGTAATTAAAAGATATATTTTTGAAGACAATTTATATTTTTAATTGTATCTTTTAATGTAAGCTAAATATTTAAATTGATTATCAGTGTAGAAAGGGTTTTTCTCTTTCCCTGTTATCTCAACTCTGTAAAAAAAATACTCATCTTTTCTCTCTCTTGCACAACAATGGAGATTAAATTGAAGAAAGTTTTATTAAATTAGTAAATTAAATTGCACACATCAAATTACAGAACATGAAATCCTCTATCACACAGCTAATTGCAGACCATTAACTCATCCATGTAAATGACAAAATCCTAATCTCTCTCACCGTTGTGATTCGTAATCCCCATGTCAAGCACATCCGCCATGGGTTTCATCGTAGTAGGCGCAACACTCGTTGATTTGGGGATTATCTTGACAGAAGGATTCTAGTGGATCTTCTTCTCTCTCTAACTTGAGTCGCAGATCGGCTTTGGCTTGACTCACATCTTCAACTTCGTCTCATGCTTCCATACTCTCGTTTGAGCTTCGATCACCGTTGCACGCCTCTTTTCAGCATTGCACACCTCCTTTCACCGTCGCACGCCTCCTTCGCTTCCATTACTTTGCTCTCTATCATCTCCGTCATTTGCTTCTCTCTTAATTTCCGATCTGGTCGCCGGATTCTACAGATCTGTTAGTGTGTGTGTTCTTGGTGTGTTAGTGTGTGTATTTGAATTTGTATGTGTGTTCTTGGTGTGTTAGTGTGTGTGTTTGAATTTGTATGTGTGTTCTTGGTGTGTTAATGTGTGTTCCACGTAGGAAGTCAACGCACATTTGGCGCCTGGGGGCTCAATACCACTAAAAGAAGGGGGCTCAATACCTAAATGACCTTAAGTTCAAGGGCCACCTGTTATTGATAATAATGATTTTGTTAGTAATGATCCAAATATGTTAATAGATAGTTAATGATATTAAGATCAATCTTTAAAAAAAAATTAGTAATCCGACATTTTTTCATCGTTAAAAGTCTAAAAGAATATCATATGATATATCCATTAATTTTTAACAGTGAAAATGATTTTAGATGTTTAACGGTGAAAAAGTGTCATTACTAAATTTTTTTTAGGATTGATCTTAATATCATTAACTATCTATTAACTTATTTGGATCATTATTAACAAAATCATTATTATCAAAAATTGGTGAACTTGATAGGAATGGAAGGAAACCCAAATGGAGAGGATCCTATGACTGTGGGGTTATTTTCCCCAACCTACTTGATTTAGGATTCTTTTATTTGTTTTAACAATCTGTTATTGCTTCCGTGCAATTTCTGATAGGATTTAGCTGAAAATATGTTTTTCAATATATGCATTTGGGCTCCAACTCTTTTGAATTTATTATGTTTTCCAATTTTTTTATTTTTTGTTTCGAACTTGTGAAAATAATTGGCTTTATGATGTTACGAGGATAATCCAAAAGCTTATTTAAGCATGAATAGCATATTAGAGTTGATACCACGTTCTAATTACAGTCATCTTGGTCAATGGGCTGTATAGTAGGGACTAAGTAGTGAGGATAGAGGATGCTGCACAATTAAATAGTTAACCAAGGAATAACTGTCAGAAACCAGCCCAACAACCTCACCTCCCTCCTACCCCCGACAAATACATAATTGACAGTCCTACTTTTAAACCAATATCTTGGGGTTTTCCCCCCCTTTCATCCGAACTAAAATGGAAGAACTGAAAATCTATATGTAAACCACCTTAGGGCTATACAGAACTTGGTGGTATCCCCCCCCCACCTTCCCCCTCCCCCTCCCCCCTCCCCCTTCCCCTCCCCTTTTTGCAAGCCGAAACCCAATTGTTCAATCTATTTAAAAAGCTTTAAATCTTGCTCAAATTCTATTTTAGAGTGAGCTGAACCTGAACAAAAAATTAAGCTTGAAGTCAAATTCGAGCCGAATTTGGTCAACTAAGTATTTTGTTTGTGAGTGGGAAAGAGAGATCTTGAGATGGAATTGAACAAAATGGGCAATGACCCACCCACATGGCGAGAAAGAAAGATGGACTGGTCAAATATTAATCAAACTAAAATTTTCCAGAGCTTCAAATCCTTTTGCATGTGAGAACTGATGCTTGCTATCCACTGCTTTTCATGCATTCTAACCCCCATCCCCACTCACTTTTTAAGCTCGTGGAACCCCCAATGGCACATGCAACTTAAAAGACTGCTGCTACTGCCTGCAAAATCAGAAAATGTTCCTTCTTTCGTCCCAAACTAATTCTACTCATTTATTTTATGCATATTCTAAAATCTTGTTACCATTGTTTTTTTTTTTTTACTTTTTTATATTACACTTGTTTTGAGAAATTAAATAATAGGTATGGACTCTCATAAATTTACGTCTACCCGACTCTATACATGAATCACATAGCTTTCTTAAAATGTGCAAGAGCATACATAATATTGATTATTTTTTTTTGGTGGGGGGTGGGGGGGGGGGGGGGGGGGGGGGGTTTTACATTTCACAATACACTAAACTGCAAGTGTAAACATTTGTCACACACCTTCCAAATATGTTCACATTTGAATGGGAACTAGGTACACTCCGGCAGATATTGTAGTATTATTATAAAGGGTCCAAGTAACAAACACACGACCTACATAATTGACTTGCACACCCACATTACATTAGAAAGGAAATCAGTACCAGAGCGCTCGCTCACTCTCCCTTTAGAGAGAGGGCTACGAGAAGCAGCTAATACAAACCATATATAATACTCTCTATGTTCCTAAAAGATTGTCGTTTAAGGCTAATGCACACAGATTAAGTAATGTAATTAATACCTAGCAAAAATACTATACTACCCTTATTAATTGTCTTAACCAATTATTCCCTTCGCAATGTTTCTTATTCAATTCAACCAATTACTACTTGGATTATAGCATTGAATTGAATAAGAATCACTGGGAAGGGAAAAAAGCTTTAAATAGGAGAAAACTTTAAATAAAGGTAAAGTAGGAAAAAAAATAGCTAATGTGTATTGATAAACTCAAAACGATAATTTTTTTGGAACAAAAATTACTTCCTAAAACGACAATCTTTTAGGAACGGATGGAGTAATATATAGCACTCACTACTAAAAAAAGAAAGAGCATTGCATCGGATTCTTCAATGGCTACTTTGCTTTGCTTTGGTCGGTTACTTATGGTGTCATGGGGGAATAGTTAAGGAGCTTCTTTCTTTTTTTTTTGAAAAATCTAATTTTTTTTTGATTAACCGAGAAAGGAGGGAAATAGAAGGAAAGGAAGTCGGTGGTTAAAATATGGGTGGGGGGCTGTGAAAAAAGAGGAAAGAGTGACTAGAAGAAATTAAGGCGAGAGGTGTAAGTGGCTTTTGGAGACCATTTGCTGGGAATGACATCTGTTGCGGACAGAGTTGTTGCTGTTGAGAGTGTGGTTAACTTCACTGAAAATGGCCCCTTCATGGGTCCTCCTCCTCCAATTATGCACCGATTCGCACCCCAAAAATGACTCATCTCTAACCACTCACTTGAACCTGCCTGCACCAATCCCAAACATGTTTGTTACCCATGGTTACTACCTTTTATTTTGGGACACCCAAAAAATAAAAAATAATGCGGGAGATTGTTATTGTACGTACAACAGAGAGAGGGTGGTTTTGTGATCTTTGACACTTGAAAACATATATATATATATATATATATATATTTGTTGGTGTTGGTGTTGGTGTTGGGGTGTGGCATAGAAGTGACCCTTGTGCAGTAAGCACTTGAACTAGAAAAAGATCAAGTTGAGGAGGGAAGATAAATTATAAAAGTGGTTTTGAGCGCATTACTTGCACCATGGACAATATATAAAAGATTGAATATTACTATATTAGTATCATGGATTTAGAGTTTTCTTGTAACCCCTTCCCCTCCCTCGGTCTTTATGCGACCGAATTACCCTTGTTTTCAACAAATCATCAACGACTTTGTAAAGCAGCAGCACGCTCGATATACATATATAATTATTTATTTATTTTGGCAAGTGTGAAAGTGCATAATTTAAACGTAAAAGCTTCTTTCTTTTGGCTATGTATGTAATTTCTTCTAAAACCATCAAATCAAATATTTAATAATAATATTAGTATATCACAAATGTAAAAGAATTTTAATAGTAATTTATGGAGTAATCAATATATATATAAAGAAGGTAAAGGAAAAGATATACTAGTACTTGAATGAATGAATGTACCTCTCTAATATGCATCCATCCAACATCACCATCTCCCTCTTCAAACTCCACTAAAAGAGAGAGCCAGTAAGGCGTGGATCCTTCATTGACATGGAATGCAATATTTTTCCCAGGATATTTACATGCTGTCCTGAAAATAATACAATTATAATTATTCTTTATTTTAAAATTATCAATTTCATCCCTAAAGTCAAATCCAGACGTTTTTTATAGCACGCAGGGCAGGGAGTACAAACCAAAAAGCACAAACTGACCCCCAACAGAAAAAAGACCGTTAAGGCAGCTCAGAATAAGAAGGGTTAAAACAAAATAGTACCGGCGGTATACGACGGAGATCTCGCCACGGTTACGGAGCTGGCTGCTGTCACCGGAAATGGCCATGCGGCCAAAAGCGGCCCCACTGAGGTCGAAGTGGGTGCGGCCGCCGGAGCAGTAGCCACCGGGGCACTCGTCCGTTATAATAACAGTTACGGCCCTGCGGGAGCAAATGGACTTGTCCAAACACCTGACCTTGTAGCAGGCCCCACAACCTTCACCAGCGTTGAACAAAACTGGGCTCACTGCTCCAATTCTGGACCTTAGAGGCTTCACATCTACCATCGATCCGTACCCGCATGCCCCACCTATTAATTAATACCCATAATTACAATTAAAAACTTGTGCACCATATGCATAAATTTAATGAACTCATTCGCCGTACATGAAATTTATTTCAGGAAAGTAATAAATGCCCTCAATATTTCTCTGTGCCAAGCTAAAATTTTATTTTACTAGCATTCAAATGGATAAATTTTTAACGCAAATTCGTAACACAAATATCAGGTGGAATATATATGGGCTGGCAAGAAACAGAGGAATGGGAAGTTTGAGGGGAAATAAAATGTGGTTGGGGGAGTTAATTACCGTCACTGCCATCGCCTTCGGGGCTACCGTACCAAGTAGCGGTAGCGGTGGCGGGACGCCAATGTGGGTCGGCCACGCGGTGGAGGGATGCGGCGGAGACGGTCAAAGAGTAAAGCAGCAGCACTAAAAAACAGAGGGGGGGAGAGAGGTGTGGAAAACGGAGGAAAGTGGGGCATAATGTGGATCAGAGAAGGAAGGGGGTTAAGCGCCAACAGTAGTTCTCGGGTGGGGGAGGAAACCAGAAAATTCTACTTCCAACATTGTTGTTACTAGATAAAGGAGAGAGTGCCGACAGAGTTGAAATAGTACTGTTACAACTGACCGACCAATTCTTCTCTCTCTATATATCTATCTATCTATCTAAAATAATGCATTATCGTATAATTTTGGGTCATATAATGCTCACATATACACACATGCATATTATGGGCTCTGTGTGATATACAGGACCTGCAAATATGTATGTATGTATATGTGAGCTTTATTTGACCTAAATTATCTGATAGTAGCATTGCTCATCTATCTATATTATTGTTGTATATGCTACTGCCTTAATGCGGATATGAAAGTGGTTAGTATTAAATTTATTTTTTTAGTCAATTGGCCAATAGAATATTGAGATGTTCTCTTTCCCTGTTTGGTCAATTAACCAACTTACCAAAAAATAAATTTCATACCAACCGGATCGTTATACAAATACTATATAGTTCATATATACAATGTACTACAGTATGGTAAAAAAAGGGTGTCCATGTGACCCTCCCAATTAGTGCCATCTGATATTTATGTAGTTTAGTTATGTTTAATTTAATACTAGTGGTAGATTATTAACGGCGGTGGCCTTTGCTGGACCCACCGGCGGTTAAGGCGTTAAATCCTCCTCCACATGGCCTCCCACATGTCTGCTGGATATTAACCGGTTGCCCATTTTTTTTGTTGATTGAATTTTGAATCAATTCGTTTACATCTAAGGATTAGGGTAAATCATATGAGTTTGTCTCATAAAATTAGACTCCTTTTCGTGGGTTCACACCATTTTGTCACACACCCTTGTCTCGCTCCTTGATTTTAGTCGATTAACGCAAATTAGATGAGTCTGGTCTACTTACTTTCTATTTAGTAAGTAAATAACGAACATTAATTAAAAATAACTCCAAATAAACGCCGGGCCTGTTGTGGTTATCAAGTTACTCTAACATGTTAAAGGTCTTCTGTTATTTTTTTTTCTTTTCTTTTTCTGGGTAATCAAGTAGTAAAAAAGTTTATGAAGGATTATGAAGTGGGTTTATATATATATATATATATATATATATGGGGAATGATACACAGCATCTATTTGCTAGGGATGAAAAAGTGACATAACATCTATACCGTTTATTCCATAAATGAAGGGCTGTGATTGAAACGCCGTCCGCTAGTACTTCTGGTGGACGTGGTTATAATGATTTGTTGACTAATTTGCCCCCAACTTCAGCCCTGCATACGAATTAATTGATAGAAATATAAGACTGTCCGCTACACTTACTAGCGGACTACTTTATATTCATTACTGTAACATATACATCCAAAGAACATCTGTACTGTAAAGGACACCTGTACCATAGCAAACAAAACCTATACATCCAAATCACACAAGGACTTCTAGCAATCTCCATAAAACAGAAGGACTCCTGTAAATCCATTGTACTGTAAAGGACACCTGTACCATAGCAAACAAAACCTTCTCAGAAATGAAATTGACAAAAGCCTTCTGGATTTTAGTTCTCAACTGACTCCCAGCCAAACCAACCCTGCCGATGAGAGCATGAGCTAGCAAAGCAAGAGTCTGATCATTGTAAACAAAGACACCATTCTCCACATTTAGAATTTTCATGACAAGGTATTCCTCCAGTGAATCAGAGAGAACATGGCTGAGAAAGAAAGTTGTGCAACAGTTCAAAGCAATGTTCATGGATATGGCCAATTTTCCTCTGTCCAGATAATGCTATATCATTAGCAGAAGTCCTGTCTTCAGAATAACAACCCTGACAGTTGAGAATGGAAAGCAGAATGTCAATATGGTTGCCACTAAACTTCTTGCAACCATCCTCATACAGGGAAGAATTCCATTCAGGGGAAAAGATGCATAATTTCATAAAGCTGAAAAGTTCTGTAGCAGCTTGCAATGGCAGATTGCAAATGTTCAAGACAGAACTAGCAGCAACACTAGGCTGATCATATCCATCCACAGATCCTACAGAGCGACCACCCTCAGAGAAAAGGTCGCCAAAGAGCGCTTCATCTTCATGGCAAACAGCATTTTCTAGTTCTGAGGCAGAAGATGCTTTTGTTCCACTAGAATGTGATCTCTCCAGTTTTGGCCTCAACTTGACTCCCTCCGAGTGAAGGAAAAAAGCAAGGTGGAATAGATTGTCGACCCATTGCTTTGAAGTAGGGAATATTATTCTCAATAGCTCCAGAACAGAGTACTTCTTTACCAGAAATAACTTCTCAGAACGAATATGGCAATAAAGGGATTCTATCTTGTAGTCAGCAAAAACCCCAATGTCTTCTGCATTGAAGTCCTTCAGCTCAAAAAACTGATAATTTTGTTTATTTACATCCTCAATAAGTTTCAGAATGTAAATCACAATTCGAGGGAAGTAAGCCAATGGGAGCTTCAGATTACCAGCAGACTTATTGTACCTCCATACATCAGAGTCCAGATTGTCCAAGACAGTTGCTATTAAAAATGCCTGGACGTTTTGAAATACATTGCTGTTGCAAAAGATCACATGAACAAGTTGAAGAAACTCTTCCAACAGTGACAATATGAGACCTTCAAAACTACTATCAACAGAAGCATTGCTGTTTGCAAATTCAAATCCAGGCTTGAACAAGTTAGGCAGTACACTGATAAATGAAGTAACAGCTTAGAACAATATAGAATCATATTCAGCATATAGGACGCCTTTTGTAACACTTCCCAGTAATTTGAAAATTTTCGTTGAATAGGACAACCTTTTCCGTAAATTTGATTGAACCATTCTCTCATCAACCATATCCGGATGTTCAAGCAGTTCTTTGCAGAGCAAAACAAGACGCTGAATGCATCCCAGATGAAAAATTGCCCAGTGCTGGGATAGAGAAACCACCTTATTAAAATTATGATGAAAAGACTTCTCAGTGAAGACTGGCCCTGGGCTCACATTGTCAAGTTGCATGCACTCAGAAGCTAATTTCATAAGAAGGCGATCCATTGGTTTCTCTTCCTTTGAGCAACTGCCCCCTTCTCAAAACAAGTAAGCAAAGCACAGCATTACAAAAACTATTACAGCCAAATCATTAAAGGAGGATGGTTTGACTTAGATCAATACCTTGAAGCAAACATTTGCTGTGGTCCTGCAACTCAATACTACAACTTTTAACAGGCAACATCGACAATGAGTCTACAAGCGTACTCAAAGAGCAAGGCTGTGACAAATCAGACTCACTATCCATGCCATCAACTAGTGTTATCTCCAATATTTGTACCATGTTATCCTGAATGAGAGAAAAATAGTAAGGCTATATATGATAGTCACACACACAGGCAAGCAGATTAACAAGCTTACACAACCACACAGGTAACTGCATATTCTATCACATGGATAATCTGCAGAGATAATTAAAGATAGTGTGTATTTTTTTTTGTGTGTATGTGAGAGAGAGTAAGAGAGAGAATTCCATCTGAATCTAGCAACAAAGCTTGCAGTACAAAAACAACATTAAGCTTGTTCTCGTAAAGGCAAGCAGCTACCAGTGGTATTGAGCTATTTTTTATGCTTCTTCATAGTTATATGTTACTAGCAGATTCACATTTTAAATATCATAAAAAGATAACATGTTAAATATGTCATGAGACAATAAAAGAGAACTTTCAACTAACATTATGGAAGCAAGAAAAGGTAATTATTGAGTAACTCTCTCTTTACCAGGTTAGCAAGAGATCTAACCCAAATTTTAGCACATTTACCTCATGAACACTCCCTTCTTGTGGAGAATAAAATACATATAAGCATTTAAAATATAATAGTAAGGACTAACAGCAACATATAGGCTAGGTGAGGCTATGTCAAATTTTCATCAATCGACAGCAAAAATTTGGATCGACACAACTTGGGAGTTCAACAAAGGCATGCTAAATATTGAATGTAGGTTGTGTTTCAGTTGGATCTACTTTCACGTAGTTCAATATACAATAACATTCAAAGAAAATTTGCATAAGAAATGCATACCAAATACCGAGAATGTCTAACTATATTTTCTGCTTTCTATGTATGTATGTATGTACAATTGAATTGAATCAGACCAAAATAGCATCAGAGTTTCATATATAGTTTCGACCGAGTAGGTGTACATAATTGGTCCTTTAGAGAAAAATAAACGGAATAAAATAGGAAAAGTAACCAGATTAGCGAGGCAGAAATAGATTGCAACTAAAAAAAGGTAAAAATTCATGGAAAATAAACAGGATGAAACTAGGGTTCAAGAGAATTAAAGTAGAATCGCATTTACCGATTAATTCTGTTTGGACGATGCTAAGTAACAAAATAATCGACAACTTGACTCCAATTTGCAGATCATTTCGACAGCGCGTGGACCGATTTGCATTCCATTGCTTCTAGGGTTCTATCGCAGAGAATAATGGAACGAATAAAATCTTGCAGCGTCAGCGTGTTTTACCTTTGCTACCTTTTCCCCAATTATTCTGAGTTATGATGCGTCCAATTTGCATTCCATTGAATTTGGCACTGCAGCAGCGTGTTTTACCTTTGCTCCCTCTAATACAACTGCGTCCGCTAGTACGTCTAGCGTAATGGGGCAAAAAAGTCCAAATTTTATAATTACCACGCCCGCTAGACGGCGTGTTTCCATCTCAACCCTTCATTTATGGAACAACAATGCTACTATTACATAAATTTTTTACATAATTCTCACATACACACATATATATTGCGGGGCTCCGCCTGACATGTGGGACTATGTATGTGAGTGTATGTGAGAATTATGTAACAAAATTTATGTGATAGTAGCATTATTTTTTATGAAACAGACAGTATAGATGTTATATGCCATTTTTTCATCCATAGTAAATACATGTTATAGATCATTCCCCTATATATATATATATATATATATATGTGTGTGTGTTTGTTGTTTTTGGGTAATGATAATTCATTCTAATATTTGACTGTAGAACAACGAGAGCCCCGTACTAAGTAATACTATCTCCGTCCCACAATAAGTGATTTTTTAGATTTAATATTTTTTTTAAAAATAAGTGATGTGCTAGAATTTCAATACAATTTTTACAATATTTTTCTATATGTGCCCTTATGCAACCAATGGTATTTATTGCGTATTTATTGGGAAGTTAAAAGGTTGAAGAAAGAGAAAGAGAGACCAAAAGGTAATAAAAATAGTTACAAACAAAATAAAGTATATTAAGGGTATTTTTGATATTTTAACTTATATATTGGTATGTATGATTTAAGCTAAAAAAAATACTTATTATGGGACGGAGATAATAATATTTAACTTATGTAAAAAAAAATATGTTGATTTTCCATTTAACCTACTTACTCAATTTAAAGTAGTACTATATTCATTTTTATATAAAAGTTTAGCTAGTGTTTCTGGTTAAGAGATAACTTGGAGCATTAATATTGTCACGACAAGATTTAAATCGAGGATGGGAACTTTCATTTTGGGGCAGGAGCAACTATATATTGCCTCAAGTTGTAGAGTTATATGTGTGAAAAGTTGTAGAGTTATATTTAGGCTTAACCATAAATTATTATCTTCTTTTTTTATTTTAGTAATTTATCTTTTAATTTTGTCAATTAAATAATTAAACTATTAATTTTTTACATGTCACGTCTAACGTGAATCTCTGAGTAAACCCTCTCCAACATTTATTTCAATTATTTTTATCACATTCATTATATACTAAAGGGTAAAAAGGTCAAACCATCTTTTTATCTTACATTAAGAGCATTCACAACAGTTTTTCCAATAAACTCTATATCACTACATTTGAAGAATTATTAATAAATCAGTAGCCAACAGTTTCCTTATCCTTATATAATTCTCTATTTTAATCCCTATATATGATTTGACTCCTTAGAGTGATGGAATCAAAAGAGCTATTTATGTAAAATGACATTTTACACCCTATTTATTGCGATTTTATGTTGGTTAAAGGATCTTATCTCACTTAATTGCTGATTTGGGTATGCCCATCAAATTCACTCATTTTTATTTTTTAAATAGAGAATTTAGAGAAGAAAGAAAACTATAAAAAAATTAAAAATCAAGTTAAATTTTGATTTTGAACATTTTTGTAAAAAATATTACTACTAATTATAAATTTTATTATTTTATAATTAAAATAATATTGTTTTAATTCTTATAAACACATAATGATCGTTGCACTTTTTGATTTCTAGCAATATCTATTTTTAAATTAAAATAATTATAATTTTTAAATTCAAACAACATTTATTTTTAAATAAAAAATAGTTATAACGGCCAAAATATGATTTGACTGTTGGAACTTTCAAATTTTAACTTTTAAATTTTAAAATTTAATATTTAAGGAATTAATATAAGAAACTGTTGAGTACATAGTGAAAAAATTGAATCTCTAACCTACAGAATGACCCAATAACATTACAGAGTAGGGATAAAAATAAAAAAATTATTATGAATGCTCTAAGTTAAAGCAAAATAAAATCAACACCTTTCTAAACAAATAAATACATCAATTGAATATTCCAATTACTTACAGAATCCCAACTACCATCGAAAAACCCCAAGTCTCAAAAATCAAAATTTCTCAACGATTACAATGAAGGACAAATTTGATTGTTCACTATGTGTTGAATCGGTGTTTCTTCTATGCATTTTTCTTGAACCAACAAATTAATCAAATGCAAACCCAAACCTTAGAAAATAAAAAATAATAATCAGATTTACTTGGTCACTCATCTACCCTATTACCATTCCATTATCACGGCATCACCACATCACCATTCCCGCCGCCATCATCAACATCAACATCAACATCAACATCACACCAACAAAAAACAAATTCCACCAAAAATCATACCCAGAAATTTAAAATTCCACCAGTAATCATACCTTCAAAACCTAAAACCTTTATGATTCTCTGCAATGGTCGCTAGACAAAAGATCCCACCATCTCCGATTTAAAAAAAAAAAAAAAGGAGGAGGAGGAGGAGAAGAAGAAATGGTACCGATGTCGCCGTCGACCTTCTACTCCACCATCAAAGACCACACCACATGTCTAGTTGCTTCTATTGTCAATTTGAGGTACCGAGTAACTAAAGATATCTATGTTTTTAGTTTTTGATTTTTTGGATCCTGGAATGCAAGGATGCGCCCGTCTTCGGTAGAGATTGGGCCGATGTTTGGTAAAGATCGGATATGCGAAGTAATAATTTATATTTATATGGAATAGATTTTGTTTATTTTGATTGAATATGATATAAATGTTGAATTATTCTTTTGCTCTTTTATTTTATTTTAGGAGGGTGTATTCAATAAAAAAATTTAAATATTTTTTTTAAGTGATAGACTTTTGTAGAGTTTGTAGATTTTAATGACTTTTAAAATTATTTTTAAAGACTTCATGAAATAAGTGACAAGCTTTATAGACTTTTTACCAAGACTTGATAGACTTTTATATACTTCTAATATATCTTACAGTTTATATTAATTGTTAAAAAGTCAACAAAGATATTATATTTTAGATGAAATGAGTACGATATTAAATGATATTAAAATATTTTAACCATGTCATAACCTAATTTGAAATAAAGGCATTGTTGAAGATAAATTATTAGATCATACTCGGTCTATTACAATAAAATGTCCTATTTCATAATTTTTATATTTCACAAAAAAAAGGCATTTTTTACTAACAGTAATATAAAATAACAATTTCTATTTTAAAATTGTTCATTGTCGTTTTCCTATCAAGTCATTATTAATAAACTAAGAATTTATAATTTTCAACAAATAACAAAATTAACAAATTTATTAATTTTAAAAATAAACATACAACAAAATACCTTCTTAATACTTACAAATAAAATAAATGAGATTTTTTTATGGGAGGAAAGAAATATAAAATGATATTAAAATATTTGTTATTTCTATTTATACCATTGATTCTATTTGAAACCTTTAAGGCTATTCTCTCTTTTTAACCCCTCCTTTTTCTCTCTCCTCACCTGCTATAATAGCTCTGTCCACTTTTGGGATTTTTATTTTAAGAGGACTGAGATAGAGAGAGAAAGTGAGACAGATATATATATTTTATTTCTTTTATCTTCTTTGTTTGAATTCCTCTATCTCTTTCTCTTTTTTCAGTGTTCAGCTTCTTCTTTTCTCAAATATTTGAAAGTCTTTAGAAATCTTTAGAGATGAGGTCAGACTTTGAATATGGGTATTTGTTCTTCTAAAGTCGGTCAAACTCTATCATTTGATAAAAATCTAAAAAATCTATGACTTTTTGAATATCAAAATACTTTTATAGACTTTATAAAAGTTTCAATTCAATACCACCTAACTTTTAAAAACATTATGAAAGTTATAATTGAATACTAATAAATTTTTATAGACTCTTTAAATGTCTTAATTAAATACAACTAAAATTTTAAAATCTTTAAAAATCTTTAAAAGTTTTAAATAAATACACCCTCCTTAATAAAAATGAGTTATATGGAATATGTTATCCTTTTGCTCCTTTGTCGAAATCCTGGGCCAGGGGTAGACAATCATATACTTGTATGTTTTGCAGAAGAACAAACTGATTTTCAGGCGAATCTGTGACAACTCAACTCATAATAGCGCTGGCAAAGTTTACTCCACTACTCGGATTTGTACTTTGTAGAGGCCGACCCCACCAAAAAGCCCCCTTATTTCTGTTGCACTATTTTAAAATTTTAAATTCTATATAGACATAAAAATTAAATATGTGTATATTTAAATTTTATTTATTTATATTTTGATCTCTAATAATGAGTAAAAATACAAACATATAAAATTTAAATGCACCCATTTTTAATTTTTATGTCTACCTAAAAGAGTTATTTTAAATTTTCAAATTCTAGAATTATCAGAATCTGGTCTGATATGCTATATCAAAATTAGGGGCCCACATATCAAGCAGCCCAAACACGTCTCATACTTATCCTGAAATTACGGTTAACCAAAATATTGCCGTAAATCCCGTACCACTGAAAAGAAGACGCGTAGTTCCTACGCACGATTTTTCCAGCTGGTACGAGGAGGAGGAGGTGCAGTAAGTAGAACTGTAGAACGAATGAAATATCAAAAAATGTATGTGTACATAAAAATTGAATATGAGTGTATTTAAATTTTATTTATTTATATTTTAACTTTAATAATAAGAAAAATTATAAATAAATAAAATTTAAATACTCCGTATTAAATTTTCACCTCCGTTCTTAAAAGATTGTCGTTTAAAGTTTTGGGACATGGATTAAGAAAGTCATTTAATACTAATAAAATTTGTTTGAAATTTCATCACTACCCCTTTATGAAAAATCCAAAACTATTAATACAAGAGAGAGAATTTATTAAAACAATAAGAGAAGATATAAGTAATATAAGAAAATAAATAATTTATTCTTTTAAAAAATTGTAAACTATAAATATTTTAAAATAAATTTTTTCTTCTAAAACGACGATCTTTTAGTAATGGAAGGAGCAATAAATAAAAGCCTAGCCCACCCGACCGACCGACCCAGCTCTGAAATCCTCTCTTAAAAGTTGTGTTTTTTTTTAATTCCCTCTCTCTATTTTGCTGTCTCGGAGGAAGAAGAAGAAGAAGAAGAAGAAGGAAGAAAGATGGGTGGGTTTGAGAAGCAGGTGAAAGACAGAGCCAAGGAGGTGAAGTACTATTTTAAGAAGGGGGCCAAGATCGTGGGTGAGTCCTGCAAGAAAGGCTGGCAAAAGGTGAAGCACATCAGATCAGGCTGATTTCTCTCTCTTTCATCTCATTCCTTCTTTTTTGCATTTCGCTTTTATCTCCTTCTTCTATCTGGGCTGGGCTGAATTTTGTTATCATCGCGTAATTAAATGGTAGGGTCGTAGTATTAAGATTTGTTAGGGTTTTGGTTCGACAAACCTGGATTTCCCTTTCTATTTTGAGATTTGGATCTGGATCTTAATGTATTGGTTTAAACTTTAATATTTGATGAAATAATGATCAATACATATGCTCTACCTATTCTTCCCCTATCTACTACTACTGGGTTGTATCTACTTGTTTAGTTTTTTTTTTTTCCCGATTAATAACAGTCTGTGTATCAACTTTTACTGTGGAGAAGTAACTAACTTATGGATTATCACCCCCATTGCCTGGACTAGGTGGTCCTGATAGAGGCCAAATCAAATTATCATCTTAGAATCTCTCTCCTGTCTCATGATCAGGAAGAGGGCGTGCCTGCGACCCCTCAATGAGAAAAAGCCCCACGGTTATGACCAAGATCTGTAGTTGCTCAGGAAAACCCATGCTCAGTTTTAACTATTTTGACTTTGATACGCAGTACGTAGTAACTTAATTATATACCAAGTATCATAAGTATTATGCCATCATCGCTAAAATATTTGCTCAATAAATTTAAGGTAAATATGGAACAAAAATAAATTCTTAACGTTGGAATAGAGAGTAATACTTATAGGTAATTCCATTTAGGACTACCAAGAGACCTATAAAATACTTAAAAAGTAGCCACCTGTAAATTTCTTTACATGCTAACAAGTATTTACAATACTTTGGTATATACATCTCTGCTAGAAACTTACAACAGAATTGAACTGTTCTCCAACCCACAGGTTACTTGAATGTGATAAGCAACTTTAATAATGACACCTCCTGAAATCAAAGAAATTACAGTGGGTTTCAGCTAAAAACAAAAATTTGAAAATATCTTGATTTTGATTAAAAAACACCTAATAAGCAGAAATATGAAGCTGAACATTAATACTCCCTCCGTTCCTTAATATAAATTGTTTTAGAGAAATGTTTTTGTTCCTTAATATAAGTAGTTTGACCCCAAGATTTAAATATAACTTTGATTCTCTCATTATTATCTGTTCAATAAATAAAATTCTCTTTTTTCAATACAAGGGCAATATAAACAATTGATATTATATTTAATACTTTACAATCATTTTCTTAATATTTGTGCACAAAACTTATATTAAGGAACGGAGGGAGCATCAATTATGGGTACTTTTTGTAGCTACAATAAATCATTTCGAGGGACCTCTCAGAACCTGAATTGTTTCTTCAGATTGGGATGGGAATTTAAAGCCTGTCGAGCAATTCTGCAACTCTTCAGGGCTTTTAATCCATGATCTACGTGCATCACTAGTTTTGATTTTATGTTTGAATATCTGAAACAACAGAGAAAGCCTATAAATATTTGAGCATAAAAATTTCTTTAGGTCTGTTCACAAGCAAGAAATAGAAGTAAAAAGCTTGGAAGGAGCACAAAGAGTTGGTACTGGTCAACAGAAAAAAGATATAGACGGTTTAATTTGCAAACCTCAGAAAGAGCAACGGTTGGTTTCTCTGGTTCATTTCCATAAATATTTATACCCGTACCCTGGCACTCTGGACAGAAAACTGAATAAATTTGCTTTGTTGTAGATCTCATCTCACCCTCCCCCATTTTTTTCTTCTTGGCTCCAGCCTTCCTCTTGTATCTCCGTTTTTCTTCGGGACCAACCATCTGCTTCGCAAGTATTTCTCGCTCACATAAAAGTATCCAGTGTACATGTATACTCAATCGTGAGGTGGTCGTCGCTCCGATCGTTTTTAGGTCCGGATTATATATGTAAAAAAATTTTTGACGGCCTCTTAGTTCAGTTGAATTTTTTTCCTCATATTCCTAAATCACAAGTAATTCAACATTCAACAAAATCATAATTCTAAATCACAATTAATTCAACATTTCAATTAGTTCCTCAAATTCAATTGAAACAAAAAAAAATTCAATTACAAATTGAAACACAAAATTAGCAATTGAAACCCTAAATTCAAATAAGTGAAATACCCAAAGTTCACGGTAAGAGGAGAAGAGAGAAGACTAAAGAGAGTCGCCGCTTACCGCTGCTGCAGCCTGTCGCCGGTTGACAAAGTTCACAAAGATCTCGAATTGACAAATCAAGAGCACCATTCAACGTAAAACAAAAAACACGCACACCAAAATATACAACTTTAACCACAGAGAAGCACGAAATTCGTCAAGTTTTTAACTTGAATTTGAGGAATATAAGATTCAAACACGAACGTTTACGTAATATTTAAAACGAAACTAAATGGCAAAACTAATGATTTTACCACCGAAGTTGGCACGTTTTATTGAATACCTGATTGAACTTTTATTTTTTCAAATTAACTCACTGAACAAATTATTATTTTCAAATTGGGTCACTCCGTTAAAAAAAATAGACAGACGTTAAAATTTTATCTACGTAGTTTTGATAAAAATATACAAAAAATAAAAAATTACACATGGCAAAAAAATAAAATAAACCTTCTTTTTACCATTTTCACATCAACAAAATCAAATAGTTCAATTCCTTAATTCCCTTTCAAATTCCAGAAAAATAAAATAAAATAAAATAAAAAATAAGATGATGAAACACCAATTTCTTCAAAATGTTTTTCAGAATGCAGTTACTATAATCTTCTTCTTCTTCTTCTCGCTATTCACCTCATCATTCCCAGCCGTCGACGATATCCGTTTCCTTTCAGATGACTTGGTGGCCCTCCTGCTGCGGGGATTGTGCGCTCCACTGCGAGTGGGGTTCCTTATTATTATTCCCCTATGGGTCAGCCCGCCCCACCGGGGGTCATGATCGGGCGGTCGGCAGTCAATCCTGCTACTTGGATTTATGTGCCGTCGTCTCAGGCGTGGTAGTCGGTGTGGCAGACAGCTGATGATGGGTCGTATGGGAGTGGAGGGGGGGAGCAGTGGACAGCAGAGTAATCTTGATGGCTAAGGTAGTTTTTTCCTTTTACATACCCCCTCTTTATTGCAGATCTGATTTTGCTAGCTAGGGTTAGGGTTTTGTTATTTTAATGTGGAATATGCTCTCCGAGTCCGACTTGAATTTCTAAAGGGGGAGAAGTTCGAATATGGAGAAACTTTTTATTGTTTAATTTGTGAGATATTTCCTGCGGAATAATTGTGGGAGAAAATGGCCGCTGGTAAGGGAGGAATTGAGAAGATATGGAGAAATTGAAAATTTAGGCCGCCGGTAAAGGAGGAATTGAAAATTTGGGGAAGATGAAGATTGGGGAAATACTGGAATTAAAATTTGTGGAATATGAAGAGGCGGGACTATCTCTCACACTGATTGGGGAAATACTGGAATGAAAATTTGGGGAAGATGAAGATTTTGATAGAAGGGAAGATTTGGGGAAGATGAAAATTTTGATTTTGATTTTGATTTTAATGTTTAGTTATTAATGTTGTTTTTTTTAAGGAAAATATGTTTGGTTTTTTAATTAATTAAGATTTGATTTATTTTGATAAATAAATTTGATTTAATGAATGAAAAAATATTTTATTTTTAGTAGTTTGTTTAATTATTAATGTTGTCTTTTTTTTAAAGAAAAATATGTTTGGTTTTTTAATTGATAAAGATTTGATTTATCTTGATAAATAAATTTGATTTAATGAATGAAAAAATATTTTATTTTTATTAGTTTTTGTTTTGTTTTATTATGTTTTTTGTCATTTTTAAAACTTTAAAATGTTAAAAATAAGTCAAAAAGTAATTTTTTTAATGCTGTCTTTTATTTTCCATGTCATTTTTTTCTTCTTTTTTTTCTTTTTTTTTTACGGCCACGTCAGAAAAGTTTTTAACAACTGTTAGCCAGATTTGACAGAATGACCCAATTTAACAATTTTAATTAGTTCAGTGAGTTAATTTGAAAAATTAAAAGTTCAATTAGATATTTAATAAAACGTACCAATTTCGTTGGCCAAATCATTAGTTTTGCCGAAACTAAATCTAGCAACAAATCCTAAATTTGCAACATCGAGGCGTATTCTGTATAGAATTTTTCGGAAATCGTCGGGCTATTTGTTCCACGGCAAGAACTTCAAGAACCCAAAGCAAAACAGCACACAAGCAAGCCTCTTCCATTGCCATGTCCCTTAAATTGCAGAGGAGAACGCCTCAAAACTCTACTAAGAAACAGAAAAAAGATCGAAAAAAAAGCCAAAAGATGAGACAGAAAGGGGAGAAATGTTTATGTAGGAAGAATTGCTGTCTGTACAGAGGAGAGAAAAAGGGAGAGGAATTGAAACGACTATTAACTGAGCAGTGAGTACTACTAATAAATTGTTCCAAAATATACGTCTTAATTAGTTTCGGACAGTTGGTTAATAAATTTTTTTTATTTAATCATTTATTAATTGAAATATTTTTTTTATTTTTTTATGATTTTAATAATTATTTTTTCACTTTTCTATGATCTTAATAATTGCTTTTTCACTTTTTTATGATCCTAATATTTATTGTTTTATAACCTTAATAATTACTCTTTCACATGTCATTTAATTTTTTAAATATATTTTTTTGTAACTCTCACATTCCAATAAGTATATTAAATAGATTATAAGGGTATAATAGGAAGAAGAAGAGAAATATAATTATTAATATGGAAATAGAATATTTATTTTGAAACATCCTAAAAAAAATTATGATGTTTATTTTGGAAGGTGGAGTATAAAATTTAGCATATTTGTAACGAAATGGGTTGGAGGTGTTTGACCCTTAGATCTAAGCTTAATGGTGGATGATAGCAGTTGCAGTTTTGTGCAGATAGCATGGGAGTATAGATCATCCGAATCTTTGGAAGTAAGAGTGTAAATAAATCGAATAGAATCGAGCCGAGTATTAAATTATTTAAATTTAATTCACAGAATTTATTATATAAAATAAGATTTAATTAAAACTTATTTTATTATCGAATCGAGCCCGAACCGATAATAATATTGCTTACGTGAGAGGATGGAACACAACGACTTTGCCACGTACACGAAATTGCATAAGCCTCCCCTTGCGGGAAATCGGAAGAGCCAATATTTTATAAATATAAATAGGATATTATAGCAAAAGAGTTAAAATCTGTCTATTTATGAACGAAAACGTTTGACTAGAATATTGACCAAGTTTTTTTGTAATTTTTTATAACTAATATTTTGATGACAAAAGAATTATTACAAAAAATAAATATAAAACATTATAATTAATTGTGATTGATTATTAACAGTACTTCACTAGGACTAGGTCCACCAAGTTTAGTAGATCATCAACTAATAACATTTTAACACAATATTTTATAAATTATTTTTTTATAAAAATATCACCATAACAATACTCTTTTTTTTATTCTTAAAATGAACAAATAATAAATATTAGCAAACGAATTAGTCAACAAAATAAACTCAACCAACATACTTTAAACTATTCAATCAAACTCAAAAACAAGTTGTTAATTGAATAAAATGGGGGAAAAGAGAATAATAAAAATCCAAGTAACATTTTTGGTGCAACTTTATCGTGCGAAATAAAATAATTAACTTAAAAATTAAATAAAACAAGTCAATACGAATTTTTTTGGGTCCTTTACAGTACTATACAACAATTATAAATAATTACAACATCAGTACATCAACAAAATAATTATAAAAATAACGCAATAAATTCAAACCATCTAAAATCAAGGAGAAAATAACTGTCCATAATTAATAATTCAAATTCAAATATTTGGGATCTAACAACAAAAATAAATCTATAATTCAAAATTTAAATCAAAAGGATGAAACCCAAAAAAATATTTTTTCGTCATCTTCCTCCTCCGCCGTCGCGCCCTTCCTCCTTTGCTGTCGCTCCTGGAGTTTTCGTTGCACCCAGTTATTAAACATGCTTCCCCCAATTTCATCTTGGTGACGAGCGAGCCTGACTTTTCGGTTGTTCAACTTGTTGATTCCACAAAATATAAAAAGAACTGAGAAGTAGGGAAACTCACCACAAAAAGAAAATAATTTTTGCATTGGAGGATGAATTAGAACTGAGAATTGATTTTTTTTTTTACGATTTAATTATCCACAAAAACTAAAATGGTTACCTTTGTATGAAGGTTTGGCTACCAACTGCATCACATTCAAAATAAATTGGTAACCTAATAAAACTGAATTGGTTACCTTGGGCTCAAGGTTTGGCAACCAACTGCATGAAGGTTTGGCTACCAACTGCATCACATTTAAAATAAATTGGTAACCTAATAAAACTGAATTGGTTACCTTGATATGAAGGTTTGTCTACCAACTTCATCACATTCAAAATAAATTGGTAATCTAATAAAACTGAATTGGTTACCTTAGTATGAAGGTTTGGCTATCAACTGCAATATGAAAAATATGCAAGTATGAAAGTTGATTGGTTACCTTAGTATGAAGGTTTAGTTACTTCGGTATGAAGATTTGGTTACCTTGGTATGAAAGTTCGGTTACCTTGGTATGAAAGTTTGGTTACCAATTGCACTATGAACGTAACCTGTGACGCCCCCCAGAATAGGTCCAGTCAATTCAACCCATTCTGAGTCGCCAAATACATGGTGCAGAATTCAAATACAAACTTTATATCACACGGTCGTGCAAAATACAACCACACAACTGTGAGTGTCAATACAAATACATAAAAAATATTAACATTCAAACTAGGTCCTCATTACAAGTATTATCACACTATTTAGCAGAAATAGTGAGGACTACTACTGCTCTAACTCAGACCATCACTCTGTCCCCCGACTAGTTCCCGCAACATTCTCATTTCCTGAAGAGGACAATAGATGAAAAGGGTGAGCTCAACTAGCCCAGTAAAGAATATTATGACTAAGATAATAAAAAATAAATTATCGTTAGTCTTCAACAATTCAGATAAAATATTATGGACAACAAGTTTTAAATCAATATTCGCAGCGGAAATAACAATTCATTAGAAGAGTTAAGTAGAGAATGAAATCTACTATCTTCTATGATTTAGAAGTCCATCATCAATATTTTATCCCTGTTGCATCAATCAATATACATCTCGAATCAAATATTCATCTTTGCACTACAAACCAAAGATATTCATTTGTATTATCAGTGGGTCATGTTCATCTCAACACCTGTCATCTTTGCACTACGGCCAAAGATATTCATCAGGTAATCATTCATCTTTGCTCTACAGGCCAAAGATATTCAGTTATATCACCATTTAGGACTGAGGATGATGAAAAATAATATAAATAAAAAATTCAGTGAGATAAAAGACAAAGATTAAGGATTCGTATTTTAATTTATCCAAGTTCAAAAATATTCCATAATAATACTTTGTAGAGCAAAATTCAAGAATAGAGCCCAAAACTTGGATCCAATTAAAGATAGGAACCTTAACAAGCAACTTGGACAAATAAAAAAAATTTAATTTTTTCGTGAATAGTGTTGTATATGTGAATAGTGCCGTACACGTGAATAGTAATTCCGACGAAAAAAATAAGAATTTCATAATAAAATCCATGACAATATTTTGGTATAATGATATGAAAAAGAATAACATCGTTTACGAAAAAAATAACATCCCTTACAAATACGAAAGAAATAATACCCCTTACCTTAGTAGAAGTTTGGATACTGCAATAGTATAGTAGCAGAATACTCTTCTTCTTTCTCTCTTATTCTCTCTCTAAATCTTTTCTCTGTATAACTTTGTGAATTGGTGGTGAGAAATAATGAAGAATTGAACTTCTATTTATAGAAGAACTAAAAGTGGCCCTTGGCTTTAACGAATGTCCAAAATGACTCCTAGTAATATTGAAGAGGCAACTACTATTTGCGAAGAGGCAAATAACTCTTGAAAAAACGAAGAGGCAAGTAACTCTTGGAAAAACAAAGAGGCAAGTTACTATTTGACTTACTATTTACGAAAGTGACTCCTAGATGATGACCTATGGGTCCCAACTTACAAAATGCTACATATCACCATAACTTCCTTCGAGTGTCGGCAACTTCCTCTAATGGTTATGTTACTCATCACACAATTAATCAACGCTTTTTAATCCCTCCAAATTCCCAACTGAAAATGGCCGAAATCCACAAACGGATGATTTTTCACACTAAAATACTGATAAAAACACATCATCACTAATCCCTTCTTTTATATCCACAAAATATATATTTTCTTATCATATAAATCAATAATTAATTATTCACAAATAATATTACAGAACTACAATATTGGCAATCAAGTCGTTCCCAAGAAAGAGGGGGCCTTCCGATAAGGATTTCTCCTTACTGGCGCGCAATTGAATAATCCCTCCTAGACAAAACTTTCTTAGACATTGTCAATAATGCTATCTAATAATATTATTCAAATAATATAAATTATTGAGTTGATAATGTGAAATACTGTGCAATAACAATTATTGAATCAATAATCCAAAATATCAACTGTAGCAATTATTGAATCAATCATATAAAATATCAACGTAGCAGTTATTGAATTAATAATATAAAATATTGAACAGTAATTACCGTAATAATTATTGAGTAAGTGACTTCTTACGTAAGAATCAATAATTAGAATTACTGTGCAATACCGTATGCTACTGTGCAACACCGCGTATTACTGTATTTTAACCACCAGGTATTTCAACAGTACTAACGGTAACCACTACGCCGTTATTTTATAAAAAGATTATTTCTGTCGCTTTCTATATCCGACAGTTATTCCGTTGTGGGGCCCACAAATAGCTGCGCCGTCGTACGAACATTCCCCGACAACAAGAATATTCCACAACCAAACGAATATTCCCCGACAACAATGAATATTTTATAACCACTTGCTTATTTTGAAATATTTGCGCATTTCACCCATAACTTTTCACATTTATCAAATTAACACCTTACTATTTCGAAATAATATATAAAGAAAATTAAATCTTTATTTATAAAAGTCGGGGTCTTACATAACCTACTAAAACTGACTTGGTTACTTTGTTATGAATGTTTGGTTACCTTGGTATGAAGGTTTGATTATCTTGGTATGAAGGTTTGGTTACTTTGGTATGAAGATTTGGTTACCAACTGCATTATGAAAAAACTACAGATGTGGAGGTGGATTGGTAACCTTGGTATGAAGGTTTGGTTACCTTGATATGAAAGTTTGGTTATCAACTGTACTCTGAAAAAAAAAAATTGGTTTTTTTCTAATCTAAGTATATCAACAACAACTATGCCCCAATAATTACTTGAATAAAATCTGGAACCTGCAAGACATAAAATATATTCCAGAGTCCTGACGCAGAGCTTGTATGAATAAAGTGACCTTGACGCAGAGTTTGTATAAATAATATACATATACAAGTACAAGATGAAATTGTATGAATAAAGTGATACAGCCATATTGTGACGACTAGTATATGTTTTATCCAGGTCAATGATGGCATATACTTGTGCAACATTCGTCACCTAAATGTCTTAGCATAACTCACTTCATCCATCCCATCCCATCCAAAAAAGAAAAGAAAAGAAGAGAGATACAGATTCCGCAATTCCAAGTATCCTTGAAGAAGAGAAAATGGAGGTGGAGGGCGGCGGCGGCGGGTCTTAATACAGAAAAACAAAAGGTGATCAAAAGAAAAAAGACGTGGAAAAATCCAACAAGAAAAAGAATAACCGGAAGAAGGAGAATTGCAAGGAATGGATAATGAAGATGATATTTAAAATTTAAAATACCCATCTAAATTAAAGGAATTCTAATTGCATTAATTTTGTACATAAATATGGAAAAATGTATTACTTTTGTAATTATTTTATCTATGTACTGTTGTTGTAATTATTTTTAAAAATATATTAGAATATGTAATTGTTCCAAATTTTTTTAAAAAAAATTCAGAGAGATTGAAAAAGATTTAAAAGAAAAATGAAACAACAAAAACTGACCTTTAAGAAGACTAATAATATGAATTAAAAATAGAATGACAAACTTGATAACATTGTATTATTCTATTTCACTGTCCATAAAAATGTAATAGCTCTTTTAAAGAATAGAAATTACTAAAGGAAATTCAAATGAATAGTTTATTGGATAAATTATTACTTTTTTTTAGTGTGCAAAAGAGGTCAAATAAATTATTACACTCAAATCGTGATAGAATTGAAATCGGATATTTTTATTTGATTTAATATTTATTTTTTATTTTTTTGGTTAGTACCATAATATATAAAAGCTTTTGGTTATTCAATGAAAAAAATAAAATTTTCATTAAATTATTTAAAACTAGACTGAATTTAGTTATTGAGCTGGACATTATTATTATTATTATTATTATATGGACAGATCCAAACTATTTTATTTATGAGTAATGTTACTATCACATAATCAGGTCACATAAAGCTCACATAAAAATTGAGTGGCACTTCCCTGATTTGTTGTTGACTTAAGTGGGCTATGTCAATAATAAATCAGAGAGTGCCACCCGAATTAATGTGAATTTTATGTAAGCTAGATTATGTGATAGTAGCATTATTTTTCATTTATGACCCACCACATCACTCTAGTCTAGTCAGATAACTTTTACCCGTCCGAAACCCATTTACCCAGCATAAGTATATCAAGCTGAAACCGTCTTCCATTTTTGCTTGGTCCCTCCGAAGAACAGAACAGTCGGAAATAGAGATGATGAGGCAAATAATAAGTGATTGGACGAAAATGGGCGCCTTTAGTAAAAAATGGAGTGTTTCACCGTTGTCGACTGAAAGATCATTGTTGAATCGTGTTCTAGCAGAAAAAGACCCTAGGGTTTCAGTCATTCCCATACTCGAACAGTGGGTCGGGGAAGGTGAACCAGTTGATAAACCCCAGCTGCAGTTTCTTATTCGCGAAATAAAAGGTTTCAAAAGATTCCATCAAGCTTTAGAGGTCAGACTCAGCCCCCTTTCTCTTTCTCATTCATGTATAGGAATTTTCTTGATACAGTCTCTTCTAGTGATTAAGTTGTTCTCCTATTTTAACAACCCCCTTAATTCTCTATGCTATAATCTTATTTGATTCTCTCGATTTTATTACTCCATTTGTTCCACTAAAAGATTGTGTCATTTGATTTTCATCCTAAAGTTTAAATTGTTATGTGCATATTTATTAAATTTTTTGAAATAACTATTTTGTACTTGGTAATACTTTTTAAGTAGTTTATAATATTGGTTTAGGAATTCGTAATTTTAGGACTCTTTCCGAGAAACGAAGGGAGTACCATTTATAGAGGCCAGCATTTGCCTTCTCATTCCGAATTCTTTACTTTTCCTTCAAACAAGGTTGTAATAATATAGATTAATAGATGGCTCTTAAAATTACCATGTAGCAAAAACTACTGTACTTGGTTAAACTACTCGATAAATTACTTTGTTGCCTTCTAATGAAATTTATCAATTATATATAACATTGGTTAATGTTATGGTTATTCTCTCTTACTCATGATACAAGCAGTGTAGGTTTTTTACCTAATAAGTTAGTTTTCCTGTCCCAAAATGGGAGTCCCAGCTCGCCCTTTTTTTGATGCATATATATACAAACACCCGTACACACACACATATCACTTATCAAAATAAGATTTCCATTTGAGTGCACCAAAACAAGAGTCCCCCTTCTAGGTTAGACTAAAAAGTGATATGATGTTTCAGAGTTCTCCTCATGAAAAAGGTTGTAGCTGTCAATCAAAATTGTTTTTTCAACTGAGTTCAGACTTTATTCGATTTTTTTATTTTATTTTAAATAAATGTTGTTTTAGAAATAGGGGTCTTATGTTGAGACTGATGGAGTATTACATTACTACCTTCTTATTCTTATTGAATGATTATTTCTCTTCTGATTGTGATCTGCTGTTGTTGTAGCAGAATGATCTATGTAAATGTGCCTAAATAATTCTTAATCCTTGTGTTGTAATTTCTCAATTCATTACTAAGTGTAGTTTTCCCTCCTTGTTAATCAGATATCGAAGTGGATGACTGATCGTAGGTATTTCTCTTTATCACCCAGTGATGTTGCAATTGAGTTGGAGTTAATATCCAGAGTTCATGGATTGAAGCATGCAGAAACTTACTTCAATAGTATTTCAACTAAGTTAAAGTCAGCCAATTCATATGGTGCTCTTCTCAACGTTTATGTGCGAGAGAAATGTGTGGCAAAGGCTGAAGCCACTATGCAGAAAATGAAAGAAATGGGGTGGGCTACAACATCTTTTCCTTACAACATGTTGATCAACCTTTACTCTCAGATTGGAGAACATGATAAGATAGACCTAGTGATGCAAGAAATTGATGCTTTAGGAATTCCCCATGATAAGTTTACATTAAGAAACTTAATGAATGCATATGTTCAGGCGTCTGACATCCTCAGAATGGAAAAGATCCTGCAACAGTTTGAAAATGATCTTGATCATCTTATTGATTGGAAATTGTATTCATTAGCAGCAAATGGGTATCTGAAAGTTGGGTCAACTGAAAAGGCTTTGTCAATGCTAAAGAAATTGGAAGAAAAATTGCCTACTGGGAAAATAGATAAGGGTTTGGAGCATCTTATAACTCTGTATGCGAAGACTGGCAATAAGAGTGAAGTCTACAGAGTATGGGGACTATACAACCCTTCAACTGAAGTACGTTCTGCATTATATTCGACCATGATTACATCTCTAGCAAAGATGGATGATGTTGAGGGAGCTGAGAAAATCTTTCAGAAATGGGAATCTCGATGCAGAAATTATGATTTTAGGGTACTGAATCGAGTACTTGGTGCTTATGGCAAAAAAGGTCTACTTGATAGGGCAGTAACAGTTGTAAAGAAGGCCTCTGAGGGAAGAACTCCTTATGCGAGTACATGGAATATATTAGCTGAAGGTTATATGGAGCACAAGCAAATGGAGGAGGCAGTGCAAATGTTCAAAAAGGCATTGTCAGTTGGACGACATGGGTGGACGCCGAGTTCCATCATACTGGATGCATGTTTGGAGTATTTGGAAGGGCAGGGAGATGCTGCAGGAATGGAAGAAATGATAGTGTTACTCAAAATCTCAGGTAGTGTGAGCCAGAATATTTACCATAGGCTTCTTAGAACTTATATTTCGACTGGAAAATCTGTCTCGGGGATTCTTCAACAAATGAAAATTGATGGGTTTACCGTTAATGAAGAAACTCAAAGGATCCTTGAAAAGAAAACAAAACTATAGATATTGAACTTTGCAGGAGTCGGCACCGAACCTTAAGGACCTTCATATTCCACCACCTTGCGACATTCCTTGATCCAAGAATATGCAATCACATGTATGAATGACATTATAAAGAAGCCCTTGTCCTCGCTCATATATGAGACTGTTATGTCACTCTTTTACAAATTGGAACTATTTTTGTTGTGGAACCAAGGGAAGGGAAGGGAAGGGAAGGGAGTATCATGTAGTAAGATTATGGAGTATTTTGCGTTCTTTTCTTTTTATCTTTTATGCTGTGTTTCCATTGCAGTTGCAAAGCCATCACCTATACCTTAGCACGACTGTGGCAGTGGTACGCTATTTTTGCCTTTTATTAGGAGGAGGTCTCACAGCGCGCGCAATATTATGTGATGTGCTAAAGGCTAAAGCTCTCTTCTTTTTGTTCAAAATGGATGTCAAAGACAAACTTGCATTAAATCTCTTTTTAAGTTTAAAAATAATGCTACTGTCACATAATTTTGGATCACATAATGCTCACATACACACACATGTATATTATGGGCACTGCGTGACATACAGAACTCGCAAATATGACATACTATTTTTAAATATAACAACATAATTTTATTATCAAGTCATCAATATTCAACTAAATACCCATTATATTTAGGAATTAAAATATACTAATTTAATTTTTATCAACCTCAGTAAATTCCGTACCAAGTCAGAAGTCCCATTTCAAACTAAACTCGGCTCCAACTAGTAAAATGGGAAGCAATCAAATTCATTACTACAATTTATACAAGACATTCAAACTCCAAACACAAAATTTTATGGAAGGCTGAAATAAATTAAATTACTAGTATATGCTAATGAAATTAAAATATATATATCCAATCTGATATTTTCCAACGTTCAAATTGGTCTGGACTTTCATTTTAAAGTAGTATCTTAAATTATTTAGGTACTTTAGCTCAAGAGGAAGTCCCAAATATCGTCACCTTCTTCAACCTCTAATTTCACCAGTGATGGTGATGATGATGAAGTACATAATGAAACTTTTGCATTCGGGTACAAGCTCAAATTCATGGATTAAATGTAAGTTCATATCAAGGTCAATTAGAGTTTTGGAAATGCACCCCACACGAACCCTAACTACCTCCTCCAATACAAAGACGGCCACAAAGGAGGTGAGTTTATACACAAGACTCCTCTCAATCGAACATCCAAAAGTTTTAATCGTCCAAATGCTGGGCCGTTGGATTAAAGAAGGAAGAGGCATTGGTGAAGCAAAATCAGACCTCCAAAATATCATCAAACGGTTCATAAAAATCAAGCGTTTCCAACATGCCCTCCAGGTTCTTTCTCTTCCTCTCTAGGTTTCTCTCACTAGAAAATTGTCGTGATTGTTTTCTTGATCTCTCTCTCTCTCTCTCTCTCTCTCGTTAAGTCTTTATCAATTAGTTACAGGAATGAACTAATTTCTTCTCATTATTGAGTATATGAATGGATGGCCACGTCTAGATTTTAACAGAGAAGTGGGATTGAAAGGATGGAAAGGAGTGGGAATTCTCATATGCTTTTCTAATTTCTTTTCACGGAGGGCTTGTGCTAGAAAGTATTACCTTTTTTCTAGTTACTCCAAATCATTTAACTCTTGAGCAATGGTTCTGTGAGCCTGGCGAGATTACCTAGTTTCTCCATTCCTCCTTTTCTTGATATCGACTAGTTTTTATTATGGAAAGGAACACTTTGGGGATCTTTTTTTCGCTTCATTCTAACCAAACAGGGATATACCTATCACATCTAAAATTCCTTTGTGACAACTACTTAGCATAAAAATCACGACTCGAGTAACTTGACACAATTTATTCTTGGTTCTAGGTATTTTTGGTTTTCAAGTCTAGCTCTATTTTTGATTACTGTTACTACTCTATTTGATGAGCCTCCAGTCTTGTTTCTTATTCTTATCACAGATATCTGAATGGATGACCGACAAAAGTTCCTTTGAACTATCACTACGGGATGTTGCTGTTCAGCTTCAGTTGCTATCAGAGGTTCATGGTGTGGAGCAAGCAGAGGAATATTTTAATTATCTTCCCAACACTTGGAAACACATCCAGGTTTACGATGCTCTTCTCAAGTGCTATGCTGATGCTAAATTATTGGAGAAAGCAAAAGCCATCAAGCAAAAAATGAGCGATTTGGGTTATTATGATAGTACACTGTCCTATAATGTCATGCTGAATCTATATTCTCATATGAGAAAGTACGAAGAACTAGACTCTTTGATTCAAGAAATGGAAGAGAAGGCTATTACTTTTGACAAATTCTCGTATACTATCAGATTAAATGCATATGCAAATGATTTTGAGCTACACCCAATGCGAATGGAGAAGCTCCTCGTGGAGATGGAAGCTGATCCTTTAGTCACTGTGTACTGGAACACGTATGCTGTAGTGGCAAATGGTTACATCCAAGCAGGTGATATGGAAAAGGCTTTGGAATCATTAAGGAAATCTGAGCACCTCATCAGGGTTAAGGCGAGGCTTCCTTACCAAGTTTTACTCACTCTG
The DNA here is from genome assembly GCA_020205555.1 of Panax stipuleanatus. NCBI lineage: Eukaryota > Viridiplantae > Streptophyta > Magnoliopsida > Apiales > Araliaceae > Panax > Panax stipuleanatus. The sequence goes on from CM035118.1 coordinate 154,463,108, forward strand.
TATGCCAGGGTGGGCAACAAAGACGAGGTGTATCGCATATGGAACTTGCTCGAGAATAAAGAGAAACTTTTAAATGCAAGCTATCTTTGTATGATAAGCTCACTGGCAATATTAGATGACCTGGATGGCGCGGAGAAGATATTTGAGGAGTGGAAAGCCAAAAGGTTAAATTTTGATTATCGCCTTCCAGATTTTCTCATTACTGCTTACTGCAAGAAGGGTCTTATGGGAAAAGCTGAATCATTTGTTCAAAGGCTTGTAGAAAGTGGAAAGGAGCCAAATGCTTGCACATGGAGTCGTTTGGCACTTGGTTATCATACAGATAATCAGATGGAAAAGGCAGTGGAGGCACTGAAGAAAGCAACCCTGTCGAGTCATCCTTCGTGGAAACCAATCCTTTCTACTGTGGTTTCTTGCCTGAAATACTTGAAAGGAAAGGGAGATTTGTATACGGCAGAGCAGATTAAAAATTCCCTTGTGAAACAAGGTTTTGACTACTCAGATATCTATGTGAAGGATTAATTAGACGCATACCATGACTTATTTACACAAAAAGAAAAACAAAGGACATACCTCTCGAAGCGCATTAGCCTTTGGTGATGAAGAATCTCTTGCAAACCAAAATGACTAAAACATTAATTGACTAAATCTGTTGGGTAATCTGACTAACAACCGATCTTTCATGGGCGCTCCATTTGGATACCCAAAATTCAACACTATGAAAATACTAAAGAGAAAAATTCAGAATTCAAATGAATTGATCAGGTTTTGAAGGTAGAAATGTTCAAGGTATAGGGATGAAGTACAGTATTAGCCGAAATGATATGTAAGACGTCAATTTGCTTTATAGCCAAGTAATTGCTTGTGCTATCTAATGACTAATTGTATGCACATTCTGCAATAGGTTTTCTACCCAAAAAAAAAAAAGAAGAAGATTTATTTGCCCTATATGTGTAGAAAGTTATAAAAACCAAACAATCACATTTCATAGAAAGTATTATTTGACAGATAGATCATTTAAGCATAGTCATGTATGTACGTGACTATTTGTGTCTTGGATGCACTGTCATACAACTACTGCACACCAAAATAATAGTTGCAGTATTAAATCTGTGCCTTCTCTAACATTTTATTTAAGGTAACACGAAACATGGGTGAAGCGACCATACATTGTAAAACAGGTTTGCGTTGTCAAACGTTTATATTGTTATCACCTATATCGATCCTGTTTTTGTTTTGCTTTTTTCCCGACAGTCAAGCCTAGCCTGCATGATTAGAATTAAATCTATACTTCTTACTTTCTCTTGTACCAAAAGGGTGGGGTTTCAAATCTTGACGGCAATAACTCGTACTACTATACTTTATTCATGGCCAATTGGGTGGTTGAAAATGAAGGACTTTGCCCAATTGCCTTCATGGCATAAACCACTTGATGATGGATGCAGTGGAGGCGAATGGTAAAAATAAAAAGATTGTTGTTACCTTAGCACATCCAAGAACAAACAACATCAATGAAAGAGTCTTACGACTTAGGAGGCTTGGATTTACCTAACAACTTTTCTTTTTTAGTAAATGTATTGATTGTTTTATTAGTAAGCTATAGCTACATTCTAATGTATAAATATAATCTCTCTCTCTCTCTCTCTCTCTGTAAAGCTGTAATTGTAAGAAGATCAATATATCATATTGTAGTGTTTTTCCTTTCTTTATTTTTACATTCAGCTTGTGACATGGTATCAGAGCCCAACGATTCATCGTCTTCTTCACATCTCTGCGTTCCGTTGATCCTAGCTTATTCTACTAAGTTTATTTATTGCCACATATTTTACTAAGTTTCGAGGCTTATATAATGAACATCTTACATTAGCAGATTTACCTAAAAGTACTTGCAATTGCACTTGTGGAGCTGTTAAGAAGTTAGATGAACATGATAAAATTCAAAAGGTAACTCAATTTCTCATGGGACTTCATGAGAGCTTTACCAACATCAGGGGTCAAATATTAATGATGACTCCTCTACCAGACTTGAGTCAGACGTGTGCACTGTTAGTTCAATTATAAAAAGAAGCAAAGAGAATGCAGTACTTCTACTTTTGTTATGGATCTTACTGTGTCTCTGCTGCTTTGTTGGATAGAACAAACAACTACAAGCCATATCTTAAGACTTCACAGTTTGGTCATTCATCTAGTTCTGTATCAACTGGAACTTCTCTTTCTTCACATCGTTCTACTGGGTTTAAGAAACCACAAAAGAAAGGCACTCTTTTCTGCAGCCATTGCAAGAATACTAATCATACAAGAGACACTTCCTTTCAATTACATGGCTATCCTGATTGGTTCAAAGGTCCTAGAGCTCCATCTCCCTCAGTTGTAGCAACTATTAACTCCAGCTCTAGACATCACTCAGTTTCTTCTGTTTCACAGTCTCCACATTCAGTTTCTGGTTCCAGTACTTCATTTAGATCAGGACATGGACATTTTGCTTCTTATGTCACTGATAATGAAGGAGCTGGGAGTTTTTCAACTTATTGTACTCAAGTTCTCAACCTCAAGGTTCTCAAGTTTCAAATGCTATTGGAATTTTAATTGAATCCTCTGTAGACGGCTTGACCAGTCATGAACTTCAACAAGTTAGGCAGTATTTGCAAAACCATGACAAGTCTAATCTCATGACAGCTGCTCTTGCAGGTAAGATCATGTGTACATCTAGTCTTCGATCTCTAAAACCTGTATGTCTCTATGCTAATGCCTTTATACATCATTATGCAACATACCATATTACCTTTCATTTTGATAATCTACTTAATCATGTACCCATTAACTCTTCCATACTTCTTCCCAATGATCAAAATGTAGCTATTTCTTATAATGGTACTGTTAAACTCTCTTCAGATTTTTATCTTTTCATGATGTTCTTACTTTTCATTTTAATCTCATCTCAGTCGGTAAACTTACACATGATGCTAGTTTTTATGTACAATTCTTTCCCACTTTTTGTCTCTTTCAGGACCTTGTGCTGAAGACTGTGTGAGAGGGATTGGTAAACTTGATGATAAGTTTGTAGCTTCTATTGTGCCTTCTTCTATTGCATTATCTGCTGTAACTTCTACCAATTTGTGGCATTCCAGACTTGGTCATCCGTCTTTTTCTGTTCTTACTAAGATTCCTAGTCTCCTAAGTAATAAGGAACGTACACATCTTTCTTGTGATGTGTCATTATGCTAAACAGTCTAGACAACCATTTCCTGTTAGCACTACCTGTACTACTAAAAATTTTGAATTGATTCATTGTGATGTTTGGGGACCCTTTAGACAAAAAACTCATAATGATTGTTCTTATTTTTTGACACTTGTGGATGATTTTTCCAAATGCACCTGGACTTATTTAATGCACTCGAAATCACAAGTGTATGGTTTTCTACAGTCTTTCTTTTAGTACGTTCATACTCAGTTTCAATGTTCAATTATCACCGTAAGGTCTGATAATGGAACTGAGTTTATAAAAAGAGTTGTTGGCTCTCTCTTGTCTGATTTAGGTATCATACATCAATTTTCTTAGTTCCAAATTTAAGTTGAAAGATTTGGGTTCCTTGAAGTAGTCTATGGGCTTAGAAATTTCACTGGCATTTATTGATCAATCACAGAAAGTATACACTAGATATTCTCAAGGTTACTGGTTTGCAAGGGGCTAAACCAACTTTGGTACCTATGAATCAAAATCATTCCCTGGTTGCTGATACAGCTAGCTACAAAAGACTCATTGGCAGATTGATCTATTTAACTATTACCAGGCAAGATATTAACTATGCAGTACATATCCTTAGTCAATACATGTCCTCACCAAGGATTATTTAGTTGTTGCACATAAACTAATTAGATATCTAAAAGGTATTGCAGGCCAAGGGTGGTTGTTTTTTAGCCATGCTTCTCCTATCCCCCAATCCTATTGTGATGTTGACTAGGCTATTAGTAAAGATACTAGGAGATCACTTTCTGGTTATTGTGTTCTTCTTGGAGAGTCATTAGTTTCCTGGAAATGTAAAAAGACAAAATACTGTGGCTAGATCTTCAGCAGAGGCTGAATATAGATAGATCAATGGCTAATGACTGTTGTGAGTTCACTTGGTTGAAGTCTATTCTCAAGGATTTTAGGTGTTTCTCATTCTTCTTCTATTACACTATTTTGTGACAATGAGGTTGCCTTACATATTGCTTCAAATCCCGTTTTTCATGAGTGTGTACTAAACACATTGAGATTGATTGTCATCTAGTTCAAAACCACCTTCTTATTCAAGATGTCATTTCTACTACTTATTTGCCTACATCTGAGTAACCTGCAGATTTATTTACCAAGGCTCTATTTCTTGTTCATTTGCATCATCTACTTTCCAAGTTTCACACTACCAACTTCTATCATCACATCAGAAGCAATATATCACAAGTCAAATAGTTAGTTACAATTAGTAAATGTCTTGATTGCTTTATCCCTGTCATGTATAAATATAATCAATCAACATATGTAATAGTAAGAACATCAATTGTTGTGTTTTCATTTTTACATTCAGCCTGTGACAGTCTTGGCCATTTTCTGCATCCTTATCTTAAAGAGTCACCATGATTAGAGATTGACACGTCTCCACTTAAATGCATAGAAGATGGGATAAACGAATGTAAAGGGCCCATGCCTTCTAATCTTGATATTGCTCGACTAGGACACCTGCCCCAATCAGTTTGAAAATTCTTAGTATGGAATGAAGTTGTTTTCTATCGACCACTTGCATCATTTACATGTACCCCAGTAACCCCACCATATAAAATTACAAAACAAGTGATAACTGTATACTTGGTCCCATATAGAACCTTTATTTTTATCATTTGTACCTCAAACTTTCGGATGGAATCCCTAATTTTTCATGGAGTGAAAACATATTGGTGGTGCCATTGCATACGCAGTGTCCAGTTTGTGACCAAATATAGGTTAATCTTTACAAGGAGTTGCACTCCTGGCCTTGCCTGCACACTGCACAGGGTGATTCAACAAGGAACAGGACCACACCCCAATCTGATCTAACAACCATATAGACCGGAAGAACAAAATTAAGTTGTTCTCGCGAACAAATTGATTGTATCGTCCATTTGTTCACTGGGAACAAATTCATTTTGTTCTTCCGATCCAACTTTTATGTCTAATTTTCCTGTCCACGTAGAAATACTCCAAAAAATATAGGCATAAATCAACTATCAGTTGGTTGTGAGAATGTTTATATAGTACAAAGTTGAAAACAAGACGCACGGTCATATACATCTATATCATCATTAGAAATGCAAAGGTAGACTCATCTCTATCATCTATTACACCAGGCCGGATCTGTATACAAGGTCATATATAGAATCAATGATTTGTTTGTTTTACAAGTGTACGAAGGGGAAGGAAGTGAAACGTGATCAGAACAAGAGAAGGCACAAAACCATGCAACAACAGAGGAAAAAACATACTCTGCCAAGCGACTTATCAGCCTCCATTACATGCCTTCTAAACCTTGGATTATTGTTACCTGTTAGATGATAAGAATTTGGATAAGTGTATAAAGTTGTTTCTGAGTTTCCGAAAAGCCTTGCATAGACCATTTCTCCAAACACCCCAATCATTGGGTTTGTTGCAGTTGTACCGCTGAGGCTGAGCATGGGATTGGTACCATAGCTACTGGGAAGAGAATAATATGGTTGTGGCTGTTGTTGATAACTGCGATGATGCAGTTGCTGAGTTGGCCTCGTACTTGTGCTAAATGGAGTAGTTGTAAGAGTGTTGATACCGCATCTGGGAGTGGAAGGCCTTTGTGGTATGACCATACCAAGATGTGGAGCCTTGGCTTCTGAAGATTTTGTAGTTAGGCCGCGACCATAGAGAGGGACTAAGGTCTCTTGTGAAACTACAGATTTGCATACCGGGCATTGTGGCCGGTGGTGGTCGGGGTTTTCAGCAGACATACTCTGGTAATGAATCCATTTGTAAATGCAAGGCCAGCAATAGAGATGACCACATAGGGTGACCACTGGATCATGCACACAGTCTAGACAGATGTTGCAGTCAAAACCACCTGTAGGATCATGTTCAAACCCATCGACCGCAGCAGAGACAGATTTACACTTCTGTAGAGAACCTCCATCACTTTCATTGGAGTCGGCCAAAGCCACAGCCTCTTGAAAGTATTGCCCCATGGCCATTTGATCTGTGCTGCTTCAAAGTATATCTTTCTTAATTTTCAACGCCTGGAAAATATATAGCAAGAAATAGGAGGTTAGGGTGTTGGAATTCTCAACAACTCATGGAAATGATTATACAAGAAGCTGAAGACATTAAAGTGGCAACTTAAAATATATTAATTTTGATCTAAATAATTGTGCGCAGAACCAATAGTGTTGTTCCCAAACAAGAAGAACTAAAGTCTAAACAAATTCTGGAACAGAACTACTAAACAAGCTCAAGTCCTTAACAGGATGCACATGTCTGAGTGACAAACAGCAAAATAGACCAAGCCAAAAACTAGAGAATCGTACTCGTATCTCTTCATATATTGTTTTTTTTTAAAAAAAACTCTCTGAGCAGCCTCAGAGTTCCCTGCTAGGAATTTCAGAGACAGATGGCACCAACACCAAACCAGGAAGACACAATAAGATATATGAATAATTGGAAGAGAACTTAACAGCAGACCAACTGAGAATAAAGGAGTTACTTCCAAGATTTAGGATATTTTTGTGCAACTAGGAGGGATGCGGACGATGTCACCAAGAAAGGAGTTACTTTTGGAATTTAGCAATGTTTATATTACCGCAGTAGTCCTATAACTACGTAGGATGCCAATGAGCTGTAACTCCATAGTCTAAGGCTTCAAGAGGAAGAGGGCAAATCTCTTCTTAGTGCTTAAAGGTGGGATAAAGCAAGGAACATTATTGTGCTAGTAGGGGTTTGTGTTTGAACGTGTCTTTGTGCAATATGCCCAAAGATATGTCAAGTATATACCCTGTTTCTTCCTCCCGGCACCCTGCATAAACTGGAACCCACTGAATATTGAACCCCCAGTTGATTAGCTATCCAAGTGTCTCAAACACCGGATTATAAACTGGAGGATGTTATTTTAGCACAGTAGTTATGATTTAGGGGAGCAGATAACAAGGTAGATACAGCCAAAGGGCTGAAAAAAGAAAAAGAAAAGGGAAGGAAAAATGAAAACTTGTGCAAAAAGTGTGAGACCAGAGCAGCGTATTCAGGTAAATAAAGCCAACCATATGCCGTGTTAAGATTCTCTACACAACAAGAACGACAGACTTCTTGACGGCAGATGAAGAAATAACATTATTAGCCAATTAAATATCCATCATTTTTACTTGAGCAAGTAACCCAGAAAAGCATATCAAAAAAACAGGATAGTTAAAGCGATCTGGTAGAAGAAAACTGGTAGACATCCTTAACTGGTTCAGAGAAAAGAAGTCAAGAGGCACAGGTATCGAAACTTTGACGAAACAGAGATATGACTCCATAAACTCGAAAGATCTAAAAATTAGAAATTTCTTAGCAGATCGTTAAAGAATAAAACAAAAATTATTCAAAAAAGAAAAAAACAGAGATGCATAAGAGAGAGTACATACCAAAATCGGAGGCCGACTTCGATAAATGTTGGGATATTTCCGAAATCAGGGATAGAACCAAATTCCGATTGGCGGCTGGAACAGAAAAACGTCTTTATATTTGTGTGTGTGTGTGTGAGAGAGAGAGAGAGAGAGAGTATGAAAAGTTGCAGAGATTGAAACCTAGGAACGGAGATTGCGTGAGAATAGCTGAATATATAGAGAGAGAGTGAGATGGAGGGTTTCTCAATATCAATTAAGGAAATTGTTATTTTCATTTCGTTTTATTTATATTAATATGGATTTCAGTTATTATTTACGTAAGGAAAGTCTTCTAAAATTATCATATTTTTTTTGTGTGAAAATATTAATTTTTTAAATTAATTAAATATATTTATATATACATTTAAATTGTACGTTTAAAATTACGTTAAATAGTAATAAATGAATGGGGAAGAAAGTATTGTAAAAGAAGATAGAAATATTTTATTATCATTTTAAAATATATCCAAGTATAAAATTTTAATAAATGAGGAGATAGAAAATTATGTGACTTGAGTGTGAGATTTTGAAAGTACAAATTTTTTTTTTTGTGCTAATTTGAACACAGCCGCATCACATAATTTTAACCCCTTAACATAGGTTGTATCATATTATTCGGATCAATGGTCTTTCCTAAAATTGAATATATATATATATATATATATATATATATATATATATATATATTATAATTAATTAATTACAAAAATATTACGTCAACTTGAAAATTAAATCCGAATGTATTTAAATTTTAATTATTTATATTTTGATCATTAATAAGGATAAAAATATAAATACATAAAATTCAATTTTTGGAGCTAAATTAATTATAGAAACAAAGTGGATAAAAACGTCAGAAATCCTACGCGGCGCGAAACCACCAATGGGCCCCAGCTGACGTGCCACTTACTTTGGTTTGCAGTGCAGGGCGCGATGTTCAACTGATTCTCTCTCTGTCACTCTGTGATTCACATTTTCTTTCTTTATTTTATTTGTACTCATTTAATTAAGGAAACTTCGTAGTCCATTTTCTTTCTTTCTTTCTTTCATTTTGGTTTTATTCGACACCTCCCCAATCTTTTTCCACCTGCTGCAGGGACCCCTCTCCATACATATCCATTTAATATGGATGGAGCTATCCTTTCGAACCTTATCCGTCTTCTGAAAAAACACCTCATACCCGTTCCGTTATCCAATTATTGTTTTTTTAAAAAAACTACATTTTTAAAAAATATTTTTTAATTCAAAATCAAACAACATACAATATTTTTATTACTCCAACGTAGAGCTGTAAACGAATCGAACCGTTCGCGAACCGGTTCGGTTCGGTTCGAGTTCGGTTCAGTTCGAGTTCAAGTTCTAGTTGATTGTTTAATCGAGTCGAGTTCGCACAAGGTGTTCCGTTCATTTGCTCGATCAAACATGTTCCCGAACAATGTGGTTCGGTTCACTTGTGTTCGCGAACAGTTCGAGTTCGATTTGACTCGATAAGTTCGAGTTCGGGTTCTGCTCGATTGTTCGAGTTCGGCTCGATTGTTCGAGTTCGATATAGGTTCGAGGTGTTCGATTTCTTATATATATATATTCACTTTAAATTGTTTCTAAAATTCTACATATAAATAATTAATTTTGGTTATTTCATATTAAATTCTAATTTTTTGTCTTATCAATAATGGTTAAATTTGTAGTAATTTTCTTTTTTTATTACTTAAACATCTTTTTGTGTTTTTAATAATTGATTGTAATTAAATATTTTTATTAAATAATTAATAAATAATAATGTGTACTTTTTGACCTCTAAATTTTAATGAAAATAATTTTTGTATTTTCATAAGAATTTTAACAATGATTGTTGGATTATTATAATTTACATCCCTAATAATTTAATAGATTATAAGTTAGAACCCATGTCATAAATCACATAAATAAAGTCACTAATCATCATGCAATGACAATTTGATATTAATTAAAAAAATGATACAATACAGTTGCTTACATTTACACGAGTTATTAAAATTATCAAATCGAGATACATAATAGAGAAATCAAGTTATCAAAGTATCAAAACTTCACTAATAGAGTAATAGTCATTGTACAATTAGTCAATTACTATTGTATATTAACATCAACTATCAATTATATAATTAAAAGTGTAAAATTAATTACACAATTAAGTAATTAAGTAACTCGTGTAATCATGTTTATCATTTACACAATTAAGTAATCATGTTTAGTGTAAAAACTAAAAAGTTGTTGAGAAAAGTCCAATTCAACAATATATCACAGACTCACAGTACCGTTTGCATGAAATTAAAATGAGTTATTAATTTAAATTAGAATAAGCAATTTTTAAAAAAAAAATGAAACAAAGTCTCTAAATATCTTTGAACCTTTTATCGTAGAATCGTAGTTAATTTATTTAGTTTTAAACAATATAATTATGAAAATTATAAACTTTTTATAAAGTAATTCTCAAGATTTATTGTATTAAAAAGTTAATTATCACATCCCTTTTGAATTAAAAATATTTTCTATCGACTTTGAAAATTCATACTTGACTTGATCAATCGATCTTATTACTTATATTTCAGAATAAATGCAATTTTTGGTACTAATACATTTAAAGGTTAAAAATATTAGTCTATAAGTCTATTAGACATTAAATTAATTTAAATCAACTAAATTTACATTATTTTAAATATTACAATTTTACAATTTCATTATAAAAAAATTAAAATAAGACTCTTTTTATGAAATAGATAAAATATTATTCATTTATTCAAGACTAATTATATAATAAATTATAATATTGATCACTAGTCCACTACTACTAATTTAATATTATATATATATATGATAATATGATATATATATATATATATATATATATATATATATATATATATCCTATTCCTAAATAAGTTAAAATAACAAAACTAATACAAAATAACAAAATACAAATAACAAAACTAATATTAGTTGTTAACTTTTAAGTTCTAATTCTAAATTCTAACTTCTAAATTTTCAGTAATCAATTTTGGGATAAATGATGATTATAATATTTGGTTTAATTTTTGATTGAATTACTAAGAGTTAGAGAATATATTTTTGGTATTTATTTAACTGTTTTTAATTTGCTTCCGAGTTCTTAGTTTTCTCAGTTCAGTGCATTAGTAAATGTTCGTGAACTTGATTTGTTCGATTATGTTCGCGAACTCGATCACTTTCGCGAACTCGATCACGTTCGCGAACTCGATCATGTTCACGAACAGTTCGCGAACATCAATCGAACCGAACTCGTACAAAGCTTCTAGTTCGACAGACTTACTCGAACCTGTGACGCCCCCAGAATAGGTCCAGTCAACTCAACCCATTCTGAGTCGCCAAATACATGGAACAGAATCCAAATATAATCTTTTATATCACACGGTCGTGCAAAATACGACCACACAACTGTGAGTGTCAATACAAATATGTAAAAAATATTAACATTCAAACTAAGTCCTCATTATAATTATTATCACACTATTTATTAGAAATAGTGAGGACTATTACTGCTCTAACTCGGACCATCACTCTGTCCCCCGACTAGTTCCTGCGACATTCTCATTTCCTGAAGAGGACAATAGATGAAAAGGGTGAGCTCAACTAGCCTAGTAAAGAATATTATAACTAAGATAATGGAAAATAAATTATCGTTAGTCTTCAACAATTCAGATAAAATATTATGGACAACAAGTTTTAGATCAATATTCGCAGCGGAAATAACAATTCATTAGAAGAGTTAAGTAAAGAATGAAGTCTACTATCTTCTATGATTTAAAAGTCCATCATCAATATTTTATCCCTGTAACATCAATCAATATACATCTCGAATCAAATATTCATCTTTGCACTACAGGCCAAAGATATTCATTTGTATCACCAGTGGTCATGTTCATCTCAATATTTGTTCATCTTTGCACTACGGGCCAAAGATATTCATCAGATAATTATTCATCTTTGCTCTACAGGCCAAAGATATTCAGTTATATCACCATTTAGTACTGAGGATGATGAAAAATAATATAAATAACGAATCCAGTGAGATAAAGGACAAAGATTAGGGATTCGTATTTTAGTTTATCCAAGTTCATGAATATTCCATAATAATATTTTGTGGAGCAAAATTCAAGAATAAAGATCAAAACTTGGATCTAATCAAAGATAGGAACTTTAACAAGCAACTTGAACAAAAAGAAGAAAATTTAATTTTTCCGTGAATAATGTCGTATACGTGAATAGTAATTCCGACGGAAAAAGTAAGAATTTCATAATAAAATCCATGACAATATTTTGGTATAATGATATTGAAAAAAATAACATCGTTTACGAAAGAAAATAACATCCTTTACGTTAATCGGAGAGTAGTTTTGACTGAAATATCAGATATTATGTGGACAAAAACTTGCACTGTTATCAACACTCAAAGTATCTAAATACTCACAAGAAATACGCTCAATATTATAAAGAGAAAATTTTCTGATTCTGGTGTGATTTTCATTTCTAACTAAGCACCATATTTATAAGAAAATGCTAGGATGCCAAAGTTGACTAACTGAACCATCGGACCAATTCTTCAACCTACATCTTTAAAAATCTTCAGCCACCACTTTTGGAAACAAAATTTCTCACATGTTATATATATATATATATATATATATATATATATATATATATATATATATATATATTTATTTATTTATTTATTTATTTTTGAAACTTCAATAATTCATAATAAATAGTCTTTTTGTCAGAAAAATACAAATTCTATGTCTTTTTCATAGGAAATTTAATTCTCTACAACTTTGTAGAAGGAAGTTTTTCTAAATTTCCAACCAAAAATGGCCGAAATCCACAAACAGATGATTTTCCACACCAAAATACTGATAAAAATACCTCAGCACTAATTCCTTCTTTTATATCCACAAAATAAATATTTTCTTATCATATAAATTAATAATTAATTATTCACAATTAATATTACAGAACTACAATATTGACAACCAGGTCATTTCCAAGAAAGAGGGGACTTTTCGATAAAGATTTCTCCTTACTGGCGCGTAATTAGATTAACCTAACCCCTTTTCTCGACAGAACTTCCTTAGACATTGCCAATAATGCTATCTAATAATATTATTCAAATAATATGAATTATTGATTGGATAATATAAAATACTGTGCACTGACAATTATTGAATCAATAAAATATTATGTAATTATCAATGTAGCAATTATTGAATCAATAATATAAAATATTAAACAGTAATTATTGAGTAGTGACTTCTTACGTAAGAATCAATAATTAGAATTACTGTGCAATACCATGTGCTACTGTGCAACAACGCGTATTACTGTATTTTTATCACCGGGTATTTCAACAGTTTAACGGTAACAGTTTTACCGTTATTTTATAAAAATATTATTTCTGTCACTTTCTATATCCGACAGTTATTCAGTTATGGGGCCCACAAATGGCTGCGCCGTCGTACGAATATTCCCCGACAATAAGAATATTCCACGACCAAACGAATATTCCCCGACAACAATGAATATTTTATAACCACTTGCTCATTTTAAAATATTTGCGCATTTTACCCACAACTTACTACATTAATTAAATCAACCCCTTACTATTTCAAAATAATATTTTTACGAAAATTAAATCTTTATTTATAAAATTCGGGGTCTTACATCCTCCCCTCCTTATGAAATTTCGTCCTCGAAATTGATGTACGTACCTGGGGTGTCGAAGAGGTGAAGATACATCGCTTTCATTTTCAATTCTAACTCCCAGGTCATTTCCTCAATAGCATGGTCTCTCCACAAAACTTTAACTTGAGGTATAATTTTCGAGCGTCGGACATGCTCCTTCCTATCCAAGATCTTGACAGGTACCTCCTCGTACGTTAAATCTTCGGCTATCTTGTCTGGTTCTAACTCAATAATGTGGTTTGAATCTTTCACATATTTACGCAACACGGATATGTAAAAAACATTATGAACACGAGACATACTTGTAGGTAAAGCGAGTTTATAGGCAATATTTTTTACTCGGTCAAGAATCTCAAATGGACCAATGAATAGTGGATTGAGCTTTCCTCTCTTGCCAAATCTCGTAACTCCCTTCCATGGAGCAACACATAATAACACGTGGTTCCCAATATTAAATTCCACGTCCTTTCGATGAATATCCGCATAACTCTTTTGTCGTTCCTGTGCCGTTTGTATACATTGCCGGATCAATTGAATCTTTTCTGTAGTCATATGTACTAACTCCAGTCCCAACAATGTTGCTTCACCCACCTCATCCCAGCATACTGGAGAGCGACACTTTCGTCCATACAACGCTTCGAATGGAGTCACGCCTCTACTTGCCTGATAATTGTTGTTGTAGGAGAATTCCACCAATAGTAAGTACTTTTCCCAACTCCCTTTGAAGTCTAAAATACAGAGTCTCAATAGATCATCAAGAGTTTGAATAGTCCTTTTCGATTGTCCGTCCGTTTGAGGGTGATATGCCGAATTGAATCATAAATCTGTGCCCATATCTTTCTACAAACTGACCCAAAATCGTGAAGTAAATCTGGGGTCACGATTCAAAACTATGGATACTGGTATGCCATGCAACCTCACAATCTCATTCACGTATATACGAGCAAGACGTTCATGGGAATAAGTCTCCCGTATTGGTAAGAAATGAGCAGACTTGGTTAATCTATCGACAATAACCCAAATCACATCTATACCTTGAGAAACCTTGGAAAGACCCGTAACGAAATCCATGGTAATGTGTTCCCACTTCCACCTTGAAATCTCAAGTGGTTGCAATGGACCTTTTGGCACTTGATGCTCCGTCTTGACACGTTGACATGTTAAACACCTCGAGATGAACTCCGCGATCTCTTTTTTCATATTGCTCCACCAAAATGTATGTCGAAGATCACGATACATTTTGGTACTCCCAGGATGGATTGCAAACGGTGTGTTGTGTGCCTCCATCATGATTCTATACTTTAAGTCAGAATCGTTAGGAACACAAAGTCTGGAGTTGACTCGAAGTATTCTTTCTTCATCAATCCTTGTTTCTAAAATAGCACCTTCTTGCATCTTCTTTCTCATATTCATTAGCTCTGGGTCTGTAGCTTGGGCAGCTTTAACTTTATCAATCAAAGCTGGTTCCACGTGTATACTAACATCATCGCATGGGTCCCCGAAGTCTTGAACTCTATCTTCATCTTTTGTAAATCATACAAAATGGGCCTTAATAGCATCACATTTGTTCTCGCATATGATCTTCTACTCAACGCGTCAGCTGCCACGTTCGCTTTTTCAGGATAGTATTGGATGGTATGATCGTAATCTTTCAACAGCTCAAGCCAACGTCGCTGCCGCATGTTGAGTTCCTTGTGAGTGAAGAAATATTTGAGGCTCTTATGATCCGTATAGATCTTCACTTTCTCTCCATACAAGTAGTGTCTCCAGATCTTTAATGCGAAAATGACAGTTGCCAATTCTAAATCATGAGTAGGATAATTTCTCTCATATTCTTTGAGTTGTCGCGAGGCATAGGATATGACTTTCCCATGTTGCATGAGAACACATCCTAACCCTTTGTCCGAAGCGCTGCTGTAAATGACAAATCCATCCGAACCAGATGGTATCGTCAGAACAGGTGCCGAAATAAGTCTCCTCTTGAGCTCTTGGAAGCTCTTCTTGCATTCCTCGTTCCATACGAATTTTGTATCTTTCCGAGTCAGCTGAGTTAATGGAGTAGCGATTCGAGAAAATCCCTCTACGAACCTCCGATAATAACCAGCTAAGCCTAGTAAGCTTCGTACTTCGGTCACCGACTTAGGTTGCTCCTAACTTTGTATTGCTTCAATCTTCGCTGGGTCAACAGATACTCCACGTTTCGATACAACGTGCCCAAGGAATGCTACTTCAAGTCAAAACTCGCATTTCTTCAGCTTGGCATATAGCTTGTTCTCACGAAGCTTTTGAAGTACCAACTTCAAGTGATGCTCATGATCTTCACGACTTCTGGAATAGATGAGGATGCCATCAATAAAGACAACAACGAACTGATCCAAATATTTCTTAAATACACGGTTCATCATATCCATGAAATCAGCAGGAGCATTAGTCAATCCAAAAGAAATGACTAAAAACTCATAATGCCCGTACCGAGTTCTGAAGGCAGTCTTCGGAATATCCTCAGTTTTAATCTTCAGCAGATGATATCCAGAACGAAAATCGATCTTTGAAAAGAATTGTGCTTCTTGCAACTGGTCGAACAGGTCATCAATACGAGGTAGCGGATACCTATTCTTGATGGTGACATGATTCAACTCCCGATAGTCAATACAAAGTCGCATACTCCCGTCTTTCTTCTTTACGAATAAAACAGGAGCACCCCAAGGAGATGTACTAGGACAAATGAAACCGATGTCTAACAACTCCTGTAGTTGGACCTTTAACTCCTAAAGTTCAATAGGAGCCATTCGATATGGGTTTTTAGAAATAAATTTTGTACCGAACTCAAGTTAATAAAGAATTCAACTTCACGTTCTGGGGGTAGACCGGGAAGTTCTTCGGAAAATACATCAGAAAACTCATTAACAACGGAAATATTATTCAAATCTGACGTATTCTGGTTTAGATCAGTAACATGAGCTAAGAAAGCTTGACATCCGTTTTTCAATAAACGAATAGCTTTGTGACTTGAAATGACATTGACAGATTTTAGTGGTTTGGTGGTTTAAATTCGCACAACAAGTTGGTTAAAAATATAAAAACTAACAACCTTACGAAAACAATCAATTTTGGCATGGTAAGTGGTTAACCAGTCAATTCCTAAAATCACGTCAAATGCAAGTATTTTCAAAGATATAAGATCAACAGGTAGGGTGAGGGTACCAATTTGAATCAAGCAAGATTTGTAAACTGTAGATGTAACGAAAGTTTCTCCTAACGGAGTTTCAACAGATAAGTCAAAGTCCAACTTCTCAGGTGTCAAATTTAATCGTTGAGCACAAGCAGGTAAAATAAATGAATGGGTAGCACCGGTATCTAACAAGGTATAAATTTCGCAAGAGTTTATGATTAGCTTACCTATAATCACCTCGTGTGGGTTCCTCGTATTTTGGGCTATCACAACAAACGCTCTTCCAAGAATCACCGACTTTGACTTGTCCGAAACCGCCTTTGGAATCACCACCCCCGCTGGACTTGGTTTCGCTACAAGAAAATCTCGAGCTATATGTCCTTCTTTTCTACAGTTATAGCATGCTTTGAATTGTTGTGGATGGTTTGGGTTGATGTGTCCCTCTTTCCCGCATTTATAGCATACGATCGGTGGTCGTTCTCCTCCCCTAAAAATAGTTGATCCTGGTGCTGATGTTGACGTCTTCACGTTCTCATTGTTGTACCTTCTCTTCTTGAAATCTCCTCCCGATTCGCTTTTTCTACTATCATGGCCACGATTACCACCGGAGTGGTTATCGCTTCTGTCATGATACTTTCCTCCCCGTTGATTGTCATTGTTCCGATGACTGCTGCTGGAAGACCCCAACTTTTATGAATGAAGATTTAGTTTTCTTTATATATTATTTCGAAACAGTAAGGTGTTGTTTTGATAAATATGAAAGTTATGGGTGAAATGTGCAAACATTTTTAAAATGAGCAAGTGGTTATAAAATATTCTTGTTGTCGGGGAATATTCGTTTGGTCGTAGAATATTCTTGTTGTCGGAAAATATTCGTACGACGGCGCAGCTATTTGTGGGCCCCCACAACGGAATAACTGTCGGATATAGAAAGCGACAGAAATAACTTTTTTACAAAATAACGGCGTGGTTGTTACCGTTAGTACTGTTGAAATAACCGGTGGTTAAAATACAGTGATGCACGGTGTTGCATAGTAGCACACGGTATTACACAGTATTTCGAACACGGTAGTACTGTTCAATATTTTATATTATTGACTCAATAATTGTTACGTTGATATTTTATATTATTGACTCAATAATTGCTGCATTGATATTTTATTGACTCAATAATTGCTACGTTGCTATTTTTTATGATTGATTCAATAATGGCTACAGTTGATATTTTGTAGTATTGATTCAATAATTGTCGTTGCACAGTATTTCACGTTATCAACTCAATAATTCATATTATTTAAATAATATTATTAGATAGCATTATTGACAATGTCTAAGGAAGTTCTGTCTAGGAGGGGTTATTTAATTGCGCGCCAGTAAGGAGAAGTCCTTATCGGAAGGCCCCCTCTGTCCTGGGAACGACCTGGTTGTTAATATTGTAGTTCTATAATATTATTTGTTAATAATTAATTATTGATTTATATGATAAGGAAATATTTATTTTGTGGATATTAAAGAAGGAATTGGCGCTGGTGAGTTTTTTATCAATATTTTGGTGTGAGAAATTATCTATTTTTGGATTTCGGATAATTTATGTTTAGAATTTGGAAAAACTTCCTTCTACAAAGTTGTAGAGAATTAAATTTCCTATGGAAGGACATAGAATTTATATTTTTCTGACAAAGGGGCTATTTATTATGAATTATTGAAGTTTCAGAAAATATATATATTTAATGGTTGGGCCCCACTTTTGTTGAAATCTGATTTTTTTGGTAGCAGCCGGCGGCTGGAGAATTTTAAAAATAATAATATTATTTTATTATTTTAGTCTCCTTTGGCATCCTAAGCTTTTCCTATAAATAGGGTGCTTAGGTTAGAATTGAAAATCACACCAGAAGCAGAAGTTTTCTCTCTCTATAATATCGAGCGTATTTTTGTGCGTATTTCAATACTTTGAGTATTAGTATTCAGTGCAAGTTTCTTTCGATATTATATCCGATATTCCAATCAGAGGTACTATCTTTTTGAGGTAAGGGATGTTATTTTCTTTCGTAAATGATGTTATTCTTTTCAATATCATTATACAAAAATATTGTCATGGATTTTATGTTGAAATTCTTACTTTTTCCGTCGGGGTTACTATTCACGTATACGGCACTATTCACGTATATGGCACTATTCACGGAAAAACTAAATTTTCTTCTATTTGTCCAAATTGCTTGTTAAGGTTACTATCTTTGATTGTATCCAAGTTTTGAGCTTTATTCTTGAATTTTGCTCCATAATTGATTATTACGAGGTATTTTTGAATTGGATATACTAAAATACGAATCCTTAGTCTCTGTCTTTTATCTCACTGGATTCGTTTTTTTTAAATGTTTTTCATCATTCTCAGTCCTAAAAGATGAATGATTACTTGATGAATATCTTTGGCCTGTAGAGCAAAGATGAATGATTACTTGATGAATATCTTTGGCCTGTAGAGCAAAGATGAATGATTACCTGATGAATATCTTTGGCCTGTAGTGCAAAGATGACAGGTGTTGAGATGAATATGACCACTGATGATACAAATGAATATCTTTGGCCTGTAGTGCAAAGATGAATATTTGATTCGAGATGTATATTGATTGATGTTACAGGGATAAAATATTGATGATGGACTTTTAAATCATAGAAGATAGTAAACTTGATTCTCTGCTTAACTTTTCTAATGAATTGTTATTTCCGCTGCGAATTTTGATCTAAAGTTGGTTGTCCATTATATTTTATCTTATTTGTTGAAGACTAACGATAATTTGTTTTCCATTATCTTAGTCATAATATTCTTTACTGAGCTAGTTGAGCTCACCCTTTTCATCTGTTGTCCTCTTCAGAAAATGAGAATGTTGCGGGAACTAGTCGGGGGACAGAGTGATGGTCCGAGTTAGAGCAGTAGTAGTCCTCACTATTTCTGATAAATAGTGTGATAATAATTGTAATGGGGACTTAGTATGAATCTTAATATTTTCTACATATTTGTATTGACACTCACAGTTGTGTGGTCGTATTTTGCACGACCGTATGATATAAAGTTTGTATTTGAATTCTGTACCATGTATTTGGCGACTCAGAATGGGTTGGGTTGAATGGACCTATTCTGGGGGGCGTCACAATTGGTATCAGAGCTTAGGGATATGATCTCTGGCGGAGATCGGGGAATAGAACTAGGAGGGGAGAGACGAGTAAATCCTTCGCTAGTGTGTCCTACCTAAGCTTATGTGGTATTTAATTGGTCAGTCGGAGCATAGGGTTAATATGTGATATGTTGATTTGTTTAATTAACCCTTGTTTTATGGCAGTATTTGAGAATGGCAGCTGAGAATGTTAACAACGAAGTGAATGAGACCGTGGAGACACCTTTAATCGTTAACCAGGAGAACGTGCAACAAGAAGGCAATGTTCATCCTGAAAATAACGCTGGTCAGACGATAAACGATGAGATGTTTAGAAGTTTTTTGCAGTTTATGCAAAACCAGACGAGGGAGACTCGTGTGCAACATACAGGTGGAGATAATAACAACACACGAGCTGTCACTGCCAAGCAGTTCAAAGAATTGGGACCACCAGAGTTTCTGGGAAAGCCAGATCCGATCAAGGCGGAGACGTGGATTAAACAAATTACCAAGATATTTGATGTCTTGGGATGCACGGAGGAACAGAAGGTTCCATTCGCCACGTTTATGTTCCGTGGAAAGGCAGATTACTGGTGGGAATCCGTGAAGCGTACCCAGCCTGCCGCACTTAAGATGTCTTGGGAAGCGTTCCAGAAATTATTTAATGACAAGTACTTTCCTGAAAGTATTAGTCATATGAAGGAAGTAGAATTTATTAGACTCGAACAAAATAACATGACGGTATCCCAGTACGAGGCTAAGTTCGCGGAGCTGTCCAGGTTTGCACCTCATTTGGTGGAGAATGAGGAACGTATGACGCGGATGTTTCTAAGAGGTTTGAAACCCGAAATACGTCAATACCTCATTTCTCATAAATTTTCTTTATATTCGGATGTAGTAAATAGGGCCCAGTTATTAGAACGAGATAATGATTATGTTCAACCGAGGGACCACAACCAAGGTCGTACCGGTGGCAGCAGTCATCGGAGCAATGACAACCAGCGAGGAGGAAAGTATGACAGAAGCGGTAACCACTCCGGTGGTTATCGTGGCCATGATAGTAGAAGAAGCGAATCGGGAGGAGATTTCAAGAAGAGAAGGTACAACAATGAGAACGCGAAGACGTCGACATCAGCACCAGCATCAACTGTTTCGAGGGGAGGAGAACGACCACCGGTCGTATGCTTTAAATGCGGGAAAGAGGGACATATCAGCCCAAACTGCCCACAACAGTTCAAAGGATGCTATAACTGTGGAAAAGAAGGACATATAGCTCGAGATTGTCTTGTTACGAAACCAAGTTCAGCGAGGGTGGTGATTCCAAAGGCGGTTGCAGACAAGTCAAAGTCGGTGATTCCTGGAAGAGCGTTTGTCGTGACAGCCCAAAACGCGAGAAATCCACACGAGGTGATTACGGGTAAGCTGATCATAAACTCTTGCGAAGTTTACACCTTGTTAGATACCGGTGCTACCCATTCTTTTATTTCACCTGCTTGTGCTCAACGTTTGAACTTGACTTCTGGTAAATTAGACTTTGACTTATCTGTTGAAACTCCGTTAGGAGAAACCTTTGTTACATCTACAGTTTACAAATCTTGCTTGATTCAGATTGGTACCCTTACCTTACCTGTTGATCTTATATCTTTGAAAATACTTGCATTTGACGTGATTTTAGGAATTGACTGGTTAACCACTTACCATGCCAAAATTGATTGTTTTCGTAAGGTTGTTAGTTTTCATATTCCTAATCAACCTGTTGTGCGAATTCAAACCACCAAACCACTAAAATCAGTCAATATCATTTCAAATCCCAAGGCTATTCGTTTATTGAAAAACGGATGTCAAGCTTTCTTAGCTCATGTCACTGATCTAAACCAGAATACATCAGATTTGAATGATATTTCCGTTGTTAATGAGTTTCCCGATGTATTTCCCGAAGAACTTCCCGGTCTACCCCCAGAACGTGAAGTTGAATTCTTTGTTGACCTTGAGCCCGGTACAAAGCCCATTTCTAAAACCCCATATCGAATGGCTCCTATTGAACTTCAGGAGTTAAAGATCCAATTACAAGAGTTGTTAGATATCGGTTTTATTCGTCCTAGTACGTCTCCTTGGGGTGCTCCTGTTTTATTCGTAAAGAAGAAAGACGGGAGTATGCGACTTTGTATTGACTATCGGGAGTTGAACCATGTCACCATTAAGAATAGGTATCCGTTACCTCGTATTGATGACCTGTTCGACCAGTTGCAAGGAGCACAATTCTTTTCAAAGATCGATCTTCGTTCTGGATATCATCAGTTGAAGATTAAAATTGAGGATATTCCAAAGACTGCTTTTAGAACACGGTACGGGCATTATGAGTTCTTAGTCATGTCTTTTGGATTGACTAATGCTCCTGCTGCTTTCATGGATATGATGAACCGTGTATTTAAGGAGTATTTAGATCAATTCGTTGTTGTCTTTATTGATGACATTCTCATTTATTCTAAAAGCCGTGAAGATCATGAACACCATTTGAAGTTAGTACTTCAAAAGCTTCGTGAGAACAAGCTATATGCCAAGCTGAAGAAATGCGAGTTTTGGCTTGAGGAAGTAGCATTCCTTGGGCACGTGGTATCGAAACGTAGAGTATCTGTTGACCCGGTGAAGATTGAAGCAATACAAAGTTGGGAGCAACCTAAGTCGGTGACCGAAGTACGAAGCTTTCTGGGCTTAGCTGGTTATTATCGGAGATTCGTAGAGGGATTTTCTTGAATCGCTACTCCATTAACTCAGTTGACTCGGAAAGATACGAAATTCGTTTGGAGAGAGGAATGCGAGAAGAGCTTCCAAGAGCTCAAGAGGAGACTTATTTCGGCACCTGTTCTGACAATACCATCTGGTTCGGATGGATTTGTTATTTACAGCGATGCTTCGGGCAAAGGGTAATCATTCATCTTTGCTCTACATGCCAAAGATATTCAGTTATATCACTATTTAGGACTGAGAATGATAAAAAATAATATAAATAACGAATCCAGTGAGATAAAGGATAAAGATTAGGGATTCGTAATTTATTTTATCCAAGTTCAATAATACTCCGTAATAATCAATTGTGGAGCAAAATTCAAGAATAAGGATCAAAACTTGGATCCAATCAAAGATAGAAACCTTAACAGGCAACTTGGACAAATAAAAAAAATTAATTTTTTCATGAATAGTGCTGTATACGTGAATAGTGTCGTACACGTGAATAGTAATTCCGACGAAAAAAGTAAGAATTTTATAATAAAATCCATGACAATATTTTGGTATAATGATATTGAAAAGAATAACATCGTTTACGAAAGAAATACTCACAAAAATACGTTCGATATTATAGAGAGAATTTTTTTTGATTCTGGTGGGATTTTCATTTCTAACTAAGCACCCTATTTATATGAAAATGCTATGACACCAATATTGACTTTTGAAACCATGGGGCACACTTGTTTTGATTTTTTCTAGCTGCTGCCCATTTCATTCAAAGCATCCAAAAATCAGCATTTTCCGCAAAAAAAAATAAATGTGGGGTCCACCATTCTGTTTAAAAAAATATTTATTCCGAAACTTCAATAATTCATAATAAATAACCCTTTTATCAGAAAAATATGAATTCTATGTCCTTTTCATATAAAATTTAATTCTCTACAACTTTGTAGAAGGAAGTTTTTCCAAATTTCTAACGTAAAATGACCGAAATTCACAAACAGATAATTTTTTACACCAAAATACTGATAAAAACACCTCAGCAATAATTTCTTCTTTTATATCCACAAAATAAATATATCCTTATCATATAAATCAATAATTAATTATTCCCAAATAATATTATAGAACTATATTATTGACAACCAGGTCGTTCCCAGAAAAGAGAGGGATTTCCGATAAGGATTTTTTCTTACTGGCGCGCAATTAGATTAACCTAACCCCTTTGCTCGACAGAACTTCCTTAGACATTGCCAATAATGCTATCTAATAATATTATTCAAATAATATTAATTATTAATTTGATAATATAAAATACTGTGCAGTGACAATTATTAAATCAATAATACAAAATATCAACTGTAGCAATTATTGAATCAATCATATAAAATATCTACGTAACAATTATTGAGTCAATAGTCTAAAATATTGAACAGTAATCACTGTAATAATAATTGAGTAAGTGCCTTCTTACGTAAGAATCAATAATTTAAAATACTGTGCAATACCGTGTGCTACTGTGCAACAACGCGTATTACTGTATTTAAACCACCGGGTATTTCAACAGTACTAACAATAACAACTACGTTGTTATTTTATAAAAAGGTTATTTCTGTCGCTTTCTATATCTAACAGTTATTCCGTTGTGGGGCCCACAAATGGCTGCGCCGTCGTACGAATATTCCCCGACAACAAGAATATTTCACGACCAAACGAATATTTTCCGACAACAAGGAATATTTTATAACCACTTGCTCATTTTGAAATATTTGCGCATTTTACTCACAACTTACTACATTAATTAAATCAACCCCTTACTATTTTAAAATAATATATAAAGAAAATTAAATCTTTATTTATAAAATTTGGGGTCTTACAATTACTCTATTACTGAATTCTCGATACGTACATTGAAGACTTGATTTCTCTATTCTCTATCTCGATTTGGCAATTTCAATAGAGAATTTATATTTTCACAAGAAAAATTAATATTTTCACAAGGCCTCACTCGCATGAATGTGGGTCCTGTTTACTATTCATGTGAGAGGAGCCTTGTGAAAATATTAATTTTTTTGTGAAAATATCAATTCCTTTTCAATAACTCATGTACATGTAAGTAACTGTATTGTATCATTATTTAATTAATGTCAAACTGTCATTGCATGATAATTAATGATTTTATTTATGTGTTTTATGACATGAGTTATAATTTATTAAATTATTTGGGATGTAAATTATAATAATTCAACAATCATTGTTCAAAATTTTATAATAATTAAATTAGAATTTAGAGGTGAAGAAGTACACATTATTATTTATTAATTATTTAATAAAAAATTTACTTATAATAAATTATTAAAAAAACAAAAAGATGATTAGGTAATAAAAAAAAACTACAAATTTAACAATTATTAGTAGACCTGACAAACGGGCCGGGCTAGTCCAAACGGGTCGGGCCGTCGACGGACCGGGCCAAAACGGGCTTTTCTTAATTATGTTTTTTTGCAAGAATTTTTTTATTATATTTGCCAATTAAATACTTCACAATGTTAACAATAAAATGGTAACCACAAAAGGAAAATGGATGAAAAAGCCATTGCAAAATACTGAATACGAACAGTGTTTTGTCATATAAAATAATCCTGATATTTCTTTTTTGTTCCAATCCAATATCCATCATAAGCACAATATCTCCATAATGTGTTGCATTTTCACTGGAGGGAAGTTCTGGTTGCAGTGAGGGAGTAAATGTGTTCAAATCAAGGAGTGAAATACAAGGACAGCAGAGTATGTGAAATGCCTGCAAATTTATTTTTTCTTAGTTCACATTTGGATTCTCTCTTCCAAACTTTAACCTGGTAATTGTATAACCCTTTCGAGTCATGTAATTTTTATGCCATTCATGTGACATCATGATGTCCTTTGTATATATGAAATATATGGATGGTCAACTGCAACTCTAATTCTCTAGTAACTAGCTTCTCTGGCTGGCACATTGAACAAAAAACAGAAGGATATCCATTTGATACCATGGATGTAAGACCCCGGATTTTATGAAATAAAAGTATTCAATTTTTCTATTTAGTAAATGGTTAAATTGATAAAAGTTTAAAGTTAAAGGTGATATATGTAAATTTTCTAAAATAAGCAAGTGGTTATAAAAATATTCATTGTTGTCGGAGAATATTCGTACGACGACGCAGCCATTTGTGGGCCCTATAACGAAAAACTGTCGGATAAAGAAAACGACAAGAATAGTTTTCTAAAAATAACGGCGGAGTTGTTACCGTTAACACTGTTGGAATACCCGGTGGTTAAAATTATATAATACACATTGTTGTATAGTAACACACGGTATTGCACATTATTTTTGTAACGCCCCCAAAATAGGTCCAATCCACCCAACCTATTTTGGGTCGCCACTAATACACTCAATAAAAATTTAAATACAAATATTTCTGTTTACAACTATTACCATGTCGTATATAGTACAACAGTATCCGCATCCAAATTATCATAATATCGTATCAAATAAGACAACAATTATTTGTGAGTTTTAAAACAATAATCATACTCAACTGTGACCCTCAAGGCCCAACCTTGGACAGCACCTCACTCTATTTGAGTCACCAATATCAACTGTTAAATAACGTGTAGAATACGACACACGTATTTAAATTTTTAAGTTCCTCGTATAACTATTATGCCACCTTGTTCTATAACTTGATGAGGATCGCGACTAACTCGAGACACCACTTTATATTCATGTCCTCTCTGCTAGTTCCAGCTACAGTTTTATTTCCTGAAAAGAATTGTGAAGCAAAAGGGGTGAGCACAAATAGCTCAGTAAAGAATATCATGACAAAGATAATTAAATTATCAATAGCATTCATCAGTAGTAAATCAGAGATTTAAAACGTATGGTAGATGATAAAAATTATCAACCATAATTGCAGCGGAATCAACAATCCATTAGGAAGTCAATTAGAACACAATGTCCACTATCTTCTCCCAATTAAAAGTCCATCATCAATATTTTATTCCTGTAAATATATTCATAAATCAATAACTCATCTTTGCACTACAGGCCAAAGATATTCATAAATTAACAACTCATCTTTGCACTACAGGCCAAAGATATTTATAAATCAACAACTCATCTTTGCACTACAGGCCAAAGATATTCATAAATCAACAACTCATCTTTGCACTACAGGCCAAAGATATTCAACTGTATACCAATCAACATTTCATTTTTAATAATAACTTGAAGAACAAATAATAATCTCTTACAATAATATGGAGCATGAAAGAAAATGATATTCTTTTACCATAATATGAAAAAGTGATACCTCTCACCATAAAAATGGTACCCCTTACCTTAATTAGCACGTGACTGGATTTTGCTTTCTATAAAATTGATCAACCTGAACAATGCTTGTATTTTTTATCAACACTTGGAGTAACCTTACACTCAAAAAAAATATTCTCAATATTATCCTCACAATATTATAATAAAAAAATTTTATACTCTTGGTGTAGTCATTATGTTTGTTTAGTTACTCAACCGAGTAACCTATTTATACTAAAAATAGAGAAAATAACTAGCACATCAACTTTTACAAAATAACCCAATGAGCTATATAAAAAAATATTGGTAGCGTAATTTATGGTCCCACAGAAGAAATTATACCAACTTGTACACGTTTTAACAATATTTATTCAATAATAGAGTTGTGGTCCATACTACTTTAGAAAAAGTAAAATATCGGCAAGTCCTGACAAACTTACTTTTGTAAAAAAAAATAATTGAGCAAGCATCTGCATATCATCAACACATTTTAACCATCAATTATTTACACCTTTTTAATCTTTCAACAATTATTCACCATCATTATTATAGACTCACAATACTTTCAACTGATTTTATCATAACTGTTATTTATTAACATACGTAATAAATAATTACATGCATGATAGGAAAAAAATAAAGGTCCGATCTCTAAAAATTTTAGAGGCCTCAGTGGTGTCTTCATCGGCACAACTCACTTACCCCCGAATAAATCCAGGGCTCAACTTACCCCCGAATAAATTCAGGGCGTGAGACCACTTGAGCATATAGGAGTTCACCAAGACTCGAACCCACGTTAATGGGGACTTATGTCCGACTTCTCACCACTAAGCCACCATCTCAAGTGATGATAAAATACAATAATATAATTATATAAATATTTATCATAACTTGTACGTTTACATTTCGACACCTCATGAGCTTACTACCACTTCAAAAATATTTGAAATATTATTCTGAATTTTTCAAACAACTTTCACATTTTTCGGATTATCCGATAATTTTTTATAATTATTTCTATTAATAAAAACTATCATTTAATAGCTTTAAAATAGAAATACTAACTCCACATACTTTTATATCTTTAAAATATCATCAATATTAATCTTATATTATTATAAGATTTTTCAATAAACTTCATAATTTTCCACCATTCATAGAATTTTTCATTAATTTCCTCTATTTTTAAACTAACTATAAATAGCGTAAAAATACAAGAAAGTATTTATGTTACTCAATAAATTTTCAAAATTGTCCAGAAACTATAAAATAATATTATATGATTTTTCACCAAGTTTCATAATTTTTTCATCATTCATAGAATTTTCTATGAATTTTCTCTATTTTTAAACCAACTATAAATAGTTTAAAAATACCATAATTACTTCTGCTTTTCCATAATTCATCAAAAATTTACAAAAACTCTAAATTAATATAATAAGATTTCTGTAAAAATATTTCAGCCCAAATAATTTTTCTGATAATTTAATTAAAATTTCTAATATTCAGAAACTTCAATAATTCATAGTAATTAGTCCTTTTATCAGAAAAATACAGATCTTATGTCTTTTTCATGTAAAATTTAATTCTCTACAACTTTGTAGAAGAAAGCTTTCCCAAATTCTGACTCTAACATTGAGAGATATTCTTACCGAAAAATTCTCCTTGAAGATTTCTGAACCAGCCACCTCATAAAATTCATAACAAATCATACGTTAACCTTAACGGTTCAGAATTTGTGGACATATACTCAACTTATATATGTATAACATATCCAAAAATTACAATGATCCAATGGTCGGATTAAAAATTATAACTCACGCAATAGAGCTTAAGAACATTAATTTTTCTGACTATGAGTCCTTCGGACCAGTTTCACTCAAACAGTCACCACAAAAAATTCACAAAGAATTTTTGGGTGATTCAAAATTCTGCGTTTAGCTTACTTCCAGAGCTTTCTTTTGATATATGGCTCATCTCCTAACTCATTATACTCAAAGAGTTATGAATTTTACAAAATCAAGTAGTAAACTAATTTTTCTGAAAATTTTAAGAATTTTGTTCTTCATTTGATTTCTTGATTTCTCTCGTTTGATCGTTGTTTATACAAGTTTAAATCATCTAAATCAAGTATGAACAAAATCTCTTCATATAAAATTCATGAAAACTTAAATCTGAAAATAAGTTAAGAATTTTAAAATTACCTCTTTATCAAATTTTTCTTTCCTTCTTCTTCTTCTTCTTCTTCTTCTTCTTCTTCTTCTTCCTTTTTCTATTTCTCTCTCTCTCTTCCTTCTTCTCCTTTCCTCCACCGAAAGGGAATGGGGGTGTAAAAGAGCCTCCACTTTTTTTTCTTTTTATTTTGTTTCTTTCCTCCTCTTTTTCCTTTTCTCTCTCCCTTTTTTTCTTCTTTTTTTCCCTCTTTTCTTCCTTTCCTTTTCTCTTTTCTTTTCTTCCACCAATTCTTGTCCCCCCGTGATCTTCATTACTCAGCCGCCCACATGAGCTGTTCTTTCAAAAAATATTATTTCCTTTCCTCTTTTATTAACTCACTTATTCAATTAATTGTTCGTTTGATCAATTATTAATTTAATATTTTAAAATTTTAGAATATTAATCATAAATTAAATTAGACTTTTATTTTATAAAAGTCGGGGTCTTACAATTTTTATATTATTGTTAATTCAATAATTGCTACTGCACAGTATTTTTTATTATCAGATCAATAATTCATATTATTTGAAAAATATTATTAGATAACATTATTGGCAATGTCCAAAGAAGTTCTGTCAAGAAAAGGGGTTAGGTTAATCTAATTGCGCGCCAGTAAGGAGAAATCCTTATCGGAAAGCCCCCTCTTTCTTGGGAACGACCTGGTTGTCAATATTGTAGTTCTATAATATTATTTGTGAATAATTAATTATTGATTTATATGATAAAAAAATATTTATTTTATGTGGATATAAAAGAAGAAATTAATGTTGAGTTGTTTTTATCAGTATTTTGGTGTGAAAAATCATCCGTTTATAAATTTCGGACATTTTCTGTTTGGAATTTGGAAAAACTTTCTTTTGCAAAGTTGTAGAGAATTAAATTTCCTATGAAAAAGACATAAGATTTGAATTTTTCTGATAAAAGGACTATTTTTCATGAATTATTGAAGTTCCAGAATATTGGGTCGAAAGTGATTTTTGATGTTAAAAATATTTTTTTAATAAAAAACATTTTTTGTGGGTGGGACCCACTGGTGGGCTGATGAATTTGGTCAAAGGTGGGCTTGAATTTTTTTTTAATAAAATATTATTTTATTAAATTTTCTGCTTTGGTGTTCTAAGCATTTTCCTATAAATAGGATGCTGAATTAGAATTTGAAAATCACACCAGAATTAGAAGTTTTCTCTCTCTATAATATCGAGCGTATTTTTGTGAGTATTTCGATACTTTGAGTGTTGTTAAACAGTGCAAGTGTTCTTCAGCATTATATCCGATATTCTAGTCAGAAGTAATATTCTTTTGAAGTAAGGGATGGTAAGGGATATTATTTTTTTCAAAAATGATGTTATTCTTTTAATATCATTATACCAAAATATTGATATGAATTTTATTGTGAAATTTTTACCTTTTCGTGTCGGAGTTACTATTCACGTATACGGCACTATTCACGTATACGGTACTATTCACGAAGTATAATTTTTCTTATGAAATTTCTACCTTTTTCATGTCGAGATTACTATTCACGTATACGACACTATTTACGTATACGGCACTATTCACGGAGTACTATGCACGGGGTACTATTCACGACAAAATTAATTTATTTTTCTAACCAAATTATTGTTGAGTTATGAATCTTACTCTTGAAATTAAATCCATGTTTTGATCACATTATTCTTATTATCACATATAACCTTTTTATAATTCTGGTGATGAAATTTCTCTTTGACTTGAGTGTAAAGATGGGTAGATTATTGGTATGATCATGATTATGAATTCTCTTTGGCCAATAGTGCAAAGATGAATTGTTGACTAGTATGTTCATGACCATTGAATTTACAATTGAATATCTTTAGCTTAAGGGCAAAGGTGAATTGATCAACATGGTTATAATTATTGTTTATATAAATTTTGAAATGATTAGATATTTCTTTGAGATATGAATATCTTTGGCCTGTAGTGCAAAGATGACCTGTTATTGAATATCTTTGGCCGTAGTGCAAAGATGACCTGTTGTTGAATATCTTTGGCCTGAGTGCAAAGATGAAATGATTAACATGATTATGAACAGAAACTGTGATTTGGTATAACCATGATATTTGATGTTTCAGGTATAGACGGGTGATAAAAATTATCTTCGTCCTGGGTGCGAAGAGGAATTCATCAAGATAATTATGATCATGAACTTACATGATTGTGGACAGAAATTGTTGATTGATGTTACAGGGATAAATTATTGTTGATGGACTTTTAACATGGAGAAAAAAACAGACATTTTGGTATATTTGACTCTTCTAATGGATTGCTCGTTCCGCTGCAATTATGGTTGAAAATGTTTATCATCTACCATATATTTAAATCTCTGATTTATTACTGATGAAAACTATTGATAATTTAATTATCTTTAGTTATAATATTCTTTACTGGGCTATTTGTGCTCACCCTTTTGCTTCACAATTCTTTTCAGGTAATAAGAGTGTAGCTTGGTCGAGCGGGGATAACAAGAGAATAGAGTAATGGTCGGTGACTGTTGAGTTTCTCAATACATTATAAAACAGCATGACAATATATAATTGTATTGAGAACTTTAAATGTGTGTGTCGTATTGTATACGCTATTTAACCGTTGATTTTGGTGACCCAATAGGGTAACGTGTTGTCCAAGGTTGAAGCACCATGAAAGTTACATTTTGGTATCAGTGGTATTTATATTAAAACTCACAGTTTAACTGTGGTCGTATTTTGTACGACAGTTTAAAAGTTAAAAATTGAAGATTTATATTTGAATTTTTATCAAGTGTATTAGTGGCGACCCAGAATAGGTTGGATGGATTGGACCTATTTTGAGGGCGTTACAATGGACCCCACCCAGGTAATTCCGAGCTTTTTCCACAGTAACTACTCATTGAAGTACATTTTGAAACAGATTAAATGCAAATCCTGCACATAAAACAGGAACCAACCCCCTAAAAATAAGGCTGCGCCTTGCTGGAGATTCATCACTGCATGACCAATCAAAGGAATCAGTCTTGGAACAATCAGTCTTCACGGGCCACGGGCCGGGCCAAAATGGTCCAGTTTTACGTGGGCTAATATTAAAGCCCATAGCCCATGTTTTTGCGGACGGACTTGGGCCTCTTTTGCCAGGTCTAATTATTAGTAAGACAAACTTTATAATTTAATATGAAATAATCAATTATTTGTATTTAGAATTTTAGAAATAATTTAAACATGTAATTAAGAAATCGAACTACTCGAACCGATCTCGAACTTATCGAACCAACTCGAACCTATCGAGCCGAACCGATCTCGAATTTATCGAACCGAACTCAAACTTACCGAACCGAACTCGAACTGTTCGCGAACAAAAACGAACCGAACCACATGATTCACGAACATGTTCGATCGAGCAATCGAACAGAACACTCTGTGCGAACTCGACTCGACTAGACGAGCAAATTGAACTCGAACCGAACTCGAATCGAACCGGTTCGCAAACAGTTCGATTCGTTTGCAGCCCTAGTTCACACAAACAAGACCAATAGGCTCTAAATACTGTGCACCGCTCAAAGAAGGGAGTGATTTGCATGAAATTAATTTTGATCAATTAATCAATACAGTATTGATGCGCAAATCGGAAGGTAATTTTTATATCTGCGTAACTAAAATAATAACTAAACTAAAATATAATTGTGTAAACTTGTACTGTGTACATCTAATTATATATCTAAGTAAGTGGAGTATACAAGTAAGAAACGAAAGTTTGTTAATTAACTTAGGGGGTGTTTGATAAAAATTGAATGAATCTGAATTTGAATGAAAAAAATTATTTGATAATTAACATGTCTGAAACATCTGAATGACATAATTTTATTATTTTACCCCTCTGAAAAAATTCAAAGTTGTTGTAAATTTATTTAATATTATTTAATATAATAGTTAATATTTTTTTTAAATTTTTTATTTTATTTTATTTATCTGATCATTCTGTCATTTAGTCAAAAGAATCTGACTTAACCATTCAGGTCAATTATCTAACCGATTCAACAATTCAGATAATTTTTTTTTAAAATAAACACACTTAATAATTAATTAATTTAATCATTCAAATGTATTCAATCCTAAATAAAAAGCACCTTAAACTAATACGCCGGTTGCGAAACGTATATTATGGAGTACCTCAAAGTCAAGACGCACACCTGGTCGCCACCAGCCAGCCTGCCACGGTCTGTGCCATTGAAGGAAGGTTAGGTGACTAACAAATCGTTGGACTATTCAAAAAGTCAAAACCCGGTCAAAGTTACTAAGAATATTAATATTTTCAGAAGCTTCATTATTTGTTTCTTTTGACAATAATACCCCCAAAGATATCGCCCATGTAGTAAAATGTTTTCGTACTACCGTGTAAACTTTTGCATTGGCATATTAAGTAAAACGTACACATCTTTTAAGAAATAAGAATAAACAAAGTCTCTTATTTCATGGAAAATTATACTCCCTTATATATATATATATATATATATATATATATATATAAATTTCTTAATATGTGTCTTTAGGGCACATGTTAATCACACAGTTCAAGAGAATATTAACTTAAACTGTGTGAATATTCCTTAAACTTGGTGCAAATGCAAAAATTAAAATAATATGCACACAATTCAAGAGAATATTCTCTTGAATTATGTGCTTAGCATGTATCCTAAGGACACATATTAAATAGACCCATAAAAGTTACGTGAATGCCAAAATACGAAATGATAAACTGGTGGAAAATGAGGTTCTAAATACTAACAATTTATTCTCTCATGTCCAAAAAGAAAATATATATATATAAAAAATAACATCTATCCTTACATGAATATTCTTGCATTTTTGTAAGCCGGCTAATATGAATGAGAAAAATGGAAGAGATATGATTAAAGATTTGACAACTATTAGAATCGTACTTCATTAAAAAAAAATCCCGAGTTAAAACGACTTTTATACGTGTATTTATGAGATATAATTCATAACAAGAATAAAGTTGTCTTTATAACATATTTCAGTCGTCCATTTTCGTCCATCGAATGATAAAATTAATTTTTCGTCAGCAATTTAATTATACAGACAAAAAAATTATTCAAAATACCCCGCCAAATTCAAAATTCTTTTGAATTCCGGGCTCCGCAGTATTAAACTGCATATGCCAAATTCAAACGCAATACTCAGTTGCTCTCTCTCCATCCTAATTTTCTTACTCTACCGTTCACTATTAACTCAAACAAACCACACCCAAATCCATTACTAACCCTTCATTCTTTTTCAAACTTTGACATAGTTAATTTGATTTTCAAGTAAAAGTCTTCCAACAAGATGTAATCGCAAAGGGTCTTCCTCTTTGCTAAAATTGAACTTATATTTCATCGGAACATTATTTAGTTGGCTGTAGTGGGTTGAAAATCAAAATAGATGAAGGCAATGATTACAAAATAGAAAACAGAGCAAGAAACCAACAAATAGGAAGATCCATTTGTGTCCCCAAAATCAACATATGACCCATCTCCACAATTAGAAAGCAATATTGGGGTTCACCCACCAATACAACCCAAAACCTAACAGAAGTGACATAATTTCCACCGACGCAAAGGTAAACGGGGTGATCTGTGTTGTGTCAGATGATTCGCCGTGACCGGAGGAGGGTGACAAGAGTAACAATGCAAGATAGAAAGAGACGGCGGAAAGAGCAAGAAGAGGATAACGAGGATATATATATATATATATATATATATATATATATATATATTAAAGTAAGGAAGTTGAACTTACTAAGCTTATCTTGTAAGTTGGTAAATAAACCTAGCGCATCAGAATGATATTTTTGAAATTAACTTGGAAGGAACCAAATTTGACTTTCTGGAAAAAGATTAATTAAATATTTTACGTATCACTTTCTCATTACGTGATTTTATATATATTTTATGTAATGAACCTCGTTAGGAGCTTCTGATCAAATTATTTATGTTTTAATTATTTATATTTTATTTTGTGTTGCACGGCTGATTGGAAAACAAGCTAATTATCTGATACTACCCTATGTGTTGGGAAAAGTACGCCTAAAATAATCTCAATCCCAGGAATTACTTTTCCGTCTTTGTGCAATTAAATAGAAAATCAACAAAACCAATTATGAGAACAAAAATAACAAATAACCATCCACAAGCAAGACACAATATTTAACGTGGAAAAACCCTCTAAAACTAAGAGGTAAAAACCACGGGTCAAACTCCGAATCTCCACTATATCACTAATAATGGGTTTACAATAATCCTCCCAAGTTTTATGTCCTAAAACTTGAGGTTACACAATAAATCAAGAGAATACAAATTTACCTTTAATTAGGTTAAGAAACCTAATTAACTTCACCACCCAAAAACACTCCAAACAATAAAGTCTTCAAGCTTCTATTGAATAGAGATGGTGCCGGATACCCACAAACTGTAATTCTCTCTCTTTATTCTTTTGGTACCTTCTTGCTACCAAGCTTCTCTCATATATCAAATAAGACTCCCCCATAGCCTTATTTATAGTACTCTTTCTAATCCATTCCTATTATGGATTAGAAACAATTTATTCTCCTAATCAAATTAGGGATCACATCTCCTTATTAAATCCTTTTTCAACTTGGATTTCTTTCATGAAATCTCCAATTCCAATATTGCTTTCATTAACCCAATTTCTAATTGGATTAATATCAAGTAAATCCACTTACTTGATCAAAAAGAAAATTAATTCTTTTCTATCTTGGATTCTAATTCTCATGGGTGAGGACCCACACCCAACAATCTCCCCCTCCGAACCCATGAGAGAAGGGATCACCAACCACAACTCCTTAATCGGAGTTAATTCCAACGAAGTCTTGGCTCAACTCAAGCTTCTTGAAATTTTCAACTATCTTCATAACCGGCTTTGTCTCATCGGCATGGTTCTTCTCGATGGGAGGATCTAACTCAAACTTGACAGATTTTTGCTTGCCAAATTCATTCACAACCGCTTTGTAACCTGATTGCGAGCTGTCACTTTCCTTCTTCACTTTTGGTACCCATTTAAAGCGAAGAGCTTTCCTCTCGTGGTTCTCATGCAAGGTTTTTCTCCCATCTCGCATGGCTTTGTACCACACTTTTTTTCGCTTAACTCCCCCATCTTCAACACCTCTCACATGCGCCCGCATCGTGTAAAAAGTGTCTACTTTCTTACCTCTAGTCATCACTAGAGACCCTTTAGTGAGCTTCCACTGACCTTCACCAAAGTAACTTTTATAACCATTCTCATCAAGCTTACCAGTAGAGATCAAATTAAGACGTATATCCGGAACATGTCTGACTTCTTTCAGCATCAACTTGCAACCACTGTTAGTTTTCAAACAAATATCTCCAATGCCTATAATCTTGGATGCACTTTCGTTTCCCATCCGCACATAGCCAAAATCACCACTAGTGTAGGATGTAAAGATTTCACCACGAGAAGTAGCATGGAACGAAGCACCCGAATCAATAATCCAATCATTAACATGGCACTTGGGTTTATCATCACAAACAATGGCTACATCAACATCGGATAGATACACAATCGAATCTTTATCCTCATCCTTTTTCTTAGACTGCTCCTTCTTCAAAAATCTGCACTCTCGCCTTATGTGACCCGGTTTCTGGCAGTAAAAACAAATTATCTCTCTTTTATCTCTCGACCTTCCCCTGAATTTGTCATCTTCAGGTGAGTTTTCCTTTCTGTTTCTGCCCCTACTCTGCGTGACAAAAACTTGTGACTCAGCACTAGTCACTACGGTATCTCTTCGCCTCTGTTCCTCGTTGAACAAACTATCCTTGACTGTATTCATAGTCAGCGTACCATTGGGAGCGGAGTTACTCAGCGACACCACCAGCGTCTCCCAGCTATCAGGCAAAGAGCTCAACAACAATAAAGCCTGCATCTCATCGTCAATAACCATCTTCATCGTACTCAACTGATTTATCAAACTCTGAAAATCACTTAAGTGTTCTGCAACGGAGTTTCCATCCTTGAACTTAGAATTCACAAGCTTCCTAATCAAAAAAGCTTTATTTTGCGCCGTCTTCCTTTCATACATGGACTCCAATTTTTTCCAGAGAGCATAGGCTTCAGTTTCCGTGGCAACATGATGAAACACACTTTGATCAATCCACGATCTAATTAGACCAATAGTCTTCCTATTCATCTTGTTCCACTGCGCGTCACTCTTGTTTGTGGGCTTAACTCCATCGTTCTCAAGTGGCTCGTACAAATCCTTGCAGTAAAGCAAATCCTCCATTCTTGGCTTCCAAATTGCATAATTTGCAGCCTTGAGATTAATCATGCAACCTGCTGTCCAATCCTCCATTTAATTCGCACAAGAAAATCACAAAAATAACCAAGCTTTGATACCACTGTTGGGAAAAGTACGCCTAAAATAATCTCAATCCCAGGAATTACTTTTCCGTCTTTGTGCAATTAAATAGGAAATCAACAAAACCAATTATGAGAACAAAAATAACAAATAACCATCCACAAGCAAGACACAATATTTAACGTGGAAAAACCCTCTAAAACTAAGAGGTAAAAACCACGGGTCAAACTCCGAATCTCCACTATATCACTAATAATGGGTTTACAATAATCCTCCCAAGTTTTATGTCCTAAAACTTGAGGTTACACAATAAATCAAGAGAATACAAATTTACCTTTAATTAGGTTAAGAAACCTAATTAACTTCACCACCCAAAAACACTCCAAACAATAAAGTCTTCAAGCTTCTATTGAATAGAGATGGTGCCGGATACCCACAAACTGTAATTCTCTCTCTTTATTCTTTTGGTACCTTCTTGCTACCAAGCTTCTCTCATATATCAAATAAGACTCCCCCATAGCCTTATTTATAGTACTCTTTCTAATCCATTCCTATTATGGATTAGAAACAATTTATTCTCCTAATCAAATTAGGGATCACATCTCCTTATTAAATCCTTTTTCAACTTGGATTTCTTTCATGAAATCTCCAATTCCAATATTGCTTTCATTAACCCAATTTCTAATTGGATTAATATCAAGTAAATCCACTTACTTGATCAAAAAGAAAATTAATTCTTTTCTATCTTGGATTCTAATTCTCATGGGTGAGGACCCACACCCAACACTATGATAGTAATAAAAATTTAATATTTGACTTCTATCACAATAATGCATTTAGTTATTATCTTAAAATTACATTATTAACAAAAAGTAGGTACTCGTGTGATTTAATTTGATTAGTAAGTTGGCAGAATTGTTCCTAGTAGTCGTTGCACGTAGATGTAACATGTCTACCAAGAAGTGAGTCCTAACCAATAAGAGTTGACCTCAAAATGAATGTAGCTAGTTGTGCAGTTGATAAAACTGTAAATAAATTGACTAGGTACTCCCCTACCTAATTCATGAATAAGTAACTAATTTGATTTTGGCCAACAAGCCAATAATCATCAACCTACCACCCATCATATGTAGATTTAAATCAGATATACAAATACATAACCGGCTGGGCGATCCAGCTCCGACAACCACAAATATTTTATCGCATATATGGACAAAAACGCCTGACGGGATATTAATGTGTAATAAGATAAGATAAGATGTAATGCAATGCAATGAAGACTGGTGTATAGGGAGAGAGTATTGGCAACTGTATATCCATTTCTGTAGAGTATGGTCCCTAGCTACTTCCTACCAATAGATAACTTTAAAAAAAAAAAACAGCTCAGATCGGATGGATTATTGTACAATTGAGTGTGTACATTGGCAAGGAAACTTAAACCACTTGCCCCAAGCATTCACTTGACATTTGCATCAACCACCGCCTTCTTCTTAATGAAATAAATGTCTCCACTGTATGAAAAAAAACAGTTGAAATCATTAAATAAAGACCCAGAAAAATAGTCTGTTATGATTCCTCGCAAGCACAGCACCATAGTCATGAAACCTAACAACTAGAAGTCGAATGGTTTGTAAATTAAAGTAGGTGTGTTATAGCTAGTTGTTTGCATAAAGTCTAAACTTAAGGATGAAAGCCAATCACGATCTTAAACAATTCGACAAGAGCTAAGGTTGATAGGGAATCCCTAGTATTTAAAGTGGGTGGGGGAACTTGCAGCATGCAGTTGTACTATATGAAGCCTACCCTACATCAATTAGAAATAATCTCTCTGTAACCAAGTTTTTGCAAAAGTTATCACCACTGCTTGCATGATCATCACATTGTTTGATATAATTGAAATCAATCATAATGAAAAAATTAACATAAATTAGAGAAAGAGCTAGCCAATTCAATCATTATTAGGATAAGCTGATTTGATAAAAACGGGTATGAATATCAGGAGGGTTCTCTTATAATCTTATCAGCTTTATTAGAAATTCTTCGTCTTTCTCATTTTTTTCTTTTTTCAGATGAAAATCAAGAAACCTATTCTATCCTATTTCCTAGTACCACTTAGGCTAACCCTCAACCCCCTCTCTCACATAATTTAATAATGTTTTTTTAAAAACAAAATTATTAATAATGTAATTCTTTTTTCAGATCACAAATATGTATGTGGTAGATATATATGACATAAAAGGGTACTTTGGATGCATCTGTTAAAAGTATTATTCCTACCACAGGCACAGGGCTCCCTACCTGTAAACTTGCTCTGTTTTAAGACATTTATTTTCTTTTGGTTAATCATACTAATTCAAACATTTAGGAGAAAGAAAATCCTAATTAACTCTAAGACCGGACCGCAATACCAGCAAAGCCGGATTTTAAGTCCAGTTGAAATCATGCATTGCCAAAAATAACTGGTTCTTCCCTCCAAACCTTCTATTAACATTGCTCCAACAAAATATCAAGCCAAGGCACCATAATTATTCAAGAAGTTCAACTTCTGTATTAATAAGTAACTTTTAAAAACATGATAAATGAACCTTCCAAAACTATACAAAATGTAACATATTTTGTTAGATTCGTATGAGACATCATAATGAAAAAAGAATACATGAGAATTAAGAAACAGCTAATGTTGCTAGATATTCACTTACCACTGGCCACGCCTCTATATGAATTTTTCAATGCTGGCGGTAAGACTGGTTTTAGGGACTGCACCGATAACTGAATCTTCTTTCTCGCCATGAGAAAAAAGATTCAGTTATCGGTGCAGTCCCTAAAACCACTCTTTCCGCCAGCATTGAAAAATTCATCTTAACTATTTGCCTGCACTTTTTGCCACATACAATGTCATTAGCTGAGAAAAAAGATTCAGTTATCGGTGCAGTCCCTAAAACCACTCTTACCGCCAGCATTGATAAATTCATATAGTCTGCACTTTTTGCCACATACAATGTCATTCACTTTTTGTTTCTCTTATTATAAAGTCTGCACTTTTTGTAACTGTTTTACAGTATGATTGGGTCATGCCTTATCCTAAAAAGAGTTTAACTTATTTAATTAATTTTATGCATATAAAACAATTATTAATTCAATTAAAACTGAATACAACTTCCTACACCCCCATTTTTCTCTCACATATTTCCTTTCTATTTTCGTATTTTTTTCACAGGTCTTCATCAATTCACAGTTTATTTTTAATTATATTTTTTTTCAATTTTCTTTCTCACGTGCAGAACACATGCATGAATAGTGACAATTTTTAGCAGGACACCAACACCACATAAAAAGAGAGAGTTAATATTGACTATCAGTATTTTTTGTGTCATAAATAGGTTGACACATTTAACACAAAATTAAAATATGTTAAATACGCGTTAGCGACGGGTTAACATGTTTATTTAAAACAATTAAAAAATAAATATGATATGAAGTTGTAATTGTCTCAAGTCTTGAATTTTTATTTTTTAGTTATTTTTTTCTAAATATATTTTTTATTTTTTTAAATACATATTATTGCAACGAATAAATAACATTATTATTTAATAAAAAAGTGAATGACATTGTATGTTTTTATTTTAAAATTTTAATTTGCATACATAACTGTTGCACGGATCGACATGTTTAACATTAATTATTAGGTTAGTGCGACGTATTTTGACACGATTAATTAAATAGATCAAGTTAATGTGACCTATTTAGGGTTGTTCGGGAACTCCTTATTTTAAATAATTTATAAGTTAAAATATAAGTTGACTTATAAGTTGTTTTAAGTTGTGACTTATAAGTAAAAGTGTTCGACATTAATTTTACTTATAAGTCAAAAATTAAGTTAAAATAAGTTATGAGGGTGTTCGGCTCATAATGAATTATAAATTAAAATAATATAAAGATTACTAAGAATGACATTAATAAAAAGATATGTAAAATAGAAGAGGGACAAAATAGACATTACATTTGGTCAAATTAACTTATTTTAAAATGACTTATAAGTCATTTTAAAACAAGTCACAAATAGTTATTTATTTTTTGACTTAAAAACTACTAACTTATAAGTTATACTCCCTCCATCTCAAGATAAAAGTCTTTATTACTATTTCAAGTAGTTCCAAGTTAAATGTCTACTTACCTTAAATGATCTATTTTTACAATAATTTGCCTATAATACCCTTCTTATTAATGGTTATATCTATGTATATTTATGGAGCATCACTAGTAATGTACAGAAAATTATACAATCAAGTGATAATTTAAATATGGATAATTTTATCATCTTATCCTTTTTCTTAATATGCGTAAAAAGTCAACCAAAACTTTTATGACGCAGAAAATATAAAATAAGTAACTCCCAAACATTCAAACACTGACAATTGACTTATAAATTAATTTGATCAACTTATAAATTACTGTGAACACCCCCTTCGAGTAATCCATGTGAATCAACACAACACAAATTCACAATATGAATCGACACGATATGAATTCTTATAACAACATAATTGCCACCCCTATAAAAGAATGACTAATTTTCACTAATGATTTATCAAAAAATATATATATAAATACGAGGCTCGGCTCCATGAAAATTGTTTCTTATAGAAATATCAAAATAAAATAGCGTACCCTGTACCATGCTCTCTACTACCAATAGTAGCACTAGGGCATTGAGCTTCAAATTCTCACAAATCCATGGTCTACATCATCTATTATACCCTACCATCTCTCCTAAAACCCACATGGACTTGCCGCCCAAAACCCTCTTCTCTCCTGCTGTTTCCTCTTATTCTCTCTCATCTCCTCCAATAGAATCTTACAGCGCTGAGGCCACCATCGGCCTCCAAGAATGGCAGGCATGGGGCACAACGTCTCCTGTACCCACCATGGTTGCTGAAATTGTTGAGGATTTGAAAAGTTTAGAGAGGGTGACTAATGCTCAGATGAGCTT
The DNA here is from genome assembly GCA_020205555.1 of Panax stipuleanatus. Classification (NCBI taxonomy): domain Eukaryota; kingdom Viridiplantae; phylum Streptophyta; class Magnoliopsida; order Apiales; family Araliaceae; genus Panax; species Panax stipuleanatus. The sequence continues at coordinate 154,505,536 of CM035118.1, forward strand.
TGGAGGCAATGGTGGCAAAATCCAGGTAATTAGACTGAATGCAAATAGTGCTGGTGATTATTACGTCTATATATTTCTGTATTATGGGTCTCCATATCTGTTTGTTTTAGGTTTCAATTCTGTTTGTGATCTTTACTTCTATTTTTACTGTTAGGAAAATGTGAAAATTAAAGTTCTATATTTCTTGATTTTAAATGATCCGAGCAAGAATGGCAGCAAGTTGAACTTTTTCCCTTCATATTGTGTCATCAACAGAGGAAAAGCTGTTAATAGGAATAACCACAAACAAATCAATAAAGATGGTATGACATTAGGTGGATGACCTACTACCCTGAGTTTGTTATAGGGATATGTAGAATTGAATGGAGCTCTTGCACAAATAATTTGTTAATTTAATTCGGTTCCATTTCATAAATGAGCCTGCTTGTTGGTTCGTTTATGCAATTTTTTTTGCGATGGTGTTAAGACTTGTCTGTTTACTAGTTAGTTTCTGTAATTTTTTGGACTATATGTATGGTATTAAGACTTTTGGTTAAAAATTACACCTTGCGAATGCACCTTGTTCCATAACTCGATCTAGTTGAGTAGGACTAAAAAAAATGGATGGTTGTCTCTTTATATATTTATATGGATATGGTTTACTCATCAAAATAAAAGGTTTTTCTTTCAAGTGCTTTTCTAACTGAGATTTTTGAAGTATTTGCTTGCTATAGTGCCCACAATTTACATCAAATAGATTTCCCTAGTTCCTCTCTTACTTGTAATTTGTACTTTTTATCTTCCTATATGCTGATCTTCAGGGAGAGTTAAAGATGAAAGAGGACAAAAAACACAGAGCAAAATATCAGTCCTTAAGTGATTCTGAGCAAAAAATTCAATTCTTCTCAGCTCGACAAATAGCGTGTCGCTTACTTGGAAGCAGGGGTTACCTTTGTCAGAAGGTATGTAGTTTGCTTGCTCAGAAGACTATTTACTTTTAACGAGATTTTTTAGTATCTCTTTATAACTCATCAAAAAGCTTAGGGGAAATAGTTAGCTATAGGCGGAGCAAATTAGTAGAGCCTGTCTTTGTTTGGTATCACATTCAGAATTGCTTTCCTATACACAAATTTTGTTTTTATGTAGTGCTGGCTTCCTCTGGAAGATTGTATGTGTTCAAGAATCAGGCACTTCTCTCTCTGGCAGGGGATACGGTTCTGGGTTTATATGCATCCAAAGGTATGAAAGTCTATATTTATTCCGTGCAGTAGTTCGTTCTCCTGAGTCATGTAATATCTTATGAAGATGTAATATCTTATGAAGAGCAACTAAGTTTTATGCATTTGCAGGATTTCCTGCGGCAAAATAACACAGGGAAGTTGTTATGGCAAGTATTTGGCGTCCAAGCAGCATCTTTATGTGTCTTTGGCATCGTTGAACATGAAGAAATCATGTGGAATGAATTCATGCATGCAGGTTCCTGTTGTTTTGTTATATGATTTTCTTCTGTTTATCTCAGTTAGGGAGATAACAACAGCTGCTGTAAATCACTAATCCTGCGCGTGTGTGTGTCTACACACACATATACATGAAAGATGTATAAATCACCTGAATAAATTTTTTCATCTATATGTAAACCACTTCTCAAGATTCCTTCTCAAGATTCGCTGCAGCAGTGCAGCCAAGATCAATGTTGCTGCTTTGAGTTCTGGTTACCATCTTTGTTCTTTGGAGAATTTGAAGTAACTCGAGAAGCCTGACAATGGAGCAAGGGCTAGTTCATTGTTAACAGACGTGCATAAATATCAAGATCATCTGAAATTGTGTAGTTACTTGGGAATTTTCCATGATAAAATATTAATTTTGGTTGATATGAAATTATGAATTTGACAAGTCGAGCTTTTCTTTTGTCCTTAGCAGACTGTTTTTTTTGGCAATTGTTAGCCTTGCTCCTGAGTTGAGTTGATGCCTTGATGGTTTTTGTTTGGAACCTTTCTTTGAATTATCAGACTTAGCAGCATTCACCTGATTTATGTTGTGTTAGTAGTTGAGCGAGTAAAATGGTAGCCTTGTGATTGAGATCTACGCTATTTTCAGGGAAGAGCAAGGTCTGGTGCCTTTATCCTAATAAGAACGCAGCAACAAACTCCATTCAGGATATCTTCAGTCAAGATTCTTCGATAGGTTCAGAATTCCCACCTAAGATGGTATGGGTTCATGTCATTAATAAATGCTGAGAGTATCTATATACAAATTTGTCAATAGCTGCAAACTTTCTTTTTCATTTGGAAATATATTGAATTTGAACACTTGCATATTTGTTTAAAGGAAAAGAATTTAAAGAAAAACCCTGAAAGCCCTCTACAAACATGGATATCTTAACTCATTAAAATGATTATTAAAATCAGGCTGTCATACTTTCATGATATGATAAGAAAATGTGAATTGCTCTTATATGCTATTTTCTTGTATGTTCAGGTTCGTGTTTTATTATTATTATTATTCTTTCTTTCAAGCAATCTTGCAAGGTAATAACTTGATGTTCTTTATACTTGCATCAGACAAATCAAGATGAAATTATGCACTTCATTTTGATTGATGGTACTTGGAGCAATTCTGCTGCAATGTTCAGGCGTTTGAAGGTAGTAAATTCATAGCTTAGTAGTCTTATTCATTCAGCATAGTTCATTTTAAACAAATAAATACTCCAGTTTCTAAAGATGTGTTACGTGATCTAGGACAATAGATAGGCCACATATTTTTATGGTGACCACTGACCTCTTGGTACCTGGTGAAAGTAGTATGCCCTCAAACCAATCACATTGGATGTGATAAACATTTACTTTGTAATCTTGTTTATTTATTAATAAAAAAAATTATTTAATTAAAGACATTATTTATTCATGTTTAATAGGTTGAATTAAATAAATGTGATAAACCATAGTTTTGGAGTAATGTTTTTAGAATCATGATGCTGATCATGCTAATGAAATCTAAATTATAGATAGCTTAAAACTAAAATGTTCCTTCCTAATCGTTGGATCATTAATGTGGGGTTGCTGATTCCGAATAGATTAATACATATTATGCTTGTTCTGTTGAAGAGAATGATTGATCTCATAATCATTTGTGTGGAGACACTAAAACAAGTATGTAGGTGCTTATTGGAGAATAAGTTCACTGAACGTTGCTCGCTTAAAGAACATTTAATGGAGTTTTATTTGCATGACAATATGAGTTCCTATAGTTATAGTAGAAGTGATCTTTGGACTTGAGATCATTATAGTACTTTGTGTATTCTGAGTTATACTTTGTCATATTCCTTAATACTTCAGAGTATGTTATAGGGTATGTTTGGGTATAACAAAGTGTACATGAAGGTAACAAAGTGTACATGAAGGTAGGTGAATGATCAACAAATGATCTACCACTTTCAGTAAAGAGAGAATATTCTATGTGATTCGATAAATGACAACTCAGAAATTCTTGGTCAAGGTGAATGAAAATTAGAAAGGAGTTTCTAATTTATATAAATCAGAGTTGTACATTTTGTTAATCGAAATGCATATGATTAAATAAATAAGACTCGTCAATAATTTTATGTCTTATGTTTAATCGGGACATTGTATGGTAGAAAGATTAAATTGTACGATAATTATTCACGGAATAGGTTTTTTGTAATTAAACGTTGAATTCATATTATCCGGATAGTCATGATACAATAACGTAAGGTGTCACTCTTGATGTAGAATAAATATTTATTTATATTTGAATTAAAAGAGTTTAATTCATTATAAATAATATTAGAATGGTTCTAATTTATTTATTCTATTTATCGGCTTAATATTGAACTTAAAAGGTCACACCGCAAAAAGAGAAATATAATTTTTGAAGTAATTGACTTAATAATAGTAATAAATTAAGTATATATAATTTATTGATAGAATAAATTAAATAGCTTAATATTTATAATTAAGTATTTTGAGAAATACTAAATTATAAATGAATAAGAGTAGTCTTATTATTATTATTATTATTATTATTATTATAAATTGGCTAAATAATAATAATTTAGTATTTGGAGAAATACTAATATTTATAATTAAGTATTTGGAGAAATACTAAATTATAAATAAATAAGAAGAGTCTCATTATTATTATTAATTTAGTTCCAAATTAGATTGAGAATTAAATTAAAACCCTAACTCCTAAAAGGTTTAGAAGGGAGGGTTAGTCTATAAATAAGAGGGGTCTTATTGTGAAATAGGCTAATGCCAAGACTAATGCAAGTACTTCTTTTGCAAGTATTCTCAAAACTAGGACTAGTTACTCAAGGTCTTGTAGAACCTAAATATTACTTCTTAAATCAAGATACTCTTGGTGGATCAACTTTAAAGCATTGCACACTTGGGTAGCGAATGTTTGATCCGAGAAATTGGAGAAACACGGAGGATAAAAATATTGGAACTTGAAGATCATAGCAAGGAGTTTTATATTCTTCATAAGGTATATATCTTTTATTCTTCCTCAATTAATAATATTGCATAAGGTGATTCATGGGATTGTAGAAAATTTTAAATTCGATTTATGTCATGCTTTCGCTGTATTACAATGTTGATTGTATGCATGTCTTGTTTTTGCAAACCGACACCTTGCTGAACCTCGTCGATGTTTTACTCAATAGTGCCGGTGTTCATGTATATATGCAGAACCTTACCTTTGCTCGAAATATATCACTATTATGGCATGATAGTAATTAAGATGAAATGCCAGAGTTTTGCACAGGGAGTTTAAATCTAGGGAATTGTTAAATCCACAACATTTTTTGTTATTTTCACAACAAAAGTGTCGTTGTAGGTGTATAGCGATACTTTTGTTGTGGAAATAACATTTTCTGTTGTGGATTTAACAATTTTCTAAATCTATTATGGTTTCAATTTCTAATGCTTGTTTTTCTCGGTCTTATCTTTCAATTTCTGTTTATTTATATTTTAATATTTAGTTATTTCATGGTAAAATTATACTTATATTCAATTCTATTAGAGTGACAACGGCTTTTATCCCAAAATAGTGTTTTGTAATTCTGAGGTTTTTGTGGAAAATCCTTTCAATTGACAATAGGATGCGTTGAAATTTCTCTGCTTAATGTTTTCAGGTATGTTGTTATAATATTCAATTGCCAATTTGTGTTTTGTTCAGGAAAGAGCAAACTCGGTCTGGGGAGAGGACATCCCTTGCATATCTCTCACCATGGGTGCATCTGCAATGCATAAACTCCGGTAAGACATTTCTCTGAGGCTCCTTTTGGTTCATAAATTTGGTGAGGAAAAAGGAAAATAAAACGAAAAGTGTTCCTTGAATATTATTCTAATCTTTTAAAGAAAATCTTCAGTATGATAGTTGAGTGACAAAAAGGCACAGTTGGAGAACATGTTTATAAAATTGGATTTCATTGCTTTGCCTCTTTTACTCCTGTTCAAGATATGGGATCACTTGTTTTGGAACGGAATTAGTAGTTTGTTTTCTCCCAATTTTCACCATAATCAACTAGGGAAATGAATTTCAGTTTCAATTTTGTGAACCAAACGGATAGTTTTCACTTCTCAGTCATTGTTTTCATTAATTAGCCTTGCTCTTCAACTTAATCTTAATTTTCATCAATAAAAAGAAAATAAAAATGTTTTGATGGCGGCAGTCCTCAACCATCATGGGATCGAACCTGTACGGCAGCCGCAGCTGTTGGCCTCCTCTTAGAGCTGCAAAGTGTTCTTCCAGAGCATAGATCATTTGGATTGGATGAAGAAGCTGAAGCAGTTGAGGATGGTGTAGAGATTTTGTTGGAAGCGCTTACAGCTCGACGGCTTCGCATGGGCAGGTCCATAACTCGTAAAGTAAGACACAACCGCAATCTGTTCACAGGCAATAAACACCAATGATAGAGGAGGAGGGTGGCTTAGTTGACACCACAGAATATTATTGCTTTTAGTTTGTAGCATTGCAAGTTCTGAAAGGATGGATACCCCCACCTAGTAAATCCTCGTAATATTTATGAACTTGAACTTGTAGTATCGGTTGATGTTCCTCCTATATATACCCGTATGTGTGTGACACGAGTATTTGTTATTTGATTATTAATATTATTTTTTAAATCAGTGGATTATTATTATTTTTAATTCAAGGCATATGCCTAGGTGCCTTGGATTTTGGTTGAAGTTTTATTAATATTGGAGACAAACTGAATATTAAAATAATATTATGGGGTGGAAAAAAGTATGTATGTCCTCCTCCTATGTATCTATATTTAGTAACTAAACAGAGAGAGTATATACCAGACCAACAACGTCCGTATATTCTTCCCACCATTATTTTGCCGCCTCTCTCTCTGGGGCTTCCGTTATTCTTATTTTTAGGTAAAAAGATTGAAGGGTAAATCTTAAACTGTGAGAGAGAGAGAGGGAGGGAAGGCTTAACCAAAAATCATATTGATTGAGCGTCAACAAGAAGAAGAAGAAGAAGGAGGGAAGACATATACAATGGCGTCACCTCGATATCTGCATTTGCTTCTCTTCTTCCTTCTGGCTAGCTTGGCCTCTTCAACCACCCTTTCAAGTAAATTCATTTCATTTTTACTTGCTAAATTTCAACATTTTAATTTTTTTAATTATGATTAATTATGCAGATGAAATATTTGAAGCTCGAGTGGTTCCGGGACGTACCCTTCTCCAGCAAAAATCGAGTTAGTGGTCTTCTTGTTCCTGATGAATGAATGTACTTATTTTATTTTCCCCTACCTAGTATAGTAAGTAATAATGTGTTTGGATGGTTGGTTGGTTGGTTGGTGGTGGGCAGGTTGTGGCATAGACTTTGAGAATCAAAACTATACAATGATGACGAGCCGGTGTAAAGGACCCAATTACCAAGCCGAGCCTTGTTGCGGGGCTTTAACGGAATTAGCTTGCCCTTTTTCCGAAGAATTGAATGACATGAAAAATGATTGTGCCACTACCTTTTTTAGTTACATTAATCTCTACGGAAAATATCCACCTGGCCTCTTCGCTAATCTCTGCCACGGACGCAAGGACGGTCTTGATTGCTCCCAAGTTCCCCCTAAAACCCCTCCCTCCTCCGACTCCTCCGATGCCTCTGCTCCCCCACCAAAATCCCCAATCCTCATCCTCGCTCTATTATTATTCTTTTTTAACTTTCTTTCTTGAATTCTGCTTTGAATGAATTACTTACTACCTTCTCATCTCATTATGAATTGAAGGACTGATTGGATGCTCTTTTCATTGTTTGGCATGGTAGAGGAGGAAAGGAGTGAAGGATGAGGATGGAAGCTCCCTCAATTTACATATTATTATTATTATTACCTCTATCTATCTCCCTAAATTTTAAGAATACATTGTTTTTTGTTTCATATATACGTACTCATAAATTATTTAGTATTTCCTGTTGAAGTACTGATGAGATGACATTGAATGAGGAGAGGGAGAGGAGAGAAACAATTAAAACAACAGCTGGGAGTCAAGTGCATTAAACCAGAGTAAATTTCGTCGTCATCATCTGAAAGAAAAACTGAAATTACAATTGTTGTCATGCAAAGAGCTACTAAATTGAAGAAAAAATTTCTTCAGGATTTGTGAATATTGTCTGCCACAAAGGTGACAAATATTTACATGATACAAAAGGAAATTATTGGTACAACTTCTGTTCAATGAAACATTAAACAACTCCGAACAAGATGAGCCTGCCTGCCTACCAAAAATTGTCCTCTTCAATAGATGGCTACAATTTGAGCACTAAACCCAACAGCCCAAACCTTCCGTTTGATGTCGTGCCAGCACCAAACTGCAGTGATACAAACTTAAACATATACATGCATGCATTGTATTTTTTTTTCGAATTTTGATATCTGGTCTGGGTGAACTTTGTAGTACGTCTTCTCTACATAAAGGCAGAAATTTTGAGCACACAAAATACTAGTAGTATCTTTGATGATATAAAACGGAGTGAACAGACATTTCAAAAAGGGTCAACTAGGATATGAACTGTAAAAGAGAGCCTTTTATATGTATTCAACCCATGAAAGACTTACGGAGGAATAACAAACACTATAAAAGCAAGGAGATATTTGACTCTCCGCGCCAAAACACATTAATGAGCTAATTATTCAAGTTACTAGATTTCCCACAAGATTACAAGAAAGAATTTCATAGTCTCAGAACTTTCCAGAATCAGACCTATAAATGACTGAAATTGAAACGAAACTTTGACCAATGACTGGTGACCGCATTAAATACTGCCTTCACATAGGAAATCAACCTTTTCAACTCCTCTAAATTGTTCCCTTACCAAGGGCAAAACAAAACCTATATTCTATAATCTTGGCGTTTAACATCATTAAGATTATGTACACGTTGCTGCAATCTCACAAGTGCTAACCAGCAATTTATGTAACAATTGAATTACTACTATATCTTAATCACACGTTATGACTCGTACAGTTTTCCAAACTATTAACTCGTGTTGCTTGTTGTGTCTGACATTGTCTAAAGTTTAAACAAGATAGAAATGTAGCAAAATTTTCATTTAAAGTAATCATTCACAACATGTGAAGGTTACATCACACCATCCCTGTATAATGCATGGCAGCGTAATATTATAAACTCCATAAATATAGAGTAGCAGACATTAAAGTAACTACACTTGAAGAGTACCTTTATATGATCACGATTTAATGGCACCAATAAAACCACTACTGAGAAGCCTCTCCGCATACTTGCCAAGTATATCCACCTCCAAATTCACCTTCTGCCCAACTTTCTTCAATGGTATCACCACATTCCGCTGAGTATACTCCACCAACATAAAATCCAAACACTCTTCTTCATCAAACACCTTCCCCACAGTTAAACTAGTCCCATCCACTGCAATAAATCCTTTCGGCACAATATATTTCAACACCTCAGGTGCAGTCTTAACCTTAATCCATAATGAATCTCCTTCCACCTCTGTCTCACCAATCCCATCCAAGTGTCCCTGCACAAAATGCCCCCCCCCCCCCCCCCAATTCGCGTCGAGGGTTTCACTGGTCGCTCCAAATTAACCAATGAACCTGGCTCCAGTTCAACCAAAGAGGTTTTTCTTAAAGTCTCAGGGGCTAATTGAGTATCGAATTCCGTGGCAGTCAAGCATGTACCATTAGGATGAATTTTCTCGAATTGGGGTTTGGGTTTGTGGGTTTTGAAGAGAAGAGATATAGGGGGAGGTTTGAGGCGGAGGTTGAATTTGAACTGGGTTTCTGCAGAAGTAGTGTTGAGGAGGTTGAAGTTTGAAGGTTTAGGAAGAGAGGGTTTTGGAGAGAGAAATAGATAAGGACATTTTCTTTGGTTGGCCGTTTGTGACAAAGTTTCAGATCGGGAAAATATTTTCGTTGCTAAAAATTGGAAAGTTGCTGTCCAACTTTTTATTAAATCGACATAATCTATTAACCTGGCAATAATTATAGCACAAGGCAACTAATTTGTTTTAGAGAAACATGATCCTCTCCATGCTTTTAGCAACACTAAAACCCAATTAATTCGTTTTTTCTTTTCCTTGTTCTTATTCTGTTCCTACATAATTTCCTTCCTGCTGCCATCTAAATTTTGTGTACTAGAGTAGAGCGAGAATCCTTTTCCTTTGTCGCCCGGCAAAAGTCATGTCAGAGAGTTTATCCTTTTCCGGAGCGGAGGGAATAAATAGTCATGAATTGCTGGGAATTCGGCGCGGAGGGAACAAAGGGCATAGCCGCATAGTCAAGAATTTTTTTTTCTATTTATTTTAAAATGAAAATTGCACCTTTTTTTATTGGTTTCAAATTCTAATATACCTCTATAATTTTGAACTATAATTTTTTTAATATGATATTCAGAAGCCACAAAGCAATGCTATGCTATGCAAGCGTATCAGGAACCTTTCTTCTTCTTCTTCTGCTCTTTGGATGTTTTTATTTCCTTTGTGAGCATCCTTGGGGAGATGGCCATAAGGTATGTACACCTGTTAATTAAGGATAAGCAATAAAGTTAATATAGAACCAGAAAAATAATGAAAACCTCAACACAAAGATTATATTGTGTTCATTTCACCTGAACAATGTCAGTTTTATTCTTGCAAGCTCTACACTCGTAGGAATTCTTTTTGAGATTGGCAATTACAACAATTCCACAAGACTCGCAAACATGATCCCGGTATGCATCACTCTGGTCAAACAACTTCTCTTTGAGAAAATGTGCAGCTCCATGAGCTATCATGCAGTCTCGCTCCATTTCTCCAAATCTTAGTCCTCCATCACGAGATCGCCCTTCAGCAGGCTGCCTAGTAAGAATCTGCACTGGACCCCTCCCACGAGAATGGATCTTGTCGTCCACCATGTGTTTCAACCTCTGGTAGTAAGTTGGGCCCAAGAATATCATAGCAGTCATCCGTCGACCTGTATGACCATTGTACATTGTCTCAAAACCACGCGTTTGATAGCCACATTTGTGAAGGGCTCTGCTGACATTATCCACCTGAAAAAGTATGACATGTTTGTCATAGTGGAATATGATTTATCATATGAAAATTTTCATGTCAATTAGTATATGCTCAGGCTACCAGCACGTGTTCATATAATTTTCCAAATTTTAATATAGGTTTTGAGTCATCATCTGAATGACGGCTAATTATTTTGTAAATACATAAACAAGAATAGTCATTTTTTTATAGATCTGCAAACATATTTGGGCATAGTTTCTTTAGAACTTCCCTGTGATAAATATGGTACGTATTGAAGAGGCCTGCCTAGTCAGTAGTCACAGGTTAATGTTCTTTTTTCCCCCACAACATAAAGTGAAAATCTCAAGGAACTTACGGTGACATCAGTGAAAGGAGTAGCATCTCCTTCCTTTCCCATGTGAGTAGCAACCTTCTCCATGATGCACTCAATAAGCTGACCAATTGTCATCCGAGAAGGAATGGCATGTGAGTTCACAATAATGTCTGGAGTTACACCTTCAATTGTCCACGGCATATCTTCTTGTGTACAAGTCATTCCAACTGTTCCCTTCTGTCCATGCCTACTGCTGAATTTGTCTCCAATTTGAGGTATCCGAACAGACCTCATCCTTAATTTGACAAATCTCAACCCATCCGCATTTGTGGTCAACAGAACCTACCAAAAGAAAATAAAGGATGTATATATATATCAAACATACAAGCTCACAACACTTGTCTGAATCTTTAATAACTACATAAAGCAATAAAACCAGAAAAAGAACAAAAAGAATTTAAAGCTCCACTGCAAAACAAGCTGCAGCCAACTAAGATCCATTGTACCTGATCAACAACTCCACTTTCACTGTGGCGTAAACTTGTGCTATGGTCCTTGCGTGTGTATCTCGAATTTGCTCCTTGAGCATCATCCTGGGCAATAGGTGTAGTCTTTCCAATAATGACATCATCACCTGAGACCCTTGTGCCCTGACATATATACACATTGTTTCTTGAGAACAATCTAGAGTGTAGACTAATAATGTTGCTCAACTACTTACAGGAGGTGCAAGGCCGTCATCATCCAATTTATCATACATCCATGCCGCATTCCCTGAAAACAGAAGCAAATTTTACCCCCCTCCCCCCATTCCACTGAGAAAGAAAATATATTTTAAATGAAGCACTAATTACCATGGTATGATCCCGATTAGGACGTCCAAAATCTTCTTTCACAAGTGTTCCCATCTTCTTCTCTTCATCCCTATGATATGAAACAATATTTAATCTGAGATACAATCACACGGGGGAGCAGAAACAGCTTCAGAATATGATGGATTAATTTATGTCAGCCCATATCACCTGTATGAGCGGAGAAATAGTGATTGGAAGAATCCACGGTCAATCGAAGATTGATTCATGATTACAGAATCTTCTTGGTTATATCCAGAACAGCAGGCAATGGCAACAATAGCATTCTTTCATGAAACAAAGAGCAAAGAAACCCGATCGCTAGTTAAAGGCAAACACATAAACAAGAGTACCAGCTAGCAGTAACCAAATGCTTACTATGCCAGCTGGAAGTAGCCTAAAATGCAAATGCTCCATTGCTCGTGTAGTAACTAAAGGCTTCTGAGGATAGTAGAGAACATAGGCTAGTGTGTCCTGTTTTGAAGCCAAAAAAAAAAGTGAAATGCAAGTGTAAGACGATGAAAGGCAAAATAGAATGCAAAATTATATACAAAGAGAAGAAACTGTTCACACCATTCGTGTCTGGTAATTAGTGACATATTCCCATGGCTTGTTTTCCCATTGCTGATTGATAGGTATTACGAGGGGACTGCGTTGTTTTACCACCATTGGCACTGAAATCAGATATACAAATATATATGGGTTCAAGTCTGCAGAGATCTCAAGCAACAGTACAAACTAACCTGATTATGGTCAGGAAACGGTATGATAGATGCACAAACACCTAATATCAGTGATGGATGGATTTCACAGTGGGTGTAAGTTTCAGAATAAGCCTCATCTGGGTTGACCCTTGAATTTACAAGATCCTGTCAAGTGAAATCATAAGGTATTAAAATTCATAGGCAGGATCAACTCCTCAATCCTCAATAACAACAGGGGTCTATAAAGATCACTTCAAAGTAAGTAAATTAAGAAGTACACTGAATGCTTACATTTATTGTCATGGAAATCATTGTAGTCTCCTCTTCTTCTGTGTCAACAAACTCAATAAATCCTTTTGCCACAAGGTCATGCCAGCCACATTCCTCGGGGGTTTCCTGAGAAAAGAATCAACAAGGCTAGTAGTACCAGAGACGCACGATAATAGCAAATCTTATACAGAGTACATACTCTTCGCTGCAATGCCAGGATATCACGCTTCTTAATAAGCAGTTTTTGTTTATCAACAATAAAAAATGGCCTACTACAGCGGCCACAATCTGTGCAAAGTCGAAGTTCTTTCAAGCGAATGTCACGAATAACTCCAACTTCTGTGTTAACATCAACCTGTAAAGGGAATTTTATAATTATCCCCCAAATCCTTAAAAAGGGCCAACTTACAAATTAATGAAGGTGAAAATTATAATAGAATTAGCAGAATTGTTAAAAGCCTTATTATGTGGTATACAAAACACAAGTAGAGAATTCACATGATAATTCTTGAAAACACTATTATCACTTTTCGAAACTCTAAAACTGGAGTCGAAAATATATTAGATGGCACTAAACTATATGAAACAAATAATTTTAAATAAAGAGATTAACAACGGGGTTATCAGACCTGTCTCCTCAGTTGTCTTAGAGTCCTCACCAATAGCTCGGGATTGCGATGAATTCCAACCCAGCAACCATTTACAAAAATTTTGGTGGCTTGAGGTATAACTGCAGGAGATATTTCCTACAAGTTGAGAGGCATTCATGTCACAATTCTAGTTGAGAAGCTCGAATACTTCCAAGTTCAGCCGGACAGATTCCAGTCTTTCATAAACTAAATACCTCAAAATTTTCTGTACTCCATTCCTCTAAAAACTCCAGAATGGGATTTGCTGCCGAGCCAACTGTTATGTACACCATTAATGCAAGGTTCTTTACCAGACCACATGCCTGAAATAACAGCAGTAAGTACTCTCAAGTTTCATAGTTTCAAAAGGATTTCAATCGTCCCAACAAATTAGAGGATGAAGATCAGCTATAATCGTTACTTGTCCTTCTGGTGTTTCTGCAGGACACATCATTCCCCAATGTGAATTATGCAACTGCCTTGGCTTTGCTAGTTTACCTGGTCAAAAAAAGAAAAAAATCTGTTCACGTCATGGAAGTTACAACAGCAAAGGAACCTTAGCAAATCATAGGTACATTTTGTAAATGGTTTAACCTTCACGCCCAATGGGTGAGTTTAATCGTCGCAAGTGTGACAGAGTGGAGGCATATGTTAAGCAATTCAATACCTGTTGTCACGATGAGGGTAAAACAAAAATTAAAATCCAACATGAAGTACATCAAGTTTATATAAAGTAGTACCCCACCTGTGAAACTCCAGCTCTAGTACCAGCTGCATTTGCTTGCCCCCAGTTCCCAGTTGCCAGAGAGTACTTAAGGCCCCTTGTTATTGTTTTTGCTTTAATTGCAAATTGCAAGTTAACATCCTTTCCATTATCAACACACTGGCTCATGCACAAAAATTTCTCAGTTTATATTATGAGAAGCCTCATAGAAGAAGCTAAGAGGTGAACATCAAGCCAAGAAAAAATCAGTCAAATGATGAAACCTTCTGAACATAGGATCTCACGTCCCTGGTTAACTTTCTAAATAACTGCAACAAGTTAAACATTAATTACAGTCAGAAAGGTGGCCTTGAAGTAGACAATTATATCCAAAAAGTTGGTAAGTAACAAACCATTCGAAACAAGCCTCCAAGTAATGGACCAGCAAGGTCTAGCCTCTTATTCGCATAGTGATCCCTGTCATCTTCTGGCCTTCGTCCAAGTGCGACGAGTAAAAGCCTATTAATGATGTATCTGGAGCAATAGTAAGCATGGAAGTCTCTTAGAAGATAGTTATGTGGCTATAGTGAGGTAAGCCGATAGAATCGTAACATACCCAAAATAATATGCTTTTTTAGTTTCACAGTACTCCCCAACACCAACATGAGGAAGCATTTTCCTTTGAAGGATTTCTCTTGCATACCTGCGACAGATTCAAGCATGTGGTTCATTCTAAATATAGATAATTCATCAAAAGCTTAAACATCAATGAGATGCGCACTTAATCCTCTTTTCCCGCGTGACACCGATTGTAGATCCTCTTTTCCCAATGTAGTCAAGTGCTACCTACAACAAGACAGATAAATGTATTCACTAGTACCTTCTCTTTGGCATCACAAGGGAACAACAATTAGTGATCTCATTCTACCTCAGAGAATCAATAAAGCTATCATCCCCTAGAAGGTGGAAATGGAAGATAAAAAAAAACAAAAATACCTGTTGGTTCTGTATCACAAATGCTTCTTCCAAAGATGGGCGAAGTAACTCCATCATTTGACTATCAGAAAAATTGTAACAGATGTGCTCTAATATATCTTTGTCTGCGACAAAACCTAATGCCCGAAACACAATGATAATTGGAATTTCAGTTCGTATATAAGGAAGTGTAGCACGGATATACTGCCCTGAAGATCCCTGCATTTACACCAAATTCCTCTCAGAATGAGTACTTTCACCCCAATGGAATAAGCAAATTTGGTACTCGAACACTAGCCACATTCTCAATTACCCCTTTGGCACTAGTCCGAGCAAGCATCCTGACAAACATGCCACTAGGTGCCTTGTTCTGGGATTCTGCAATAGACCGAACCTCGGCCACATATGCATACTTGTTAGGCTGCCTTTTCTTAAACACATAGACATGGTTTGTGCTCATCTTTTTCCTGAGAAATAAGAACCTTTTCACTCCCATTGATAATGAAATATCCACCTTGATCAAATGGACACTCTCCAAGCTCAGTTAAGTCCTTCTCTGAGATTTGATACAAACTACAATAGCTTGACCGTAGTATTATTGGAACCTGTATATATGATGATTTATGAAGAAATAAGCAACAATCCGCAATTCATGAAGTTATGTAATTAGTGGCAACATAAATTTAAATACCTTTCCAATAAAAACTTTAGTAAAATCCTGAGTCTCAGTGACTTCTTCACAGTCATAGCCCTTTTTCACAACACTTTTCGTGACATCTACATACAATGGGGACGAGTAGGTCAGGTTCCTAATCCTTGCGGCCTTTGGATACAAAGAGGCAGTCTCTCCATCAGATTCCATCATCATGGGTTTACTCAAGTATATCTGACCAAAGCTGATCCTATAGATACTCCGCACAATAACAAAGAAAATAATTTTAGGCAATTATAACGTCCAGAAAATCAATATAAATTGTTCATTCAAATCAGTATACAGAGATCTGCTATTGGATTTGTTTCAAGTCATATGAACAGATATCTGAGGGTTTAATAGTTCGACTGTAGGAGGTTTTACCCTGAATTTCAAGTTTTAGAAAGTAAAACTATATTAACAAGAAGATGCAACATTTTTGGTCTGCAATATAGCTAGTATAGGCTGAACATGGTGATTAGACATGAAATTTTATTCATAATACTATTTTCATAATTCAATACTTTGACTATAAGATTGAGGTTGTTTTTTAAATTAAAAAAAAAATGAACATAAGAGAGATGAAATATTACAATGGTTCTTTGATTTGGGAGAAAACATAGAGGCTTTTGGTCTAATATATTAGAGGCCAAAGATAAGGTATTTCCCATCTTTGTGTACACTGTAGCTCATAAAATGCATGTGTGTGTGTATACACCACACTAAATTGTTCTTCCCCTATTCTAAAATTACAGATACATTTTCCATTTTTGTTTGTTCCAAAACTAGAGCATTTTTACTTATAGCATCACTACTACAATTCTAGTAACTGTAAAGAATATGTTTGGAAAAATAAAATTTCTTTAACGCCCGTAATTTTGAACAGATGGAGTACCGGAGCACAATCACTTCTCTAATATCTCGAAACAAAAAAATATAAGTATGGTTAATAGCTTAAGACAAACATTGGTCGCAAGTTATTATGCATTATAGTCCATGCATGCAAATAGGGAGAGGAATTAATTAACCTCGACAAAATCAGGATTGCGGGCGGGATTGTGCTGAGACTCCGGGCGGATCTCAATATCAGCCGACTCATCCACGATTTCTTGCATGTTATTTTGTATAAACTCATCGAACGAATCGAGCTGCTGCCTGACCAGACCCTTTTCATCAAAGTAGGCACTGATCACCGTCCACGCATCCTCCTGTGTGATCTCCTGACCTTCATCTTCATCATTATTGGTATTATTATTATTATTATTATTCTCATTTTCATCGAAATTGGCCACGTCGATACTAAAATCATCACCATGGTTACTCATCGTATTTTGCTGATCATACTCATAATCAACGTATCCACCATACATCTTTATTTCTAATTCAAAATCAAACAAGTTAAAACCCTAGCTAGCTGTTTGATTCTAATTTGACATCGAATTTATACGCACGCTCGCTCGCTCGCTCTTAGTGTTTGTTTTTATTCCTCTTCTGTTAGTGTTTAGTTTCTAACAGAGAAAACTGGCTAGAACCCTATCGTTACATGTTGTAATCAATATATTCTACTCCTATTTTTTTTGAAGTGAGTGATCGAAATTGTATTCAGGTATATTAGTCATTGACTTTCCCGGTGAATTTGCTGCAGTTTTGCTACCGGCGACAGAGAGAATTCTAGCTATAGATCCAATAATCGGAGGGTGGGATTGGTCATGTTAGACAGACTATTGTGTTTGATAAATCTGGCCATTAAGATCTGAATGATTATGATGTCTTAATAAATTAGATTATCTGAATAGGTTATGAGGTCTGAATTTTAAAAACTATTTGATAACTTAAAAAGTAAGTTGTCTCTTAATGACACTATTTTACTATTTTAAAGGGTAAATTTTTATTTAATAATTTTAAATATTCAATTTAATAAAAATGAGTGAATAATATTATTGAATATATTTATATAAAAAAAATTATCAAAAAAAATTCATTAAGAGGTACCTCTTAATTATTAAGATTTTATTTTCTGTCTTACCGATTAAGAGACATTCAGAGGTACCAAAAAACAAACAAACAGCATCATGTCTCTTAGCGAATAAGAGGCAGTCCATTAAGAGGCAATCAGATGTAAACAAACAGCAATATCTATTTTTCTTTCTTTATCACCATTTATGGAACGAATTTTATCAAGGAAATAACATATTTTTTATTCTTTTTTTTTTTTCAATCAACATCATAAGGTTATGCTTGTTTACAAGAATTACACTCGGGATAAAGCTATTAATCATAAGTGTCTTATTTGTTTTTAAATTTGAACTTGAGACTATTAGTCTAAGGATTAAAAAATAATTTAATATAAAAGATTATTTAGTACCATGTTCAACCAGATATTATAATTCACATCATTGGGCATTGGCACTAAAAAATTTTAAACAAAATTATACTCAACATTTTTTTAAAATGACCATAATATCCTATTATATTTAATTAACTTATTATTGATAAACAACTTATTACTGCTACAACTTATTGGTAAATAGTTTACCAATCAATATGCTTATTATTGGTAAACAACTTATTATTTAAATAATTTATTATTGGTAAAAAACTTATTGGAAAGTAGATTATTATTGATAAACAGCTTATTATTAATAAATAACTTATTATTTAAACAACTTGTTGGTAACCAACTTATTAGTCCTAGTCATATTTAAATATTAGTTTTTTATTTGTCAAAGTTTATTTAAACGATATATTGGTAAACAACTTATTGTTCATCATTTTTTAATGTATAAAAAATTTAAATTATAGTTTAAAATATGTTATTAGT
This sequence comes from Panax stipuleanatus, assembly GCA_020205555.1. Taxonomy (NCBI): domain Eukaryota; kingdom Viridiplantae; phylum Streptophyta; class Magnoliopsida; order Apiales; family Araliaceae; genus Panax; species Panax stipuleanatus. The sequence goes on from CM035118.1 coordinate 154,524,008, forward strand.
AGTAAGAATATAATAGTTTAAACGATATTTTTTTATCCAATCCTTTAATTATTCCTCGAAAAAACAAACATAATATGTGATTATTTTAAGTTATCCTATAAATAATGTGACGCCCCCAAAATAGGTTCAATACTCAACCCATTCTGAGTCGTCAAATACATAGTATATAATCCAAATACAATCTTTTATATCAAACGATCGTGAGAAATACGACCACACAAGCTGTGAGCTTCAATACATATCGTATATAATACGAAATATAAATGCTCAAATTCAGTCCTCATTCATTACAATTATTATCACACTATTTTACAAAAATAGTGAGGACTACTCTCTAACTCTGCCCATCACTCTGTTTCCCGACTAGTCCCTGCAACATTCTCATTTCTTGAAGAGGGCAATAGAAGAAAAGGATGAGCTCAACTAGCCTAGTAAAGAACATTATGACTAAGATAATGAAGAATAAATTATCGCTAGTCTTTAACAAATCAGATAAAATATTATAGACAACAAGTTTTAAATCAAAAACTGCAGGGAAAATAACAATTCATTAGAAGAGTTAAGTAGAAAATGATGTCTTTCAGCTTTTATGATTTAAAAATTCATCATCAATATTTTATCCCTGTAACATTAATCAATATATTCAAATTAAATATTCATCTTTGCACTACGGGCCAAAGATATTCATCAGGTAATCATTCATCTTTGCACTATAAGCCAAAGATATTCATCAAGTAATCATTCATCTTTGCACTACAGGCCAAAGATATTCATTAAGTATCACCATTTAAGACTGAGGATGATGAAAAATATTTTAAAGAACGAATCCAGTAAGATAAAGGACAAAGCTTAGATATTCATAATTTAGTTTATCTAAGTTCAAGAATACTCAACAATAATCAATTATGGAGCAAAATTCAAGAATAAAGTTCAAAACATGGATCCAATCAAAGAGAGGAACCATAACAGATAACTTAGACAAAGAAAAGAAAATTTATTTTTTCTATGAATAGTACTGTATTCGTGAATAGTACCGTATACGTGAATAGTAAGCCCAACATAAAAAAATAAAAATTTCATAATAAAATTCATACTAATATTTCGGTAAAATGTTATTGAAAGAAATAACATCATTTACAAGAAAAATAATATCCCTTAAGAGAAGAATAGCATCCTTTACCTCAAAAGAATACTCGATTTGACTGAAATATCGAATAGTACGATGAGGAAAACTTCCACTGTTATCAACACTCAAAGTATTTAAATACTTACAAAAAATACGCTCGATATTATAAAGAAAGAAATTTCTGATTCTGGTGTGATTTTCATTTCTAACTAAGCACCCTATTTATAGAAAAATGCTAGCACACCAAAGTTGAAAAAAATATATTTACAGATGATTTTGAAGAATTTTGCAGCATATCATTTTGGAAAAATCAATCTCAGCAAAAACACACCAAACAAGGACAAGTGGGGCCCACACATGTTTTAAATATTTTTTTGTAACAAAAATAATTCAGATCCAATTTACTCTCTTCCTCCTCATTTTATTCATATATCGTGAATTTATTGTAAAAATATTATCATTTAAATTATAATAATATATTTGAATGAATTATTTTATCAGAAAAGATAAAATATCAATTTTCAATAATTGTCTCTTTTGTTAAAAATTCCTCCATTTATATCCACATTGAATAAATATTTTCTTATCATCTTAATCAATAATTAATTATTATTCACAAATAAAATTACAGGATCACAATAATGACAACCAGATCGTTCCCAGGAAATAGGGGCTTTCCGATAAGAATTTCTCCTTACTGGCGCGCATTTAGGTGACCAAACGCCTTTCCTAGACAGAACTTCCTAGACATTGCCAATAATGTTATCAAATAATATGAATTATTGATTTGATAATATAAAATACTGTGTAGTGACAATTATTGAAATATAAAATACTGTGCAATACCGTGTGCTACTATGCAACAACGCGTACTACTTTGCTCTAACCACCGAGTATTCTAACAGTTTTAACGGTAATAATTTTGTCGTTATTTTTAGAAAATTTATTATTGTCGTTTTCTTCATCCGACAGTTTTCCGTTATGAGACACACAAATGGCTGCGCCGTCGTACGAATATTCCCTGACAACAAGAATATTCCACGAGCAAACGAATATTCCCCGACACAATGAATATTTTATGACCACTTGCTTATTTTGAAATATTTGCACGTATCACCCATAACTTATCACATTTATCAAATTAACACCTTACTATTTCAAAATAATATATATAAAAAATTAAATTTTTATTCATAAAAGTTGGGGTCTTACAAATAATCTCATAAAAATAAATATGTAATTAAGACTATTTAATCTTAAGATTAATAGTATTGACCTTTGGAATTATAATTTTTGCAAATAAACATGACATAACATTCTCCTAAACTTAAAATCTTGTCTAGATTTCACTTTCAAAACAAGTAAATTTTTGGGACAATTACACTTCCTAATATATTTTTAGAAAAAATTACAACAAAAGTGCATCCAGAAAATATTTACAGAATTAATAATTTTTTAATATTTTATTTACAAAATTAGGGCATTTTGAAAAACCACAATCAAGTGAACTCCTTCCTTCTCCTCTCAAACTCTCAGATCTAACCACCTCCATTTTCTCCCTTTTCCACCGCCACCACCGTCATCTCGCCTCCCTCCTCTCCTCCCCTCCCCTCCTATCCTCTCTTCGCCCTCACCCTCCACCACCTTCATTCCCTCTCTCTCCATCACAATTCCCATCTCTTCCTTATGCTCCGTGACCTTGACGTTGTTTTGCTCCTCATCCTTTTTTGCGATTTGAGCCAACAACTGGCATGCCCGGATTACTATAAAGAAGCCTTTTTCAAAGGACAAATGATCTTGTATTCGGAAAATCTCATAACGATCAGAGTCTTTTCTTTTAATCAATTGAACCTGATCTCTTAATAGGTCAGACCGCCTCCTAGGTGAATCGACAGTGTGAGAATTATCCTGAGCCATTCTATCTAGTATATTTTGGTCTCTTTGCTGTAGGAAAGAAAAAAATTTGCAGGTAAGGTAACAACAAAAATGGAGAAACTACAAACACCTTACTATAACCTCTCTTTTGGGAAGAAATTAAAACTGTATAAATAATTTTATTTTGAAATTTTAAAAGAAGTTATATATAATTACAAAATAAGGTAACTTAGTGTCGGTACATTTTTTTTTCAAAATGCAGTTGGTAGCCAAACCTTCATACAAAGGTAATCAATTCAGTTTTATTGTGTTATCAATTAATTATCAAAAATTTAAGAACAAAGGTAACCAATTCTGTTTTATTGGGTTCTGCAATGGTCGCCGTCGGTATTTTTTTTTCCATAGTGCAGTTGGTAGTCAAATCTTCATACAAAGGTAACCAATTCAGTTTTATTGCAATAGTTGTCCGTTGGAATTTTTTTTTCATAGTGCAGTTGGTAGCCAAATCTTCATACAAAGGTAACCAATTCAATTTTATTGGGTTATCAATTAATTATAAAAAATTTAAGAACAGTTTTCAAGTGTTACCAGAATTATTTTTTTCAACATGTGCAACCATGAACAGTTTTATTGGGTTCTGCAATGGTCTCCGTCGGTACATTTTTTTTATAGTGCAGTAGGTAGCCAAACCTTCATATAAAGGTAACCAATTCAGTTTTACTGGGTTACCAATTAATTATAAAAAATTTAAGAACAGTTTATAAGTGTTATTTGAATTTGTTTTCTTTAATATGTGCAATCATGAATAGTTTTATTGGGTGGTGATGGGGGCAGTGGTGGGAACCGACGGTTGCAGGGGCGGTGGCGGAGAGTAATAGTAATATTCGAAAGTGGGTGGTGATGGGGGCGGTGGGCAATTAGAGTCTGATGACGGCGGTGGCGGAGAGGGAAGCGACAGAGATGGGGGAGGAGAATAGAGAACAGGTTAGCGGTGGCAGAGTGTAGTAATAATATCCGTAAGTGGGTTGTGATGGTGGCGGTGGGAAATTGGAGTCCGATGACAGCGGTGGCGGAGATGGGGGAGGAGGATAAAGAATGGTTGACATGGGTTGTCGCAGGCTGAGCACTATTTGAAACACAAATACCAGATTTGAGTTAGTTGCTAGATCTCAAAGATTTGGTAACTGTCATATATGGCAGTTACTTCTCCTTGATTTTAAGTTTTCATATTAATGTGAAATTGAATGATATGAATTTATTGCCCTCTTTTAAAAATTATTTTCTGGATGCACTAATATTGTAAATATTCTATAAATGTTGTATAGTAGTGTAAAGAAGCCTAAATTTTTGGATTAATTACATATAATAGTATATTTTAATAAAATATTATAAAAAAATGCATAAATAAAAAATTTACAAAATTAGTGCATATGCAATACTTAATTACAAAAAGAGTGCATTCTTATCCCTTTAATTATGACCCATGATTATCTCTTCCCGTTAATTACTATTTTATTATATCTCCCCTCCCTTTCCTCCGCCTCCCTTCTCATCCCCCCGCTCACGCCCCACCCCTCCATCCGCCTTCCACCGCCCTCCCCCTCCTCCCGCCCCTGCCCCACCCCTCCCTCCCCTCCCCTCCCCTCCCCTCCCCTTCCTCTTCCTCCACCCGCCCACGCCCCACCCCCTCCATCCGCCTCCCACCGCCCTCCCCCTCCTCCCGCCCCCGCCCCTGCCCCACCCCTCCTCCTTCTCCCGCCCTTTTTCTCCTCCTCCCCCAAATTGATCCAAGGTGGCCGTCAGTGGAGGCCCCGCCACTGGCCGCGGTGGAGGCCCGTCCACCACCCGTTGCCTCCCCTCCACCACCGGTCCATTCTCCAACTCCACCGATAACCAAACCTTCATACGTTGGTAACCAAACAGTCATACCTTGGTAACCAAATATTTATACAAAGGTAACCAAACATTCATACCAAGGTAACCAAACATTCATACTAAAGTAACCAAACCTTCATACCAAGGTAACCGAACCTTAATATGAAGGTTTGGTTACCTTGGTATGAAGGTAACCAATTCAGTTTTATTAGGTTACCAATTTATTTTGAATGTGATGCAGTTGGTAACCAAACTTCATGCAGTTGGTTACCAAACCTTCCGATAAAGTAACCAATTCAGTTTTATTTAATTACCAATTTTATTTTGAATGTGATGCAGTTGGTAGCCAAATTTCGTATAAAGGTAAACATTTTAATTTTTATGGGTAACCAAATCGTAAAAAAAAAAATCAGAATAGCAACTCCGGCGATATAGCGGCGGCGGCGGGAGACGGGGGAGGAGGATGATGAACTGTAACTCCTTCATAATTTTTTATTTTTAATTTTCTCATTTTGATTTGAATTTTGAATTATAGATTTGAAATTGTTGTTAGATCTAAAAGATTTGAATTTGAAATATTAGTTCTCCTTAATTTTAGGTTTCCTTATTTAATGTGAAATTGAATGATTTAAATTTTTTGCACTTTTTTTGTAATTATTTTGTGGATGCACTTTTTTTATAATTACTTTTTAATTGTTGTATAGTTCTGTAAAGGACTCTAAATTTTTTTATAAGCCCATAAATATTGGGTTCTGTTCCTTCACTTCTAAGCCCGTTACAGACGGAGCTTTTGGCCCGACTCTTTTCTGCCTAATTTGCCTCCATAAATAAGTTACTCAACTAAAATTTTTATTCCGAAGGGAAGTGCCTCATTTTCAATACTTCATTTATTATGATGCATTATGTAATTATTTCCTTCGCTCATGCTATGAATGCATTAAAATATAAATATTTCATGTTAAAGTTAGGTTAATATTCATTAATAAATTATATATATAATTTAATGACATTTTAATATGATGGTTAAAATTGATTAGTAATGTGTGAGCTATATTTTCAGTTTTGAGTGAGTTAGTTATTTCTTGTTTTAGTTTGGTTAGTGATTATTGTGATTTATTTACTACTGGCTTTCTAATCTGTCAAGGCATGGGTTTATCTTAGTTAATATTTATGAATATTCGACATACCAATTAAACTTTTGAGAAAAAATTAGTAATACAACACCTTAAATGTCTTAAAATTCATTGAGTATGATACTAAATATTATTCTAATTAAAAATGACATTCAATCTTTTATAAATTAGTGTGAGATTTTCTTATAAAATATTTTAACAACGATGTAAGTAACAACCATTATGCAATAAAAAATTCTACCATATATGTTTTTGTTTTTTTTTGTGGCATTGAGTCAAATAATAGATTCAGAACATAAGTAATTATATTAACATCGTCGAAAATTACAACTAAAATAAATATATACATAGTGAAATTTTGCATAAAAATATTATATTTTGACAAAATCATTTTAAGAGTAATTACTTAATTTGTTCTATTAGAAAAAAAATAAAATTATGCGCACACCTGTACACACAACATAAAACTAACAAAATAACGTGGATAAAGCTTCTTGATGGTAGCGAAGATAGAACGTGTGTATTTAATTCCGGTCAAAAACTAACAAAATAAAAAAAAATGTTAAAATAGTAATATTCCATTTTTGCTACTCCACTAGATTTTGTTAAAATACTAAGATATAAGGTGTAGATGCGAATTGTGATTCCCAAACAATATTTAGAAAATTGTAATTCCCCAAAACAACTCTACTCTAGTGTAAACAGATAACGTGGACGGGGATTTATCCTTATCCGACTTTCTCCCAATTCCAACGCGCAATCTTCTGAAAACGTTTTTCTTTTCTTCTTTTTCTCGATCAAAGTCTCTTTTTTTTTTTTTGCAGAAAAGCTAAGGAGCCTAATATTCTCCTCTATTCAATTCATTAGTATATTATCTCATTTCCAGGCTTTTCTCTCTCTATCTACTTTCTGCGAACCTAGTTTTTTGTTTCCCTCTGTGTTATTCGATCAGTTTAGCTGAGCTATTATTAGCTATGGCATCTGGATCGTCGGTGGGTCGGAATAATCCGGGTTCGAAAGGATATGATTTTTCTACCGATGACATTCTCTGCTCCTATGAGGATTACTCGAATCAAGACAACTCTAACGGCACTCATTCTGATCCTGTGATCGGAGCTAATTCTGCCAAGGTAATTCGGTTCTCTTGTTGTCTGTGATCCTTTGATGATGATTGGAATTTTATGTATGTGGATATATTTGTTAGGGTATTTGTCTTTTTTTCTTTTTTGTGTACAGTGTTATTGGTCGTATATTTGATGTTAAAATGTGTAATTTTTGGTCTTGATTGATTGAAGTTTACGGTTTTGATTGAAACAGAATCAATAGTCCGGTTACTCTTTCTGTCAGTACAAATCATATTTTATTTTATTTTGTGTGAATTTCTGAGATCGGTTTGGGCATTTTGCTTTATACCCATTGAAGCTTGGCTGGTATGGATGAAAGGTATTGACTTTGAGTGTTGCTGGGATGAGGCAGGGAGAATATTTGCTTGGTGGTAGTTGAATCCCTAGCATTAACTAGCCTAGGTTAGAGTGGATAGGTTTCTCCCTTCCCCTCTGGAGAGATTTTGCATACACGGACTCCTACCTATTTTTAACTCAATAAGCTGAATACCTTGCAGAATACCTATTTATAAAATCACTCGCTGCATCGTATGTATGCCTCCCCTAGCTAGCGCTTTTGTTTCCTTTTTGGGCTGGGTATGTGGAGCATAGAGTTTTTAAGTGAAGTCAAGCAACTATCTTTTTCGTATCCTCCCTGTAAGCAAGGCAGGTCCGCGATGAAGTCTACCGGCCAGAAAGTCCTCAAGAACTAGAAAGCCGACCAAAAGACTATTCCTAAAATTTGTGAGTTTGGATGGAACGTGAGGTGAGAGAAAGTTTCAATCATTAGGGGAGATAAATGGATCGTAACTTTCCTCCTTTCTGTTCATGAGTTGAGAGAAAATAGACATTTATGGAATTAAAATTTTGATACTTGTTATTGTAAGCGTATAATAGCAACAATGAAAATTTTTAGGTGGTCAAAATTACTTTATTCCAACATCTTTAAATTGGGTGGAAAGTTTTGGAGAGAAAATGAGGTTATTTTCCACCCATTTCTCTCACTTTCTCCCCATGAAGAGAACTTCCAAACAAGAGTATTGGGAAGAAAACAATTAAATTCCTTCCAAATCCTTTCTTTTCTACCCTTTTCAAAACTCACAAACACAATGGTTTAACCTTCATTTGGTGTATAAATCTATTGCTAGGATGAAGGTAATGACTTAAAAAAATATAGTTATTACTTGTTCCCGAGAATGTTTTTTTTTCTTATTCATTGTACAACAATTTTTTGAAGTTCAATGCTACTAGAGTTTTAACAAGATTGTGTTGAAATAGCGGATACCAAGAACCTTGCTGTGGAAATTTTTAAGAGACAGAAATTATGACAGAACTAAAGGAAATAAGGTGGTGCAAGTTGAAGATTATGAAATATATTTCGATAAATACTATATGATGTTTAATACTGTGACTTTTGATGTTGTTATGCCTTCGAAGTTGATTTGATTTTATTAATTAGGATGTTGGTGTGTGTTGTAAAAGACATTTAATTTTTATCTTGGATATGAGGCTGATGGTATGATGGCATCAAATAATTGCTGCCTCTTTATATGAGCTCCATTTCTATGTGATTAATGTGTGGTGGTGAAAGGTGCAAAGACTGGCTGATGTGAAATATCACGTACAAAGCTATTGTGTCAGGTTTAATGGTAAAAAATGATGTCTGTCATGCCTTATGGTATTCTTCTTTGTGATCTTTCACGATGACCTGTTTTATGGATTGGTCACAACAGAACAGTATTGGACTTGCAGATTGAAAAGGTGGACAAGTACAATTATAGTAATTATCTTTCCTTTAAAGTTTAACTTCTAATTTCATATCATATTCAGGCTGAAATGATTCTTATGATTACGAGTGTGATACTGTTACACTTTGTCTCGCTTCATGCGTTAGAGGACAAAGGTGTGGATACATGATGGACTGATTCTTGAAGGTGGAGGATAATGATATTTATACATGATTTGATTTATATTTAGTGTTTAGGCTTCATAAGATTACCTGTCCCGTTTTGTGCCTTATTAGTTTTCGTCTGGATGTATGAGGGGTTAATGGTTAACCCGTGCTCCTACAGCATCTGGATGATTACAAAAAAGTGGGCCAATTTCTAGTTATTTCTCAATAATTTTCTGGATACCTGAGGTGTATATTGATGATTGAACGTACGGCAGCTTAAAGATGAAACAATTATTCGTTGATATTTGCATATGGGTGGATATACTAACTATGGTTTCTTTGATACCTGTTTGGAACCCTAATTTTCATGATCCGTGGAGGAATATCGTATTTGTGTTTGATTGTTGTATTCTTCGTAAATTTGCTGCCAAATAATCTTTGTCAAAATACTGAACCTGAGTCCTGGCATCATATACTCCTCATTTATTTATAATTTGTGTTATGGAGTCAGATGGCTCCTTAAGTTTTCTGTTGCTTACCATTTCAATTTACAGTTGCTAGCAAATAGTAATACACATTTTCTCTTTTTTTCCTCCTAAATTAATACTACCTTTACTTTGTTCTCATGTTGAGCAGGAATTCCACATAAGTAGAATTGCTAAATCACCAGCATTTCCTGCTTCCTCTTATAGTCCGCCAGAAGAATCCATTAACCAGGATGTAATTATTACAGTTGAAAGGACCATGAAGAAATATGCTGATAATCTGATGCGTTTTCTAGAGGGGATTAGTTCAAGACTATCACAGCTGGAATTATACTGCTACAATCTTGATAAATCTATTGGTGAAATGCGTTCTGAGTTGGCTCGTGATCATGGGGAAGCAGATTCAAAGCTCAAATATCTTGAGAAGCATCTCCAAGAGGTGATTTTGTTATATTTAAATATTATTATTGGCCTTCTTTTTAATTGACAGCAATATCGTTTCGTATCTCTTCTGTGCCCCTCAATTTAATAATAGAGTATGAAGATATTGTCGTATCTGATTTAGGTGCATCACTAACCTGCTGGAAGCTATTTGCTCAAGTGTTGATGATTGTTCTATACTTGTGTCTTATTTCTATGCTATTTTTTGCCCTCTCTTTCTATGTTGCCTTGATTTTAGAATAGTTCAAAATTTTCAGATTCTGATAGAATACTTGCATATGCACTTCAGGTCCACAGGTCCGTACAGATCCTAAGGGACAAACAGGAGCTTGCTGAAACCCAGAAAGAACTAGCCAAGATTCAGCTTGCACAGAAAGAGTCAAATTCTGCAACCCATTCTAAACATAGTGAGGAGTGGGCTTCTCCACCTGCTTCAGACCCAAAAGTGAATGATAACACATCAGATGTGCATGGCCAACAACTTGCTCTTGCTTTGCCCAATCAGGTGTCCCCACAACCTTCACTTCCTACCAGACCTGTGGAGCTTCACCAGCAGCCCATGGCACAGCATCCACCGATACCTCCTCAGGGTCTGACCTCATCACAGGGTTATTATCTACCTTCAGTGCAGTTATCAAATTTACCACATCAGGTGCAACCATCTCAGGGTCAATATTTGCCATCGGATTCCCAGTATCGAACTCCACCACAGCCTACACAAGCTGAAGTGAATCAGACACCGCAAAATCACTCGTTGCCTCAGTATCAGCAGCAGTGGTCCCAGCAGTTACCTCCACAGGGTCAACAACCACAACAGACACCTTTGCAGCCCCAGATTAGGCCCACATCGCCTGCTGTTTATCCTCAGTATATGCCTAGTCAAGCAAATCCTTCTATCCAAGAGACCCTCCCGAAGAGCATGCCGATGCAAATGTCATTTTTGGGAATTTCTCAACCCGCTCCAAGCCATGCAGAAGCTAGGTCTTATGGGTATGGTGGGGTTAGTAGACCAGTTCAGCCACAGCCTACACCTCAGCATCTGAAGGCCACTTTTGGAGCACAGCCAGGAGATGGATATGCTGCTTCTGGACCACAACCTACACTCTCCCCAGGAAATACTTACATGATGTATGACAGTGATGGGGGAAGGGCACAGCATCTGCCCCAGCCTCACTTCCAGCAAAGTGGTTATTCTCAGAATCAGCAACCAACTACTAGCAGTAATCTTATGGTTCGTCCTCCACAATTCATGCGCAACCACCCGTACAACGAACTGGTTGAGAAATTGGTGAGCATGGGTTATAGGGGCGATCACGCTGCAAGTGTAATCCAGAGGCTAGAGGAAAGTGGCCAACCTGTTGATTTCAATGCTGTGCTCGACAGGTTGAATGTGCAGTCTTCTGGGGGTTCTCAGAGAGGATGGTCTGGGTAAGCAAAACACTATACCACTTTCTAACTCGGCCAATTGCAACGACAAACATGGCGTGTTTTTAGTCTGTTTGTGTCGAATAAAGGTGATGTAATTGGCACGTTATTTGTTACATACAAGAGATGCATTGTATATTTGTTGTCTCTTCCCAAATCTATTACTTGTGGTTTGTTCCATGCTTGGGTATATTGCAATAGAATACTTGGACATCACTTGTTTGTGGTCAATGTTACATAGATCGTATGCAATACAGTCGGGAATAGAAAACGTCATTTATGGTTGTACGGAGTACCGTGTGGACTGTTTCTTCATTTTATTTATAGTAGCTTTCTAAAAAGATACTCCCTCTATTCCTAAATAAGTGTCGGTTTTTGCACATGGATTTAAAAAGTTATTTAATACTATTATTTAATAACTAAAATTTGTGTAAAATTTCATCACTAATCCTTTATGGAAAGTTGAAAATTATTAATACAAGTGAGAATTTTTTGGGACAATGAAAGAATGTAAGGGTGATATAGGAAAGTAAATAATTTATTCTCCTATAAAGTTATAAACGACAAATAAATTGAAACAAATTTTTTCTTTTAAAACGTCACCTATTTAAAAACGGAAAGAGTATAGTTAACATACATGTATAGTTTCCTCTAGCCCGCTGAAATCTACATACTTGATATTGGGAGACGGACGCTGATTTTAATAATCTATTGTAGACCTGACAAAAGAGGCCCAGGCCCGCGGGCCGCTAAAAAATGGACTACGGGCTTAGATATTGCAGCCCATGAAAAATTGGGCCGTTTTATCCCGGCCCGATCGTGAGTTTTTTTTAAAAACAAAATAATGTTACTTATAAAGGGTTGAACACAAGACCTCAAAATTATTAAATAAGAGTTTAAACCAACTTAGCTACAACAACTGCTTGTTTCTTTTACCTCTTGTTCATTAATTTATTTTTTAATGTCTCGGTTTCTTTTTGGTCCAATTTCAGGCTTAGTGGACTACTCTACCGGCTCAGTTGGTAGTTTGGTACTCAAAGAAATACATTGGTGCAGTCAATCTGGTTGCGAGCGTTGTCAACAACTACTCTTTATATAATTGCTTTTGGTGGTTTGGATTTTAATTTCTTGTCATGGTGGTGAGAAAGGAGAAAGATGATGTATTATGACTTGCCTGCACTGTTAAATTTCCCTTTGAATTATCTGCTTAATAATAATATACATAGGTTGATCCGTTGATGTATTACAAATAGGATTTATTGCTCCTTGTTGAGCTATAAAGCTTTTCATGCCAGTGCTCTTGGTTGAATGCTACTATGAACTAACTAATTATAGTCGGTGTGCAGTATCAACTTTATCGACTTCAGTAATTTTGTTTACTTGGTTGCCAAAACCACTATACTGGTTGGTGGTTTGTGGGGACTTGCACTTAATTTCACATAATGATTACAAAAAAAAAACAAAAAGGCAAAAGTCCGCGGGAGTTGGGCCACGAACCGCAATATTTCAGCTAGAAAAATCGGGCCGTTTTGATCCGGTCCGCTCTCAGTCCGCCCAGGCCCGCCCATTTACCAACTCTAATCTATCGGTAGGTTGTAGGACTATTATTGAATAACTCTTTTTCATTATCATTAATGATTTTTGTTAAAAGTTTTCAGTCGAATTATGATGATTACTATATATATGTATATATGGGATATATAAAAATTAAGAAATATTTTATTTTATTTTATTATATTTTATGATATATACTTTTACGTTGGTCGTAATTTAACTTTGTCAAATATTAGTTGACATTTATATTATTTTCCTTGCTAGATATGTGGCGCTCCATTCTAAAAACAAAAACAAAAAAACAGAAAACAAAATTTGGACATACATTTGGTTTTCAATAAACAACGGGGTAAGAATTAGTGCAATTAATGTATGAAAAGCTATTCTAATTGAACATGAAAATTAGACATTTATAATTTTATATTTTTACCCCCAAAGTCCGCAAAGAGTTTTTCATGTATAAAAGGGTTAGCTACAAAAGTATCCTTCAAAATTTCACTTTTAGTCTCAAAGTATTCATTTTTTGAATTGTGTTCTTTCAAGTTTAAATTGTTTACAAAATTCTTCCTTTTTAAAATATTAGTAAAATTTTAGGTAGAGATTCATATTATATAATTGAATACACATTTTACCCGTTCCAAACGTATAAATACAATAATATATAAAAATGTAAATAATATAATGGAACGTATAAATAAAATAATATATACAAATATAAATAATACGACGACATGTATATGAAGGATTCAAACCTATAATTTCATCAAATATGTTAAAATGAAACAATTTTATAAAAGATTTAAAACTTAAAAGAACACAAATGAGAAAGTTGGTATATTGAGGTTTAAGATAGAATCTTATGAAAAATTGAGGAACACTTTTGTAGTTAACCAATGTATAAATTCACGAGTACTTAATAAATACTAATTTATTTTATAAGAAAATTGAGATAGACAATAATGTGTATTTATTTATTTTTATAACCAATTTATAATGAGAATTGTTATTTCCACTAGTAAAAAATTGATATTTAATTTTGTGGAATTTGTGGAAATATCAATTTTCATTATAAATTAGTACTTTTAATTTTTGAATAAAATAATTTTATATATTATAATTATACACAAACAATTGATGTTCAAATAAGGAAAAAAGAAGAAGAAATATACGAGTGTTCAAAGTGGAATTGTTACATGGGGTGAGATATGCTTCTATAAGCGACTCAAAACATCATCTTGATAATTAAAATTATGGATCAGGGTATCTAGAAATTCAAATTCTGATAGGGTAAAATACATATGTTATCCCTGAAGTTTAAGTGTTTTTGGTATCGAGTCCCTTTTTGTTCAAACCCAAAACATGAAATTTAAAATCTCTGTCACAAAACTGCCTGAGCTACACAAGACTTGCTATTATTTTAGCAAAAGGATTAAAATTTATATCAAATCAATTCATTTTTCCAGCAGAATATTAAAAGGATTAAGCTTTATACCAAATCAATTCATTAGTATTATTATTATTATTGTTGTTATTATTATTAATATTATTGTTATTGTTATTGTTATTGTTGTTATTGTTATTATTGTTGTTGTTGTTGTTGTTGTTGTTGTTGTTGTTGTTGTTGTTGTTGTTGTTGTTGTTATTATTATTATTATTAGTATTAGTATTATTATTATTGTTGTTGTTATTATTATTATTATTATTATTAGGGTTGTTCTTCATTCTTGGAGATTTTTTCATCTAAACCAATGTCATTGGTTTGAGAGTAGATGAGTCCAAACCAAACCAACAGACAATTCATCAACACTTTACTTTGGTTTGATCGGTTTAAACAACCCAAATAAACATAGAAAAATTCAAAACTATAAAGGACAGTTGACTTAAACTCTAAACAAAAATAGTCATTCACTCATTCTACATAAATTTTTATCCAAAGTACAAATTATAGCAGCACCCTATCATTCAAATTAAAAACAACAGTCAGCATATTTTCATCTTGAATCGGTTGAGATACAAATTAGATCTAAACATTTAAAAGAATAAGCAATAAAACCTTAAAATCAGATTTAATTACAAGAATAATCAGTTATAGAAATAACAGAACCATCAAAAATATTCAAATCTGAATAATAATAATACATAAGCAATAAAGCATAAAGTCCAGAACGGAAGCACATAAACAACATTGGGAAAAACACCGGATAAACAACCCAGATCCGAAATAGAACCCTCTTCCAAAACACCAACTCCAGCAAAACTCTAAGATTTGAAACCCCAAATCTAAACAGTCCCGAAATATCCACCGCTCTAGATCATAACTTCAAGACCAGAACACACTCGAGTCAAAAATCCCTACAAACCTACACAGAGAAGCGCCCACGATCTAAAAGCTCCGGACTTTGCTTATCATCTCCATCATCTACATTTTGGTCTCAATTTACCAAATTCTAAATTTTAGAGATCTGAAATTGCTGAGATTTAGATGAGAGAGAGGGAGGGAGAGAGACTGACAATGAAGATGATGGTGTATCTTAAATTAATGAGTATTTTTGTCTTTTAACAATTTGGGAAAAAAAATTATTTTTTTATAAAACTTAATTCTTAAATAAATTTAATAGCTAGATATGTGGTGCTCAGATAATTTTATGACCAAAATTTTAAATTGAGAGTTTTTAGTTTGAATAACGTATGCATTTTACCCAATTCTGATACATGAAAATTATCAAGTCTATAATTTTATAGTAATCGACAGTCAAAAGAAATTGAAAAAGAAACAAAAACAAAAGCAAAGCAAACAACAGGTCACCATGGTCACATGCAGATGCAGTGAGCCAAATACTCTTTGAAACCTCCACGCGTTTCACACGCTAGCTTTCTCCTTCCTCCCTTTTCTGCGTCACCACCATCGGCGCCAACTCAGATCTCACTAAACCCAATGCCATGAGCCTCCGGCACCACCAGTCACCACCGTCTCGCCAAGCCCCACCGTCCCAACAAACATACAATATAATCCCCGTCCACGACCTCCTTGCCGACCACCCCTCCCTCCGCTTCCCCGAAGTCAGAGCCTCCGCAGCAGCCCTCCGCGCCGTCGGAGACCTCCGTGTTCCCCCCTTCACCCAATGGCAACCCCACATGGACCTCCTTGACTGGCTTGGCTCATTCTTCGGTTTCCAGGCCGATAACGTCCGCAATCAGCGGGAACATCTTGTTCTCCATCTGGCCAACGCCCAGATGCTCCTATCCCCTCCTCCTGACAACATCGACTCTCTCGACCCCGCCGTCCTCCGTCGATTCCGCCGCAAGCTCCTCCGCAACTACTCCAACTGGTGCTCTTTCCTCGGCCGCAAACCCAACATCTGGATCTCCGATTCCTCCCGCTCCAACCCTGATCACCGCCGCGAGCTCCTCTATGTCTCTCTCTATCTCCTTATCTGGGGTGAGTCAGCTAATCTCCGCTTTGTTCCCGAATGCATTTGTTTTATTTTTCACCATCTAGCCATGGAACTTAATAAAATTCTTGAGGATTATATTGATGAAAATACGGGACAGCCCATTCTCCCCTCTGTATCTGGGGAAAATGCATTCTTGAATAAAATTGTGAAACCCATTTACGAAACAATTAAGGCTGAAGTGGATAATAGTATGAATGGGACTGCCCCTCATTCAGCCTGGCGGAATTATGATGATATCAATGAATATTTCTGGAGTCGGAGGTGTTTTGACAAATTGAAGTGGCCTATTGATGTGGGGAGTAATTTTTTTGTGACAAGTACTAAAGGGGGGAAGAGGGTGGGGAAGACGGGCTTTGTGGAGATGAGGTCGTTTTGGAACTTGTTTAGGAGTTTTGATAAGCTCTGGATTATGTTGATTTTGTTTCTCCAGGCGGCCATTATTGTTGCATGGGAGGAGAAAGAGTATCCGTGGCAAGCATTGGAAAGTAGGAATATTCAGGTTAAGGTTTTGACTGTGTTCATTACTTGGAGTGGGTTGAGATTTCTTCAGTCAATTCTTGATGCTGGGATGCAGTATAGTTTGGTTTCGAGGGAGACTTTGTGGCCTGGTGTGAGGATGGTGTTAAAGAGTGTTGTTGCCGCGACTTGGATTGTTCTTTTTAGGGTTTTATATGGGAGAATTTGGACCCAGAGAAATAATGATGGGAAGTGGTCAGGTGAGGCTAATAGGCGGGTTTCAAACTTCCTCGAGGTTGCACTGGTTTATGTTATCCCGGAGCTTCTGGCACTTGCGCTTTTTGTATTGCCATGGATTAGGAATTTCATTGAGAATAAGAATTGGAGGATCTTTTACTTGCTGTCATGGTGGTTTCAGAGTCGGACTTTTGTGGGTCGTGGCATTAGGGAAGGTCTTGTGGATAATATAAAGTATACTATTTTCTGGGTTGTTGTCCTTGCTACAAAATTTTGTTTCAGTTACTTTTTACAGATCAAACCAATGGTGAATCCGACGCAGGCCCTCTTAAGCATGAAGGATGTGAACTATGAGTGGCACCAGTTTTTTGGGGACAGCAACAGGTTTGCGGTTGGGTTACTGTGGCTTCCTGTGGTTTTAATTTACCTCATGGATATACAGATTTGGTACTCGATTTACTCCTCGTTTGTTGGGATAGGAGTTGGGTTATTCCAACACTTAGGTGAGATTCGAAACATGCAGCAGTTGAGGTTGAGATTCCAGTTCTTTGCCAGTGCAATTCAGTTCAATCTCATGCCAGAGGAGCAGCTATTGAATGCAAGGGGAACTCTAAAGAGCAAGTTTCAGGATGCCATTAACAGGTTGAAGCTGAGGTACGGGCTTGGCCGACCCTTTAAGAAGCTTGAATCGAACCAGGTAGAAGCAAACAAATTTGCGTTGATATGGAATGAGATAATCTTGACTTTTAGGGAAGAAGATATTCTCAGTGATCAAGAGGTTGAGCTGTTGGAGCTACCTCAGAATACCTGGAATGTCAGGGTCATCCGCTGGCCATGTTTGCTCCTCTGCAATGAGCTGCTGCTCGCTCTTAGCCAGGCAAAGGAGCTAGTAGATGCTCCTGACAAGTGGCTTTGGTACAAAATATGCAAGAATGAGTACAGGCGTTGTGCTGTTATTGAAGCTTATGACTGTGTTAAACACTTGCTGCTGCAGATTGTGAAATACAACACGGAGGAGCATTCCATTGTCACAGTCTTGTTTCAAGAGATAGATCACTCGCTCCAGATCGAGAAACTCACAAAAACATTCAAAATGACTGCACTTCCCCAGATTCATGCCAAGTTAATCAGTCTGCTTGATTTGATAATCAAGCCTAAGAAAGACCTTAGCAAGATAGTGAACAATCTACAGGCCCTATACGAGGTTGCAACTCGAGATTTTTTTAAAGAGAAGAGGAACACAGATCAGCTGAGGGAGGGTGGTTTGGCTCCAAGCAGGCAAGTTTCTAGTGAAGGATTGCTTTTCGAGAGCGCTGTTGAGTTGCCAGATACAGATAATGAGACTTTTTACCGTCAGGTTCGACGATTGCACACCATTCTTACATCTCGGGACTCGATGCACAATATCCCAAAAAATCTAGAAGCCAGACGCCGAATTGCCTTCTTCAGCAACTCCTTGTTTATGAACATGCCTCATGCTCCCCAAGTTGAGAAAATGATGGCTTTCAGTGTTTTGACCCCTTATTACAATGAAGAAGTACTGTACAGCAAGGAAAACCTTCGAACTGAGAATGAAGATGGAATTTCCACCCTATATTACTTGCAGACGATTTATGCTGACGAGTGGGAAAATTTCTTGCAGAGAATGCGCCAAGAAGGATTGGTGAACAAAGATGAAATATGGACACACAAGCTGAGAGATCTTCGTCTGTGGGCATCGTACAGAGGCCAGACTCTAGCCCGCACCGTGAGGGGAATGATGTATTACTATCGGGCTCTCAGGATGCTGGCTTTTCTTGATTCTGCATCTGAGATGGACATTAGGGAAGGATCCTGGGAACTTGCCTCGATGAGGCATAGTGGCAGCTTGGATGGTTTCAAAACAGAAAGGTTACCGTCTGCAAGGAGTCTGAGTAGAGCAGATAGTACAGTAAGTTTGTTGTTCAAAGGCCACGAGTATGGAACTGCTTTGATGAAATATACTTACGTGGTTGCCTGTCAAATATATGGAGCTCAAAAGGCCAAAAAGGACCCCCGTGCAGAAGATATTCTGTATCTGATGAAGAACAATGAGGCTCTTCGAGTTGCCTACGTTGACGAGGTTTCCACAGGGAGAGATGAGAAGGAGTATTACTCTGTTCTAGTGAAGTATGATCAACATTTAAAGAAGGAAGTAGAGATCTATCGAGTAAGGTTGCCCGGTCCCTTAAAGCTTGGGGAGGGAAAACCGGAGAATCAGAACCATGCTCTTATCTTCACTAGGGGAGATGCTGTTCAGACTATTGATATGAACCAAGACAACTATTTTGAGGAGGCACTGAAAATACGAAATCTACTGGAGGAGTACAGACACTATTATGGTATCAGGAAGCCTACTATCTTGGGAGTTCGGGAACACATTTTTACTGGTTCTGTCTCATCACTTGCTTGGTTCATGTCAGCTCAGGAGACCAGTTTTGTCACATTAGGACAACGTGTTTTGGCAAACCCTTTGAAAATCCGCATGCATTATGGACACCCAGATGTATTCGACAGGTTTTGGTTCTTAACTCGAGGAGGAATAAGCAAAGCTTCTAGGGTGATTAATATTAGTGAGGATATATTTGCAGGCTTCAACTGTACATTGCGGGGTGGGAATGTCACTCACCATGAGTACATTCAGGTTGGCAAGGGAAGAGATGTTGGATTAAATCAAATATCCATGTTTGAAGCGAAGGTTGCAAGTGGAAACGGTGAGCAAGTTCTCAGCAGAGATGTCTACAGATTGGGACATAGGCTGGACTTCTTTCGGATGCTGTCATTTTTCTACACTACAGTGGGATTTTTTCTGAATACAACAATGATTATTTTGACTGTTTATGCATTTTTGTGGGGTCGGCTTTATCTGGCCCTTAGTGGGATTGAGGGTTCTGCTTTGGCAGATGATGCGGCCAACAATAAAGCACTTGGTACTATCTTGAACCAGCAGTTCATACTCCAACTTGGACTGTTCACTGCCTTACCGATGGTGGTGGAAAATTCTCTTGAGCTTGGTTTCCTTGTAGCTATCTGGGATTTCATAACAATGCAACTTCAGCTTTCATCGGTATTCTTTACATTCTCCATGGGAACTCGTGCCCACTATTTTGGCCGAACTATTCTCCATGGTGGCGCAAAGTATAGGGCGACTGGCCGTGGTTTTGTTGTGGAGCACAAGAGTTTTGCTGAGAATTATAGACTCTATGCGCGTAGCCACTTTGTGAAGGCAATTGAACTTGGCCTAATACTTGTAGTCTACGCCTCGTACAGTGCTGTAGCTAAAGGCACTTTTGTTTACATAGCATTGACCATCTCAAGTTGGATTCTGGTAGCTTCATGGATTATGGCCCCTTTTGTGTTCAATCCTTCTGGATTTGATTGGTTGAAAACTGTGTATGACTTGGATGATTTTATGAACTGGATATGGTTCCGTGGGAGCGTGTTTGCAAAAGCCGAACAGAGCTGGGAAAGATGGTGGTATGAGGAGCAGGACCATCTAAGGACGACGGGTCTTTGGGGAAAGGTTTTGGAAATTATTTTAGACCTCCGGTTTTTCTGTTTCCAGTATGGGATTGTATACCAGCTGGATATTGCTGACGGGGACAATAGTATTTTTGTTTACCTGCTTTCCTGGATCTATGTGGTGGTGGCTCTTGCAGTTTATATTACTGTAGCATATACCCGGGACAGATATGCTGCAAAAGAGCATATCTACTATCGATTGGTTCAGTTCCTCCTTATAATTGTTGTTGTGCTTCTTATTATTGCCTTGCTCCAGTTCACAGAGTTTCAATTCCTAGATGTTTTAACGAGTCTGTTGGCATTCATCCCCACAGGGTGGGGGTTCATTTTGATTGCCCAAGTACTGCGGCCCTTTCTGCAAAATACTATGGTTTGGGGAACTGTTGTTTCCTTGGCTCGCTTGTATGATATAATGTTTGGAGTGATTGTCATGGCCCCTGTGGCACTACTATCATGGATGCCTGGGTTCCAGTCCATGCAAACCAGGATTTTATTCAATGAAGCATTTAGTAGGGGTCTGCAGATCTTTAAGATTGTCACAGGGAAAAAAGCCACCGTTTGACTTGTGATCGCAGGTAATTTGGAAATTTATGTGTTTTTTTATTAGCTATTTATGAGTTATTATGCTTGTACTTGTTTGTGTCAAATCATTTAGTATAAGTTTTAGACCTCTATCAAAGATAATTTTAAGGCATCTGTTTTGGCAGAAAAGTCACTAAATTTAATTGCTGGGGGGGGGGGGGGGGGGGAGGGGGGGAAACGGGGGTTGGTATTTCACTTGGTTTCTGATATTATTGTTAATTAATAAGCTGTTCGTCCATCCAGGAGTGAAGTCACTTGAGCATTTATTTATCAAATAATGATCATGGCTTCCCCTCTCTCTAAAATAAATTTTATTTTGTGTTTTGGTCCGACTAAATCTTTTTCTTGATACTAAGTGGGTTGCTTGTGCAGGTGTTAAACGTTGGCCGGCCTGCTGGTTGAGCGGGCCGGGCAGGCGAAGTTAAGTTCTGAAGGATGGGGGCAAGGGCCCTTTTATTATTCTAGAAATTCTTTTTGTTCCTAATCTCGTACATACTCTTCTTTTTATTATTTTTAGGAGGGAAGTGTTATTATTTTAACAAGAAGTGATTATATAAACTAGTTTTAAGTGTTTCATCCATTAAGATTTAAGCATATTCTTCTTTTTTATAACACTTTAATATTAATTTTTAAGACAATAATAATTTACAATGAAATGATTATCAAAAGATAAGTATATATATATATATATATATATATATATATATATATATATTCTAAACAAATACTCCTGTTTTAATATGGGATTATATTTATTGTGGGTTTAGTATGTCAATTTGTGAACAAAAACAGCCACATTTTGACTTTTATACATTTTAGTACATATATGCAAAATGAATCCATATCAATAATAATAATAGTATTCTACAACTAGAAATTAAAAAATAAATAAAGAGGTAATATTATTACTCTTATTTTTACTTTTATTGCGGATGTATTATTTAAAAAAAAAACTACCTAAATGGCACTCATTTTTGGTAGGTCTTTTAGTATGTGGGGCATAATTCAAAGATGGAATCTCTTCTCTCTCTCTCTCTCTCTCTCTCTCTCTCTCTCTCTCTCTCTCTCTCTCTCCCCCCTCTTTTGTCTTTGGTGATCGCCACAAATTACTTAGTCACTCACTCACTCACTCACTCACTCACTCACTCGACCAGAGTCCAGACCACAGAGAGGAATCTAGGTCGGCTCCCAATTCCTCTAAACTAGGGCTACCGGTTACTTATTCACATTTTATAATATACATATATAAGTAATAATTTACCTGATTTTATCTCTCTACAAACAAGAGTAGAGTAGAGTAGAGTAGAGTAGAACATGGTGGATACACATCTTCTACTGGGTGGAGAGAGCAGTTCCTATGGCAGAGGAGGAAGGTCCCATCAGTCTAGATATCGGATACCCACGTATAAACGGAGGTCCGACGCCATAGCCTACGGGTCTTCTGGCTGCACTTGTTGATCTCGTATGTTCATTATTTTCCATATTACTACAATCTACAGATACATATGTCTGCGTCTATTATTTCCGTCACTCTGATTTTGGGTTGATTCAATCATCTTTTAGTGGACTACTCCTGTTCTCTTGTTTTCGGATTGAACTGACGGTTGTTTTCTTTTCTTTTCTTTTCTTTTCTTAATATAAAATCTAATGATCAAATCTTTCAACTTTAGAGACATTATTATTGAATTTAGGATTGATGTAAGGGGAGCACTATCTACTGATATTTTTATACGGTTCCTATGGAACCCATCCACTGTATGCTTGCTTACGTGAGTGAAGGAGAATCATGTGAAAGTATAAAAATACACCTAGAATCTAAATGGGTCTACAACTTAACTTGACTAATTTTAAGTACCCTATTTTTCAACTAGAAATAGATTCAACTACATTTTCGAGCGTTCAAATTATTATTACATTTTCAATCACAAATATCATTTGGTTTGTACTTTTAATTACGAGTCACTACTGGAACTGAGGGAGGGACCTGAGGGTCATGGAGGAGAAGTGTAATGGTATGCCATTAGAGGATTAGCTCCCAGTATGATGCTTGGTGTGGAGACCCACCCTTAAAGGAGAAGCTCCCTAACTAGAAGCTTGAGAAGAAAAATAAATTTTGCACGATACTACCTTGTTAGGGTCTGTGGCAGAGCCGGTCCTGGGTTTTTTTAAGGCCCAGGGAAATTTTTTTCAAGTGTACCCCTTTAAACAAATTGAACAAAAAAATAAATAAATTATCAAATAATTAATTTTATTAAAAGTATAAAAATTTGCAAAAGATAAAGAACACTTTGGGGTCTCATAAACTTTGAGCAATTTCTTTTTTTTTTCTTTCTTTGTCTCTTGAGGATTTCCGGAAAGTTGTTTCTTAGGAAACATTTTTTAATTTTTATAATAAACACAACACAATAAAACTAATTAACAAAGAACAATAAAACCTGGATTTTGAGCATATTTTCTTCCACTTGAAACTTCCAATTGTAAAGAACAAGAATCCCAGTTAAGTTTTCTGTTTAATCAAATAATAAATAAAAAAAAATTAACAAAGATATGTATTACAATTTACAAAATTTATACATCTAGATTCTATATGTATCTTTCAAAAAAATTACCTTCAAAGAAAGACACTAGTTTAGCTAGTGGATGATTTATTTTCCAATTCTGTTGGAGAAGAGGAGAATCACCGGAAAAAAAATTGCTCGCGTTGCATTATGAACTGAGAGGGTCGAAGGGTTTTTCTTTCTTTTTGTGGCTAAGAGTCTGTTTTGATTCCCCATATTTATTGATTTGTTTTATATTATATTTTATAATTAATATGATACTTCTTTACTCAGTACGTCTCTTCTTGAGATTGAGTATATAAACATTGATTGGATGGATTGACTTTCCTTTTCATTAACAGGTACATGCGGCAACTTCTTTTTTCTTTTTTTTATACACATATTTACATAATCTTAAAAAAAATTTGGGCCCCCTCAGCTGTGGGCCCCGGGCTGTAGCCCTGGTTGCCCTTGCCCAAGGCCGGCTCTGGTCTGTGGCGTGGACTGTAGACTTAGTATGTATAAAAGATTCTCAGGATGAGAAACTAAAATCTATCGACACTTTTTTGCAGTTTTGAGATGAGGTGAGAATATGGTTGAGTGGAGAACAATAAAACAGACTTAAGGCTGAATATGGGGTGGGTCTTTGCTATTAACATTGTTCTATTAGGAATTTAAGTGCGACTCCAATTTAACCGTCCCACAATAGGGTCTTTGGTGCTAATGCATGCTGGATCCTTTAGAGGTGGCCTCTATTTTGTCTCGTCTTCTTTTTCCCTCCTTTTAATTTGTTGGCTAAAGTAGTTTGGAAGGCATTTGAATCCTTTTCAACATAACTTGATATGGATGGAGTTGGGGACCTTTTATCACAAGCTGGTCGTAGTACTTTCTCTTGTATCAAATAAATTCTTTTTTTATCTTTACTTACTATCTTTAAATACCTTTACAGGCTGAAGACGGTATTGGTATTCCAGAGGAAGTCCTTGATCAACCAAGTTTTGAAAATGCAGCAAAATTGTACTTCATTTTCATTCAATTTGATTTCCTCTGGTTCCTAAATTATTTTGCATTGTTAGTTCTCAACTTCTTTGAGGTTAGTTAAATTTTGGTAGTGATATAATATCTTCTAGGTACTCATTTTAGGCACTAAGTTGTAGTGGACTTCCTTTTCATATTATATCTGTAACAAATAAGAACTCAACTCAACAACTTTTATCACAAACGAGTTGGGGTAGGCTATCTATAATATTAAAAAAAAGTAGATTTAATTTTCATCAAGATGGCTGAGACATATTTTAATTTACTTAAATTTCCACAGAAACCATTGTGGTGTGCCCAGGATTCTGCAATATCTTGCAATAATAGGGATTACTACTTTCTCGGACAGCTGCCATACTTAACTGGGGTTGAGTCTCTTATATATGAGGTAGTTGTCTCGCGTGGTACTTTTATATTTGGGTGTAATTAGTTAGTACCACTATGCAATAGATAGATAAGTAGTATCACTGGATTTAAAGAAAGATAATGCAGTTATCTGTATGACCTTAACCACTGCAATATGAACTGTACATATTTCTAATGTTCATCTCATTTGTCAGCAATTAATTAAAATGTTATTCCTTTTAATTATGAAAAGGGTTTGAAGTTGAACATGAATGATACTATCTTACCCAAGATGTTAAATAAATTTAAAATTCTGGTGCAATACTGAATGTAAACAATTGCTAAAAGTTTCAGGACCAAAGGGAACAGGTTTAAGTTGTGATCCCCTATCATCCATTCATCCCCATACTTGCTTTCGATCACTCTTTTCAACTAGTATTCCCTCTGCGGAATATGTTTTGTTGGACCCAAATCCATCTCACTTACATTTTTGTGCTCACCACCTAGAGATACTAATGTATCTTTGGAGAGCCTTTAAATCCTTTTATAACTTATTCGTGGTTAATGTTGTCGATGTGGATCAATGATTGGCTCAGTGAAGTTCTAAATTTTACCTACTAGAAAGGCATGATGGTTCACAGGATCCATCTAAGTTACGAACTTATGCATCTGGACTTTCACTGAGGTTGATTACTGGATAACACTTATGAATGTCTGACTTCCATGGTGATGTTCTAGAAACATGCTAGCTTTACAGATGCATAAAATTGTTCTGAGCTACTAGCAAGGGTTGCTTGCCCTTTTCTAATATTTATTTTTCAGTAATTATGTTATTGACTTTCTAAATTCTTATGCAGGGTGTAACCCTCGTAATTCTCATGGCACATGTGTTCTTTCCAATTTCATATGAAGGGTTTAATCTTTACTGGAGAAGTTATCTTAATAAACTGAAGGTACTAAGTTCCAGATTCTTGTTCATGAAGTCGTTTTCCGAATTCTTGACGTCCCTTTTCTTTTCATAATTATCAGAATATTAATAAGTTTCTGGGATATCAGTATGTTATCAATTAGAATTATAAAAGGGAAGCCTACATCATGAAAACATTGATATGTCAATAATTGGATTTATTAAGGGTATGATACATGCGAGATTAGGCCACTGGGGTATAAATAGACAACAGGAAAGTTTGTTTTGGAAAGAAAGCAGTTGTAATTTGCTTTTCTTTTGTCAGGTATACGTGTTTGCCTGCAATTCTGCAATAGCAACTAATTTTGGTGTTTGGTGTTAAACTAAGAAATGGGTAATTACTTGGTTCCTCTTATGAAATTAATTAAATTATATCTAGGAGTAAACCTTGATAAGGCTGAAGGTGCCAATTAGCCTAGTTGGTAAATTCTCTATGTAGACAATTAGAGGAGGAATGAGAAAAACAATATGAATTTTCAATATAGCTCGCCAAGAAAATTATTGGCTTCCACATTGCGTTTTTAAGTTTTCTCAAATATATCATTGCCTTCATTCCTTCAGAAATGAACTCCACTGAAACAATATATACATACTTCACAAAAATTTTCCAACCTGATTGTTGACTTTCATAGTGTAGGATCCTAACCTGATTGTTGACTTTCAGTTTATGATTGCCTTAATATGATAGTTGACTTTCTCAAACTTATCATTGCCTTAATGCTTGTTAGGATTTCACTGTCTTTCATTTATATGTACCGCTTTTTCTCTAATCTCACCACAACCTAATGCCTGTACCTTTTCATTGAATTCCAGGTCATTTTCCTGTTGATTCTGATTGCTGATGTTTTAGTATATGCACTTTATCTATCTCCAGTGGCCTTCTATTATCTGCCATTTAGGATTGCGCCTTACATCCGGGTTGTTTTTTTCATTTTGAACATTAGGTAAAGTATGATTTTGGTTTTGAAGCCATGAGACGCAGTTCTCATGGTGGTTTATATAAAGTTGTAAAATTTAACTCTGCAAACTTCTTTAAACCATACATTGAGAACCTTTAAAGTCGAGAATGTACTTCTGAATTGCGAGAAACATCTTTTAATAAACTTTCTTCTCTAGATATCTACAATTTTGTATATTTTTATTTTCTGAAAACTCTGTAATCTGGTAGTGATCATGTAAAAGGCCGTCTCCATGGTAAAAGCCTGCGATTTTTTTATCAGTTTCTTTAGAGTGTGTAATCATATACCTTGAGAAGATTTAAACAAAAAATTAATCTAATTGTGATGCACTGGAATTTATGTCTATCATGTAGTAATGTTGTTTACCACACGTGCCTATCTAGTTTGAAGCTGCTATTGTGCCAGTATAAGCTTAATTTTTTGCTTGGCAAGACTCACAATTTTGAGCATTGGCATGAGATAGCAAGTGGCTAGACATACTTTTTGAACATTTGTATTTCTGGTAGTATTTTTTTTCCATATTGTATGAAGATCATAATATTCTTAATTTTACTTCTACTGACCAAAAAAACATGCCTGATTTTTGACCTTTCAAGAGACCACTTGCACAAAGCTATTCACCCAGTTTATATTAGCAATTTTGCTATTCATTGTGCTGAAAAAATTAGTTTGACAGATTTAAGTTTATACCCATTGAAAAATTATGCATCCTCCATACTAAAAGGGCTCCTAGTTTCCTGGTATTTTACAAAAAGAAAATGATACTCTTTCTTTTTTAGGGTGTAGGGAGTATTAGACTTGGTAAAAACATATTATTGTGGTGCATATGCATTCCTATTTTTGTTGGTGCGTGAAACTTTGATAATGAAAATGATTTTTCATTTTAATTATTTACTTTAGGGATTTACGAGAGAGCATTGTCGTCCTGGCTGGAATGGTTGGCACATATCTTAATGTATTGGTATGTTTTCCGCTATATCATTGAATTTTTTAGCTTTGCTGCTCTACTTGCACTTTCAGTTTAACCAGTAAAATTTGCAATATTGTCTGGAGTACTAAAACCTTTACACTGCAATATATCTGTAGGAAAAATGTCATTTTATGTGCATTCAAATCGAACTTTGACATATCAATAAGGGATACATCATGTGGTTCCATTTCCCCTAAATCTATCTAATTTATGTTAAATGCAGGCCTTAGGACTTCTATTTCTTCTGTTCTCCAGTTGGTTGGCATATGTCATGCTTGAAGATTCCGAACAGGGGAAGACAGTATTTACTTCATTTGGCACAACAACGTATCAGATGTTTGTCCTATTTACCACATCCAACAATCCAGATGTCTGGATTCCTGCATATAAAGCATCACGTTGGTATTGCTTGTTTTTTATTCTCTATGTGCTCTTGGGTGTTTACTTTGTCACCAACTTGATCCTTGCTGTTGTATACGATAGCTTTAAGGGTCAGCTAGCCAAACAAGTTGGTGAGAAGGACCGTATGAGGACAAGGATATTAAAGAAAGCATTTAATCTTATCGATGAAATTAATCATGGATATCTTAACAAAGAACAATGCATTCATTTGTTTGAAGAACTCAATAGATACAGGACATTACCGAATATATCAAGAGAAGATTTTGAGTTAATATTTGACGAGTTGGATGACTGTCACGACTTCAAGATTAATTTGGACGAGTTTTCTGATCTTTGTAATGCTATCGCATTAAGATTTCAAAAAGAGGATTCCCTTCCTTGGTTAGAAAAATTCTTGTTCTACCATTCACCCTTATCTCAGAAGCTGAAAACCTTTGTACGAAGCCCCACATTCGAATATGTTGTAATTTTCATTCTCATCTTGAATCTCGCTGCTGTTGTTATTGAAACAACTCTTGATGTAGAAAATAACTCTGGACAGAAGGTTTGGCAAAAAGTAGAGTTTGTCTTTGGATATACGTCTTGGAAATGGCACTAAAAGTCTACGCATATGGATTTGAGAACTATTGGAGGGTTGGTCAAAATCGTTTTGATTTTGTTATCACCTTGGTTATAGTTATTGGTGAAACAACAACTTGTGTCTCCCAAGGGACTGACTTTTCTTTCAAATGGAGAATGGATTCGCTATCTTCTTATTGCAAGAATGTTACGATTAATAAGGCTCTTAATGCATGTACGTCGTTACCGAGCCTTTGTTGCCACATTTCTAACTCTCATTCCAAGTTTAATGCCGTACCTGGGTACCATATTTTGCGTCCTGTGCTTTTATTGCTCTCTAGGTGTGCAGATCTTTGGTGGGATAGTAAATGTTGGAAACCCCGATTTGGCAGAAACATATCTTGCAGATAGTGACTATCTACTTTTTAATTTTAATGACTACCCAAGTGGAATGGTGACGCTTTACAATTTATTAGTAATGGGAAACTGGCAAGTGTGGATGCAGAGCTACAAAGAACTGACAAAAACTGCTTGGACTTATGTATACTTTGTCAGTTTCTATCTGATTACAGTTCTATTGCTTCTGAATTTGGTTGTAGCATTTGTCTTGGAGTCGTTCTTTGCTGAAATGGAACTCGAAGACTCAGAAAAATGTGCAGAACAGGACCAAGAAAGTGGGGGGAAAGACCGACGCCGTTATGTTGGCACAAAAACACGTAGCCAGAGAGTTGATATGCTCCTTCATCATATGCTGAGTTCAGAGCTGGATCATACGCAGTGCTCCACTCCATAAATATTTTTTTCTTGCTTTGTCTCTTGATTTATCTGCAAATAGTAATAGAAGAACGTAATTTTTTTCTTGTAGATCTCCCCTGTTAAAGTATTGGTATCAGAGCATGAATTGCTTGGTTCTTTTGCATCCAGGTGGATGAAGAGAAATGGTGCTCTACCTATGGCTCTTTTCCTGTTTCTATTCTTCCTTTTTTTTCATCGAGTCATCAGTTAGCAAGTGTCCAGTGTTTATTTATGTTCAATCCCACGCTTGCGGATACCACTATCATCACTATTTTTATCGTCAAGTTTGTTATGTAAATGATGTTTGTATTAGCATCTTGTTACAAATGAACAGTCTGTAGTTGTAGTAGTACATTATTCTGATGGGAAGCAGTTAATATTGAAATGTACAGTTAATTTCTTGTTGGACTTTCTGTTTAATGCTTCATTTGAGAACTAATCTCATGGAATCTTTTTTACAAATGATTGTTGCGTGTTATCACATTTATGGTATTGACTTTATAAAGTTCCTTCCAACTGCTGTAAGATTTTGCTTCTCTGGGATTTTGCTTTATAAGTTTTGCTGGAATTCCCTATAATAGATGAAGAGATGAAGCATAAGAAATAAATCGAGAAGTTACTGCTGCAAGTGCCGAATGCATCTATGGAGATGGCATTATTATTATTATATAAAGTTAAGAACATTATATCATTAGTAATACTGGTAACATGACACCAAAGATTCACTTGCAACTGACTAAAAGGCAATAATAGCAGTAGTTATCATCCTTAATTATTTACCTCGTCTCTCTCTAACTAAGCATGTAAACTGCATATTATACACTGTGCAGTATATTCTTAATCAACAAGAAAAAAATTCTTCAAATGCCTAAACTAGGCATTAGTCCCAACTTCAGCCCTGCGCTACCACCAGTTACTAGTTCAATCATCAGCCTGTATGGTGGAACTCCTCACAGTCCTTTGATCCATTTCTTGTGAAGTTTGAAACAAGACCTTTCATCATTCTATCTACAGCAGCCTTAAATTCCATCGAGCTACCCGTTTTTCTCTTGCTGCCATCCTGGACATTACCATTGACAAGCAAACCTACTTCAGCCCCCTCCATGTAAGCTCTACAGGCCAATAATATATCACGTGCACGGGTTCGAAAATGACCGGCAACAAAATCCTCATAGTGCTGGAAGAAGATCATATAATTGGAACAAAATATATTGATTAGACAGAGATTACTGAAAAAGTATAATATTGACAAATAGTACAGCTTGCTAACATTCTATGGACCTAAGAAGATGCATGCTCCCAAAGCTTGTTGTGGAATACTATTAGGTCTGAACTGGTGGGATTTGTTTTTAAACTTGGTCAGCATCATTCAAATTGTCAAACTGATAAAATTCTTAATAAATAAATGAGTCCAAGATTATAATTTCAAAGAAATGCTTTTTTGTTCATATACAGATCAAATTATCGGATAAACTTTTACAGGTTTTTTAATTTTCTATCTAGAGGAAATATGGACAAGCTAAAGGTACTGGCTCAGTTATAGTCGATTTAATAATGAAGTAAATTTTAACTAGTTTAATAGTTGGTCGGAACATGAAGAAAGCTGCCACAAAATAGTCGTGTCTTATATAAAACAATAACAACGAACCTCTAGTCTATCAGGGCATGATTACAATGTCAACCTTTATATCTAATGTTCACTTCATAAAACCAAGTTCTTTTATATTCTTTGGCAGTCTTAATGACAAATTTCATTTAAAAGTAAAATAATCAACTCTAGCTAACTTTGAAGAAAAGGGCCAATATAATCTGGATAAATAAAATAATAAATATAGGCATCATCTTCATGAAAAATATATACTCCGATGTGATTGAAAACTGAAAATGTTGAAAGAAGGAAAAAACACATGTGATTGAAAACTGAAAATGTTGAAAGAAGGATGACAAATCATACCTTTGGGGGCCTCCTAAGTGTGTAAATCATTGTTTTCAGGGAAAGAATAAAGGTATTTTCATTGTACTCCTTGGATCTCCTCTCCCCCTCCTTCCCAGGATACGTATCTTCATACCCAGGCTCATTAAAGAAGGGCTTTGCATTTAGTATCAAAGCTT
This sequence comes from Panax stipuleanatus, assembly GCA_020205555.1. NCBI lineage: Eukaryota > Viridiplantae > Streptophyta > Magnoliopsida > Apiales > Araliaceae > Panax > Panax stipuleanatus. The sequence continues at coordinate 154,555,872 of CM035118.1, forward strand.
GTATAGACACCAAAACTTGTAGCATTGTAGAAGTCTTTGGCATCCATTTCTCATTCCCATTACCAGTCCATGTATTCAGAAGGCTGAGGCAGACTTTTCCACAATCATACAGGTTTGGATTAAGACGAAGACCACCAGAATAGTAGTAAACCATCTGAGGAAGAAAGTTGAGAAAATTAATGTTCAATAGTGACAGGAGAAAGAAAATAAATCAATCTCACAGAAAAATACAATAACACATACTGGTGGTATGTCTGGATAGGTAGGGGGGAAGAGAACATCAAAGACGAAAAGACCATCATGGTAGGGGGTGCCTGCTGGTCCTATGATGACAGCCCTCAAAAGATCCATCCTTGCTTCATACACTCTAACATATATTGTATCTGTGGAAGTATAAAAGAATTAGATAGGTTCTCTTCTACAAACTATATCAACATAATCTCCTTTTTTTTCTTTTTCAATTTCTGTGTGTGGCATGTGTGACGAGAGGCGCAACAGCAGGGCAACCTCAAGCAGTCAAAAATAACTCCTTCCCCTGCAAATGTGCTTTAAATTTCATATGAAATATCATTTCTAATACTAGAAAACATTAAAAGTATCTTTTAAGCCAAGTGTTATTTTCAACTAAATATACAAGCTGAAATCTTTCATTGAATTGCACAACAGTCCACATCAAACTAAAAGGCTGGATCAACATGCAGTAAGAACTCATAAAAGGCAATGTTGAGTTGATTTGAATTGAGAACATACATTAAGAACTCACCAGGTAAGTCCTCCAAAATTTTCCACTCATCATGAATTTTTTTTGCCCAAGTCTTGGGTGGCTAAAAAGCAAATATCATAGACAAAAATACATAAGTTCATACAATAACAAATAAATGTGTGCTCTAGGCACTCGCACAACGAAAACATTAGATACGTGGTTATGTAACAGAAGTCACCTGCTGCCCTTGAAAGCCCACACTGCTATAGTGATGATCTGAAAAATCATCAACAATATCAAATCTTTTAAAACTCAGATAATTTTTTATAACATCATTTTCTTTTTCTGGTTCCTCCTTTCCATCAGAACTCAACTCTGCAGGGAATGTTGAACTGTTTGAAGCAGCAGCGCTATTATTGGGATTTGCAAGATTTGGAACTACAGCAATAGATGTCTCCATCTCTGACCCTGACCCTGACCCTGCAGGGAGTACCACAGCATCATTGTTGTTTGTAACATTTATGCTGGAGGTATTAGTATCCTTCAACCAGGAAACTGAAGCTTCTATCCCAGGCGGCAGATCAACATTGTCAAACTGTGCTTGCATATTCAAATACTCATCATCATCATCATCATCATTATTGTCAAACATATATTCATCATTGTCATCATATTCAGAAATATAGTCTTCATCCATTACTGTATCATCGCCATTCTTGTCGTTACCATGATATGACATATCTGAGTTGGAATCTAAATCAAGACAGCAAGATGTTGATCCTACTATGCTTGTAGAATTCCCAAGTTCCTTACCAATCGCCTCCTAAGAAAAAAAGAAAAGATATTGTCATGTCAAAGCATGCAGAAAATGGAACAATTAGTTCCAACAGAGGGAGAACTATTAAGGAGCAAAAAGAGGAAAGAGTAATACGTCCTTGACATATAATTCATTGTTTTTTGTTAAGCAAATGTTCTATCAATTAAACCAATTTCTTTTAATTATACCTCGGGCATAACAAGTTGCTGATCAAAGACACATGTTCCTCCTATATTTTCTAGATATGACTCTAGATTAAGGTTCTTAAACACCAAACAGTATCAACAAATATATACAAATAAAAGAGGAAAATAGAAACAAAATAGAGCAAAAGATAGTATTCACCTTTCCAACTTCCTTTTTCATTGGGAAGGAGGGGAACACTTAATTTATTTCCAACATAGTAAAACTACACCCTCAACATGTGAATTCATGTTGCTGTTTGTGTTACTTAAAAAATGAGGGGGGGAAAGTTCATTTTTAGTTCTGCCCCATTCCCCAGCGTACAGGGTGTTATGAATAGTTTGTGTGAAGGTTAAATAAACGTTAAAAAGAAAGAAACTTGTTATGAAAGAGATTGAAATCTTACAAAATAATATATTCAAATTCCGACTTAATTACCCTTATTAAAGTTGTTGACAAAAATTAGCCTATTGGCTGCTGAAGCAACGAATATGCAAACTTACAACAAATATATATATATAAGCACAGAAGCCACTTGCATACACACCACACAAAAACCAAATAAACATGTGTATACAGAGACACATATTATTCATGCAATTAAATAATCAGAATAAAACCAGAAATTGAAGAAAATCAATCCAAAAATTAGGTACAATAAGAACCAATATATGATCAATTGAAGCAAAAATTAAACCTAAACATCAAAAGGTTATAGAATCTAGGTTTTAAGCCGCCAAGCATAAGCAATTCGCTAATAAACTAACCGCAATTCACTAAAATAAACTCTACGTCATCGGGGGAAAATAGGGTTTTTAGAGTCACTTAGTTCGCGATACCTCAGTGTGGTTAACCTTTTTACAAACAGAAGAGTCGGATTCCGAATCAGATAATGTTATTTCTATTCCAATCGCAGTTGGGTTCTCCATTCCCTCGGCGATCAAAACCCTCCTCCCCTTCCTTCTGTACGTACTACAGAGAGTGATAAATAAGAAGAATAAGAAGCAGCAATTTGGAATAATAGAATTTGTAAATCATTTTTTACGGGATGATATCATTCGCGCCTTAATAGACAAACCTCTCAATCGTACGCTGGAAGGTAAAGAACGGTTGTGATATCCTACGATACACGAGTATAATTTCATCTACGTGTCGATATCTGATTTGCGTAAGGGTCTCTTTCCTGGTGTGGTTTTTGACCAGGACGTCCGGTTGGGTTGATTACTGTGTGTTACTCAAACCAAAGATAATATACGTTTCACTTTGAGCCGTATGATTTGTTGACTTTAGTGAGAAGACTGACTATTGTGGGGCTTCGTTGGGTTGAATACGGTCACTAATATTACACGCGTATAAGCGTTTTGGTGGAAATAGGAGTGGGCCCGTCACAAAGAAAAGTGCCGGTGATTTTCATGCAATTCAGACTGCAAACACCCAATAATCCCCACAAGGACCACAAGTTAAAAGTATTGAGATTGTGGTGGTTGTTGATAAAATTGAAAAATTAAAATATGATTAGAATATTTTAATAAATTAGATTGAAATAGTATTTGGATTTAAAAAAATTATTTGATAAATAAAAAGTATAAAATATTTGAATAATTTTTAAATTTAATAATTTAAATTTAAATTTAAATTTAAAAATATCTCAAATTAACTTTTTAAAATTCAATAATGATCTTAAAATTTAAAATGGATGGAGTACAATATTTATAGAGACTCCATAAATTTAAATTTTTCATTAAAAGAGGGTTATTAATGATTTAGATGTAAGACCGCAAATTTTATGAATAAAGATTTAAATTTTTTATATATTATTTTAAAATAGTAAGGTGTTGATTTGATAAATGTGATAAGTTATGAGTGAAATGTGCAAATATTTTAAAATAAACAAGTGGTTATAAAATATTCATTGTTATCGGGAAATATTCGTTTGATCGTGGAATATTCTTGTTGTCGGGGAATATTCGTACGACGGCGCAGCCATTTGTGGGCCCCACAACGGAATAACTGTCGGATATAGAAAGCGACAGAAATAACTTTTTTATAAAATAACGGCGTAGTTGTTACCGTTAGTACTGTTAAAATATCCGATGATTAAAATACAGTGATACGCGTTGTTGCACAGTAGCACACGGTATTGCACAGTATTTTAAATTATTGATTATTACGTAAGAAGACACTTACTCAATTATTGTTACAGTAATTACTATTCAATATTTTATATTATTGACTCAATAATTGCTACATTGATAATTGCATAATATTTTATTGGTTAAATAGTTGTTACGTTGATATTTCATATTATTGATTCAATAATTGCCACTGCACAGTATTTCAAATTATCAAATCAATAATTCATATTATTTGAATAATATTATTAGATAGCATCATTGGCAATGTCTAAGGAAGTTCTGTCTAGGAGAGGTTATTTAATTGCGCGCCAGTAAGAAAAATTCTTATCGGAAGGCCCCCTCTTTCCTGGGAACGACCTAGTTGTCAATATTGTAGTTCTGTAATATTATTTGTGAATAATTAATTTTTTATATATATGATAAGAAAATATTTATTCAATGTGGATTTTTAACGGAGAAAATTTTAGCATGTAACATTGGTTGAAAGTTGATATTTTATCTTTTCTGATAAAATAATTCATTCAAATATGTTATTATAATATTACATTATAGTAGTATGATGTGATTATATAATAGTATGATTTTTATAATTAGAATGGTAACATTATTATAGTAAATTCATGGTATAAAAGTTAAACGATGTGGAAGAGTGCAAATTGAATTTGAACTCTTATGATGCAAACAATGATGTTATCAGAGCGATGAGGTAAGCAAGGATGTCATCGGAGCGATAAGGTAAGCAATGATGTCATAGGATCGATGATGTAAGCAATGATGTCATAAATTATGGCGAAAAAACTATTTAACCCTTACTCTGCCTAGCCTATAAATAGAAACTCATTTCTACATTATTTATAACCAATTTACTAAAGCTATAGAGAGAGAAAGAAGAAGAGTATTCTGCTATTACACTAGTGCGGTCTCTAAATTTTTAAGGTAAGGGGTATTAATTCTTTTGTATTCATGAAGAGAGTGTTAGAGTTTATGCCCTAGAGGCTAATTCTTTGATGTAATTGCTTAACATTTTTGATATTATATTTGATTGAATAAATAAATTATTTTATTATGATTTTATTTACTGCGTTATATAAATATTAACATAATAAAAGTCCTTAGAATAGTGATACAAATTATATGACTTCAAGTAAATGACTTGAACATGAGATCATATAATTACAATTAGTATCATTACTCTTAAATGTTCCTAGTCGAGTGTCATTGTTAATGGGACAACAATGATACATTGAGACTAGTATGTGGATTGACTGATGGCCAAATCTCATTGGTCATAAATATATGAGATATTGAGTCAATGCATAGGTACATGTTAGAGAACAATGTACTGGACAGACCCACCATGAGAATTTTACGTGGAGAATTATGCAAAGTGTCATAAGTAATTCTCATAGTGACAATGATGTAATGATCCTCCGATCTGAAATCATTATATTACTACACGAGAATTTATATACTTTGATATCATCAAAGGCCACCTTTAATAGGGTGGACGATAAAGGTGATTATTGGGTACATCATGAATTGTGTGAGGAATATGAGTGATCTAGATGGAATTTAACCCTCCTATATATTATGGGTGATATCCATACGCCTCTTGATTGAGTAGGACTATGAAATGCATAGTCATGCTCAAATAGTGATTTGTTTCATATAGTCTACTCATCGATCAAGAAAACTCAGATTAAATTATGAAGAGGATGACACATTCCATGCCTCGAGTTTAATCTAGGATGTCATGGTTAAAAGGATTAAATTACATTGAAACATCGGTCACGAAAAGGTTGTATCGAATCACCGATCTTATTATTATTTGGGTAGTAGTGATGCATTACTAGATGTCCGCTCACTATTTATAATTTTATAATATGATTTTAAAATTATTGTCAATATAATAATAACCTATAGAGTCACACACTTAGAACGTAATCAAAAAAAATTAATTTAAATTGTATAAATTTAAATATATCAATAAGATTGATAGTATTTAAATTACGAATTTAAATTAATAGGATAATTTGTATATATATATATATGTATATTAATTAAGTAAGACTTAATTAAGATATAATATATATATATAAATTCGGATTTTATTTTTCTAATTGGATTAGATTTTGGTTAATTCCTTTAACTACTATATATATGATATATCAGCCGTTTAGGGTATGATCGATATCAAAACCCTAGCCGCTCTTAGAGAGAGACTAGAGAGAAAAATTTTAAAAGTCCAGATCCTTGGCCGCTAGTACCGCAGCTTTCCTTGCTGCAGATCGTGTGACGATTCGCGGGACGTTCGTGTGGATACCGTAGAGACGCAGTTCCTTTGAATTGCATTGAAGATTCGAAGCTGTTCCAGAATCTCCATCGTCTCCGTTTAGGCTTGAATAATCGGTAAAACAAATCTAAACTTCTGAATTAATATGTTTTTCGCATGAATCCTGTTTTAGGGTTTCGGAAAATTTTTTAATTTCCGTTGCGTTTATGTACCGAAAACCCTACAGAGAGTTATTTTCTTTCAATACTCGTAAGGGTTGTTATTCCATTCTTTATTATTCTGTTGGAATAACTTGTCTACGCGGACTACCGCATGCATGGTGAAATCTTGTTGTTATTATATTCTTTATTATTCTGTGAGAATAACCTGTCTACGCGGACTACCGCATGCCTGGTGAATAACTCTTCGTATTCAGTTGTTATTAAATTGTGAAAATAATTTGTCTGAGTGGACTACCGCCTGACGGGTGAAAATCCAATTGCAGTTTCGTATATTGTTTCATTTCAGATTCCTAACTCTAAACTTACTACGGTAAGTATTGTTTCTATAATTCCTGAAATGATCAGAAATTCCTTGAGTTTTGCGCTTCATCTAATATCATTTCACTGGAATATTAGTCTGAACTTTCTCGTGAAATTTTTATCTTTTCATGTTGAGTTACTATTCACGGTTAAAAAAAATTATCTTTGATTGGATCCAGGTTTTGATCTTCATTCTTGAACTCTGGATAAATTCTCTAATATTTGTCATTTATCTCACTGGATTCGTTATTTGTATTGTTTTTCATCATCCTTAGTCCTAAATGGTGATATAACTAAATATCTTTGACCTGTAGTGCAAAGATGAATGATTACCTGATGAATATCTTTGGCCCGTAGTGCAAAGATGGACAGGTGTTGAGATGAACATAACTAACTGGTGATACAAATGAATATCTTTGGCTCGTAGTGCAAAAGATGAATATTTGATTCGAGATGTATATTGATTGATGTTACAGGGATAAAATATTAATGATAGACTTTTAAATCAAAGAAGATAGTAGACATCATTATCTACTTAACTCTTCTAATGAATTGTTATTTTCGCTGCGAATATTGATCTAAAACGTGTTGTCCATAATATTTTATCTGATTTATTGAAGGCTAACGATAATTTGTTTTTCATTATCTTAGTTATAATATTTTTTACTGGGCTAGTTGAGCTCACCCTTTTCTTCCATTGTTCTCTTCAAGAAATGAGAATATCGCAGGTACTAGTCAAGGAATGGAGTGATGGTCCGAGTTAGAGCTGTAGAAGTCCTTATTATTTTTTTTAAAATATTGTGATAATAAATGTAATGAGGACTTAGTTTGAATGTTTATATTTTTTATATGTCTGTATTGACACTCACAGTTGTGTGGTCGTATTTTGCATAACCGTTTGATATGAAAGATTGTATTTGAATTCTGTACCATGTTTTTTGCGACTCAGAATTGGTTGAATATTGAACCTATTTTGAGGGCGTCACATTAGATTTATATCTTTTTCTTACCGAATAAGAGACAATAAAATACAAATAAAATTTTATCAAATAATTTTACCCTTTTATCAAATTAAATGTGAAGTTGTTAAGAGGCAAACAAAGAACATTTGACTCCATTACTCAACTCCTCTCTAGTTAGGGTTGTTCAAATAAATCGGTAATTCTAATTTTTTACCGAAACAGGTTCGATTGTACCGACTGGTTCGGTATATTTTATAACCGGTTCGGGGTTAGTAAATTTTCTCGGTATATACCGGGTATATCAGAACGGTAACGGGATTGAATTTATTATGTTCGGTAAAAATCGGACCGTATCGAATTTACTGAATGCTATTTTAGATGATATATTATTATACTAATAATGGATTGGTCGCGGATAACTTTATCTTCCATTATCCCACTATCCCATTCTCTTTGTCTTCATCTTTTACTCTTTTTTTTCTTCTTTTTTTTCTCTTCATGCTTCTTGCTATTTATCATCCATGCTTTCGATTATTTTGAGAAATATAATTTTAAATGTGATTTGAATTTCATCACTTCCCCTTCTATATAAAATTAATATCAAATGAATTTCATATAATAGTGAATGAGAGTCTTTTTGAAAGAGAGCGGAGACATTAGAGATAGGGGTGTTCATCGATAATTTATCGTACTGAACCGATTACTCAAAGTATCTAAAATTATATACTGATATCGGTACCGGTTGAACCTGTATCCTGAATCGGTTAGCCGATTCGGTACCAGTGTTTACCCAAAAGTATACTCGTTATTACCAAAGTAGCAAATCACATTTAAAGAATAAAAAAAGAAGACAATTAAATATATTTTTCATATAAAATTCATTTGATATTAATTACAAAATAATTAAATATAATTTTCAATTATTTTCTTATTTTGTTGACTAACTTTTCTAATTTATATTATTATATTTGTAAATAATTAAACAAAAATTCATTTGATATTAATTATAAAAATATTTAAATATATTATTTATTTATTTTCTTATTTTTTTGGCAAACTTTTCTAATTTATATTATTATTTGTAAAGAATTACATAAAAGTTTATTTTGAATAAATTTTCCTTTTAGATCCACATCATCAAGGCCACGCGAATAATTATTGACACATAAACTCTCTTTTTTTCCAACTCAGCTGCTTATATGTCAAATTCCGTTAAAAGTCAACAGACTTAACGGAATTACAAACGTTTTGTTAGTAAAGTAAAGTTTAATGAGTTGACAGTAAAAAAAAAAAATCCAATGACTTATTTATAAGTCGACCTAAAATTAAGTGACCTAAAAAACATTTATTCGAGTATTTGAGTTGCAAATTTTAGTACGGGTATATAATTAAATTAGGAGTTCCTTCATGATATTTTAATGCTCACTTGGGTTAGTGAGGAGTATGTTAGATAGACATTATGGAATGATATCTTTTGTTTTCGTCCTACTTTTCGCTAATCTCTTTTTTTCATTAAAACTACCATGTTGTCTCTCCTACACTTTTTTTTCTTTTTTTTATATATAGTAAAAACTCACAAAATGCAATTTAATTATCTTTGAATAATGTTATGGGCAAATTATACACACAAATTTGAGCACAAATAATATTAAAAAAAATAAATATATAAAAAATGGGGTTTACCATTGAATGTTTAACATATTTTTTTTAGTAATCAATACAAAAGTCTTCTATTAATGTACAATTATTTTATAAGTAGCTTTTGCATGTGGTATAATTCAATTGTTTTCACTCTAATGTAAAATTAAAATTACGCAATACAAAATTTTGGCATACTTATATGATTATATCAACCTAAAATTTTTATTACAAGAAAAAAGAGTTTCACTTCTTATAAAATTGGGCAAACATATTCAATGATGGTGTCAATCAATATATTGGGCCCAGTCAAGCTTTTAAACAAAAAAAAAGAAGCTAAAAAAAGGTTATATTGTAAACGTGTCTACTTTCCATTAGTTTAAGAACAAACAAATGAGAATCAAATGGAATCCCCTTCAATTACACATTTTTTATAATTTCATTTAATATATTAATTATTTCATCTTAATAATTTTATTAATAATAATTAAAATATATTAATAAATAATTGATACTATTAAGTAGAACAAAAGGCTCGAGGCTTGCGGCCTGGCCTTGGTCCGGTCTGGGCACGACCTGGTCAAGGCCTGACCTGAGGCCTTACATGATTTTTTATCCAATTATTTATAATTTTTGAATTTTGAATTTATAATTATTCATCAATAAACTATAAATTTTTATTTATTCATTATTATAATTTATAAATTATAATACATTAATTTTAATTAATACATCAATAAAGTTTAAAATTTTAATTATTCATTCTTGATTTCTTGTAGATACATTTAATTAATGTACATCTTCAATGAATATAACTAGTTAGTATATTTAATATTAATAATAAATTAGTTACTTAGTTGATTAAATATTAATAATAAATTAATTTATTATAAATACTACTAATATTTAACAATAAAATTTTATTAATATCTATTGTTACTTTAATGTTAAATATTAACATTAATTAATACATCAATAAACTAACGTTTAATATTAAATATTAACAATAAGTTAGTTTCTTGTAAATACTCAAGTTCTTCATTAATTTGGATATGCTAAATTCTTAGGAGGATTTATGATTTTGGTTATTTTTCAGGTATTCGGTTGTACCAATTTAAAAAATAATAATAAAACAATTAGAAAACTATTTGAAAATAATACTTGAGATATAACTATGTAAGTGTTTAATGACCATAAATGAAAAGATATATGTGTATTTAAACTTTACAAAATATATGCCCAACCGATCCCAGTACTATAAGAAAATAAAATAGAAACTAACTTTATATTCAAAAAATAAAAGTGTAATCTACAGTATTTTCTACGAAGTGCATAGTAAACAACTATACATATATTTAGGAAATCAATTTACTTTATATTCCACTTACATCTAAATTATATTTTCTTTTAATTTAAGAGGAATATACTTATTTTTGTTCTAATCATTCAATTTATATTGGTGTGTAGTAGAATGTTAAAATAAAATTAATCTCAAAAATCTTGCATCATTTTCAAAAAAAATTATTTATTTATATTTTTAATATTTAATATGTAACATTAAAAAAAATCAGACCAGCCAAGGCCTTAGGCCTGGCCTGGAGGCCAAAAGTCAAAGGCCTGGCCTAGTCAAAGCCCAAGGCCTGGCAGACTCAGACCAGGCCGGCCTATTGTGCATGCCTACTATTAAGAAAGTTCTTATAAAAATTAGAATTATTAAAAATAATTTTAATAATTAAAATTTTGATAAAATATTTATATGTTTATCAAATATTGAAAAAATATCGAATTATTTTTATTTTTAAAATAATTATATTATTTAATATTATAAATTAAATAATTGGTGTTGATTTTAATTATATAATTTAAAATTATAAAAATATAATGTATTGAATTCAATAGAATGTGTAATGGAAGGTCTAATCCGTACTGCATGCACAGGTCTAAAAACTCGCGCGGGAACTTTCCGCCCCAAATTCCCGCCATAAACCAGAAAACCATCCATAAATTCCTACACAATCGTTTGTTCAATCAATTCAATTTTTAGCTTGATTCTTCGATAGAGTGATAAACATAATTGCATAATATATATAGCTGTAGTGAATAGCTGAGAAATTGAATCAATCAGCAGCTATGGTTGTAGCTCTGGGTCCCGGAAAATTCTACGGCAGCAGCCTACCAAGGCCACGAATCTACACCGACGTGAAGCTGAACGACGAGCGGGTCGATCCACCGGTTCCGGTCCTCGACCCGCTGATGTCGTGGGCCGAAGAAGCCCACTGGTCCATGGGCGGCCTGAATTCCACGCGCCTCCGCCGTCCAAGGCCGCATTGAAGGCAGCGTCATAAAACTGCGGGCGGAGCGAGAAAGGTCCATCGTGAAGAGAAATATGCAATCTGAAATTAATCAGATTTCTAACAAACCCTCCATGAGATCAAGTCCCTCGCCTTCGCCGTCGTTGTCTCCATCGCCGCCGCCTGCTCCATTGGCTATTAAGCGGAGGCGGTGGATTTTGGTGGGTGAATATGAAGAGTGCGAAGGTGGTGAGAGAGAATCGGTTAAACGCGGCCCGGCGAGGAATCTTTGGGATGATTTCGATAGGGTGGCTGAGGAGAGTGGTTTGAAGAGAGAGATCGGTAGATCTGAAGGGGTGGCGACGAGGAGTCGGAGCCAGATATCTGAGAATGTGCAAGTGAAAAGTGAATCGAATTCCAAAGGCAGTAAGTTGAAGTTGAAGGGAAAAGCTAAAACCAGGGGAGATAATGGGACTAGGGTTTCGCCTAGATTGGCAAAAAGTATTTAGAATTGTGTAGGTGTTCGATGATTTGCCTAAACGGAATGGGATGCGGTGGGATTATGGTTTATATGAAATTGTCGAGGGATGAGTTTACTTTCCTTTAATCTTTACATTGTTTGAATTTGAAGCAGGTTATTTCATTGACTAGGGGGAGGCTATAAATCTGCTGCAAAACAACTGTAGAAGGGAAGATCAATGTGCTACTGTTACACCTTGAACTGATGAAAAATATACAATTTATCAATTTTCCTGCTAATGTGTCTACAAATGTTATCCTTGTTAATTCTACATGGAGATTCCTTTGTGTAATGTGTGGACTCTCAATTAATCTGGTTTTAAGCATTAAATTTGTCTTCCTACATTTTGTGTATAGAAGAAGTAGCCAGCTTTAAATCATGTTCATGCCCAACTTAAGTTGTTTGCTAAAATATGTTCATATGCAAGGGCAATCAATTATTGCCCTTGCCCAATAAAATTTGATTTCAACCACACATGTAATTTGATATGTTAATTTTTACTTGATATGAAATCAGGTGTTTGGTATGTATGCTCTTTCAAGCTTAGAGATGCAATGCCTGGAAAATTATATAGTTTTATTTTTTTTCTTTCTTTCTTCAACATGAATAACATACATCTATATATGAGAAGGATCGTGGTACAAAACTAAGAACCTGCATCTCTCCCCCCTTTAGGTAAAATCTCAAACCACAAATTATCCTACATAGTTCAGTTTCTTGATAGACACAAACTATATATTTTCGCCATCAATGCAAACACAGATCTTTCACATATCCATTTTGCCAAGGTAATATTCCTTGAATTCTTGCCAGTCTACAAGATTGTTCAGTGATCAGCTTATATGTGGATGGTCTCTGCCAGGGGACAATTCCAAATTCATCATTGTACTCTTCCATTCCTCCAACAAAGAACTGCCAGGCAAAAGATCCAGCTCCGGACCGTTTCTTCTTTGCAGATTTATATATGATGTCAAAAACAATTTTATAGAACCTATCTCGCTGAGCTGGGTTGAAATCCTTGTTCTCACTAGACAATCCAAATTCAGTGAACATGATAGGTTTCTTCAGTTCTTTGTCACCATCTTCAATATGGGATTGCATCCATTTAGAGACAAATTTTAGTTTGTACTCGAGTTCTTGCACATGAGTCCTACCAAAAAGAAACAGATCAAATTGGTATTTTATGTGAGAATATAATAAAGAGTTTATACAGCCAGTTTAAACTTCAAACTGAATCAGGATATATCCAGGTGGACTTATTAACACTTTCTTCGTTTCGAAGGACGAAAGGATGTTTTAGGTTTAAGGACAAAGATGACAAATATGAACTATTTTGTTCGTTCTTCATTTTCCTTTTTTTTTTTTTTAATTATTTCTTTCTGGCTAAGGTTTGGAATTAGCACCCTGGTCTTTGGTTCATCTCCTAAATGAGTTTTAGATTCTACTGCAAGACTTTTCGGTATCAGGATCTTATAAAGTTGCATATTACCAAAAAAGGATAAAAAGTAAAGGGAAAAAAAAAGCCAAGAACTTACCAATGGTCAGGATATATATGAACAGAAGCAAAGTCGATGGTAGAGAGCATTGAGTTGCGAATAAAATCAGTTCCAAGGTCTGCAGCCCAAAATTCTGGATTCTCAGCTGATCTTTTGGGACTTTTAGGGCCGTAGAATCCTTCAAGGCCCACAGTAAGTAGATGCTTGCTGTCAATTGCTTTCACAAAGGTCGACATCTCTTCTATCCACTCCTGCAATTCTAAGACATATAATTAATTCATATTCTGACAAGAATGAATTATATGACATGAAATTAACGAATACAACTGCATAGGATGAACACTTTTTGAAATTATCAGTACAATGATATGATTAGAGAATTGTATTGAACAACCAGAAAATGAGATTCTCACTCTAGTGCATCATTGTATGTGTGTGTTTGAGCGAGCACAGATTGTACACGAGTCAAAACCCACTGACACGTAAATAGAGTGACTGAAATGTTGAAATGCAAAACCTTGAAATAACTCAGTTAAACACCACTAGTATGGTATCTCTGTCAGCCTTAAAGCACATGGGGAGGATGGTCATCCTGGCATCACCCCAGCGGAATAATGATGATGATCGTTACAATTATAAATAAAAACATGCTGCATAAAAAAAGCCGCCAAGATTATCGTACGCGGGGCAAATTTACAAGATCTCAACCAAAATCTGAAATTCTGACACTATTGTTGAGATATGCTTTCAAAAGATAAGAATTAACATATAATGAACAGGACTTATAGAGATTGATGAGAAGTTCAACACCATGTTAGATGGATCCTATGGTTACTCTGCCAGGATTCAAGTGTGTTTAGGAGTCTGACTTACTTGGAGAGTGTCACCTGAAGCATCAGTCATGCACCGGGGCTCGTTAATTAACTCCCATCCAAAAATGGTGGGATCATCCCTATACTCAATTCCAGTAATTGTGTTCTTCCTTGTCAGAACGGTCTGCAGAAATAAGAGTTACTAGAATTGGTGAAAGATTTCAAAACACTATCATCATCTAAATACCGTATCAAAATGCATTCCAAAATTACAATATGAGCAGAAACTGAGAAAAAAATATACTATCAACAATGGGTCGTGCTGCCGAACCCAAAGGGGCCGGAAGAAAAGGCTTTCCAATGAGTTCATTGATTTAATAAATGATATTAAATTGGTTATGGTGACAAACTTGTAAAAAGGGGAAAATAGAAAGAAAAAGAATTTCTCAGTCTGCACGTTTTTGCCAGGTCATTTGAATACTCTATTTACAACTGTACTTGGTATCTGTCTCAACAATGCAGGGTTGCTAGAAGAAACATACTGGATATATATACCATGTACATGCGAGTTGTAGCCCGACAGGGATTCTTAAGGTTATGTGACCTTGCTGCTAAATAATTCAGCCATCTGGACTGTTATGGAGTAGTCGTCTTCCTTAAGGAAAACAGATATGTCACATCTTTGTGAGACGTGAATAAACAACACTTGTGGTTCCAAAAAAGCTGTCTTAGCATGGCATATGATCATTTTTATCAATCAAGCTCCAGAACACCACCTGGATATTTTGCCATTCAGCTGGCTAATATAAACCCGGATGTAACTACCCCTACCTTCATGCGCAGAATTTGTATAAACAGGAAATGAACCCCAGGACCTTAAAACATACAGAAGATTAACAATTGATACCTATGTGATTCCTTGGATTTTCCCTCTCTTGCACAGACCATGATTTCACCATTTTCCACCACATCTTACCTTCTCAATCAGGGATAGACATTTTCATGAATAGGTTTAACTTTACTATCAGTTCATTTGGATTTTGGACATTCAGTGGAAACTTACACTTAGATTGTGATGTACTTTGCAATTGAACCAAATTCTTATTTTTTTAGCAAGTAAAATAATATAGTGAGAGGGGGAGCCTGCCCATGGACAACGGAGCTACAACATGAAATTAATATGTTCATTTTTTTTAGATTTTCATGGATATGATGTAGTTATTTTTTTAGCCTGTCACCAAGTCGAAAACTATAAATTCCTAGTTTAACTTCGTAGATAAAAAAGAGCATCTTTCTACGCGGGAAATCCAATTAAGTGATCCTATTCCATTTATCAATAAATTGTTCACTTTAACCATACTAACCTTATGTTTGAAAATTTAAAAGTGATAGTTTAAAACTTCGTAGACCCCATTACATATATCATATGTAATACTCAAATGTTATGTTTGGGAAGCTGTATTTGGAAAATGTTACAGGCTTAGATCAAACTTATTTTAAAATCTTGTCAATCGAGAATTTTGCACTTGAGCTTTGATTTCAGAAAACCATGCCCATAACTTGTCGTTCTTCCTAAGTTATTTGAAATCCTCTCGTTTGAGAATTCCAGTAGCAACAGGGCTATAGTGAATGTCTCCTGCCCCCCAGAAACCCATGTAATGATACAGTTTGAATCCATATACACCAAGTTTCAAATAGAGCTCGCCAATCGTAAGATAAGAACATAATGGTATGCAATATTTAGTTACTGCTCTTTCTCAAGTTATGTGCAAAGAGAAGAGTATCACTTGATTTGGGACAGAAAGGACTAGTAACTTGAAGTAATTTGAAAGAGAGTTCTGATTGAACATGATAATACACAGATAAGAAATATAGATTACCTTTAGATAATGTTTGAAATAACGACGAATGGATGGATCATAGAAGAAAGAATCATTAGAAGCGCTTAAACCAATGCCCTCTTCCCATGCCCACTTCACATACTGATTCTTACCACCAAAAGCTTGTAAGTTATTGACTAAAGCAAGCAGCAGCCTGATCCCTTGTTGCCTGGCTTCTGCAATGACATGGTCCAGGGCCTGCCACAGTATTCAGCCATAAAGTCAAAATTGACAGTGAATAATATATAATTATATATACTGCTACATACCAATATAGAAAAAATTAACATAATTAAAAAAAAATGACAAAATGAAGCCCTTAAAAAGGAACAAGTTTAACATCTAATGGGACATTCTATGAACCAGTTGAAAAGGTAAAAAAAATTTGAACCTAAACATATATCAGAATTAGGAAAAGGTTGTTGATATCTTCTACTATTTTAGGTATGTTAGAACTTTATGCAGTGAGAGGCAACAAACACGATAACTTCTGCCGCTTTAGAGGTTCTAAAAGAATGATGGAATGAATGGACCATTAATAAATGGTAATGAACCCAAGTTTATACTTCTATACACATTGGTTCATTAGTAGATAAACAGATTGAAAGCCATAAAATAATTTTTTAAATTATACTACAACACATCAAGTGAAAAACAATTTGTATAGACTATTTGACTGAGACACATGAAAAAGATTTATTTAATCAAAATACAACAATAACTACGAATTATGGATTTCTTTACCCTGAATACTTGCTCATCGAATTGACCAGGAGAAACCTGGAGGGCATTGTAGTCACCATCATTAAAAGCCCAAGTTCGACACACAGTGAGACCCATCTTTGCACCTGCTTGCAGCATTGCTTTGATCCTGGGTTTGCTATATACATTCACAGCATGGTCCATCATCCAGTACGAATTCCACCCATTAACATAGAAGACTCTACCATCTACCATGAAATGAGTCCCATTTCTCTCCACAAAACTCAACTTTTGCTCGGCATGATTATGAAGATCAGCCCACAAGTCCCCAAAGGACATATATATGAAAGCAACACATAATGCAAAACCAACAATTGGGTAAAACAGGTTATTTCCGGCTACCATTCTGTATATTGATGATGAATTGATAATCAATACTGTCCAAGATTACAAGTGAATGAATCTTGAATACCCTATGAGCTACAACTCAAGAATTTGTAAAAATCACAGACAATAATTCGTAAAAATCACAGAGACCAAGATGAGGTATTTTTTGTTGGTACCTAGGATCTCTTTAGTTTCCAAATCTTCGGAAACCTAGATGGAAATTAAATTGGTGGGCAAACCAGATCCCCTTCTACAAAGGGTAGACAAAAAATAACAAGAAACACAATTAAACTCCAAAAATTATCACTGAGGATTACAAAAACCAGCCATCCAGTTACACCTGCATCATATGTTGAACTTTTGGTGAAAAGAGAGAAAAGGCAGGATTGGCGGGGAGATTTGTATCTTGCTGTCCTAATAACAAATTGAAGTCGTGAACAAAAGGAGTTTTAATCAGAGTGATGAGGTAGGCCGTAGGGGGTGAGACCAAATGGGAAAGAAAACATATATATATATATAATATAAAGTTCCTCAAATGTTAAAAATACAATCAAGAAAATTAAATTGGGGGAGTGAAGGTGGGCGTATCTGGAATGGTGGAATAATTAGATCTGGAGTTGTTGTTTTCTAAGATTTTAGATATTTTCCTGAACAAGTTACAGCCCCCTTGGGCCATACATGATTTCTCTCGCTCATCTTATTACTGGAGTGGTGTATAATGTTAATTTAATTTAAAATGACTTTTCCTTGTCGGAGAAGCTTTTCTACAATTGCCAAAGACTTCAAAGTTCTCCATGTGAGACTTTAATTCCTACCTCCGTTTCATAATAAATATTTTTTAAACTTAAATCATACATATTAATATACAAATTAAAATGACAAAAATATCCTTAATATATTTTCTTTGTTTTGTTTGAGACTTTTTTATTGACTTTTGATCTCTCTTTCTCTTTTTTTAATCTTTCAACTTCTCAATAAATACGTAATAAATATCATTGGTGGCATAAGGGTACATATGGAAAAATATTATAAAAACTGTATTGGAATTCTAACACATCACTTCTTTTGAAAGAAAATATTAAACCTAAAAAAACACTTATTATAAGACGGAGGTAGTACTTTTTTTGTGAATTTTTCTTTTTTCTTCTTCTTCTAATTACTTTTTTTTTAATCTAGAAAAAAAATATTCTTATTTTTAGATTTATTGATTTGTTGTTGCTTTTCTATAAAGCAAGCCGATATTCAGTCAAAAATTATGGTCAATGCCAATCACATTCATTGAGCAGTTATTGATTTGTGCATATAGTTGTGATTTTCTAAAGATTAGCTAGGTTGATTTTTTTTTTTGTTCTCAACTAGTGTATTAATTTCTACTATGTTATCATTCTTGATTTAATTTTAATATAAATGATGTTGAAAGTTTAGCCTTTCTTACCCTTGTTTGAAAAACACTCTTCTTTTTTCCTTTATTTATTTATTTATAAAACTTCATATAATAATTACTAGGAGTATTATTTATCCCGAGGGAGTTATATAGGCATTTGCAATTTGAAAGAGAAATTGAATTAAGCACTAACAAATCACTATTCTATCCTTAATTATGTTTTATATAATCGACATAAGATACGTTACTTAATTTTTAAATTTAAAAATCATTGGCTTCAATGAGTGGGACCCTGGACTTGGTGAGAAACATAAAAGGAAGAATTCTTTGCTCAGTTTACAAGCCTCTCTCTTGCTTGCTTCAACCAAACTATAAACATTATTGTTGTCGGTAGCCAAAAGAAGCAAACTATTACTACTAATTATTTCCCTCCTCCTTACTTATTAGCTAAATATAATATCAGTCAGGCCGGTCCTAAAAATTTGGAGGTCATGTGCGAGAAAAAAATAAGGGCCTTCTTGCATATAAAAATATTAATTTTTTTATCTGCACAAATATATAAAGCATAATTTATATCAAAATTTATCATTAATTAAAATAATAAATGTCAATATCGAGTAACAAAATTATCAATTAAAAAAAAATATAGCTAAAACTTCAATAAATTATCGATTAAAAAGAAAAAGATAGCTAAAATTTAAATGGACAATAAACTTGTGACGCCCCTAAAATAGGTTCAATACACAACCCACCTATTCTGAGTCGTCAAAAAATACATGGTACAGAATCCAAATACAAATCTTTTATATCCAATTGTCGTACACAATACGTTCACACATAAAGTGTGAGTTTCAATACAAATACAGTATCCACACTCCAAATCAATGATACGTTACATAAAGGTAAAGTCAATAACTGTTTTTAAAATTAAAATATTTAAAAAATGCTCAAGAAAATCTTTGTACATGGACGACCATGCATCTAAGTTATAATAAATATCATAGGACTTGAGAATTATTCTTAGTTGACCCAATAGACTCCAAAGAAAAACGAGAAGATTACTATCATGTTCTCTCCAATGGTGAATTTTCTCTTGCCATATAATTTTCTCAATTTTCTCAAACTGAGGATTATATTCCAACCATACTCCAAGATTATATAGGTAGTGCTCATAGATATAATCAGCAAGTGAATGTGCAAAATCTTGTCTTATGATAACCCTTAATCGTATATGGTTAGACATCTTGTATGATAGTGGGAAAACACTCTTTCAAAGTTGGGTTCACCTCACTCTATTTGGTTCACCAAAATCAACGGTTAAATGACGTATAAAATACGACACACTTATCTAAAATTTTCAATAAAATTATTTGCATACTATTTTATGGGAGACTTCAACAGTTCTAAACTATCGTTCTATTTCCTTGTTATCTCCGCTCGACCCAGCTACACTCTTATTACCTAAAAGTAATTGTGAAGCAAAAGGGTGAGCACAAATAGTCCAATAAAAAATATTATGACTAAAGATAATCAAATTATCAATAGTATTCGTCAGTAATAACTCAGAGATTTAGAACATATTGTAGATGATAAAAATTTTCAACCATAGTTGCAGTGGAACGAACAATCTATTAGAAGAGTCAAATAGACCGTAATGTCTATTATCTTCTCCATGTTAAAAGTTCACCAACAATATTTTATCCCTATAACATCAATCAACAGTTCCTGTCCACAATCATGTGAATAATTCATAATCATAATTGTGTTACTAAATTTCTCTTCGCACCCAGGACGAAGATAATTTTCATCACATATCTTTACCTAAAATACCAAAGACCGTGGTTATATCAAATCACAGTTCCTGTTTATAATCATGCTAATCAATTCATCTTTGTGCTATGGGCCAAAGATATTCAACAATTAATCATTCATCTTTGCACTACAGGTCAAAGATATTCATCAATAGCTCATCTTTGCACTACAGGCCAAAGATATTCATAAATCAACCGTTCATCTTTGCACTACAAGCCAAAGATATTCATCAATAATTCATCTTTGCACTACATGCCAAAGATATTCACAAATCAACAGCTCATCTTTGCACTACAGGCCAAAGATATTCAAATCCCAAATAAATATCTAATCATTTCAGAATTTATAGAAACAACATTTATAATCATGTTGATCAATTCACCTTTGCACTTAAGCTAAAGATATTCAATTATAAACTCAATGGTCATAATCATACCAGTCAACAATTCATCTTTGCACTACTGGCCAAAGAGAACCCATAGTCATAATCATACAAATAATCTACCCATCTTTATACTCAAGTCAAAGAGAACTTCCATCACCATGATTATAAAAATATTATATATGACAATAAGAACAATATAATCAAAACATAGATCTAATTTCAAGAGTAAGATTCATAAATCAAAGATAATTTGGACAGAAAAAAAAAATACTATATTTTTTTTACCGTGAATAGGACCATGTGAATAGTAACTCGTGAATAGTAACTCATGAATAGTAACTCGTAAATAGTAACTCCGACATGAAAAGGTAAAAATTTCACTAGAAAGTTCAGAAAATTATTCTGGTGAAATGATACTAGATGAAACGCAAAATTTAAGAAATTTCTGATCATTTCAGGAATTATAGAAGCAATACTTACCGTAGTAAGTTCAAATTTGGTAATATGAAATGAAATATTATCACTTTCATAATATGAAATATGAAAGTAAATAATATTCTTTACGAATATTGAACGAAAATAACATATTTTTCGAAAAAGAATAACATCTTTTATCAAAATACCCTTTACCATCCTTACGAATACGAAAACAATAATACCCCTTACGAGTATAAAATCACGTCCTTTACCAAAATATCCTTTCACAAAAATATTATCATTTACCAAAAAATAATATCATTTAAAAAAAATAACATCTTTTACGAAACATAATAACACCCCTTACAACAATGATATCCCTTACCATCCCCTACCTCAATAGAATACTGAATCTAACTGAAATATCAAATATTATGCTGACAAAAATTTGCATTGTTATCAACACTCAAAATACTCTTCTACTCACAAGAAATACGCTCAATATTATAGAGAGAAATTTTTCTAATTCTGGTGTGATTTTCATTTCTAACTAAGCACCCTATTTATAGAAAAATGTTAGAACACCACTATAGACAAAACCTGCTACCGATGGCTTCTTGCAAATTTAACACGCACACCACTTTAAAATTTTTAGCATTTTATTCCATACAAGACAAAAGCGAGGCCCACCCATATTTTTAATAAAAATATTTATTTTAAAACTTCAATAATTCATCATAAATAGCCCTTTTATCAGAAAAATATAAATTTTATGTCCATTTTATATAAAATTTAATTCTCTACAACTTTGTAGAAGAAAGTTTTTTCAAATTCTGAACGAAAAATGACCAAAATTTATATACGGATGATTTTTCCACACTTCTATTATGACAAAATTCACCTACGGATGAATCAAGCACCACTCTTTTGAAAAAAATGCTCCAACACCATTTTTGAAGTACACCACATTTGAAAAATAATTTTCAACACATGTTTATATATATATACATATATATATATATTAAAATATTTATAATTATTAAAAAAATTAATTTCATTTTCTCTCTTCCACCTCATTTTATTTTTATGTCATAAATTTATTATAACAATATTACTACTTAAAATTATAAATTATACTATTATATTATCACATTATAATATTATAATATAATATTATAATAATATATTTGAATGAATTATTTTATCAGAAAAGATAAAATATCAATTTTTAACAATTGTCTCTTTTTCTAAAATTCTTCTATTTATATCCACGTTGAATAAATATTTTCTTATCATTTTTATCAATACTTATTATTCACAAATAATATTACAGAACTACAATAATGACAACCAGGTAGTTCTCAGGAAAGAGGGGGCCTTCCGATAAGAATTTTTTCTTACTGGCGCGCAATTACCTAACCCTTTTACTAGACAGAATTTTCTAAACATTGTCAATAATGCTGTCTAATAATATTATTCAAATATTATGAATTATTGATTTGATAATGTGAAATACTGTACAGTGATTACTGTGACAATTATTGAATCAATAATACAAAATATCAATGGTAACAATTATTGAATCACTAATATAAAATACTGAACAGTAATTACTGTAACAATTATTGAATGAGCGACTTCTTACGTAAGAATCAATAATTAGAAATTACTGTGCAATACCGTGTGCTACTGTGCAACAACGCGTATTATTATATTTTTAACCACCGGGTATTTCAACAGTTTAACGGTAATAGTTTTACCGTTATTTTTATAAAAATATTATTTATGTCGTTTTCTATATCCGACAGTTATTCCGTTGTGAGGTCCACCAACAAACGAATATTCTCCGACAACAAAAATATTCCATGACCAAATGAATATTCTCCGACAACAATGAATATTTTATAACCGCTTGCTTACTTTGTAAACTTTACATATATCACCATTAACTTTAACCTTTTATTAATTTAACCATTTACTGAATAATAATAATAAGAAAAATTGAATACTTTTATTTCATAAAATTCGGGGTCTTACAAAATTTCACACGATCGCTAGCATCATTCTTGCATTTTTGCTATAAAATCATCAATCAAACTTTCATAATCAATTTTCTACATATACACAAAAAAAAAAATCGGGGACCCTCCGAATTTGGGAGCCCTGTGCGGTCGCCCTTCTGCACCCCTCAGGGTCGGCCCTGATATCAGCTAGATAGTTGAGTAATTAATTAAATCTTCTATTTTTTTTATTTAAATATAGTTTCTTGATTGAAAATGTTACATCAACATTTTTTTTTATAAATAATGAATCAAAAAACTATTCACACCTACTATGTTGAAATTGATTTTAATTTCACCATAATCGGATCCGAAACCAACCAAAACTACATCGGCTGATTGACACTTCTGTCCCTCCAGGTTGTCACCCACTTTCAAAGTCATCCCTAAAGTTTTATTTTCGTCAGTTAGGTCCTTAAAGTGACATTTTGTTGTCGTTTCCGTTCCTCCAACCCATTTTGACCTCAACCCGACTCATTTTAACCCAACCCGACTTAGTTTGACCCAACCCAAAATTTTAATATTTTAAAATATAATATTATTTTTAAAATAAGTTTAAAATAATAATTCTATTTAACATTTAAAAAAAATAATATTTAATATTTTAAAATAATTTTTTTTAAATAATAGTTATTTTAAAAATAGATTCTTTTATTATTTTTTTAAAAAAATTAATTTTTTAATAATAATTATATTTAATATTTTAAAATAAAAAATATGTTTTAAATAATTAATATTTTTAAAATAATAATTATATTTAATATTTTAAAATAATATATATTTATTTAAAATAAAATATTCCTTTTAAAAATTTATAAATATAATTATTATTCTAAGGAAAAAATATTAAAATATTTTATTTTTTTCAAAAATGAGTAAAGTTTCATAAAATATAGATTCAAAAAAATATATAAAAATAAAAATTTATTTTTTAAAAAATAAAGTATATTTTTTTATTTTTTAAGTAAAAATTTGTTTTCAGAATAAAAATTTCATTTTTTATTATATGTATTCTTAATATTAGAATTTTTAAAAATAAAAACTAAAAATTGAAATTAAAATACAAAAAAAGTAAAAGATTAAAAAAAATGATTCAATATTTTTTAAATAAATAAATAAATATTTTAAAAAAAAAGTTAATTAAAATTTTCAAGAAATAAATTTAGAAAAAATTAAAAACTTTAGGGATTCAATCTTAATTATTTCTAAAAAAAAATTGAATCAGCCTTTTTATTTATTTTTTACTGTTTTTAGAATACATATAATAAAAAAAGAGATATTAACTTTTTTTTCTGAAAATAAATTTTAACATAAAAAATGAAAAAATATTCTTTGTTTTTTATTTTTATTTTTTTATTTTCTATGTATTTTTTTGAATCTATATTTTATGAAACTTTACTCATTTTTAAAAAATAAAAGTTTCTAATATTTTTTTCTTAGAATAATAATTATCTTTATAAATTTTTAAAAATAATATTTTATTTTAAATAAAAATATATATATTATTTTAAAATATTAAATATAATTATTATTTTAAAAATAATATTTTATTTTAAAATTTTAAAAATAATAATTATTCACAAAATATTTTTTACTTTAAAATATTAAATACAATTATTATTTAATTTTTGTAAAAAAAAATATTTTTTTAAAATATTAAAAATAACTATTTTTAAAATAATTATTATTTTAAAAATAATAATTTATTTTAAAATATTAAATATTATTTTTTAAAATATTAAATATAATTATTATTTTAAACTTATTTTAAAAATAATATTATATTTTAAAATATTAAAATTTGAGTTGGGTCAAACGAGGTCGGGTTGGGTTAAAATGAGTCGGATTGTGGTCAGAATGGGTTGGAGGAACGAAAATACCAACAAAATATCACTTTAAGGACCTAACTGACAAAAATAAAACTTTAGGGACGACTTTGAAAGTGAATGACAACTTAGAGGAATAAAAGTGCCAATCAGTTAAACTACATCTGTCCAAATAAACAGGTTTGATCGCTTTTATTCTATTTGTTTAGTTATTTATATATATATAGCAGGGGCCAATTTAGTACATATTTATTTTGTTTGTTTAGTTATTGCTTAAATCACTTAAAGTTTATTGTCTACAACATCTTTTCCTAATGACTTAATTCTCATCTTTGTGCGATTTTAATTTCTCTTTTTTGTAAGGCATCTTAATTTTTGGGCTGAAGACGCCTTTTGCTTCCAAAATTCCTGGACTAGCTAGCTACGCTAGTTAACATTAATATTGTTTTCTACTCTCCTCCGTTCTTAAAAGATTGTCGTTTAAAATTTTATACATGGATTAAGAAAGTAATTTAATAATAAAAATTTGTGTGAAATTTCACCACTACCCCTTTATGGGAAGTTGAAAACTATTAATACAAGAGAGATAATTTCTTGGGACAATGAGATAAGATAGGGGTGATATAAGAAAGTAAATAATTTATTCTCTTAGAAAGTTGTAAACGACAATCTTTTAGGAATAAATTTTTTCTTCTAAAACCACAAACTTTTAGGAACGGAAGGAGTAATTAATACTCTTATTAACTACGGTTCAACAATTTAGTACTACCTCCATTCCATAATAACTGTCTTTTTAGCTCCATGCATATGAATTAAGAAGTTCATTTAATACTATTATTTAAGAATTAAAATTTATAGGAAATTCCATCACTACCCCTTTATGGAAAATTGAAAACTATTAATACAAGAGAAAAATTTCTTGAGACAATGAGAAAAGTTAGGGGTAATATAAGAAAATAAATAATTTATTCTTCTAGAAAGTTGTAAACGACAAATAAATTAGAACAAATTTTTTCTTCTAAAAAAGATAGTTATTGGAGAATGGAGGTAGTATAATTTTTCACATCACTTGGATAATATTTTTCTTGCTAAACTCTTGCAACTTACTATTGTTTTTTCAAGAACATATACCATTCCAAATGTAGTAAATCTTGGTTTATATTTTAATCCTTGAATTTACTTTATATATGTGTGTGTATATTCCATCAGATTGTAATAAAATAAATAAGTTTATTTCACAAAAAAATATTACTTTTGCATAATAGTAGTATAAAATAGGGCTAATTAGACTTCTGTTATATGAAGTATCATCAAATTCATAATTTGGCCCCTAAAGAATTTGGGCTTACAATTTACTATATCAAATACCTAATTTGATACAATTTAGCCCCCAATTTATGAATCCGGCCAAAATTGGTCGGAATACCCGACTCGCCCAAGAATCTGATCGAATTTTGTGTATTTAATACCAGTTGACCATATAAATATATGGTTTGACTTAATTTAAAAAGGGTTATTTACAGCTCCGTTACATTAAGTACTACCATATTCATGATTCGCCTCCCAAAGAAAAAAATAAAATTATAAATATAATAATTTTTAGCCCTTTAAAAAAAGTAATTAATACCATAGAAATACGGTATAAAATTATAAATATAATTTAAAATTATAAATATTTATAAATAAAATTATAAAAATTATAAATACAATTTGTAAAATTTAAGTTGTGATATAATTTGTTAAATTTAAGACCTAAAATTTATAATTTATGATATAATTTATAATTTGCAAGATTAAAGTTGTAAAATTTATACATACAATTTGTAAAATTTAAGACATAAAATTTATAATTTATGATATAATTTATAATTTACAAAATTTAAGTTGTAAATTTTATACATATAATTTGTTAAAATTTTCAAATTTAAAGGAACAAAACAATTTGAAGGATTAAGGAGGAGAGAGGAGAGAGGAGAGAGAGCAAATGGGTCATTTTTTTTCTTTTTTCTTTTTCAATTTTTTTCCTCCTTTTGAATGTTCTTCCAATATAAAAAGGGTATTATTTAAGTAATTAAATTTTGGGAACTTTTATTAATTGTTTAAAAGTTTAATATTATTCGTGCTAAAAATATAATTTGTATGTTTAAAAAGTTTATTGATTTTTTTGGTAATTAAGCCTTTTTTTAATTTTTAAATAAAAAAAATTATATTTGGTAATCTTTGTATTAATATTTAACGTCAAAATAAGTATTTATACAAATTTTATACGAATTAGATACTTGTGTAATAAATTGTGAATTTGGTGGTACTTGATATAACATAAGTGTTATTAGCTCGTATTTTATACGGTCAAACCGTATATAGTCGGAAAATTAGGTTTTTTTGACCAATTTTGATCGGATTCTGAAATTGGGAGCTAAATTGTATTAAATTAGACACTTGATATAGTAAAGTTTAAGTCTAATTTTTTTAGGGGGCCTAATCATAAATATGATGGTACTTCATATAGTAAAATGTATTTAACTCTATAAAATAGTACCACAATATTTTTAAATTTATTATAAAAAATTTATTAGTAACACACTACTTAACTAACAACTTAAAGATATTAATGGAAAGAAAGTATATTCTTAATTTTTGTAAATGAAATATTTTTTTCTATGGAACATATATGAAGTATATTACTTTTGAAAATGATGGGATTAGGGGACAATGCTAGCATGACTACATTACAAATAACTAAGTTATATATATATATATATACCTTACACAAAAGGACGAAATCGATATTAATAATTTGGCACCAGCTGAGCTAGCTAATGATAATTGTAGCCGGGAAAACTGGATATGTCTGATGAATAATTGTAGCTTATGATAATTATAGCTGAGCTATTCTGTAATTAATATTAGCTTTTTGAAAATTATATTATGTAAAATTAAATGAATTCGTATCAATTTTAAATTTAGAAAAAATAAAAACAAATTTAATTCAGAAAATAGTAGAAGTATTTGATTATAATTTCTAGCAGATTTTGAGATTTGTCAACATACTGTATATTTATAAATATTTTTTAAAACCAAAAAAGGAAGCAAATAAATTGGAAATTTTTAGAACTCAAAAACCATGTTTAATGGTTCTTCAGTTTTCTCACCAAAAGGCAACATGGATAAAAGAAACGACGAATAATTCAAAAGTAGAAATGGGTAGACCAACAGCCACCGACACTGCTTACCATAAGGTTAGAAAAAATAACAACAATGTTACGATCACATAAAAAATCTCACATAATATTCACATACACACACATGTATATTATTGGTTCTCGTCTGACATATGAGATTCGCAGTATGTATGTGTGTGTATGTGAGCATTATGTGAGATTATTTATATGATAGTAGCATTATTTAAAAAATAATGCACTTTGAAAGTGCTTCTTTCTCTTACATACGAGCTCTTCTATGTGTATAGAAAAATTAGACTGTATTTAAATTTTACCTATTTGTGTTTTTATTTTTTATTGAGGTCAAAACATAAATAGGTAAAATTTAAATACACTTATATCCAATTTTTATGTCCACCTAGAATTTTTGCTTACTTATTTGACACTAGTACATTGAAAAAATAATCTTTTTTAATATACGTTTTAAAAAGAACACAAAAATTAATAAATATAATTTATGTTTTGTTTGATTAATTTAAATGAGTATAAAATTTCAATATTATTTTTAAATTCATTAAAAAAATATAATAGATAAATAAATTAATATTTAATACTACTTACTTAAATTTTACTATCTAAAAAAAACAAATAAAAAAGGAACGGAGGAGTTTTTCACGACTAGAAGAAGCATAGTTTAGGAAGAAGACAATTTTTAAGAAATTCCTTTAAAGAAAAAAATTAAGAAGTGGCTAAACCAACTTTTACGTCAGACAAGACTACATAATTATAATTGATTGCATTGATTACGGTAGTTACGGAATTTAATGAACCTAACGAACCCCACAATCGTATATGCTTAAACAATAAACTCACCTAATTATGAGAATCAAATACACAGGAGAGAGAACTAAATGTCTGAATAACTATTTTATGTTATACTCACTAGCTAGTATTACCACAAATATTCATAAGCACAATAGTAATCAGGCCTAGTCTTTTTATGGACATGCCATTAGACGTGAGTCCATTATCTCATTGCAGGTGAGCTTGCGGAGATTGTGATGGATGCAATTCAAGGGGCTATATATCCTTGTGTAGTGGAGCAGTATGCATAATGTATGTACCCAGATAATTCAAACAAGAACAAATTTGAACAATTCATGACACCAACAATTAGTTGCTTATATATAATATAAATATATATATACACATACTGCAACTAACAAAAAGAAAGACAATGTCACATCATAATCTAATCTTTCTTTTTTTGTGAGCAACAACAATAGAAAACAGAGTCGATCTCAAAAGATTAAGCATTGAAGTAGTAGTAATAAATATAGGAATTTCTTAATAACCAAAATTACAAATCTACTAATAGTACATAGTAGTAGTAGTAGTAGTACTTAATTAGAGAGAGAATTTGTGTTTGCTTATCCCAAAATCTCGTCATCATCCACTACAAGAGAGAGAAGCATTCCCAATTCTCATCCCATCCCAAAATTTCATAACAAAATAACCCATCAAATTAAAACAAGAAAAAATGGTTAGCCTATACTTTCACACAAAAATTAATCCTCACAAAACCCATCAACAAATTGAAATTTGATCAAATCAAAGATTTTTTGACAACCCTTCTTCTTTACTCGTCCTAACAAGAGCAAAGTAGCCCAAAACAGCACAAACAGCAGCCACGGCATTCCCTTCCTTGATCAAAACCTTAACAACCACCCCAGCGATCTCACCCGTCAATTTCTTCCCTTCCACCACCAAAGCTTTTCTGGGCTTCCCACAAAAAGTGAGCAAAACAAGCACGGTGATCCAGGTGACCAAGGTGGCCGGAACCGCCACGGCCAGCGCGGCGGCCATCGAAAGGAGCCCGAAAATTATCCCCAGCACCACCGAGACGTAAATCGCCGGCCACCCATATGAGTTTGACGAGGTTGATTCATACCAAGAGAGTAGAGATTTGAGGAGGTTCCAAGAGGAATATAATAATAGGGTGTATACAGCTACAAAGAGAAATACCCACGTTCTTCTTTTGCTCATGATTGTTATGAGTAACGTAAGGGCCTGAGATGGGGATGGAGATTGTTCTTCTTCTGCATAGTCATAGTCCGACATGGCTGCTTCAACAAGTAATGAGAAGAATGGCTTCACTTTCTCCTCTCTATTTATTCTTTCTTTGTTGCCTGTGGATTTGGGTTTGGGCATTGTTTGTTGAGGACTAGGCTAATTTTGATCCGTTCTAATGGCACACGCTCCCGCTAGCGCGTGCGTATATTTTTAGTTTACAAAACCAACTTCCCCGACTCTTCCTTACAAAGTTTTTGGTCAAAATGGAAGGCTAATCTATTAAATCAACTTGACGAACGAAAGAATGATCCCCCTTCTTATTTGAAGTCAAATTAGTTCTCACAAGTTTTAAGCTTTCATATAATTTCAAAATGAATACAAAAAAGTTGAATGTTGAGAGTTATTGATTTTCTTCTAAAATGAATTTATGATAAATTTGATGGAATGTGTGTGTCAGACGCACTTGAGGAAGGTGGAGGTATATTCATCTGCTGCACATATTTGCAGTAGGAAGGTTAACAGTAAGACGTCTGTCTAATAGAAGGAGGCTACTTGTAGTACTTTTTCTTCTATGAACGGAACGGAACGGAAGGGAACGGGGTTGCTACTTGCAAGTCATATAGGTGCATTGGTAAAGAAGCTCTGAAACTCTCTCTCTCTCTCTCTCTCTCTCTCTCTCCTTATTAAATGAAACCATGAACAATAGAAACCCAATACCAACCAGAAGCAAACCGGCGAACCAATCGGAAATTTGTGGCAGTCTCAATGCCGTGACCAAACGAAGAGATTTCATTGAGATAGAACATTATCAGAGCACCACAAGTTACAGCTATCACTGAATGAAGAAGGCAGATTACAGAGAACCCAGATGATTCCATTCATCAAGATCCAAAAACCTAGCTGAGATAACCCAATTCCCTGCTCAATACCCTTTTCATCAACAACCTCTCCAAATTTTAGCTCAACTTTACACTTCAATCTTGAGAAAAACTTTTGGGTACTCAAAATTGGGACAACACTTTTTTTTTTTTATGTGGAGTTTTTTTTTTTTTTACATTTTTGTGATATTTGGTCTCACGTTAATGTGTACTCCCTCCATCCCATAATAACTATCGTTTTAGAAGAAATTTTTTTTCTCAATTTATTTGTCGTTTATAACTTTCTAGAAGAATAAATTATTTATTTTTTTATATCACCCTTACCTTCTCTTATTGCCACAAAAAATTCTCTCACTTATATTAATAGTTTTCAACTTTTCATAAAGGGGTATTGATCGAATTTTACACAAATTTTAATTAATAAATGATAGCATTAAATGACTTTCTTAATCCATGTGCATGAAGCTAAAATGATAATTATTATGGGATGGAAGGAGTATTTAATTATGAATATTTATTATATTTGCATTATATTCTCAAATTTGGGTTTCATAAGAGAAAAGTTCCAACAAAAATATTTACTCTTGTATTCTTCCTCCCATTGATTGATGCTCATGCTTAATAAATCTTAGTCCTTAGTTTAGGATTATTTTTAAGAAAATAATACATATACATATATATATGTACTTTGTTTTCCAAAGTTTCCATTCATTTTATCCCCATTATATTTCCCTAGTCCTAGTGTTATATTTCTAACATTATTCAAATCATTTGATTGGGCTGCAGAGCAGTGACTGGGCTACAATTATGGTTCATAAATTTGGTTGGTCCTAGCTGCATATGGTTGTTTTTTCATATGTTTGGTTGGTTATTTCGGTAGCGGTTGGGCTTATACAATTGGAGGTTTTAACGCCTTTGATTTCGCCGGCATATTGACAAGTTATTTTTTCTTTTAATAAGCCTACAGCGACGTTGGTTCCGACCGGGGTGGTTTTTTTTTTTTTTATATTATTTTTTGCTTTTGATTCTTAAATAATTAATGTGATTTATTGAAACTGAATTTTTTATAAAATACAGTGATTTATGTGTAATTTGGATACATGTAAAAAACAGAGTTGTACGGTTTGTGCAACCTTATTTTTTACATGTATCCAAATGATACCTAAATCACTATATTTTGTAAAAATTTCAATTTTAATAAATTACATTAATTATTTGGGACTCAAAAGCAAAAAATAAAAAAAAATCCGGCCGATCGGAATTACCTGTCCCCATAGAAGGATTCTTTTTCTTTTTCTCCTTTCCGGTTGGTTAATTATCTAACTGTGTTTTTCTTCCTTTTATCTCTTACTTACATCCGGCGGCATGAGTGTGTAAATTATGTAGGATAGACAATTTTTTTTTATAAAATTAGAATGACTAAATAAAAATAAATAAATTAATATAAAAAGAATAATATAGTAAATTTAAATATGTAAGGACAAAAGAGGGGAAAAAATATGACACAAAATCATCATCCCTGAGCCGCCGCTTTATATATAAAGATAGAGACATGTAAAGTGTAATTATATGATGATTCATCTATTAACAATAATCAATCATATTATTTTGTATTCATCTTTTATAACTATTCTTTAATCACCTAAGTATTATTGATTTACAATTATAAATGAAGATTTTATCAACTATCGTAAAGAAGTTCTTGGAATCATTTGTATATCACTTACTATTCAACGTAAGGAGAATCTTGCAAAAATATTAATTTTTCTTGTAAAAATATCAGTTGAATTGGTTTATATTTTCTTAATGAATTAAAATAAGGTTAGGTACTTGATCTGCTCGCTTTGAACAATTTGAGAGTTCAACCCCACGACCATAAACCATGATCTGCATATAAAACTATAGAGATTTCTTAGCTACAAAGCCTGACACGATCATTAGAACACCATCATAGAATTCCACGAAACCTTGGACTTTACACGCGATCATTGTCACAATAATTAAATAATTAGTTTCTCAACTTGGATTACTAAATAATTCTGTAACTGTTAATCCCATAAATAATACAATAAATAAAATAAATGTGGGTGGATGCATGATAAACGGTTAAAACTAATTTAATGAGTAGTACGAGTTTTAGAGACTCTTTTTGACCCTAGAGGTTCAAAGTTCAAACACTGCTACTTGTCCATACTTTAAAAAGTTGGCCTAACTACCTATCATCTTCCCACTTGCCATTATTTTATTTTCATGCAAGCGGGCAAAATTTGTACGGACTGTTTTCCCAAGTAACCTTACAATTAATTATATTCTATTCTATGTTATGTTTTTTTTATCTTTTTCGATAAAATATGATATATTAAAAACACACAATCTAAATGTAGTTGCAAGTTTTTTTCAGGAGAAAGAGAAGGGTATCAGAATATATTAATTCAGTTATTATTATCTATATTTTAAATTCAAACATTCTTTGTATTCAGTAATTTGTTAAGTCTTCCTTAAGACTAGGATATTTCCTTGTATCTAGATGTAAATTAGTTTTACCTTACCCTATATGTACAATTCTCTTGTTTAATGAAAAAGAGTGAGCTTCAGTATGTTCTGTGCTACTGTCAACATGGTATCAGAGCAATACAATATTCTCCTCCATTAATTTTCTTTTCTCCTCCATTTGTTTATTCTGTTTTCGTCCAACCACATCATGACCACCCAAACCAACCCTTCAGCTATTGAAGCTCCCCTCATCACAATAAATATCTCCGCTCAAGCACCTCTTAAACTCACATCCACAAACTATATCTCCTGGAAACTTCAATTTGAAACTCTATTCATTGGATATGATCTCATTGGGTATATCAGTGGATCTACACCATGTCCTCCAGACACCATCACCGCCAACAACATCACAGTAGCCAATCCGTCTCATAAATTCTGGATTCGCCAGGATCAGCTACTACTCAATGCCTTGATTGGTTCTGTCTCCCCTACCATCATTCCATTTATTGCCCGTGCAAAGACTGCTAAGGAAGCCTGGACCATACTTGCAAACACGTATGCCAAACCCTCTTGTGGCCGTATTAAACAGGTCAAAAATTAACTCAAAAACCCAACCAAAGGCACTCTGACCATCACTGAATACCTACACTCTATGAAAGCCTGTGCTGATGAACTGGCCATACTAGGTGCCCCACTAGATCCCGAAGATCTCACAGACAAAATACTGGATGGCCTAGGAGACGACTACAAAGAACTTGTCCGTGCAGTCCAAGCTCGTGACATATCCATTTCCTTTGATGACCTTCATGAAAAGCTTCTCTCCTTCGAGGCCTCCACACCAGCATCCAACAGTTTAGCAACACATCTGCCCATTACAACCAATCCCACACAAACGACCAATCAAACATGGCGTCCACCTAAAATCAACGACAATTGGCGTCCCTCCCATTCCTTACCTGCTGGTTACTCAAATTGGCGGCCTTCAGGTGACCCAACTGGTCGTCCTCCTCTATTCTCCGACACACGCTCCCAATATCGCAACAACCGCCCTCCATCCCGCCCCTATCAAGGTTTTTGCCAAATCTGTGGCATTCAAGGACACACAACCAAGAGATGTCCCTCCATCCAGGTGATACCAATTCAGTCCTTTACCATTGCACCTACATCATCCAACAATCCCACAACCACTTGGCAGCCGAGAGTCCACTTTGCAGCCACCAACACAGCCACCAACCCGACATGGTTACTTGACAGTGGCGCATCTCATCATGTCACAGCAGATTTAAACAATCTGTCTCTTCACTCGCCTTACAATGGATCAGATGATGTTATGATTGGAGATGGTACAGGTCTCTCCATCACACACACCGGTTCTACACATCTTTCTTCTCCCAACTCAACTTTTAAATTGTCTGACGTACTCTGTGTACCATCTATGAAAAAAAATCTGATTTCCATTTCTCAGTTTTGCGTCACTAATAATGCATCTGTTGAATTCTTACCCTCTTCGTTTTTTGTAAAGGGTCTTCGCTCGGGGGCAATTCTATTTCAGGGCAGTACTAAGGATGGAGTGTATGAATGGCCGGTTACCACACCTGTGTCTTCCCCGATTCTAGCATTCTCTACTACGAAAACAACATCCACCAACTGGCATCATCGTTTAGGACATCCAGCTTCTCCTATTTTACAGCATGTTCTATCTAGATACAACTTAGAATCATCTTCATCCTTAACAAAAGATTTCTCATGTAATGCATGCCTATGTAATAAAAGTCATAAACTACCATTTTCTATTTCATCTCTTGTGTCTACACATCCTCTTCAAATTGTTTTTTTCTGATGTATGGACTTCTCCTGTTATGACTTTTAATGGCTTCAAATATTATGTCATCTTTGTCGATCACTTTACCAAATACATCTGGTTTTATCCTATCAAACGAAAATCTGATGTTCAAGAAGTATTTATGAGATATAAAACCATTGTTGAAATTTATTTTCACCACAAAATCATCACTCTCTACTCTGACAATGGGGGAGAATATCTGGGCTCCAAAAAGTTCATTTCTAAAGCTGGGATCAATCATCTAACCATGCCACCTCATACACCTGAACACAATGGCTACTCTGAACGTAGACATCGTCATATTGTCGAAACTAGACTCACCCTACTCTCCCATGCCTCCCTTCCATTAACCTTTTGGTCTCATGCATTCACTACTGCTGTTTATCTAATTAATAGAATGCCCCACCCCAAAACTCAACATCGCGAGTCCCTTTGAATTAATTTTCAAAACCACTACCAAACTATTCTAAACTCAAAATTTTCGGGTGCTTATGTTATCCATGGCTTCATCCTTATTCATCCCACAAACTAGAACCCAAATCTAAACCATGTGTCTTTCTAGGTTACTCATTATCTCAGAGTGCCTATCTCTGTTTTGAACCATCAACTTCTAAAACCTAAGTCTCTCGCCATGTTCAGTTTGTCGAATCCGTCTTTCCTTACACCACTCTCCAAAATCAGCTACCTCGTCCCAACTCCACTACCGCTTCAACATGGCTTCCATCGGTTCTTACAGTTTCCATACCTCTTCAAGCACAACCGTCTTCTCACACTTCAGAAGTACAAGTTCCTGACTTACCCCCTGCTGCAGATCCATCTACAACAACGCCATCCACATCCCCTCAAGCAGACTCTCCCCCACCTCACTCTCCTACCTCACCCTCAAACACTACACCACCCCCTTGCCATTCAATGACTACCCGAGCCAAAAACCATATCACCAAACCAATTCAAAAACTAAACCTTCACACTCACTTAGCCCCTTCACCTAGCACAGAACCATCATCTATTACCCAGGCTTTAAAAGACCCAAATTGGCGAAAAGCAATGTCAGAAGAGTATGATGCTCTTGTTCACAATGGCACATAGGAACTTGTTTCTCCCGCTAGTATCACCAATCTTGTAGGTTGTAAGTGGATATTTCGTATCAAAAGGAATTCTGATGGTTCTATTGATAGGTTTAAAGCTCGTCTTGTGGCCAAAGGCTTTCATCAACGCCCGGGTGTGGATTATCTTGAAACATTCAGTCCAGTAATCAAGCCAACTACTGTCCGATTGGTGCTTAGTCTTGCTGTCAGCAATGGTTGGTCCCTTCGCCAATTAGATGTCAACAATGCCTTCCTTCAGGGCAATTTATCAGAAACTGTGTATATGGCTCAGCCTCCTGGCTTCATTGACTCTGATAATCCCACTCATGTATGTAAACTTCACAAAGCCATTTACGGCCTCAAACAAGCTCCTTGGGCATGGTATTATGAGTTGCGTCAATTCCTTGTTAATTCCGGGTTTAAAAACTCTCATTTTGACACTTCATTGTTTGTTCTCAATATTGACACCAAATTGATCTACCTCTTGGTCTA
The DNA here is from genome assembly GCA_020205555.1 of Panax stipuleanatus. NCBI lineage: Eukaryota > Viridiplantae > Streptophyta > Magnoliopsida > Apiales > Araliaceae > Panax > Panax stipuleanatus. The sequence goes on from CM035118.1 coordinate 154,593,127, forward strand.
TGTTGATGATATTATACTAACTGGAAACAATAATGACTTGGTATCCCAATTTGTTGTTTGTTTAGCTCATCGGTTTTCTCTTAAGGACCTGGGTACTCTCTCCTATTTCCTTGGTGTTGAAGTTGTTCCTCATCAGCATGGTGTCCTCCTTTCCCAACGGAGATATATACAGGATCTACTTACTATCACACATATGCAAGAGGCTAAACCAATACTTACTCCTTTACCAACCAGCTCGTCCTCCCTCAAGTTATTATCTGGTTCACCTCTCTCAGATCCCACTGAATATAGAACAATCGTGGGAAGCCTTCAATACTTGTCTCTCACTCGTCCAGAAATTTCTTTTGCTGTTAACAAGATGTCTCAATTTATGCATCAACCAACAGACGAACATTGGACTCTTGTTAAAAGAATTTTGTGTTACCTCAGTGGTACCTTAAATGATGGCCTTATTCTTCACCGTAATTTACCGCTTTCTCTTCATGCTTTCTCCGAATCACTTCATGCTTTTTTCGATGCTGACTGGGCAGGTAACAAAGATGACTACTCTTCAACTGGTGGTTACCTTGTTTACCTTGGCCGCAATCTCATTTCCTTGAGCTCTAAGAAGCAGAAAACTGTGGCTTGTTCTTCTACTGAGGCTGAATATCGCTCAGTTGCTGCTACTGCAGCTGAACTATGTTGGATTCGTTCCTTGCTATCTGAACTTTGCATCAATCTGATCAGCCCACCAGTTGTTTACTGTGATAATGTAGGTGCCACACAGTTAAGTTCAAATCCAGTCTTTCATTCTCGAATGAAGCATGTGGCAGTTGATTATCACTTTATTCATGATCAAGTTCAATCTGGTGATCTTCGCGTGGCTCATGTTTCCTCTACAGACCAGCTTGCTGATATTCTTACCAAACCTTTGTCTCGTTCCCAATTTCAGAAATTACGAGACAAGATTGGCCTCTCTACACGTGGCCTATTTTGAGGGGGCATATCAGAATAGATTAATTCAATTATTATCATCTATATTTTAAATTCAAACATTCCTTGTATTCAGTAATTTGTTCAGTCTTCCTTAAGACTAGGATATTTTCTTGTATCTAGATGTAAATTAGTTTTACCTTACCCTATATGTATAGTTCTCTTGTTTAATGAAAAAGAGTGAGCTTCAGTATGTTCTGTGCTACTGTTAACAAAGGGAAGAGAATAGAATTAAAATCCTTCAAAATCTCATCTTTGTGAGTTCTTTCGGGGAAGAAGAGAATTGATTTGGAGGTCAAGTTGATTTTATTTTTGGCTCAAATCTTTTCCCCCAAAAGTGAGAGGATTTAGAGAGATGAAAAAATATAAATTATTCTCTTTACCTGTAATTAATTTAAATCATTATATATAAATTACTGTCCTAAATTTTTTACCTTTTATTTTTTTCAATCAGGATCATTAAAGTATCAATTTTTTTTCTTTTCAGTTTGGTTCAAATAGATGCTGGCGCATAATAATGGATGAGAAATCTCACATGGTGGCTGTTGGCTGTTGTGCTTCTAAATAAGGAAGAGATATCTCACATGGTGTGGGCCTTGTTTGATTGTACTATTGTTTCGGCTTTTACTGAAGCTATAAACCTCTTTTTAAGGGTAGGGTATACGCAAATCTATAGGAAAGGATGGATAAAAATAAAAATAATTTAGACAGACAAACAAACAAATAAAGGGGCCATGAAAATAATTTAAACAAAAAGGGCCATGATTCTTCTTTTTCTCGCACATGTAGATACACGGGATTTGGTGTATTTTTTTATTTTTTTTTATAAATTAATAAAGATAATTTATAGATCCGTAAGAAGTCTTGTTTTATACACTCATACATAATGTCTAACGCAGTTATAATCTATTTTATTGTATTTAATATATTTATGTATGCATAAAATATACAATTATTAACACCTTATTTTTTTGTCAGGGACTAATACTCTGTTTATTAACTAAACACCAACTCTTTTTAAAATTTGAAGTCCAATCTTTATGTTTTATTATTGGGTCATCAGTTTACTCCTCAACTTCCAACTGATATACATTATACTTATATAGAATTAGTGAACTGAATATCTATCTAACAAAATAAAAATAATTTTGAATTTTTTATTCACTCAATAAATCATCTGGGTCGTCCAAAATTTGAGATAAATCTTACCGTCGATGTAGTGCCGGAGACTAGGGACACAACTAGTTATACTTATATAGAATTAGTGAACTAAATAACTATTGAGTTTTCTTTAGTATCAATAATCATTACTACTAATAATTACTCGTGAATACTCCCTCTGTTCCTAAAAGATTGTCGTTTTAGAAGAAAAAATTTGTTCCAAAATATTTGTCGTTTACGTCTTCCTAGAAGAATAAATTATTTACTTTCCTATATTACCCCTATCTTCTCTCATTGTCCTAATAAATTATCTCTTTCGTATTAATAATTTTCAATTTACCATAAAGGGGTTGTGATGGAATTTCAAATAAATTTTACTAATATTAAATAATTTTCTTAATCCATGTGTCAAAATCTTAGACGACAATCTTTTAAGAACGGAGGGAGTATATCCTGAGAAAACGATTCATATGTTTAATTAATACTTCCTCCGTTGCTAAAAGATTGTCGTTTAAGGTTTTGACACATGGATTAAGAAAGTCATTTAATACTAGTAAAATTTGTTTGAAATTCCATCGCTACCCCTTTATGGAAAATTGAAAACTATTAATACGAGTGAGAGAATTTATTGGGACAATGAGAGAAGATAGAGGTAATATAGAAAAGTAAATAATTTATTCTTCTAGGAAGTTATAAACGACAAACATTTTGGAACAAAATTTTTCTTCTAAAACGACAATCTTTTATTAGGAACGGAGGGAGTATGACTAAACAAATAATAAATTCTCACAAAATTAATACTCACTCAACCGTCTCTTAATATAAGTCGTTTTAGATTTGTGTCTAAGTATTAAGGAAATGATTGTATATCATTAAATATAGTATCAATTATTTATATTGTTCTTGTATTGAAAAAAGAGAGTGTTATTTAGGCAAAAAATAGTGAGAGAACCAAAGTTATATTTAATACTTATAATAATATTTAAAACTAAATAATTAATGCTTATTTGAAATTTTCAATTGACTTATATTAAAAAATAAAAATATTTTTTTAAAATGATTTACATTAAGAGAGAGAGAGAGAGAGAGAGAGAGAGAGAGAGAGAGTATGAACCAGGATATGTCATTTATGTTTAAATGGCATACAACCATACAAGTGAAGTGACTCAACATATATACCATGTGCATTTAGTATTTGTACATTTTTTTGAATGAAAAAACCATTTATAAAATAAGTTACTGAAGAAGAAAAGTTGGATTAACATAACTTATTTTCTCCAATAGGGAGGAAGAAGACAATAACGACATGCTGTCGTGGCTTTATTTCACTGGAAGGATCTACCCTTTTACTGTAGCCTGAGAAGCACCAGATCCACCGGACCGGATATTAGTTTTTCCTTTTTTCACGAATATTATGGTAGCAGTAGCAGTACAAAACAACATTCGCAATCGTGAGTGGTCGTGTTGTTGTTCATAGAAAAAATGCATTCAAACCCCCCAAAAAACAGCACCTCGCCAACTTATTTTAGTCACCCAAACAAACCATCTGGAAGTACTGCCTGAATATATATATATATATATATATATATATATATATATATATACACATATATATGCTGTTACTGCATTCCGTTTTAGGGAGAGAAAGAGAAAGAGAAAGAGAGCGAGTCCCACTCAATTTCATTCTCTATTTGACTATAACTATAAGGCCTTTTTAGTTAGAGAATTAGAGTCTGTGTATGTTTCAAGTGTGGGGCACTTCTTTGACTAAGCCGTGCCGGCAAGCAGGCATCTCTCTATATTATCTGTAATTTTTATGATTTAGTATTCTATTTATATAAGCGCGTGGAAGAGTCAAAAGGCAAAAAAAGCAGAAATCGTTCTTCACCAACTACGCTTCTCAATCAATCCCTGGTGAACATCAAATCCCCAATTCATTAATCTGAGGTTCTTGGCGTATTTTTCGTCTAGTCTTGATCTGATTCAAGTTTAAGCTGCTGGGTATGATTTTATTCAGTTATATGCTAGTTTGGAGCTTGTTGGGTAATATATTTTGTTCTTACGTATCCTAAACAATTGATCTTTCTGGGGTTTAAGTTCTTGTTTGGGAAGTTGCATGAGAGAATTGATTGGACTGAGTTGATTTAAAGATTCGGGTATATTGATGATTTGTTTCAATGGTTTTTGCAAAAAGAGGGAGCACGAAGTGTAGCTGTTCTTATATTTATTTGTAAAGCAGGAATTTTGTTGGGTTTTAATTGGCGATTAGCAATGGGTAGCGTTTGTGGTAAGGCTTCGGCTAATGAGGATCGCCGCGAGAGCCCAAAGGGGAGACAAGTGAATAAAGGAGCATCGGTGGTGCCTCGAGGAAATTCTGGGAAGAGAGAGGAGAGTTTTAGAGTGAAAGATAGGAAGGAAAATAGTGATACGAGAATTAGTTATATTGATAAGAAAACTAATAGTTCAAGACGGGTGCGTGATGAGCAGCTTGAGAAGAAAAAAACAGTAAACTCTGAAGAAGTTGAAAATTATCATGTTATAAGAAGTCTTCCTAATGCTAATGAAGGGGAACTGGTTGCAGCAGGTTGGCCCTCTTGGCTTGCTGGAGTTGCTGCTGAATCCATCAAGGGATGGATTCCTCGCCGAGCAGATACTTTTGAGAAACTTAATAAGGTATGTTTTTTTTATGGAAAACTTTATTTTTGGTCTTCTAGCTTGTTAGTTGCCAATGAATGTAGACTAGTTTTGCCATATTACTGGGTTCATGTTAAATTAAACAGATTTTCTTTGTATTGTTGTAAACTTTAGTGTTAAAAAAATAAGTCGTATGAAGAAAAGCTCTAGTTTATGACCTTTCCCTTTGTTTCTCAATGTTTTGAAATTTGTTGACTGGAATTTAACGAGGATAACTAACGTGTTCCAAGTAGCAAAATTTTGATTATCTTTCTCAATCAAAGTTGAGGCCTGTGATATTTCTGGCTTGTTCTCATTAAATGGTTGATATAATTGACTTAATTCAATGATTTCATAGTAAAATCTTGATTTTTCCTTTATGTTAATGAGAATGGTGGCCGAGGGCTGAACTGCAAATTCTGAACAGCCACACCCACAAGTCTCAATGCAACATCAATGAAAGAAGTCAAACTATTATATGTAAGATGGAGTTGTTTGTTGAAATTTTCTTTAGCTGTTGAGTTGATATTAGAAGTTTAACTTTCTCCTTAGTTTTTAGTGAAATTAATTAAAGCAGGCAAACTATCATATGAATCAGTGTGTTCTGAGTTGTGTTAGCGGTTCAGGTAGAGCCCTAAATAGTTGGTGTGATGATAACCTCTAAGAAGACGAAGTACATAGAGACTTATTGCTACAAGTTATGCTAATGGAATAATGAGATCAGTAGGCTGTCTGAAGTTGTGCCTATCAAAAGTTAATTAGGTTATAGGTCACTAAATTGCAGATTGAGCCAAATAGATTGACAAATTTCTTTAAGCAACTAGTGGAAACTTAGGATTCCTCTTCCGAGATTCAGAAAACTCTTGATGATGTAAAGAATAATTAAATGATCCCCTATTTGTTGGTATGTTTGCATTTAAGGTGCATTTATCAAACACTATAAAGCTATTTCTTTTTTTCAGTCACCATCGTAACATTCACACACTAGACTTATTGGAAAGAGACCAAAAGTAATTTGTAACTGAGTTACAAAAGAAATTAGATCAAACATAAAAAACTAAAAACAGAACAATACAAAAAGTAAAACAGAAAAAAAGAAAAAAGAAGAAGAAACCATTCACGCCACAGTTAAGGATGGCTATTAGTAGTGAATCAATTTTGTTTTCTTTATTCTACTTGTAAATAATAGCTTGCTGTATTCCAATATTAATTTTTTTTTAAAAATTATAATGTTGATTTCACGTTGCACCCGGAAGCACACCACCAATCAAGTCACTCGGTTCTAGCTCTTTGGCAGGAACTTCTCGGTTAAATTTACATCTGTCACTTCTAAGATATTACCCGTTGTTTGTTTTTCTCCCAATTTGATATCGTCTCAGTAAATGACGGTTAATTGCCTTGAAAAATCTTAAATTTCTTGGGCTGACATTTGTGAGGTTGGAAGTTTTTGATGGCAGTCACTTTCGGCAAATTATGCTAAAGGTTATGTCTAATAGTCCACCCTCCTGGCCACCTTGACTGATGGGGAGTTGGGGACTAAACAGGCTACTGGGGCATTTTAGCTTTTTACCTGCAAGGTTTCTACTTGTTAGATGAGTTTAGAATTTTCATTTATGGAATCCCTTGACAAGTGAACTATTACTTTTATTCTTATGGGGTTATGTTAATGGATATTTGTAAGTCATTTTATTCATATAATATATTGAATTACCATCAAAAAATTCTTCTAAGTTTATTGTGGTATCTCTTTCAACTTTCAATGCTGATTTAGCCTAATGTTTATTGTTTTTTATGGAAGTGTAATTTTTGAATTTTAATCCCTCTTTCTGTTGATATTCTCATGATGTTCACTTTTGGTTTATGCATGATCGATTTTTTCTTGCAGATTGGCCAAGGTACTTATAGTAGTGTATACAAGGCTCGGGATCTAGTTCATAATAAAGTCGTTGCTCTAAAAAGAGTGAGGTTTGATTGTATGGATCGTGAGAGTGTCAAGTTTATGGTGAGGGAAATCCTTATTTTGCGAAGGCTTGATCACCCGAATATAATTAAATTGGAAGGATTGGTCACATCACGGACATCTTCCAGTTTGTACCTTGTTTTTGAGTATATGGAACATGATCTTACGGGACTTGCATCACTTCCTGGTGTCAAGTTCACAGAACCACAGGTATTCTCTCAATAATTCTCTTCTAGCTACGGTGTTGTTCATTGTGTATTTTTTTGTCTCGCTTCAATCTGTTTTATTTTTTAGGCAATTATTGTTGAAGTGAATCGACATGGTAATGGTTTTCAGTTTACAGTCAAATCAATTGACATATATCGAGTTGTACCAAAACTAAGTCACCCTTCCCTTATTATTAACCCTTTACTCTCAATTGTTAACTCTTATCACTGTTTATTGTTGTTTCTGATGTTGTATTATCGTTTCTTAGGTTAAATGTTACATGCAGCAACTCCTAAGTGGGCTCGAACATTGTCATAGTCATGGTGTTTTGCATCGTGACATAAAGGGTTCAAATCTTTTAATTGACAATAATGGCATCTTGAAAATTGCTGATTTTGGCTTAGCAAGCTTTTTTGAGCATAGACAAAGTGTGCCATTAACAAGCCATGTTGTGACTCTTTGGTATCGTCCACCAGAACTATTACTTGGAGCCACCTATTATGGAGTTGCAGTGGATCTATGGAGTAGCGGTTGCATTCTTGGAGAACTATATGCTGGCAAGCCTATCATGCCTGGAAGAACGGAGGTTCGTTTGTTGCTATCTAGTTTCTATCATTTATGCTATCTAGTTTTGAACATTTCAGAAGGATTTAAGTCTATAGCATTCTGAATTCATAAGGTAAAGTCACAAACTGCATATTCCAGCGTAAATAATAAAGAACAGAGATCTAATCTAAATTTTATAGGAATTATTTAATTTTCCTGTTGTGACTGTTTTAATAATATATTATTTTTTAATCGTAATTAGGGGTCTGGACATAACATGATAGCTGAACTGTGTCTAACTTACCTGCTAGTAGCATTGAAAAAGTTACAAACTTCATATTCCATTCTAAATTCCTGAAATTTATTTTCCTTCGATGGTGTTCCCGTGTTAGCTATCTATGCTTTTACTGATGGTTATTAGGAGTCTGGAGATCCCATAACAGCTAAAATGTGTCCTATTATTTAGTGTTTGTAGCTTTGGAAATTCAACTATCTTGTTATATTAGTAGCATTGATAAGAATTTAAAGTAACATTTTACTGTGCCTGTGATAGGAATATGATTATCATTAATATGGTCTAACATATGCAATTAATTTTATTTATAGTAGTAAGCTTTTCCTTTCTGGTGATTAAGTTTATAGGTTAATTTGTAGTCAAACACCATGAAGACCTGATTGAGATAGTTACTTATGTAGGGCCTGTTTGGTATTGTTCCGAAATGACCTTTTTCCAAGGAATCAGTTCAAAACTGTTTTATTTAATATAATCCTTAAATGTTTTATGTTAAAAAATAAAAATTTGAGATCGGAATGCGAATGGATCCTTATATTCCCAATCCATATTCATTGGCACTAAATTTCTTCCCCCCCCCCCCCCCCTTTCTTTTCAAATAGTAACTTCTGTAAAGATAATTCACTTATGTCATAACAAGACTGATAGTGACACAATCTCTCAGCAAATGAAAATATTAACTAATTGTTGGTTGTATCACTTTCATATTTAGTTCTTGTTTTGATTGATATTCCTTAAAAAATTGTAATATAGACGTATATGTATATTCTACTGATCTACATACACGTCTGTCTATTCACACACACACACACAAGAATTAATTTACATACATACACATCTGTCTAATCACACACACACAGGTTGACGGTAAACCTCCTTTGATTGATTAAATTGTTGAAATATGCTCACTTTGGGTTGGGAGTCACATGCAGATCCAGTCTATTCATTTAGGCGACCAAAGTGTCCTCTTCAACGTTTCAGTTTCTCAGCAGTTTATATGGGCCGATTTTGATGACATTTATATCTTGTCTCACATGGTTCAAAGAGAAGAAAGACTAGTTTCTTTCTTTTGAGCTCTGTTCTTTGTGTTAAACGACAACTTCCTCTCCTATCTTATTTCTTCTGAACATTTTAGGGCGTAAACATTTTAGCTGCCGTACGAGCTTCATCAATTTTCTGCGTTTGGGATGGTTGCAAACCAGATAGTGCATTCATTTGGATGCAGTTTTAGGCTTAATTTTTTTTGTCTAAGCCCTGTAAATGGGATACAATATAATTTTTTATGGTGGTTTATGTACATGATGTTCATTGTGTGTCTACATGATGTTCATTGTGGATCTACATGATGTATGGCTCTCCTCATGATGCTTATTATAAGACCTTGCAGTGTTTTAATTGAACGAAGCTTCATCTCCTCTTTTCCTCTATTTTGAGTTACACTATGCATGTTAGTGTTGCCACCTGGTTATGAACTTAAAATAACCAGTAGTTTATTTTTTTGCACCTCTGTAGGTTGAGCAATTGCATAAAATTTTTAAACTCTGTGGCTCACCATCTGAGGATTATTGGAAAAAATCAAAGCTACATAAATCAACGGTGTTCAAGCCTCTACATCCTTATAGAAGGCGTCTTGCAGAAACGTTTAAAGATTTTCCTGACGCTGCTGTGGGGCTTATGGAGACTTTACTTGCAATAGATCCTGCTCATAGAGGAACCACAGCTTTTGCTCTTAAGAGTGAGGCATGTATTTTGTCTTTTAGTTATAAGAAAGGATAAAATTCTTGTATGATGTGGAAATAGTTTCAATTTGAGGTCAATTCCCCCCCTCCCCCGGCAACCCCCCGCCCTGCCCCGCCGCGCCACGCCGCGCCCCGTCCCGGTGCCATAAATGAATGCATTGAAGGATATGTTGGTTTGCTTGAATCTTATTATTGCCTATGTTTCTTGGAGTTCATCCTTGAAACTAGCAACTCAATTGTCCTAGATTATAGAATATCAATACTCCTATAATTTTCAGTGGTACTGATAAAGAGCTCTCCTTTGAAGATCAAGTCTACAAACACTGACAAACTCTGGTATTTGGCCATTCCATCAAATTTTCTTTTTCTTTTTTAATCCTCCTTTTTGTTTATGCTGCCAAGGAATACTTCATCTTTCTAGCCTTATATTTCCATGGTAGAGTCTATAAATTGCCCTTCGGCTGGCTATCATGTAGTTATATAATTTGTCTAGTCAATTACATTCTTTGAAGAGCAAGATTTATCCAAGTGTTTCTACAGTGGCAAACCATCATCTTCTTTTCATTCTTTATAATCATCTAATGAGCTATGGTATTTGTAAGTTGCTGACTACTAACACTTTTTCTGGCAGTTCTTTACGATAAAACCACATGCTTGTGATCCATCAAGTTTGCCTAAATATCCTCCCAGCAAAGAGATTGATGCAAAACTGCGGGATGAAGAAGCCAGAAGGTGTGCATTCTTGAATTAATCATTATTTAAATTTTAATGTGATAATTAATTTGTGTTTTTTTGGGGTTGAATTACACATTGTCATTTCTTATAAACTTCCTTCATCTTTAAAAAGAAAGCTTGCATATCTTAATAAATATTGTATTTGAAAAACATATAATTAAACTGGCAAGGTCAAGACTTTAATGGGCAAATAGATGGTTAGAATGTGGTAAGAGCAATATTGTTAATTTGAAGCTTCACCAAACAAAACCTCCTTGATCTAACTCAAATATGTAAAATATAGCTGAACTTTTATAAACAAATTAGATCTTGGCTCATATATTTGAGGTTTTGAACTAATAAAACAGAATTTGGGGTTTTGAATCTTTTGATTGTAGAGGTTAGTCTAATCTAATAATTTTTCGCGGCATAGATATTGGTTTTACCATGTTTAGAAATTGGAAAAAAACAGAGGGAAAGAAAAGAATCCGTCTTGAAATGCCACCCATAACGGTTGCTTAATTTATTTCAAGAACCTGATTTTTTTGATAGAAAATAATGTACCTGATTATTGCCAACAGGCCCCACACCAAATATTGTTGCATTAGCCAATACTGATATCTCTAGACCATTATTCCCCATTATGTCTGATAAATGACACGTAGAATCTGTGGCTTAAAACAAACAAACTTAGAACATAGGCAGGTACTCCATTGTATTGAGTTGTATTATCTATCAGCTGCAGATATTTTGTGGACAGTGATATGATTCTCAACACAGTCTAAGAGCTGGCCACTTGGGACAAAAATATCAGTATCTGTGGTCAATGCTGGAGTATGCTAATAAACTGAACAAATAATATGCATTTACTAATTTATTTTGATTCCTATGAGCAACATAGGGTGATTATTTTTACTGAACTAGTGACCGTCTCGTAGTCTCTGTAGCTTGGTTTTGAATAAATTTATTTTATTTTATTTTTTCTGTTCCAGTAAAGGTTTCTAGGACATGTTACGGTTCCATTTTTGTAGTTTCATGTATGCCTTGCCATCCATAGTGGTCTTCACAATGCTAATGATGCGATTTTTTCTTTTAGGCAAGGAGCAGGAGAAGTCAAGGGTGAAAAGGTTGATCGCGAGATGAGAGGATCAAAAGAATCTCAGGCTGTTCCAGCTCCTGACGCTAATGCTGAGTTAATCACGTCAATGCAGGTACCTAAAGCATAGTTTAAAATTATATTATTTTTCATATCTCTTCAGCATTTTGTCAGGACATGGTACACATCCAAGGAAAAAACACATAACAAGTACGAAGAACTTATGATGGCTAGACTTTATTTTGCTAGATATAGAACCTTCAGTCTAAAATATGTTCTGCATTACATTAAAGAGTTCACATCTAGCTTTGATTGTACTTGCTGTAAATTGTTCTTGCTTGAGTTCCATATAAGCGACTTTAATCGCCCATCCATCAGGTTACCAGCCCAAATCTACTGTCCGAGTTAAAGGGAACTTGCAGGTTTTATCATTTTCAGTCCCTCTCTGGCTCTCTTCCTCCACTACATCTGAGGAAAGGGCAAATATATGGGACCTTCCTCCCATCCACCCCCCACACCCCCGTGCCCAAAAAAAGAAAAAAAAAGAAAAAAGAAAAAAAAATCCCACTCAATGAAATTGGATCTCATATGAATTATCTCTCCTTTCTTTAACTTGATTTTCTTTTGTCTCTGTGTCAATTAATTAATTTTCATATATAACAGAGAAGAGGACGTTCGAATCCAAAAACCCGAAGTGAACTTTTCAACCCCCATAAGGATGAAGCTGCTTCTGGTTTTCCTATTGATCTACCTAGACAAACACAAGCTCTGAAAGAAATGAGTAAAGATCAAATGGAACATCCTCCAAACAGAGCTTCCTATTCAGGGCCATTGGTGCCAGGTGTTGGATGGACAAAGGCTGGGAAGAAATATGATGATATTTCCATGGTTTCAACCAGAACCAATTTGTCATCAATCTCTGGTTTAGTAGCATCTAGGACTTCATTGACTGAAGAGTCCCGAGATAAATTTGGTCCTTCACATACAGAAGCAACTGATCAAGTGGGTAGGTTTTCAGGATCATTTGACGAGTTGGGGAGCTCGAGGAAGCAGGATAGGAAGCATCAAACCCAGGGAATTACTGGTTCTCGGCAGATGGATAATTTAAGAGCCAGTACTAAAGAATCAGTTGTGGTGAGTTTCATTACAAAATTTTTAATATATATACCATGAATAGATGATCAAGTAAAAAACCATTTAAAAATACTTGGTTGTTGAAATGGAATTTTCAGAAATGGCTGAAATATTTCTTACTAAATCAGAACTTTCCCAAGATGAAACTTAAAACATGTTTTTTTTTGGGTATGTAGTTTTGCGAAATGTCCTGTGCCCAATCCTCTAGTAATTTCTCTGTCCAAGATCAACCCTTTAAAGATTACTATTGGAATATCATATCTTTGCTGACACTACAATAACAATATCTTCGATTCACAACCATTTATACTATATTATATATGTGTAGATGTGTGTGTGCTGTGTAGTGTGGTGGTTGTAATTGTAGTACATCACTATTCTTAATCTCTAACAGTTGTTTTTGAATATAATTAGAATGGTCATGGTTTGAAGGGAAACAAGATCCATTTCTCTGGGCCGTTGCTTGTTCCATCAAACAATGTAGATCAGATGCTTAAAGATCATGATCGCCAGATCCAAGAAGCAGCTCGACGAGCTCGAATGGAGAAGACAAGAGTTGGTAATGTTCAGCCTCAAGGAGTGCAAATAGCACCTAATCCTATGTATGTCTCCTCTAGTCGCGGAGGAGCTAGGTAAGCCAGGTATTATGACCAAGGAGAGAGAGTGAAGAAGCTCCCCCCCTAAAGTTATAGTTTTGTTTGTGTGTATTTATTTGGTAAGTAGATCAATTATATTCAAATTTAGTGAAAGTTTACTTTTCACACGGAAATTTTCCAATAATGAAAAATATGACAGAAATTTAGAAGCACGATATGGATGATGATGATTTCCCTTTGATTTCCCCTAAACTTGTCAAGCTTCTCCAAGTGGGTGTTTGCTTGCTGTGTGTTTGGATCATTTTTCAAGTTGTTATTGCATCTTCCTACAAAACCAAAAAGAACGCTCGCTCGAGTACAATAATAAATTATTGTAGAAAAACAACCAACATTATAGTACATAGTGTCCGTCACAAACTTAAACCACTGTGTTTCATATGATGTCAAATTAGGGAGTGAAGTTAATTTTAGTCAATTGATTAATATAATGTCGACACGCAGGTCGGGAGATGATCTCTCCCTCTATCTGCGTGTTAGCATTGTATTAGTAATTGACCAACTTATTATAAAGTTAATTTCATAGTAATTGGGCTGCTTATTTTAAGCTCAGCAAAAGCTGGGCCGTTTTGGCCCGGCCCGTCGATGGCTCAGCCTGTTTGAGCCAAGCTCAGAAATTTAGCAAAATGTAGGCATAAATCGGGTCGGCCCGCCCATCACAAGTCGGGCTTTGTGCTGCACAATTTCAGTCCAGCAAAAGCTGGGCAGTTTTGACCCGACTCGTTTGGACAAAGTCTGTCCGTTTATCAGGTCTCTTTACTTCTCGGTAGTGGTAGTAGCAGATATATAGAAACAACTAATTATATAATTAGATTGCAGGGGAAGCTCCAAAACAAGAAAAAATATGCAGAGACAGACGGACATGTTCGAAATGATAAATGAAAATATAAAAAAAACTCTTTAAAGAGGCATGAAGCAAGAAAGCCAGCACCGATGGTCCCTCCCACCGCGGGGATAGCTCAGTTGGGAGAGCGTCAGACTGAAGATCTGAAGGTCGCGTGTTCGATCCACGCTCACCGCATTTCTTTTGCATTTTACTGACTGTCCCTGGTAGCAAGTAGGAGTGTAAACAGATATATACGGATACGAATACAGTAGTATCCGTAATCGTTTATTTACGGATAACTTTAAATCGAATACGGATAATATCTGCTTTTTTTCGAATACGGATGTGGACGGATACGAATTTTTCGATTACCATTTACAGCTCTAACTATGACTAGAATAAAAAAAATAATGAGTTTTAAAATATAGTTTATTAATGATTAAATGTTAATTAATTAATTTATAATAAATATTTAAATACAATAATCAATGTTCTAAATTACAATTCAAATAAGTTTTCATCATTTTTGAAATCCTAAATTTCAAAATGAATGTTCTATTTATTATGAGTGTTCTACTTATTAATGTTTAGATGTCCATTAATTAGTAGATGTTTATTTTATGTGTGTGGAGTAATACCGTAGTGTGTATGAATATTTATAATTTATAATTATATTCAAAAGTTTATATTTAATATTTAATTATTTTTTCTCAAATACTTGATTAAAACTTAAATAATATGTTTATGAGGATTGTTATTTATAATTTACCCTCAATGCATAGATTAAAATTTACATAGTTATGTGACAACTGACAACTAGTTAATCTAACTTGATCCAAAATTTACTTTGGACTTACTTTAAATATTTAGACTTCTAATTTCTAAATAATTGGATAAATGAAAATGATAAATACTCCCTCCACCCGAAAATTCATAAATATGAATTAATTATTCAATCCTTTCTAGATTAATTCTAAATTAATTTGGACTTAACATATTTTAATAATAAAATTATATTGTTCATTGTTCCCGTCTCCCAGCATTGCAAGTAAGTTTTGAAAGTGAAAAACTTATAACAAGCTAATAGTTATAGTTTTGTTCTTCTAGTATATAATTTTCTTGTTAAGTGACATATTTTAGATATTTTAACTTTATAATAGTAAAAATCCATTAACTATACTTAAATTAATTTATTTCAGTTTATTGATATTATAATAAAAATGTTATTTCTTACTTTTAGAAGTAAAATGATATATTTTTAATATAATTTTCGTATAATAGTGAAAATTAACTAATTATTATATAAAGAATACCACTTTAAAAAAATTATTTTGCTTATTATATAATAATTAATATATATATATAAGTTATTTAAATACGAATTTCGGATACGGATCTGATTCTGGATATCCGCTATTTGTCGGATATATTTACGGTCGGATGTTAAACGATTACAAATACGCCTATATCCGTATTCGTATCCATTTATTTGCGTATACCTTTAAACCGAATACGGATATATCCGTTTTTTTTTCGAATACGAATAATATCCGTTTTTTTCGAATACGGATGCGGACGAATACGAATTTTTCGATTACCATTTACAGCCCTAGTAGCAAGTATCAAATTGACTGGAGTGAAACTATGAACTTGCAAGCGTTATTAGCATATATGTGAGCTTGCACCGTGTACAAAAGTAGTTGAAACTATCACTAACTATTCCTAAAAAAAACACTAGATTATAGAGTAGGCAACAATTATGAAAAGGGTTGAAGAAAAGTGGAAAGTGGAAAAGGGGGTAATTCCATTTTGATTACTTTGTTTAAAACAGTTTTATCCTTTGTAAATACTAAATAGTAAATAGTAATCACCTTATTATGCCATCTGTGACGCTCCCAAATTCAGACCGCTACAGAGTCTCGAATTCGGTTCGTCACGTTCTATAATCTAACACCATAATAATAATATGACTAAATGTCGCATTGCACAACGGAATAATACACAACACTACTACCAAATAGATTACATTTAATTAATATAATTTATTCACGTCCCAAGGTCTCGCAACTTAAACATCGATTACATAGCTTAAACATATCTTAAGCGTATATAAACCTAACTAATACATAACAGCATAAGTTCTTATTACAATCATAAAGTGCTACTTAATATTAAGCTATTCAGTAGACTTGCCCTTGTCGGTGCCCGAGGGTCCATACTGCTCTGCCTTAACTGAAATATTTTAGGAAAAGCAAAAATGAGCAACAAGTTTTCTCGGCAAGTAATATAACAATAAGGGTGAGTACTACAGTTTTCGAATCTCAAAAAGGTATAGCAAGATATGATAGTTCAAGGATAACACGAAATATTAACAGTTCTCAATAACAGTCGCTAAGGACAGAAAGATATCAATAAGATCCAATGCTAAATTAATTCAAGATTTTAAGATAATTGAATACTGAGCAGTCACTAAGGACTATGAACTTCTACTAGAATTAACATAAATTTACTGATAATCCAATAAAATAAGTACAACAGGTGATCAGCCTAAAATACCCTATATTATGCATAACATTCAATCGTACTCAAGTGCGCACGTCGGTCTCCCGACAATTACATTTTCCCTTCAAAGAAGGTTGTTCTTCTCAGTCAATACAAGATTTCGCACCAATCAATTGGTTTGGATCGCTTTTCAAATTCATAATATAGATCTAGCCGAATCAAATGGCATAGACCCCTCTTTATAAGTTCAATACTTGATATTAAAGTTGGAAGAATATAATAGACTTTATCTTAGCTATGAAGTAACAAGTCATGAATTGTAATTCAAATAGCTTACTCGTATAAGGACTAATAGTACGAGCTCAATACATGTTCAATAAAAGTAGAATACTTGCTTACAGTATCCGTTGAATAAAGTAATGTAAGAGTTTAGGATACTTGCACAATAAAAGAGTGTAAGTTAAGTAACTTGCCTTAAGCGTAATTTACCAAAGTATAGCTTATCAACGCTTTTCGAATCCTATTATAACATAATTATATATACATGATATTCATTAGTTATGTACATCCAATACACAAACTCGATATGTAATGCTATCATACACATACGATTCTAACTTAACCGCATAATCCTATACATAAGTCATTACGTACTTTACATACACATAGCACAAAGTCAGTTTCTAATACACTATGACATTAAATAACATAGTTTGTAGTCATATTTTGACTTAAATTATAAACACTTATCCAACACATGATCCTATCATTAGCATGCTCATTGACTCATTGAAGACTGTACTGGACATGTATTACAGATTAAGGTATCAATATAAGCATGCATAACATTCTCAGATCACAAACAGAATAAGCAGTCTTCACTGCAGGGTGGCGCGGCAGCGCTGGATTTGAACTAGGGAGTGTCGCGGCCGCGCTGCTCCTAGTTCAAACCAGAGCTGAGAAAACAGAAACATGGCCCAACCTACACACCCTTGTACACATATGATGACACTTGCAGAATCATACATGTTATGATGTTCATAACTAGGTTTGGTCTCTTCTATATCTTGTTTTTTACATGATTCATTATCAAATTTCACAAAATCAAGGCTTTAAATGTTCCTTAGACAAGGTATCTCATGTTTAGTCCTTATATATACAACGAGGTCAATAAGTCTTAACTAAACATGCTTACATTATCTTAGTCACGCATTTCAAGTTGTATAGCTCTACTACATTTGGACTTGTTCTAAACCATACTCAACTAGCTTACCATGAATATGACTAGTTAGGCATACATGTCAATCATGTCCACATGCATATTCATATCCAAATGTGATAACCAAAACTCAGAATACATGTAAGGTTGTTATCAACCCAACTAGTCTCCCAATTCTTAAGGTTTCTTTTTGAAAATCTCATGTTAACCAATCAAACATGCAAAGCTACCTCACTTACTATACATCATACTTTCATATATTCATGCTAGACCACATAAGCATGCTCACAAGTTCCTAACTCAAAGTGTATATAGTTTATCAAATTCGTATTTGAAACTTTTAAGTTTCCATTAGTAGGTCATCGAAACTTATTCAAGCATGCAAGGTAAGTTCACATATTCTATATCATGCTTTCATAACCACATAATAGATCACATAAGCATGATTTGAAGTTCAAAACTTAATGTATACATATTTCATTTACACATAGCTAGTTTAGTCCTTTACTTGAAATTTCTCTTTTTAAATCATGCTTGAATAGTCTATACTATCTCTAACATATTGGTCACATGTCAAGACATATCAGAACTTAATATGTTGATGCTTAAGGTCAGAATATACATTACTCTATGTTCACAAATTCTAGTTTTCAAATTGTTAAGTTTTCTTTGAATATTCATACTAAACCAAGCTAAAATGATTTACTATTACCAAGACAACATCAATCCACATGTTAGGGTCATTTACATGCATACTCTATCTAACATAACATGCTCAGAATAACACAAGACCAACAACATCAGTATTCCAGACAGGCAGCCGGCGCGGCCGCTCTGTCATGTGCTATAGAAATGGCGCGGCCGCGCCACTTCGAGCAGAAACAAAAAAATTGGCTCTGCTTTTGCAGAGCCTCGACACAACATTGCTAATTCCTGCAACTAAACCAACTACAGTGCTCTTAAACATGCATACAAGCTCAGATAACTCATGAATAACAGTTGTGACGAACAAGATTTTTGTAATTTAACTTGAATATTTATTGAATTAAATAAATATTTTTGATGATTTAATTATTGAGTTAAATAATTAATTGATGAAATTGTGGTAGATTAATTTAATTATATGTGTTACATTGATTAAATTAATGTGGTAAATTTTATATTCAATGATGTATTTAATTGAGCTTATTTGATTTAATGAATTAATTAATAAGCATAATGTTATTCTAATTAATTTAAATAATTAATTAGAGATTAATGATTTGGCATAATTAATGAATGAGAATTTTAATTATGTGACTATGTGATTTAATATGGATTTATGCTATTTTATTTAAGTGATTTAAATAACATTATTTCATTTAATTGGGTGTGACATTAAAACTATATAATAGTAAATCACTAGATTAAATGGGAAATGGACTCTTTAGGCTAGCCAAACATGGCCTTATAGGAGGTTGGCCAGTTAACCCATAGTGGGAGTTAACTGACGACCCATGTATTCACGAATTCTTTTCACGTAAACATTATATACACTAGTTCTATTTGATATTCATATCAGAAGAAACAAACTTAGAAAAAGTTGAGAGAAAATTTGAGAGAACTTTGAGAAAGAGTTGAAGAGATCAAGGATTGTAGAAATCAAAATAAAGTTCATCATCATCACAAACTAGCAAGAGTAATTCCTTCATCTTTAAGTTTAATTCCTTGTTTTTCCATTAACGTATCTTTGAGTTCTCTGTAAAAACAGAGTTTGTGATTACTACATAAAGTGATGATATTAGTGTTACTAATTAGACATAACATATTTTCTATCGTATATTCATGTTTTAAAACAGTCAATTTCATATAAATATGTATTAATTGAATTCTTGTGAAGTTACAAAGTTATGTTTTCCCATGTACGTGTTTTAGAGGTTCTCTGTGTATGGAAAATTGTCAACGCTTGATTATATGTCTATATATATATATATTAATTGATGTCCATAACATATTATATGCCATATATGCATAACTTTCAGTGATCACATCATACAATTTTGTTTAAATTGGGTTTTCAAAAAGTTACAGAGTGTAAAAATTTTATATATGGCCCTTACGTACAAAATCTATACGCCTTATACGTTTATTTAACTTAAATTAACACTTGCATATAATTGTGTACGTTTAAACGAACAAAATGGAAGTTAAACGAACGGATTCGATGTTATAACGAATCCGTAACGTTAAATTTCTTGTTTTCTTTCAAAACTTTACAAAGTATAAAAAATAGTGGGATTGAATGCTTTAATTATCGTAATTACGTGAATTAAAACCTTAAAATCATGCTAGGAACATTGTGAAATGTTTCTGTGAAGTTTTTACATTATGGGTAGTCTTAAAATTCATTACGTTAGTTTAATTTGGATTTATTTGGGCTGTTCTGTGTTCTTCGCGAACTGCCAAAATCTGGTTCTGCGTAGCCGCGCGGCTTCAAGGCATACTTGGAGCGCGTCCGTGCCGATCCAAAGGGTAACTGGCGCGCCGCCGCGCCGCCTGCAGAATTCTGAATTTTTTTTAAGTATTCAAGATTTCAAAGATGTGTTTTAAAAACTTAATGTGATGAACATGAAGACATGTTAAGCATATAATAGATGTTAATAACTTATATTACGTGAGTAATTAATAAGTTAATTGCACGACTTAAATCGTTAATCGTAAAATCTAATAACGTGTTCGAAGACCAATGTTGTAATTCGATAAGTATATCGAATTTATTATTAATCTATGTTGTGAATGGATGGTTATGTAGGACTAAGTAAATGACGTGAATTATAACTTGTAGCTTGTGCGAGAGGCAAGTATCCTATCCCTAACTTATTGATTTAGCAAGTTCCCTAAATTCTAATTTATTCATTTATTAAGTCTTAGACTTGTATTTCTATATCGAGTAAGCTCGTGTTCTTAATTGTTCAAGTTCGAAATTCATATTACATATTGTAACTCTTTTAAAAGCATGATTCAGTTATACAATACATATTCGATTGTAGACTCTTGAGATTTATTATTCAAGTTGAATATCGATGTTATTATTGAACCTTATAGGACTAGTGAACCCTTATTGATTCGACTAGTCCATAGTTGATGAACGTTCTAAATTCTAGAATACTTATTGAGCTTATCCAAACCAAACTTCCTTTGGTGCGGACTCTAATGTCAAAACTGAGATGAACAACCCTGGGAATTATTTACGCTTTAGCGTTGAGATATTGTGCACAGTATGGTACTAAGGGCTGATCCCCCTAAGTACGAGAAGTAGAGTCCATAGTCTTTTGACTGTTAAAGGTTTAAAGCATAAAAACTTTACAACCTAGGACATAGTTCAAGGTCTTATGACCCTCAGATGTTCTTTTGATTCTTGTTATTTATCCTTGAGTCAAAAGTTGAGTTTCTTTATTCAGATGTCTTTGATTCACTCGCATGTTATTATATTGTTGTTGTATTATTATACTTGTGGGCAATCGTGCTCACTCTTGCGTAATAATAACATTGTAGTTAAGAACGAAAGGTCCGACGAGCCTTCTACTAGCAAAGGCAAGGGCAAGGTCAACAAGTGATGAAGACTTGTTGTTTATTTTTATATGTTTATGTTTCAGACTTATGTTAAAGTTGTGTAAGACTTATTTATTTGTTTATGTTCCGCACAGATGTTTAAGGTTAGTATGACCTGGGATTGTATTTATTATTCAGATATTGTAACCCCATAAGGGGAGGATTTATTTCTATCTATTGCATGGTTAGCATTTATTATAGGTAGATAGATAAATGATATTTGTACAGTGAACACCAAATCCCGTGGAATGGAAGTACCCGGATTTGGGGGTGTCACAGGTCGGTATCAAAACTGTAGGTTATGAACCTTAGGTGGGGGAAAACCTTAGGATAGATGCCTTTTTAGAGATCGAGAACATAGTAATGATAGCTCTTATCGAGTTCTAAGAAAGATAATAACTTATCTTATATGCTATGTGCTTATACTTATATACTTGAGTACCGATTAGCATCACGTAATTACTAAAACTTAAAATTTTATTTGTCAGGATGACAGATGCTGAAGAACCTAGTCAGTCCAGGGACCTTGTACCCCTAGAGGCTAGAGAGGAGGAGCCCCGATATATCCACGTAGTTTGGGAGCAGTTAGTCCGACAAGAGCCATCACCCTTGATCACAGTCGTTGGTCAGGAGTATGTGCCGGTGTCTAATTCAGAGGAGGACTCTGAGGAAGACCCTGAGGAGATTGAGGTTCAGGCTGAGACAGCCGAAGAGGAGGAGGAAGACCCTGAAGAGTTCCCACCGAGCTCTATCAGTGCTGAGATGTATGACGAGCTGTATGACCGTAACATAGAGTTACATGATACTGTTCAGGAGCTAAGGGAGACTGTTCAGGAGCTGAGGGAGCGGTCAGTTACTCAACAGTCTACCGTCGAGCTGAGGGATAGAGAGGTTGAGGCTCTTCGCACAGGTTTGGGAAATGTAGAGTGGAATTTGGTTCACGAGAAAGGCCAAACCGAGCAGAAGTCAGAGGAAATAGAGGAATTGAGGAATGAACTAAAAGAGAAATCAGCAAGGCTGGCCATAGCAGAGGAAGGCTGGGTAAGGGAATCACGATGAGCAGATCTCGCAGAAGACAACTCTTGGGCGAAGAAGGCCAAGCTTGAGGAGACGTACTCTACACTTCAGTATGCAATTGACGAGGCCCAGGATCGGGTTATGAGGTACCCAATTCAGTTCGAAGGACTACCGTCGTACATGCTAGATCGCAGGACGATGTCCCGGATTATGGAAGAAGAGCGTGGCAAAGCTGTTCGTCGCCTTAATGGGCAATGATAGGAACATTTGATTTTGTGAAACCTATCTGGTAGTTAATAATGTAAATTTCAATATGTTTATAAACAGAAAAATATTTTATGTTTTAAATCCTGTAGATTCTTTATCTCGGGATAGTTGATGTAAATAGCAGTGATGCTATCGTATTATGTTAAAACTTTTGATTTAGTAATATATCATAGTTTATTTGAGATAATGTGTTGACTGATTGTGTCTAAATGTTTAAGTTAAGCCTTAAATATTTAAAAGATTGAATAAAGATCTAATAAGCGTATATCTTAACAGAAATATGCCGCCAAGGAGAAGACCAAACCGTCGACCGACCCAGGAAGGGTCAACTAACAACAACAACGACGCCAATGCTAACCCCGTTCAGCAGTTGGCAAACTTACTTGCTGGAGTGCTTAACAACCAACCTCAAGCTTCACCGAACACAACGTTCAAGGACTTCAAGGCGGTGGGACCGCCAGAGTTTAAAGGCACCATGAACCCAATAGAAGCTCAAACCTGGGTTATGGAGATGGAAAAAGTTTTTGACGTCGCCAAAGTCAGAGAAGACCAGAAAATCGCCTATGCAACGTTCATGCTAAAATCCGAGGCCAGCTATTGGTGGCAAGCGAATAAGGTCCGGGGAGGTGAAGGTGTGATTACCTGGGAGAGGTTCAAAGAGATGTTCTTCGAGATGTACTTTTCGACCAGTTTGCAGAATCAAAAGGAGGTCTAGTTCCTGGAGCTGAAACAGGGGAATATGTCCGTACCGGAATATGCAGCGAAATTCAATGAGTTGGCTAGGTTTGCCACGTATCAAGTGCACACCGATCAGAGGAAGGCAAGGAGGTTTGAGCAGGGCCTGAAGCCCTGGTTGTACAGCAAAGTGTCAATGTTCTAATTTAACACTTTTGCTGGGGTGTTGGAGAAGGTCATTCTCGCTGAAGGCGGGAGTGACGCTGTTACAAAGTATAACCAAGATCAGAAAAAGAAGAAGAGTGAAGGTGAATGAATCAACAAGGCTAGTAGTAGAAACACGGGAGGGAGTAATAATCAGAAGAGGAAGTGGAATGATAACTCATCAATTGAGAATCAGCAAGGAGGTCAGAAGAAGAGGATCGAAGCATGTCCGACCTGCGGGAAAGCTCACCTGGGGGTTTGTATGAAAGGAAAACGAGTATGCTACAATTGTGGTCAGGAAGGCCACATAGCACCTAACTGTCCGAACCCAAAGAAGGGCGCTTGCTTCACTTGCGGCTCAAAGGACCATCTGGCAAGGGACTGTTCCAAGAAGGGATCTGGAGGAGCAGGATCAGGAGGGAATAAGGGAAACAACGGTGGAAGTGCTCTAACTATCACGGGACCAACCGCAACCAGCCGACCAACAGCCAGGACCTTCAACATAACCGTGCAGGATGCTGTACAGTCTCGCGATGTGGTGTCAGGTATCATTCCGATCAATAAAGTTAATGCTTATGTACTATTTGATTCGGGTGCTATTTGTTCATTTATATCCGATGACTTTGCTAAGAACTTAGAACTTCCTATGGACGAGTTAGAATACCCTATGAACATAGAGATTGCGAATAGAGAAGTGATCCCTGTTAAGTATGTACACAAGAACTGTAGGGTGGATATTAAGGTAACATTATGAACGTAGATCGTATCCCGATTAGGCTTGGGGAATTCGATGTTATTATGGGAATGGATTGGCTAGTCAATTATGGGGCTGTAATTGATTGCCAGAGGAAGTGTATCAACCTTATGACCACGTCAAAGGTTGTGTTTTATGGCAGTAAATCGCCTAGACAAGCGAGTTGTCTGACGATGATGCAGGTCAGGAAGTTGTTAAGACAAGGCTGTGTAGGATATTTAGCCTACATAGTCGATAGTCGTAAAGAAAACCCGAAAGTGGAAGATATACCAGTCGTGAAAGACTTCATAGACGTATTTTCGGATGATCTGTCAGGACTTCCGCCAGACAGAGAGGTTGAGTTTGTGATCGATTTGGCGCCAGGGACGGCCCCAATATCTAAGGCACCATACCGGATGCCTCCGGTAGAGATGAAAGAGTTGATGGTACAACTGCAAGAGTTACTGGACAAGAAGTACATCCAACCGAGCATATCGCCGTGGGGAGCGCCGGTGTTGTTTGTGAAGAAGAAGGACAGGACGATGCAGCTTTGCATCGACTACAGAGAACTGAATAAGGTTACAATTAAGAATAGATATCCATTACCGAGGATCGACGATCTGTTTGACCAATTGAAGGGTGCAAGGTACTTTTTAAAGATAGACTTGAGGAGTGGCTATCATCAGCTGAAGGTGAGGCCAGAGGATGTTCTAAAGACAGCATTTAGGACTCGATATGGTAACTACGAATTTTTGGTAATGTCATTTGGTCTAATAAATGCTCCTGCAGCATACATGGGCTTAATGAATGGAGTGTTCAAGCCGTTTTTGGACAAATTCGTGGTTGTCTTTATCGACGACATTTTGGTATACTCGAAGACCAAGGAAGAACATGTAGAACATCTGAAGTTAACATTAGAGGCGTTGAGAAGAGAAAAGTTGTACGCCAAATTTTCAAAATGTGAATTCTGGATTGAAAGAGTGCAATTTCTTGGACATGTGATCGACAAGGACGGAATTTCGGTAGATCCCTCTAAAGTAGAAGCTGTGATGAACTGGGATCAGCCAAAAACACCGTCGAAAGTGAGGAGTTTTCTTGGATTAGCGGGCTATTATAGAAGATTCATTCAGGACTTTTCCAAGATCGCAACTCCGCTGACGAATTTGACTAGGAAATCTCATTTGGACGGAGAAGTGTGAGAAAAGTTTCCAAGAGCTTAAGAAGAGGTTAAGTTCAGCACCTGTGTTATCTCTTCCGGACGACACAGGAAATTTTGTGGTTTATAGTGATGCGTCGCATAAAGGACTTGGATGTGTGCTTATGCAAAACGGCAAGGTCCTTGCGTATGCGTCACGACAATTGAAAGACTATAAGAAGGGGTATCTGACCCATGACTTGGAGTTAGCTGCAGTGGTATTTGCTTTAAAAATTTGGAGACACTATCTCTATGGGGAGAAATGTGAAATATATACAGACCACAAGAGTCTGAAATATATTTTTACAAAGAAGAACTTGAATATGCGCCAGAGAAGGTGGCTGGAGTTAATTGAGGACTATGACTGTGAAATCTTATACCATCCGGGTAATGCTAATGTGATTGCCGACGCCTTAAGCAGAAAGGGTCGAGAGAAATTGATAATGTTGACTGCTCAAGAGGAGCTAATTTCGGCAATAGAAAAGCTGGAATTGGAAGTGAAGTATCCGATGGAGATTGACGAGAAGTTATTTCAGATGCAAGTTGGTACAACCCTATTGGATAAAGTTAAGGAAGCTCAACTTTCGGACGAAGAATGTGAGAAGGTTAAGAAAAAGATATCTAAAGGAACCGAACCGAGATTCAATATAGACAGTGAGGGACTACTGAGATTTGAGAACAGAGTTTGGGTACCGTCAGTGCTAGAGATTAAGGATGACATTTTGAGCGAGGCGCATAGCTCACGGTATTCGATTCACTCCGGTAGTACCAAGATGTATCAGGATCTTCGACAGCACTTCTGGTGGCCGAATTTGAAACGAGATATTGCTGAGTGTGTTGCAAAGTGTCTAACCTGTCAGAAAGTGAAAGCAGAACATTAGAGACCGAGTGGTTTGCTACAACCCCTGGAAATCCCAGAATGGAAATGGGAACACATTACGATGGATTTCGTGGTCGGCCTTCCGACGACTCAGAAAGGCTACGACGCAGTATGGGTTATCGTTGATCGACTGACAAAATCAGCACACTTCCTTCCGATCAAAATCAGATTCAACTTAGACCAGTTGGCAAGGCTATATGCGAAAAAGATTGTTTCGAGGCACGGAGTTCCAGTGTCAATAGTTTCCGACAGAGATCCGCGTTTCACATCGAACTTCTGGAAATGACTACAGGAATGCATGGGGACACAGTTGAGAATGAGTACGGCTTATCACCCACAGACAGACGGGCAGAGCGAAAGAACGATCTAGACATTGGAAGATATGTTGAGAGTATGCATCATGGATTTTAAAGGAAATTGGGATGATCACCTACCGCTTGTGGAATTCGGTTACAACAACAGTTACCACGCTAGTATTGACATGCCGCCTTACGAATCGTTGTACGAAAGAAAATGCAGAACTCCGCTATACTGGGATGAAGTTGGCGAGAGACAATTGTTAGGTCCAGAGTTGGTACAACAGACAGCAGAGATAGTTAAAGTGATTCGGACAAGACTGGTAGCTGCTCAGGATAGGCAGAAGAAATACGTCGATCCACACTGTAAGAACGTTGAGTTTGAATCGGGTAGCTATGTATTCTTGAAAGTCTCTCCCTGGAAGGGAAAGATCAGATTCGGTAAGAAGGGAAAATTGAGCCCGAGGTTCATTGGACCCTTTGAGGTACTGCGAAGGATTAGAGAAGTTGCGTATGAGGTAGCCTTACCTCCGGCGCTCGAGAATGTTCACAACGTTTTCCACGTTTCAGTTCTACGACCCTACAAACCCGATTATAAGCACGTGATTGAATATGAACCCCTACATTTTGAGAAAGACTTATCCTATAAAAAAATTCCTGTTCAAATTGTTAACAGCAAAGAGCAAGTCCTTAGAAACAAAGTTATACCTTCTGTTAAGGTAATTTGGAGGAACCATAATGCTGAAGAAGCTACGTGGGAACTCGAAAAGCATATGATGAAGAATTATCCAGATTTATTTACTTAATTTTTGTATATGTGATTCTGGGGACAGAATCTTTGTAAGGGGGGAGAATGTAAATGAATTTTTATTATTGAACCGTGATTCTGGGGACAGAATCCTTTTAAGGGGGGAAAGATGTGACGAACAAGATTTTTGTAATTTAATTTGAATATTTATTGAATTAAATAAATATTTTTGATGATTTAATTATTGGGTTAAATAATTAATTGATGAAATTGTGGTAGATTAATTTAATTATATGTGTTACATTGATTAAATTAATGTGGTGAATTTTATATTCAATGATGTATTTAATTGAGCTTATTTGATTTAATGAATTAATTAATAAGCATAATGTTATTCTAATTAATTTAAATAATTAATTAGAGATTAATGATTTGGCATAATTAATGAATAAAAATTTTAATTATGTGACTATGTGATTTAATATGGATTTATGCTATTTTATTTAAGTGATTTAAATAACATTATTTGATTTAATTGGGTGTGACATTAAAACTATATAATAGTAAATTATTAGATTAAATGGGAAATGGACTCTTTAGGCTAGCCAAACATGGCCTTATAGGAGGTTGGTCAGTTACCCCATAGTGGGAGTTAACTGACGACCCATGTATTCACGAATTCTTTTCACGTAAACATTATATACACTAGTTCTATTTGATATTCATATCAGAAGAAACAAACTTAGAAAAAGTTGAGAGAAAATTTGAGAGAACTTTGAGAAAGAGTTGAAGAGATCAAGGATTGTAGAAATCAAAAGAAAGTTCATTATCGTCATAAACTAGCAAGGGTAATTCCTTCATCTTTAAGTTTAATTCCATGTTTTTCCATTAACGTATCTTTGAGTTCTCTGTAAAAACAGAGTTTGTGATTACTACATAAAGTGATGATATAAGTGTTACTAATTAGACATAACATGTTTTTTTATCGTATATTCATGTTTTAAAACAGTCAATTTCATATAAATTTGTATTAATTGAATTCTTGTGAAGTTACAGAGTTATGTTTTCCCATGTACGTGTTTTAGAGGTTCTCTGTGTATGGGAAATTGTCAACGCTTGATTATATGTCTATATATATATATATATTAATTGATGTCCATAACATATTATATGCCATATATGTATAACTTTCAGTGATCACACCATAGAATTTTGTTTAAATTGGGTTTTCAAAAAGTTACAGAGTGTAGAAATTTTATATATGGCCCTTACGTACAAAATCTATACGCCTTATACGTTTATTTAACTTAAATTGACACTTGCATATAATTGTGTACGTTTAAACGAACAAAATGGAAGTTAAACGAACGGATTCGGTGTTATAACGAATCCGTAACGTTAAATTTCTTGTTTTCTTTCAAAACTTTACAAAGTATGAAAAACAGTGGGATTGAATGCTTTAATTAGCGTAAT
Organism: Panax stipuleanatus; assembly: GCA_020205555.1. Classification (NCBI taxonomy): domain Eukaryota; kingdom Viridiplantae; phylum Streptophyta; class Magnoliopsida; order Apiales; family Araliaceae; genus Panax; species Panax stipuleanatus. The sequence goes on from CM035118.1 coordinate 154,621,900, forward strand.
TACGTGAATTAAAACCTTAGAATCCTGCTAGGAACATTGTGAAATATTTATGTGAAGTTTTTACATTATGGGTAGCCTTAAAATTCATTACGTTAGTTTAATTTGAATTTATTTGGGCTGTTCTGTGTTCTTCGCGAACTGCCAAAATCTGGTTCTGCGTAGCCGCGCGGCCGCGCTGCTTCAAGGCATACTTGGAGCGCGCCCTCGCCGATCCAAAGGATAACTAGCGCACGGCTGCGCCGCCTGCAGAATTTTAAAATTTTTCTAAGTATTCAAGATTTCAAAGATGTGTTTTAAAAACCTAATGTGATGAACATGAAGACATGTTAAGCATATAATAGATGTTAATAACTTATATTACGTGAGTAATTAATAAGTTCATTGCATGACTTAAATCGTTAATCGTAAAGTCTAATAACATGTTCGAAGACTAATGTTGTAATTCGATAAGTATATCGAATTTATTATTAATCTATGTTGTGAATGGATGGTTATGTAGGACTAAGTAAAGGACGTGAATTATAACTTGTAGCTTGTGCGAGAGGCAAGTATCCTATCCCTAACTTATTGATTTAGCAAGTTCCCTAAATTCTAATTTATTCATTTATTAAGTCTTAGACTTGTATTTCTATATCGAGTAAGCTCGTGTTCTTAATTGTTCAAGTTCGAAATTCATATTACATATTGTAACTCTTTTAAAAGCATGATTCAGTTATACAATACTTATTCGATTTTATACTCTTGAGATTTATTATTCAAGTTGAATATCGATGTTATTATTGAACCTTATAGGACTAGTGAACCCTTATTGATTCGACTAGTCCATAGTTGATGAACGTTCTAAATTCTAGAATACTTATTGAGCTTATCCAAATCAAACTTCCTTTGGTGCGGACTCTAATGTCAAAACTGAGATGAACAACCCTGTAAAAGGGAATTATTTACGCTTTAGCGTTGAGATATTGTGCACAGTATGGTACTAAGGGCTGATCCCCCTAAGTACGAGAAGTAGAGTCCATAGTCTTATGACTATTAAAGGTTTAAAGCATAAAAACTTTACAACCTAAGACATAGTTCAAGGTCTTATGACCCTTAGATGTTCTTTTGATTCCTGTTATTTATCCTCGAGTCAAAAGTTGAGTTTCTTTATTCAGATGTCTTTGATTCACTCGCATGTTATTATATTGTTGTTGTATTATTATACTTGTGGGTAATCGTGCTCATCTTGCGTAATAATAACATTGCAGTTAAGAACGAAAGGTCCGACGAGCCTTCTACTAGCAAAGGCAAGGGCAAGGTCAATAAGTGATGAAGACTTGTTGTTTATTTTTATATGTTTATGTTTCAGACTAATGTTAAAGTTGTGTAAGACTTATTTATTTGTTTATGTTCTGCACAGATGTTTAAGGTTAGTATGACCTGGGATTGTATTTATTATTCAGATATTGTAACCCCATAAGGGGATTATTTATTTCTATCTATTGTATGATTAACATTTATTATGGGTAGATAGATAGATGATATTTGTACAGTAAACACCAAATCCCGTGAAATTGAAGTACCCGGATTTGGGGGTGTCACAACAGTTACCAACCCAATTTGCAAGAATTCATGCACATTCAAACATTAATCAAAATTGAATTAAGAATACAATATCATGTTATACCTTTGCTTTGAATTGGACAGAACTTATTCTCAAAATCAAATTACTCTCTCACACTCTCTATAGCAACTAAGTAAGTAATTCTCAGCAACATAGAAAATGAAATTAGAGTGCTCAATTTATAGAAAATTTACTAACCATGCCAAGTCATTGCCCAATAAATTAAACCATGAGATGGAAGAAGAATTCATTGGATTGAAAGGATTTGGAGAAAAGATCTCACCAATTCCTTCTCTCCCATATCTCAGTTCATGATCACAGCTATGTAGCCATCAACTGCCGACTTGTTTGTACGCAATTAGAGTTAGGCTACTATTTGGTCACTTATTTTGGGACAGGAAGTCTGTTCTGATTTGTAGTAACGAATTGTTTACTAATACACTTAGGTTTGTTTCCTTTTTAGCTTATAATTCTACATTTGATAACTAAATGTTATTACAATATGAAAAGTTAGGGATTATTTATGTATCCACATCATATAATCCATGTACATTAATCTAGTCTAAGTAATATTTATAACATGTATGGACTCAATTTAATTGGTCACTAATAATTCAATATCTCCTTAGAACTTTATTATTCCAATTATATTTACCTACTGAAATAATTTGTAATTCATTGATATAGTACATCTTAATGTCCTCACACATACATGCTGTAACATAAGCACACTCATGATTCATTAAATTTTTAATATATAGTTTTATATATTATATAGTCACATTAAAGTGTCACACTACACTTTCTTTTTAATGTAGGTACTGTATATTATCACATATCTTGCACACATCAATTAAATGAATTATAATTCTAATTATGTAAATTATTTTACTCATTAGTATTCTATTATTCACAATAATAATTAATTAATAATATAATATTAATTAATCATTCACTTCTTAATTAATTCATTCCTTAATTAAATTAAACCATCCAAATTTCCATTCTCATGCCACACAAGACATTTCACAAGTCTCATCATAAACTCCATATTTTCTCAATTATTATAAATTCAATTTGAATCAATTAAATTAATTCATCTCATAATACATAAATATTTATATTCAAATAAATATTCAATTTTCATTAATAATATTCATTAACAATATTCAAAAATTCTCGAATATTACATCATTCATTAACACTTAGGCGATAAACCCAAGCCTTGGTTTTTATTAATTTAGCGTAATGAAGATGATAGCATAGTTGATAGTTACGCTACCCAAATGGAATGCTTTTATTTTATTTTATTTTCTTCTCTTTTATTGATTAAAAAAGTTGACCAGCAATGCCGGAATTAAATATGATAAATTCTCTTTGGAATATTCACATTATCCATCATAAGAGCCATATATTTAATTAAATTAAACTTGGCACGTATAGGAGGATGGATTCATTCAATCCTATCCTACCCTACCTAAACTTTAGATATTTAAACATCCTACCTAATCTCTTCTCCCAAAACAGATGACTAATTTAGTGGTATACTTTTAGGAGTAGTATCCAATTTACATAATTAATTTTATGACTGTACGCGGATTCGATTATATTTATTGTTTAAGAATTTTAATTAAGCAATTAAGCGTTAATGGTTTAGTTTTAATATTATTTAAAATATTAAATATAATTTAAATTTTTTACTATTTTTTATTCAATAAATAATATTTTTTTTAATATAGACAATTAATATTATATAAATAAATTTTTAATAATTGTGCATAATTCTAAAACAAGTACATATATATATATATATATATATATATATATTAAGTGACGTGGGAGTACATATGTTCAAAAAAATTCCTCTTATTAATTACAACCACCACCTAAATAAATTAGACGTCAGTAGTACACGGAAAGGAACGGAAACCACCTCCGACAAGTATGTAGAATTTATATATCAACAATGCTACTATATATCACGTAAAAAATAGTCATATAAAATTTACATACACACATATGTATATTGTTGGACTCCATCTAACACTTGAAACCCACTATATGCATGCGTATGTGAGTTTTATGTGATCATTTTTTATGTGATAATAGTATTATTTTATATATATTATTTTTGAAGTCTTACCGACAAAGAAACTACGTAGAATGGACCCTCCCTCACCCTTGGGCCTTGGTGATAGGGGCAACCAAATAATTGATACTACTACTAATAAGTACTCATTCATGTCTTTAATATAAGTTATTTTAGAGTTATGTATAAATATTAAAAAAATAATTATAAAGTATTAAATATAATATTAATTGTCTATATTGTCCTTGTATTAAAAAAATAGTGTTATTTATTGGATAGAGAATAGTGAGAAAATCAAAGTTATATTTAATATTTAGGATAATATTGAAAACTAAATAATTATTAATATTTATTTAAAATTCTAAAACGATTTATATTAAATGATAAAAATATTTTTTTAAAACAATTTATATTAAAAGAGGGAAGGAGTAATACTTTCTTGGAAAATACCCAATTAGACATTTGCTTGAAATACCTTAGGACGCGACTCCATGACCTGTTGTCTGTCTAATTTGACCACCATTTTGTAGTAGTAGTAGTAGATAATTGCGTGGATGCCACACGTAGAACAGTCCAAAGTCTTTAATTTCTAGCCGAAATATGTACAGTTGCATTACTAGCTTAATTATTTTCACAACAGAGTCGAGTCAAGAGGTAGCATAGGATACCACCACATGCATTATAATTCAAGTCCCACTCCACACGAATAAGAATCAACGCGGGTTCAAAAAATCAAGTCCCACTACTAAGATATATATATATATATATATATATATATATATATATATATATATATATATGAAGAATAATGATCATGCACGGTTGTGTATATTTTATTTGTGTATTGTCTGCAGTGGCAGGATCAAAAATTTTTGAGAGGATAGTCAAAATATACTTACAAAATCGTGATATTGACAATACGAGCTACAATCCGATCCGAAAAATTTCCTTTTGCAAAAGTACTGTAAAGGAAAGTCTTGTGAAAGATAGAGAGGCAATATTTGAGTTGGAAAAGCTGAAAGAAATTCCTCTTTCGAAGAAAAATGAAGTTGACGAAGTGAAGTTGAAGGATTTGAAGCGAGAGGAGGAGATGGCTAAAGCTAAGGAGGTGTTGGAGAGGAAGAAAAAGTTGGCAGAGAAAGCGGCTGCTTGAAGCGGCCATAAAAGATCAGAAGGAAGCTGAAAGAAACTCAAAAAAATTACTTGTGTATCCACACATTTCAAGATTATGTAAATAAGAAACTTGGTGCCGGACTTACAACTGATGAAATTTGTGATTTTTTTTAACTGATGAAGCACTCAAACAACTTGAGTTAACTTATAACTCATGTATGTACATCAATTTACAGAAAGAACCCATTAATTTTCATGTTTTAACCAAATTAACCTCTTTATGACATTTATACAAACACATGGTATGCAAGCTTTAAAAATCATAGTTTCATAAAATCCAAGTATATAAACACATAACCTCGGTATATAATTTCATCCTTATATCATCTGAACCCTTCATGATTCCATAATCAAAACTTCTACAACCAATTTCACATCAATAATAAATATATTCCATCCAATTTCTATAGACTTATTTTAAAAAAAGGTAGAACATCCTTTGTTTGGTAAATTAATTGGTTGAAGACTTACCTCAACTTTAATTGTAGTTGAATTGGATTCCTCCTATAGTTTCTTTTGCTACTTATCTCCTTTAATCCTAGCTTAGACCATCAATTGTTCCGCCTTTGCTCCCGCTGCTTTATCTATATACCGGGATAGTTATTCTGAAACACCCTCCCTAGTTCCACCTCTGACTGTCTGTCAAAAACTAGGTCGTCGTTTTGACATATTTATGTCAAGCCAATGTAGTTTTAACAAAATATACACAAATAAAACATACACATATATTGTCATATTGTCCATTTGTGTATATATTCCAATACGTTGGCTAGCTGATGCATGACAACAGACGTTTCTTTGATGATGATAGTATGACACCCCATAACCATTTTTACACCTGCCTGCTTTCATCACTTTTCGACTCGTGGCTTTTCTTTGTGCTTTCCAAAATAGCAAAATCTGCGCCATATATATAAAGAAGAGCTAGCTAGCTAGCTAATTACTAAGCAAATCAAATAATTCTCAGTTGTATATATATATAATACTAGCTAGCTACCGGTTGTAGTACTATATATAATTCTAATAAATCCTCTTTAAGTTTTATGTGAAACCCGTCTGCGAATTAATTGACAGAAGGAAAATGGAGGTCAGCCGGTACTCTTCTTCTTCAGCCCCCAAAATTGAACGCAAATTTGTGGAAAAGAATAGGAGAAATCAAATGAAGACTCTTTACTCCAAGCTCGGCTCTCTCCTTCCTTCTCATAACTCCAAGGTTTCTCTCTCTCTCTCTCTTTGATCCGTCTGATCTCTCTCTCTCTCTCTCTCTCTCTCTCTCTCTCTCTCTCTATATATATATATATATATATATATATATATATATATATACACACACACACACACACCTCGGCCCTTCGTTCTTATAAGATTAGAGAGATTATTTTAGTTTTTTAAAGTTAGTTTGCAAAATTATATATAAAATTGAATATGAATTCATTAAATCTTGAAATTAACGAGCTAGACAAATATGGTCACTAGTAAGACTTATTAATTAGTAGTTACAATCGTCTGTACGTAATAAAATCAAATAAATTGTAATTATTTTCAAAGCAACAACAAATTAAGATGATGATTTAAGTATTAGTATTTTTTAGTTAGTATGGAGTGGTGCATGCATGTATTCATTTTGACGAATTAGTTGGGTATGTATATCGATTAATATGAGGAAGGTAGCTGCGCGCAGGAGGTATTGGCACTGCCGGATCAGATAGATGAAGCTGTGAATTACATTAAAAGCTTACAATCAAAGTTGGAGGAAAGAAAGGAAAAGAAGGAGACATTAACAAAGAGAAAAAGAGATGATGATGATGATGATGATGCATGCATTGCAAGTAGTGGAATTTTGTCTAGCAAAAAATCACCTCAAATTGAAATTCATGAAATGGGTCCTAATCTGGATATAGTTTTGATAAATGGGTTGGAGAATCCGTTCAGTTTCTACGAGATTATTCGGGTGCTTTATGAAGAAGGTGCTGAGGTTTTGCATGCCAATTTTTCCACCTCCGGAAATTCTATTTTCCACATATTGCATGGAAAGGTTGGTATATATTTCGATTTTTAATCCATCCATCCATCTTAATTTCTTCGATCATTGGGGTTTAATTTTTTATGATTTATTTGCCAGAGTGGGGATCCGGCGAGGTTGATGAGCTTTGATGCTAATACCATCTCTAAAAGACTGAATGATTTGATTCGTGGATCATCCTCCTCCTCCAGCTTCCGTGTGGAATCGCCTCTAGATATATGGGACTTCGACTTCTAATTAACTAATTGATTTTTCAGATCTAGTCGATCGGAGTTGCAGCACTACAGTAATTACACTAGCTGTGCTCCATCCGTACGTCTCATACATACATGATCAATAATAATTCATCACGTCTCCCAATTGGAATGCAAATTAAATACAATTATTCAATTTTGTTATTTCCTAACTTTTTTTAATAAAAAAAAAAAAGTGTAACGAGCCACATGATCAATAACAACCAAATGCATGAATTTGGTGCACAAATCTAGTTCCTTGCTCATGATCGATCAAGTAGAAAAAATTAGTATAATTGTACGTACGGTACGTAGCACATTACAGATCACCCTATCCATCTATTTTTTACAATAATAATAAGGATTGAGATTTGAGAGGGAGTTTTAACTTCTCCCACTGTTGGGCCAAATAATTAAGGACCAACTATTAGTCTGCTCCGCCGACTGAGGAATAGAATACATATTTAAACATTAATTAGAGTCATTTAATTTTTTAACAAGTTAATATTAAATATTTTTTAATTTGAAAAACAATATAATTCATTTAATTTTAGTCCGATATGGAATCAAAAAAGTTTCAAACTTAAGTCAAAATTACTCCTTAACTTGATAATACAATTGTACTTGTTTGGTTTGTAATACTTATGCACGGTGGACCTCATGCGTGGCCCAGTTCGATTGGTTAACACTTTTACTCGTCTCCTAAGTTTTTATTAAATTTTACTACTTTTAAATTTATTGGTATACTCTTATATCTGTTTTAAATATATAATTTAATTTTTTAATAAATCAGATATATTTTTAAAAAATTAACTTTTATTAACTATAAATCGTGTAATTAGTACTACTTTTTAGTAAGTTTACAATTTTCATTATTATTTGTATAAAACTAATTGAATTCATTTAGATCAATTTTAAATTTGAAAACATCTCAAAATTATTTCAATAAGTCAAAATGAATCCTAATGTTTAAAATGACATATAGAAAACTATAAATTCACAACAAAAAAATGACATTTTCACATGAAAACCGTCGCTATAGAGCCTATAGCGACCTGTTTCACCGTCGCTATACATCTATAGCGACGTTTTTCATGTGAAAATATCAAAAATGTTGTGAAAATATCAATTTCCTACATATATAATCAACTTTTTACTATTTATTTAATTATGAGATTGATATTTTCACAAGTGAAAGTGTTAGTTTCACAAATTTCTCTCTCATACGAAGATGTATCCCGTCTACTATTCATGTGAGGAGAAGCCCGTGAAACTATCCCATTACGAGCTTGCAAAATCGAATGCATCATGGAGGAGGCATCAATTTAATTAGTTAAGGAAAGGCAGTTTCTTAAAAGCGCTATCAAACAAGCCGAAGCAGAAAGAGAAAGGGGATCACCGAAAGTTATAGGCTGAAGCAGTGTTGGGGATTACGGCTCAAAACAAGCAATAGAGGATCGGATTAAGGTACGTAATACATTTGTTTTGGCATACGTTCCCGTAATACTCCCTTGGTTATAAAATACAAGGTCATTATTGATTTTTAGAAATTAATTTTCATACTCAAAATTAACACAAATTTTTTTAATTTTAATCAATATAATTAATAATTGATATATATTGTAAAACTATTGAAGAAGTACTACTCATTTAAATATTAATTTATTATTTCATAATTTTTAATGAATCGTAGATCTCAGTTTTGAATTTTTAAATTTTTTTATTATTTATTGGATATTATATCTAATTAAAATTACAAGCAAAAATTCAAGACTGAACGAAAAAATAATGCACATGCATCATGGATGCAAGAATAATATTGAAGAAATTGTAACACGTAGAGCAAATGATACCCAATCATTTTTGTTCACGCTTGGATTTTTGCTTGTAATTTTAAGATGTAATACCAAGTAAATAATAATATTTAATTCTATTATTATTTAAAAACATTTTCAATTGAACTGTATATTATGTTGGGTCAAAATTATATGGGTTATAAGTAATTAATGAATAATCTTAATATAATTAAGTGTGGGCTTTATAAAAAAAAAGAGAGGAAAAACAAAATTAATTAAGCCAATAACTAATAAATGAAATAATTTCAAAGAGTTCTTTTGCTACCGCAATAACTTGTTGCAGCATGTTGGCCGCAACAAATTTTTTTGGTGCCGTAATAGTTTGTTGCAGTGGGGAGAAAGATGAGTCCAATCTCAACCCATTATTATCGAGATCAACCGTTAAAATCATAATTATTAAAATAATATCCATAACAATCTGTTAGTACGAGACCAATATATATAGATGTGTGTGTACCGCTACCGCCCCCATCATGGGATACGTGGGCTTCTCGAATTCTCTTCTTTTAGGCTGAAGTTGGTTGGCCCCATTTATCTTTGGATAAATCTATAGACACATCTATTCTATCCTCTCCATCCCGATGCGCTAATAAATTTGTCGTTTTGATCACATACCAAAAACATGCAAAATGATTTAAATAACTATGGTATTACCGCACCAACTTATTAGATATATTCCATTTTAAGTGGGAAGCAACAGACTATCCATTCTCATCTATTCTGCTGCTTCCCACTTAAAGTGGAAAACATCTAATAAGTTGGTGCGGTAGTGCCATGTTATTTAAATCATGTTGCATGTTTTTGGTATGTGATCAAAACGACAAATTTATTAGCGCATTGGGATGGAGAGAGTAAAATAGATGTGTCTATAGATTTATCCATCATCTTTATCACCATTACTTGTGTTTGAACGTAATTGACAATTTAGGAATTAGATTTTTGCTTCTGATTTTGGGTGAAGTACAGTGTTGCCTTAGAAGCACAATTATAGAAAATTTGAAGATTACACTTTTATAGGTGTCTGACTGCAAATTTGATGCTAACATTTAAATGGCGGAGTAAAAAAAACTTTATCCTTATAATTTTCATAGAGTAATCTTGTGGTTTAATTAAGTCCAACTCAACAATTTGACTTAATTTTAAAATGAGAGTAAAATGGACTAGCCTATTGCAGTTTGAATAAACTTAAATGGTGATTGAAATCATATGTAAATTTGGGGGTCACAATTATGCAAAAGTTTATATGACATTTGGTATAAACCACATAAAAATAAATATAGACTAGTGTTAGGGGTTTTAAAAAATTTTTTTGTCTCAAAAAGTGTCTCAAATGATCTGACATTATTACATTGATTGGATAAATCTCTTGTGATTGACTATATCATAAAGTATATTTTGTCTAATTCAATACCACATCATTTGAGGGAAAAAATTAAAACCCGTAATATTATTATTTATCCAAAATTATATATATATTTTGTCATATACAAAGAGTCATATTTATAAAATTTGTAATTATAAGAGCCAACCTATCATGATAGGCATTTTATGGGTACAATACTACAATGTGACCTTGAAGACATTTTAAAACTAAACCCAAGATTAAAACCCAATAAAAAATAGGATTCTTTACAGTAATATACAACAATTAGAAATTAATTACAATATTAGTGCATTCACAAAATAATTACAAAAAGAAGGCAACAAATTTAAATCATTCAATTTCAAATAAATAAGAAAACCTAAAATCAAGGAGAAGTAATCGCCATATACGGCAGTTACAAAATCTTTGGGATTTAACAACCAAAACAGATCCATAATTCAAATCTAAAGAAGGAAAAAATCAAAAAATTATATTCTCTCTCCTTAGAACCTGACTCTTTCTAATCTTCATCTCCTTCACCGCCCATTCTCTTCATCTTTCTCACCGCCTCCTCTCTCATCCCCTTCATCATCCTCCTCCGTCGCATCTTTGGTTGCGCGCTATCCTTCAAGAACTCGAAATCGTTGTCCAAAACGCCAATGAGAAGAAGGAGAAGATTCGCCCTACAAACATAATTTTGAAAACAAATAGATGTAACACTTACTGTTCTGATTTTTGTTATGACTATTTGGTTATCCACAAAAACTAAAATGGTTACCTTTGTATGAAGGTTTGGCTACCAACTGCATCACATTCAAAATAACCTAATAAAACTGAATTGGTTACCTTGGTATAAAAGTTTGGCTACCAACTGCATCACATTCAAAATAAATTGGTAACATAATAAAACTGAATTGGTTACCTTAGTATGAAGGTTTGGCTACCAACTGCATGAATGTTTAGCTACCAACTGCATCACATGCAAAATAAATTGGTAACCTAATAAAACTGAATTGGTTACCTTGGTATGAAGGTTTGGCTACCAACTGCACTATAAAAAAAATGTACCTACGGCGACCATTGCAGAAACCAATAAAACTGTTCATGGTTGCACATGTTGAAGAAAACAAATCTAGGTAACACTTGGAAACTATTCTTAAATTAATTAGTAACCCAATAAAACTGAATTGGTTTCCTTTGTATGAAGGTTTGACTACCAATTAATTATGTATGAAGGTTTGACTACCAATTTATAAAAAGTAGTAGTTCAGTCTGCCCATTTCACATGGAAAACTGAAGACCGCGTGGCGTCGTGCCACTGTCCATCGTGAAGAAAATTGAACGCCACCAAAATGGCTAGATATGTAAATTCAACAAAAAGTAGAACTTTTTAAGAAACGGACTTCGTTTTAAAAAAAACAGAGCTATCCGCTTTTTTCTGTCACCACTGCCATTTTTCTCTCTCTTCTTCCTTATCACTCCTCTGTAGTTCACTTCTTCAACTCAAGCTGGTAGCTTTTCTCTTTCTTGCAAGTACCTCTAATATGCTCGAGCAGTAAGATAATTAACACAATGCCGCAGCAAAAAGCCAAGTGGGCATGTATAGAAGAGAATCATGGGTCACGATTAAAGGGATACCAAATACACTATTAAAGGGATATCAAATGTATTAATTTTATAAATAAATTATTATAAATATATTAATTTTATAAATATTTTTTGGATACTCTTTTATTATAAATTTTTTTCTAAAAATGTACGAAATGTAATTGTTTCTAAAAGAATATTGTCAGCGAGGCCCAGCCTTCAAAAGATCAGCCCATAATAAATAAATATATGTAGATGCAACCCATATTTGATGCATTGGACTAGAATTAGGAGTAGGTAGCCGACCGTCCATTTATAGAAGGCCAATATTGAATAAATGAGTGGCTCAAGGAAAAAGGGGCCGGGGTTAGTTGGTTGACTTAATCATAAAAACTAGTAGTAAAATGAGGCAATAAAGGAGCAAGAAGCGGGCATATAATACATGAAAAAACTCGTTAATCCAATCTTAAAACTCTCTTTAAAATCACATAACAAACTACAACTAATTAATTAATCTCTCATTTACTACTACTACTACTACTACTATAGTACTCCTGATCACCACTCTACCTACCTACCTACAGCCAACAGGCTACAGGCTACATCCATCTCTCATGGAAATTAATTATCTGAAGGTGATAGTTCTCGTACTAGTGTTGGCAGCAGCCATGCAGGTTAGCACTACGACTAGCAGTAGCAGAGCAGCATCCATTATACAACATTCTGATCATCATCATCATCATCGGCCATGGGATTCTACGACTGATCCTCCATCTAATAATGATAATGATGATCCTCCATCATCTTCTTCTTCTTCTGGGTGCCAATTAGGGAATAATAATAATAATAATAATAATAATAAATCTGAGTGCATGATGATTAATGGAATAGAGAGGGCGATGGATCTGTCGTCGTCGTCGTCGGAGATTATAATAAGCCGAAGAAGAACGCTGCGTGGTGAAGGAGATCATGAATACATTAGCTACGCCGCACTGTCCAAGGATAGCATACCATGTAATCGCCGTGGTTCTTCTTATTATAGTAACTGTGCTCACTCACACCAGGCTAATCCTTATACCCGTGGTTGCACCGCCATCACCCAATGCGCTAGAAGATAAATTTCTTTCTTTTTTTAATGCATCATGTAATTTATAATCCTACGTCCTGCGTCTTCCATCATTTCTGATTAATTAATTAATTATGGGGATCGAATATTAATTCATTCATGATGATTCATTTTACTTACCGTCTCTTGTTGTGTGTCACGTTATTATATACTGTATGTTCCACTCATACAAGAATTAACTAATATTGTAAAATAAATAAACAAGATTATTTAGTGCAAAAAAATTGAAAATGTACCTACTTACTCTTGCTAAATTGGAAATCATACAAATATTTCTTTACTTCCTCCGTTCCATGCATTTTCAATGGCCTATATATACCTTTATTTGGTATGACCCAACATCATTAAGACCCTCATTCCACTAGTTAATATGTTTTAAGGTAACAAATTGGCTATATATATATATGTAGGTTATAATCAATTAATTCATTAGCTAAAACAAATTTAAAGTAGTGTGGTTATAATAGAATAATTACTAGCTTAAATTTGAAAGTTAAGAGTAGTATTTTCAGGAAATTCAATCAAAAGGGAAAATAAAGTAAATGTATTTTCTTAGGAATTATTATTAATTATATATAATTAATGTTTCTACAAATTTGGATCTCAGTGAATGTCTGTTGCTTGTCCCTTAGCTTACGATTCTTTTGCTTTTAAGACTTAAATTAAGGAAATTGTTATTTTTTACAAGTAAATATTTATATTTTTTACAAATTAAGTCTCCCCTACAATCTCATTTAATTTACTAGCCAATCATGTAAATAGTATCTTGTGAAAATATGAATTCCATAAGATAAGATGATGCATCATACTGTAGATTATGCAACTCTCTATATATATATATATATATATATATATATATATATATATATATATATATATATATATATATATATATATATATATATATATATATATATATCTAGAATTGACAAAACAACAAATTGACTAATGTACCCTCGGCACTACCAAAAGCTGCCACACCGGACTTAGCCTCCTCCGAAGAAATCACAGCCGGAGACGGAGCTTGGGGAGTGTCATCACCATGCACCTCTTGGATTAATTCATGACTAAAATCACAATCTTTTGATTGACCCTTCTCACAATTATGAGCGTAGCCGCTAATGAAGAAGAATGGGCCTGCATGCATGCATGATCAAATGTGAAACGTACGTTTATATTTTTGAAATTACGTTTAACAATTGCATAATTTGTATAATATGGAAAAGGAATCTACTTGATTTTTATTATTATGTAAAAGTAAATTAAATGATCTTGTTGACTTCCCTTGAAAGAAATTTAATGTAAAAAGTTATAAGATTCCTTAATTATACTAGTACTACATACACTCCATCAAATTAATTCCTCTCTAGTTACAAGATTAATTAATGTCTAGATTCAAATCATATCTCTATCTCACTTCTTTCCTTTCTCAACTATGCCAACTAGGATATCATATGCTTCCAGAAATTAAATGAAAACCTTCTTTGCATCTTGAATGAATCTAGAAACCCGCTTGGACGCAGACGCAGCAGGTAATTGTTCCCCTGGATTGATGTCTATGTTATGAGTGTGAGTGTGTTACACCTGCAATATAACCCGTAAAGCCTGCCTGCAAAACTTCAAGTAAATGAATAAGAGAATCAATTCATATTTAACAATATTTTCTTTACCCGGCCCATCCGAGCTATGTCGGAATTAATACAGTTCCAAGGAAACCTGCCTTGCTGCTATTATACTGTGAGTTTCAGAGCTAAGAGCAGAAACCTGTAAAACACAACATGAAACCTGTCTTGCTGCTATTATATTACCGGTATTGCACAGTATTTTTCATATTATTTATTGAATCAATAATTGTCACAGTATCAATTGTACAGCATTTTATATTATTAAATCAATAATTGTTATAGTAGTAAAAATTTCGACATAAGTACTAATATTTAGACAGACTCATTAGTTGAAGAACACTAATATATGTAATATTAATACATTAAATTATCAAACTATTATTATGTTCCGTCTTTAAATTACATTTAAATAATTAAGTAGATGCTAAAGTTATTGATCTATGTTATATTATTTGATAAAATATATATATACATCTGAGTGAGGGTATTGATAATATAAAAAGTATATAGTCATATATGAAATCTAATTTTTAATGTATGTAGAAGGAAGATTTGCATCAATTAATACTGCCATTAATAGTTTATATTTGCGGATCTTGGCGCGTAAATGAGGTGGAGCGATTTTACCAGATGTGTTGTTGGTATGAACTTCAAATTAAATTATAATGGACAATCTTGCATCGGTTAAAAGAGTTGGTATGGATTAATATAGGAATATAGGTCTTTCCACCTAAACAACAAAATTGACACAATTAATATTCATTTATCGATAAATTAATATTTATTGATTTAGATGGAGTTTTTTAATTTATGTATGTAGTCAGAAAAATCAAAAAATAACAATTAATGCATTAATTTGAGTTTAGACAAGTTAAAAAGAATTGCTAAAACTTATAATGTCTTGGAAAATAAAAAGTTTTAAGTTAATGTGCATAACAAATGAAAAGATTCGAGTCTTTAGCTATACAGTATAAAGTAGATGTGTAGAATTAAGATATATTTCAACAAGTTACAACTTTGGGACTATTGTGCGGATATTATTACAAAAAGTTCAAAAATATGTGAATTAATTATATATAAAAAAATTGTATTAAATTTAGTAATTATTAATTTATATTTTCATTAGGCCTTTAAGTATTCAAAAAAAATTATTACTTAATGCATTTAGCGATATTATTACTTTAGTACACATGTCTAAGTCGAGACTATAATAAATTATTATCTAAGCGATGTTATTACTTTATCGAACATTAATTTATCAAGATTTTACTGTTTGCAAGTCTAAAAAACAGAGGAAAATCTAGAAAAAAAATTAAAATTTTCCTTAATAGATCCCTTGTTTGTAAGTTTGTTTAGTCAGGAAAGTTCCGAAAATCTAAAGAAAATTATATCCATAAACTAACAAAAATGATAATAAAAAAAAAAGAACTAAGGATTAAAAAATGAGCTTAGTATTTTTTTATTCTTAAATTGTGTTCACAATGACACTTTTTAAGTAAACTTAATTAGAAATATTGTAAAGTTGAGCTAGCGTACTGAGATAAAATAATATCTTTTGTTGCAATATTTTAAATTATGTTCCATTGAATTTTTTTAATTTTTCACCATGGTTCACAAGAACATTAGGTATTATTGATGGAGAAGAAGAACCGACTATAGTTATAAAATCGGTAGCCATATTTATTGCAAATATATATATATACTACCTCCGTCCCACAATAAGTGCTTTTTTAGGCTTAATATTTTTTTCCAAAATAAGTGATGTGTTAGAATTTCAATACAATTTTTATAATATTTTTTCATATGTGCCCTTATGCAACCAATGATATTTATTGCGTATTTATTGGGAAGTTGAAAGGTTGAAGAAAGAGAAAGAGAGACCAAAATGCAATAAAAAAAAGTCTCAAACAAAACAAACATAGTATATTAAGGGTATTTTTGCCATTTTAATTTGTATATTGGTATGTGTGCTTAAGCTAAAAAAGTACTTATTATGGGACGGAGGTAGTATAAAATAATTGTTTATTAGGAAAATCGAATGGACAATTGTTATATATATATAAGACTTATTTGTAGTACACCAAAATTGATATGCATAAAATTAATATGTCAAGATTAATACTTGGTACTATGTCTTTAAGACAATTATGTCTTATTTACGGTGCTTATAGTTAATAGCACTTGTCTCCGAATATACAATGACAATGTATGTTATAGCAACAGTACAAATAATATGTACACAATGAAACAAAGAAAATGTTCTGAACTTATCTATCAAATAAACTATGAATAATTTAACAATAAAGACTAGAATGCTTGAATACTTAGAAATGAAATAATCGAAATGGCTGCCCCCTAGCCTATTTATAGGATGGGTTAGTGACTCATCTGAGGGGACACAACCACTTGAAAAGGCATGAGATGCTTATGAAAATGTATGGCATAATATTCATTCTGTCAAAACGACATAGTTTTGAGCTTTTGCAGAATGGGCACGTTCGTTCGGGCCAAAAACTTAATTAGAAACATAATTAAGAAAAATATTTTTTTTTGTCATTTTCTATCCTATCATTTTCATATTTAAAAAAATTTAGCATCCCCAAATTTTACTGACAAGATGTACATTATACCGAAAACTTTATTTATTTATATATTTATAAAATATGTATCTATATCTATATAAATATATAATACGATAAATTAAGCTTAATTTTTTTGTCTCGGTCTCTTTGGTTTATGCTTAGAATTTAATTAAAAGTAAAACACCCAAATTTTACTGACAAGATGTACATTATCCTGAAAACTTTATTTATTTTATATATTGATAAAATATATATCTATATCTATATAAACATATAATAAGATAAAGCTTAATTTTTTTGTCTTGTTCTTTGGTCTTTGCCTCTTTGGTATATGCTTAAAATTTAATTTAAAATAAAATAATTTTATACTCTTATATAAAGTTATGATTAATTTAACTAAAACTCTCTCTATGATCCTGCAAATTTTAATATTAACTTATTATTCTGCAATAATTTTATTTTTTTATAAGAGTCATTTAGTTACTTAGTCATATAGTAAATTTTAACTTAAAAATCAGGATTTTAGTTCAAGTTTCTACTAAACTTTAATATCTAAATGATTACATATTAAAAATATTATGAGTACATATAATAATTAATATCAAAATTTAAAAAACCTTAATATTAATTTATTATTATGCAACAATTTTATTTTTTATAAGAGTCATTTAATTACATAATAATATAATAAATTTTAACTTAAAAATCATATTTAGGATTTTAGTTTAAATTTTTACTCAACGTTAGTCTCTAAATGACTATATATTAAAAATATTATAAGTACATATAATAATTAATATCAAAATTATATATATATATATTAGAAATATATTAATGATTACTTTTAATTACCAATTATATTACATATAGGGTACATTTGGTTAAATAGTGCTACAAAACAATTATAGCTTATATATTAGTTATTAAAATTCAGTTAGTTTGTTTTTAAAATTAAAATCATAATGACAACTTATTATTGTACAATTATTATATTTCTAAATAAATATATATTAAAGATATAATAAAAATATTATGAGAAAATTATAATTAATATAAAAAATTGTAATATATATTACAAAATATATTAATGATTAAAAATTAGTAAATTACTTTATTTACCTTAAGTTAACTAATGTTAAAAAAAATTATGAGTTATATATTACTGATTAAAATTCAATTATATTTTAAAACTAAAATTATGATCGTAACTTATTATTTTATAGTAATTTTATTTTTTATAAAATTATTTAGTTAACTAATTATGCAATAAAATATGACTTAAACACTACGTTTAAGTTTTTAGATTTCCACTCAACTTTGAAGCCTAATTAAAAATGCATATATAAACACGAATGATTGTTTATAAAAACTAAATAATAAATTTTGAAACTATATAAAATTTTAATATTAAATTAAACATAACAAAAAAAATCATACTAGTAACACTCAATATAAGATATGTAGTCAATATTCTCTTTTAAGATCATTTTAATAATAGTAATAAGTTAATTTAAAATTAAATTAGAAATAATTTTATTTAAAAAATAATTTAATATTTAAGAGTTCATTTTCTTCTTCTTCTTCTTCTTCGTATCCACTCTTTTTAAAACTCGTATTCACATTGGTGTTTGTGACTTGAAGGAAAAGAAAAAGAGATTTTAGTCTGAAAATTAAGTTTGTTTGCCCAATTCTATTACTTGTTTGTTTTTTAACGGATAAAAGATAACGGAGTAATCGATGTGTAACCGCCGTTGCTTTTCATCAGAGTTTAATCGTAACCCCATATCTTAATAATACATGGCCCACACACACCTGATTGGCCTGTACAATTCAAACCCTACTCACCTCGTCATTCTATCAAACACTCGGAACAAGTGGGTTCTTTTCCGACCTTCGTTTACGTTTTCTCAGTCATAAAAGAATAAGAAAGAAAAATAAAATAAAATAAAATAAAAATACAACAGCAGCAGCACAGCAGTACCAGCAAAAACAAAAATAACTGTAACTACTACCATTATTTTCTTCATCATCGCCAGTTGTGAGAGAAAATCCATTTTTTTTTAACTCCAACTATATAGTATTAGCTTATTCTAGGGATTCTGGTTCAGAATTGACTACTGAATTCCTAGTCGTTGAACTTTCACTCTCTTCAACCCTCGATGACCGGTTGTTGATTCCACTTCTAAGCAACCCCTACCCTTCCTTAATCTCTACCTTAAAATTTCATTGTCATGTCATGGTGGGTTTTATTTATTCTTCCCGCGTCTTCAAATTCAGCTGAATATCTTCCTCAAAAAGAATCACAATCCAATTGTGTGATGGAGTGTTCCGATTCTGATACATTTGTGATAAAACGTTTCAATCTTATGCAGTTTAAGTTAAAAAATTTGGGGGTCTTAGTTCGAGTTTTAAGCTGTTTATGGATTATTTTGGCAATTATTAGGCCGGTGGCGGGGCTAAGGCCGTTGAGGGAGAAGGGTCGTTCATGGGGTGATGAGGTTGGTTAATTTTTTCCCCCTCGTGGTTATTTGTAGTTTTTTTTTTTTGGTCAATTATGGTCTAATTTGCTATTTGACTTCTGTTTGCTGATCATTTTTAATTTAATTCTATGAAATTCCATTTGCCCTAGTTGTTATAGAGAATTTCTTTGCTCAATTGAGGCTGAACTATTGAATTCCTATATTTCAGATGAACTATTGAACTATGATTTTAAGCTCATTGATGTTTAGTTTTATCAAATTTGTTATAAATTTGTATCCACTCGGGGGGGGGGGGGGGGGGTGGGGATTTGCATAAAGCATAGGCTTGTATCAATGACTTCATCAGTTGTTCTATAGTTGTCAGTTTTCAGGTTTCAGCATTTTCCATGTGCACTTCTATAAGTATAGACGTATGTTACACGGATTCTTCACTTGCCCTAAGGTACCTTTGTCCGCCACTCGACACTCTGGCTAGGGTATGAGTACTGGATAGTTCAATATAGTGTAGAAAATTGGCAAAATTGAGGAGTATCCATGTTGGACTCTTCAAAATACCGTATCCAACTGGACACTCCATCCGAGTCTTCGTGTAACATAGGTACATACAAATAAAATGACTTATGATTTCAGCATTTGATTACTGAAAAGTAGCTATTACACATAATTGTGAATACCATATTATCTTGATATTGCTGCTTAGTAGGTTCACTCTTCCCCCCCCCTCCCCCCTCCCCCCTTGACATCACTTCTTGCAGTGGCTTGTCATACGGAAAGATGATAATGATCCGGGTGCATTTTCTGCTTGGAACATAACAGGGACCTACAGAGGTTTGTAATTTTTGCTTTAGAAATTTGATATGTAGTTATTGCTTCTTGAAAAGGAAAAGAAATATTGATCATCTATTCATTGCTGTTAAATCAAAGAAACCTCCTAAAAGTTGTATCTTGCTGTGTGCATGGTTTTGTTCGCTGATTGCATTATGTGATATGTCCTATATTTCTGAGATTCTTGAGTTGGCTGAGACGCCTTTCTAGTTGTACTGAGAAATCATAAATCCTGTTATGTGGTAAATTATACGAGTCTCTAAGATAGGCATCTCTCTTAATAAGTACACAGTATGTTTTAGATGTTAATTACTAGAGATCAATAGCAAGAAATTCAACAAGGGTTATTGGAGCCAGCGAACTTGAGGATATTTCTCAAGGCCTCTACCATTTCACCCTCTCCTTAGGGTACCGGTAAGGGTACTCTACTTAACACGTGTGTGCATATATGCGTGTTTGCACATATTAATGGTTCACATATTCAGCTGAATATAATACAAAACATAATTTCCAGTTTTTTTTCTTTTTTTCTATACATTTTAGACCCCTTTTAAACATTCTAAGGTGTTGTATCTCATTATATACTTCTTCCCTTTTCCTGTTTGGGCATGTGATGTACAGGATCTTGGAGGTTGCTTGGTTCCAAAAATAGCTCTTCCAGATTTCCAAATTTCAGGAAATCCAGTGGCAACTCTGTCTTTGAATTGATTAGTACACCAACAAAAATAAATGGTGTACACTATGTTCAGGTAAGGTGATCAGTCCTCTCTGATGATAGTTATATAAGAGGAAATAAAATCTTCATTTTAATCTCTTTTTTGCACACTAGTTACTGGTTTGTTTGTTCTTTGCGCACCCACCAGGGGTGGGGGTGGAGCGCATGGCCTATATCTCATGGGAAGTGTGGTGCGTACTTGAGTCAAAGCATTAACACCACAATATCCCCATCCACCAGCCAAAAATACTCGAAGCTCACTCACATTCAACGACAACATGTTTTGTGTCCAAATAATGTTTGAATGCTTGTCAGAACTGAAGTACTAAAAGTTTTTTCAATCATAGTATATTAATTTACTGTTATTTTAAAGGTACTTCACGTGAGTGTATGAATACGACTCGCCTTAGTACGGAAGTATGCTACTAAGAACCTCATAGACCTTGAAATCCATTATGATGCTGTCTTCTGATTTACTAATGTTATCATGCGAGCCTTGACTTGGCTGCAATTGAGTGCATGCAGAAACTGATAATATCATTATTGATGATTGATGTTTTTAAAATATAAATAAAAATAAATTGCTATCTAAAAATGTGCAGAATATGGGCACACACATGTAGGTTCATTATGCATCTATATTATTTTTAGTCCGCCTGGGGATAGCCCTTCCTTACATAGAAACTCCCCAAGCTGGATAAAGGTGGGACTGATCCGTATATGTCTACCAAAGTATTTGATAAGATAGGGTTGTTGGCACTTTGTAATAACTCTGCATAAGCTGTTTCGGCTATCTTAGGCATGGATAATTTGTTGGTATATTTCATTACCATTATGAGCAGGAATTACGTTGAAGTTGAGAGCCTGCTTTATAAAACTAATAAAAGGGTGGTGAATGATGTGTTCAGATGATGCTATCGAGCTCTCATCGATGAATTTTACCTTTATTTTTTGCCCTAATGCAGTAACTAATAGTATAAACATGTTCAAATTTTTTTAATGTTTCACATATAAACATGTCATTTTATGGGGTTTAATTTAATCAGAATTTGAAGTCATAACCTAAATAGAAATGGTCCAGTATGCAGTTTTTATGCAAGCACAGAGAATAATACCATGTTTAAGAAAAGCTTGTTGTCTTTAGTTTTAACGTAGCATAGCATGTTTTATTGCTTTACTTCTAGAAAAGAAATTATTGTTTAGTTTCCATGCTGTCAAACAGGGGGTAATTATTTTCAATGATGTGTCTGACAATGAACATGAAGTTGGTGGTGCTCAAATCAGGGTAGAAGGTGTCTATATATGGCCTTTTAGGCAACTTCGTATTGTAGCCAACAGGTACATCTTTGGGGTTCAGTTTACTGGTTTTGCATCTCTAATTCCTTTAGATACATTCTTGTATTGTGCTCGACTCCCATAGGCTTATCACATTCTATATCTT
The DNA here is from genome assembly GCA_020205555.1 of Panax stipuleanatus. NCBI lineage: Eukaryota > Viridiplantae > Streptophyta > Magnoliopsida > Apiales > Araliaceae > Panax > Panax stipuleanatus. The sequence goes on from CM035118.1 coordinate 154,644,621, forward strand.
AAACTATTGATAAGATAACAAATTTTATCTTTTTATTTGATGGATCTGTTTGTTCTTTTTTAGCAAGGTCAGATTTTGATACAGCAGATTTTTTTGTGCAAATATACTGTGGCATGGCTATGATGTAGGTTTAGTTAAACATTTTAATTTTAAATACTTTAGTTTATGCATTCTTTTTATCGAGGTTTCCCTTCTGATTACTTAATTATATGTAAAATTGTTTTTGTTAGGTAAATATGTTTTTGTGCTAGTATCTTTGCATTTACAAATCAAATACTGATTTAGTGTTTGTAATCAGGACTTGAAAGAAAATTATATCATTGACTAATGATTTTTTGCATGACTAAACTTCTGATTGTTGTTTCCAATCTTACTAGGATTTCATCATAACAAATAAATTAGTAATTATACTGGTGATAAAATTTGTATTGACTCATGCTTGAAATCGAACTGTGGTCTACTGAGATCTGAATACATTTAATAGAATCTGTTAATGCTTGGTTGCATAGTTGCTTCATTGTACAATTCTGTAAATGCATTGAAGTTTTAAAAATGTCAACTGAAATTTCTTCATAATTGTGAAATCTATGACTACTAAAACAAAAGGAAAACAAATAGATGCCATAACTATTGCAATGTACTTTATGGAGTCTATAAAATAGTAAAATACACAATGCCGTTATAGACTTTTTCATTATTGTAATAAATCAAAGGGCTTTAGTCACTTCTCGTTTAAAAGTTTTCCTTTCAACTGGATAATAATGGAAAAAAGAAGTATTGTCTAGTAACCTATTGAAACTTGTGTGAATTTGGTACAATTAACCACCAAAAGAGGTGGGGGCCTGTTTTGGGACAAGGATAATCTTACGTAATAATTCTCTTATCCAAATCTCAAGGAATTTAATAATAAATTGCTATGTTCCAACGTTCCATGTTTTTCTATATTTACTAAAGTTACTAATTAAATAAGTTAAATACAAATCTAGAATCTTCTATTAATTGGACTTTCTGCTTCTTGGGCTCGGGCTCTTTGGCATGGGCATGGCATGGGCATGGGCTTCCAAAGCCTTTTATATTGATCAAATTAAGTCTCGCGGCCTTGTCCTGTACCATAAATCTTCCTTCATCAGAAATCCTTTCACAGTGTCAAAGTTGTTGCTTTCGATATGCTGCGTTGGATGTTAAAAATTGTTCCAAGATAGGCTTGTACAGGTCTCATGCTGATACAGGTCTCAGATTAGTGTGAAACTGTATGTTTTAGGTAATCATTAGCTTTATTAAAAGCAATATCTTTTTCTTGTATTGCATTTGCCCATTGTAATGGTATTTTGTGTCGTCCACCACAAATCGTGACGTTTACTCGTTCTCAGTTTGAGGGTTTGGAAAAATCAGGTTGCCCTGTCAAATATTTTTTCTTCAGTGTACTGTATGTTTGGCATTATGAGGTTTACCCAATCTTGGTTATGTCTTTTGTTGATCTTAAACCCGGTCTTGGTTGTGCTTTTGTTGATCTTAAACCCGGTCTTGGTTGTGCTTTTGTTGATCTTAAACCCGGTCTTGGTTGTGTCTATTAGCAGATGTTATGTTAGCATAACACATAACATGCCTTAGGCCTTTTACACTTTATATTTCCTTGTTATCTTCTCTTTCCATTCGGCTTACATTTGTATATATATACCAGTCAGTGTAATAGAAATAACCAACTTGAATGAAGAATATATTCTCAATTTATACTCAGGTTCTTAGTATCTTACATGGTATCAAAGCACGATTCATAGACTTGCTCTTCATTTATTTTTCTTTTTCTTCTCTCTGTTCACTGCCGATCACAAATCTCATTAGAAATCTTCCAAGATCAGTTTGTTTTGAGAAATTGAACCCATATTAAGGTTATACAGTGCCAGTCGACCAGATCGAAGCTTTCAATTTCCCGACCCACCGCCGCACGCGCCTGACGCCGACGTCACGCCGCCTCGCTCTACCGACGCGTGAGCCACTTTCCGGCGATATTTTTCGATGCGGTTTCTTCTTGGCTTGATCGATTTTCCCTCCTCTTGCATTTTGTAGTGGTCTTGGAAAGTTTGATTCAGAATCTAGTTCAATGAATAGTGCTGGTACTACTGAAACAAATAAAAAGCAGTTGATGAGAAACAATTATCTCAACTCTGCTTTGGCTCTTAGTCCTTTTAAATTGGATGAATCCAATTATTTGACATGGTCTGAAGCATACCGTATGTCAATTGAGGCCAATCGTATGCAAGCAACTACTATACTTGCATAACCAGGGATGCCCCAAGAAGAATGGAAGTCTGATAACTCCATGGTAAAGACATGAATTTTTAACTCAATGGAACCAAGTCTGCGGAATAATTATATGTTTTTAGGCACTGCCTATGAGCTTTGAGAGGCTATTTCTCAAACCTTCTCTGTCTCTGGTGATATGTCTAAGGCATATGACATTCGGGAAAAAATTCGTGAGCTAGGACAAGGAGATAAGCCTGTTGCACAGTACTTTGCAGAGATTAATGCCCTTTGACAGGAGCTTGATCATTATCAGTGTTTTTCAGCCAAATGTACTAAGGATATCGCAACTTATCAGAAATTTGTTAGTGAAGATCGAGTTGTTGATTTCTTAGCTGGTTTAAACATAGAGTATCATCAAGTTCGGGTACAGTTGATTGGTCAGACTCCTTTTCCATCTCTGCAAGAGGTTTATGCTAGAGTCCAGCAAGAGGAAAGTAGACGTCGGGTGATGATCCCAAATTTAAATCCTGTTGACCGATCAGCCATGATTGCTTCATATCCTAAGCCTGGCTTTCCCATTCAATCTCCTGTTGAGAAGGAGTCCCGCGAATGTGATTATTGCGGAGGAAAGAATCATACCAGGGATCGCTGCTTTAAACTTTATGGGCGTCTTAAAGGGCATGGAGGTCGCCCCAGTCGTTGTCGTGGACGTGGATCCCATGCCTACATGTCTTCTCCACCATTTCCTGTTGATGCATTCAGTACTTCAGAAACTACTACTTCACTTACTCCTGAGAAAATTTCAGTTTTTCGAAAATTATGTTTCAAATCGACTCGTCATTATACCCAGTCAGGTATCCATTCTTGTGCATTTTGTTTCATCAACTTGCACTAGTTGAATTATAGGCACAAGTGCCTCCGAACATATGACTGGGTCCTCAAACCTCTTTACTTCATACACACCTTGCTCTGGAAAAGACAAGGTTTGAGTAGCTGACGGTTCCCTGTCTTCTATCTCCGGGCGTGGTTCTGTATTTTGTACTCCTTCAGTAACATTATCATCTGTTCTTCATATTCTTCCTTCGTTTACTGCGAATTTATTATCTGTCCAACGTCTTTCTGCATCTCTACACTGTTCAGTAACCTTTTTTCCAAATCATTGTATTTTTCAGGACTTGGTGACAGGGCAGACGATTGGGAGTAGTAGTGCAGATGATGATCTTTATTACTTAGATATTCCCTCGTCTAACATGTCCTCCACTTAGGCTCTTCACTCTACTTCTAACTCTAGCCTGATCTCTCTTCATCAATGACGTCGACGCTTAGGACATCTTTCATTTTCAATTTTGGAGTCTTTATTTCCTTCTTTAGTTAAACAATGTAACAAAACTCAGTTTTTGTGTGAACCATGTGAATTCGGTAAACACAAACGTTTCGACCTATTCTGCTATTAATAGTCGGCATTCTGAGCCTTTTGCTATTATCCATACTGATGTATGGGGACCTTCCCGGGTTGTTTCTGGTTCTGATTTTAGATGGTTTGTTAGCTTTATTGATTGTCATTCTCGTGTCACTTGAATTTATCTCTTGCGTTCCAAATCTGAGGTATTTGATTGTTTTCAGGACTTTCATAAAATGATTCAAACCCAATTTAATACTAAAGTCAAAATTCTCCATAGTGATAATGGTCGTGAATATAACAACAATCATGTTTTTGAATCATATCTCTCTCAGCATGACATCATTCTCCAATCCTCCTGTGTCAAAACTCCAGAACAAAATGGAGTGGCAGAAAGAAAAAATCGCCACTTACTAGAGGTTGCCCGCACTCTTATGTTCACCATGACAACCCCTAAGTTTTTGTGGAGAGATGTCGTTCTAACTGCTGCATTTCTTATAAATCGGCTTCCCTCTAGAATTCTTGGGAATAAAAGTCCCATTTCTTTCCTCCAACACACAACAAGCCCTTCGCCTTCACCTCGAGTTTTTGGTTGTGTGTGTTACGTTCATGATAAATCTTCCACTCGAGGAAAATTAGATTCCCAAGGCTCTTCGGTGTGTTTTCATTGGTTATTCTCCCAACCAAAAAGGTTATAAATGTTATCATCCTCCTACTCACAAAGTTTTTGTCACTAGGAATGTAACTTTTTGGGAATTGGAACCTTTTTATTCTTCATTACCTTCTCCTCAGGGGAAGAATATTATTGATGAGGAGAAGCTTCCTTCTGAGGCTGGTATCACAAATCCTACTTTTCCTGTTCTTCTTGTTGTTGTTTCTGATAATTCTACACAGGGGGAGTTACATTGTGCTATGCAGAATGAGCCTGAGCCTGAGTTGAGGACCTATGTTCGAAAAGGTAAAAATAAGGTCACCATTTCTGCACCACTACACCAACTATGTCCAGAACCAGGTCTTGATAATACCAATGGTGAGAATCCTAATTGTTCTTCTTCTGATGATACTAACATCCCTACTGCTTTTCGAAAAGGGGTTAGATCTTGTACTCAACATCCTATCTCAAATTTTGTAGCTTATGATAAATTATCTGCATCCTACCACTCCTTTGTTTCTTCCTTGTCTTCAATATCTGTTCCTCAGGGGTGGAGAGAAGCAATCAATGATAAAAATTGAAAACATGCTATGATTGAGGATATGAATGCCCTGAAAAAGAATGATACATGGGAACTAGTTACTCTTTCTTATGGAAAAAAGCCAATTATTTGCAAATGGGTATATACAGTTAAACAAAAGTCAGATGGGACAGTTGAGAGACTCAAAGTCAGGATAATTGCAAAAGGGTATATACTCAAACCCATGTGATTGATTACCAGGAGACATTTGCTCCTGTGGCAAAGATGAACTCTGTTCGTACCATAATCTCATGTGCAGCGAACTTTGGCTGGGATATTCAACAAATGGATGTGAAAAATGCATTTCTTCATGGTGACTTGGAAGAAGAAGTATACATAGAAATACCTTCTGGTTTTGCTTCATCTGTCACCAAGGGTAAGGTTTGTAAACTGCGAAAGACTTTATATGGTCTAAAGCAATATCTCAGGGCTTGGTTCGGTAGTTTCCACAAAGCAATGATCAGATTTGGGTACAAACAGAGTCGAGCAGATCACACTCTATTTGTCAAACATATAAATGGTAAGACTGTCATTCTTATTGTTTATGTTGATGAAATTGTGGTAACAGGTAATAATAAAGAAAGATAGCTAATCTCAAAGTGAGTCTGGCCAAAGAATTCGAGATCAAAGACCTTGGTCCCTTGAAATATTTCATTGGGATTGAAGTTGCAAGATCTTCTAGTGGGATTTTTCTATCTCAACGGAAGTATGTCCTTGATCTTTTAACAGAAACTGACATGTTAGGATGTAAGCCTGCTAATTCTCCTATTAAAGTTAATCATCATCTAGAAGGAGGCACAGGACCTACGGTTGATAGAGAAAGATATCAACGATTGATGGGACGTTTGATATATCTTTCTCATACTAGACTCGATATATCTTATGTTATGGGTATAGTGAGTCAATATATGCATGATCTTCGACATTGTCACCTGAAAATTGTTTATAGAATTATGAGGTATCTCAAGTCTGCTCCTGGAAAGGGTTTATTGTTTGCACCACATGGTCATATGAAAGTTGAAGCCTTTTCCGACTCAAATTGGGCTAGATCTATGGAGGATCTTCGGTCTACATCAGGCTACTGTTCATTTGTTGGAGGTAATCTTGTTACTTGGCGTAGTAAAAAACAGTCTGTAGTGGAAAGATCTAGTGCTGAGGCTGAATATCGAGCTATCGCCTTGGGTATATGTGAACTAATGTGGCTTTACACTTTTTTTAGAAGATTTGGGTGTTATAATTAAAAGGCCTATGCAGTTATTTTGTGATAATAAGGCAGCTATTAGTATTGCAAACGACCCAGTCCAGCATGATAGAACAAAGCACATTGAGATTGATAGACACTTCATCAAAGAAAAGTTAACCAGTGGTCTTATTTGCTTACCTTTTATAAAAACAAATCATCAGCTAGCTGATATTTTGACTAAGGGTCTCAGTAGTAAGATGTTTCATCCATTGAGTTTCAAGTTGGGTATGCGAGACATTTATATACAAACTTGAGGGGGGAGTGTTAGCATAACACATGACATGCTTTAGGCCTTTTACACTTTATATTTCCATGTTATCTTCTCTTTCCATTAGGCTTACATTTGTATATATATACCAATTAGAGTAATAGAAATAACCAACTTGAATGAAGAATATATTCTCAATCTATACTCAGGTTCTTAGTATCTTACAATGTCTTTTGTTGATCTATTGCGAGAGTTCAGCTTCATTTAAGGTCTTTTTTTTAGTTGTGGAGGTTTTGTTGTATAGGGGTGTGGGCTAATTGCTTCTGGCATGCTGCAGTTTTTTGGATTCACATGTTTGTTGTATACTCTTTGTGCACACTGGATGTTTGCTCTACTTACTTATTGATCAAGAATTTTTTTTTAGAAAAAATAAGGTCCCTTGTCTCATTTCTTTTCCTGTCATGAGTTTTGACTAACTTATTTTTTGGTTGCTAATTTGACACACACACCACCACACACACACCCTCCTTGGCCACTGCCAATGATTGAACCCCAACCTCATGGTTAACATGGGTTGGGTCATACCACTCAGGCCAAAGGCCTTCGGTTTCGACTAACTTTTAATCTCAAATTTGAATAATATCAATGTTCTTCGAGTTCATGTTCTTCTGTGATAAAGTAGTTTTGCATATTTACATATCCGTATCTATTTTGGTATATTTGATTGTCTTGACCTTATTTATATAGTTTTCTGGGTAACTATAGATGTAACTATATATTTATGTACTGTGAATTCAACTGCCCCATTCTTCCTGCTACATAAAATCTAGCACAAAATATTAAAAAAATAGGGAGGAGTTATGCTAAAGATGGTCAGATATAGATTCACCTTGCTTCGATGGATCCATCTTTAATGGTAGTTAGTTTTGGTGAGGTTTGCATTTTGACTGCCAGTCTAATTCCTTGAAATGTATTGCTCATATATATACAATTACTTTGCAGTGGTAAGGAGGGAGAATTTGGACAGGAAGATGATTATATATTATCCAATCCATATCACTTGGTAATCATTATTACTCTTTGATATAAATGTTGTTTATGATGATCATGTGGCAAATAATTTTATATTACACAATCCATATCACTTAATAATTGTTATCACTCTCTGATATTACTGTTGTTACTTTATGTCGAATTACTGTTTGTTATTTGTTTGATAGATGACTTGTAGTTAAAACTTGCTTCATGTGTTTTGCTTTTGAACAGCTTGGAGTTTTCTCATCCCAGGTGTTCCAAGAGTCTCCTCGGGACAAGATTTGGAAGAGGAAGCACTGTAATGCTATCTACTTAACTATATGTAATTTAATTATTTTTTCCCGTCTTACCCTTTACTAACTGATACGTTACTTATTGTAGCACCAATCTATGGAATGGAGAAACATTGTAATATTGAAATCGCAGCTCAAATATCACGTGTCTCATCCACACAAAATAGTACGTTGTTCTCTAGAGCGTACGAACTCTTTTTGATTTCTATCTGTTCATTTTTTTTGTTTCTTAAATTCGTCTCTCTTTTCTTTGGTAACCCTGATGTGTTTCAAGCATATTCAGACATAGTTGCCCCTCCTCTGTCTTGATGCAGGACAGATTTTGAAACAAGTATTGATAGCAAATAACGAAATTATAACTAAGATTTGAACTCCACGTTTAAATCATTAGGGTTTCATTTGTGTATCAATTCCAGGAATCTAACACTAAGATGAATATACGGTATGAATAATAGCAATCAACTTCAATATCAATAATCTAATCTAAATGACTTGTGGGAAACATTACTATTTAAATAGACTCAAAACCGTAATATTACTTGGGAAATAAAAAAAAAACTAAACTACTAAAATACCTTTATTAAATTATTAATAATTCCTAATCACTACTTAATATCCTAAATCCCCACTAATAGGTAAATTACATCAATTACTCTTAACATTAAACTTAATAAAAACTCCAACTAAAAAATACTAGAATTCTTTGTTTAGATCTTGACTTGTAATCCCCATCATGTTTCCATGTAAAGCTCTTAAGATCCATATTGCTAATACCATTGGCTATTGCATTAACAAGAACCTTTTCAATAGATTAACACACCCAATATTGTATATGGCAAACTACTTATTCTTATATAGCTGTAGTGAAAAAAATTAGTTGAGAAATTCAAAAGCTTTAGTTGCTAGTGAATGAGCCTGATAGTTGTATCAAGCTATCGACATCCTCTTGCACATGGGATAACTGATGGGCAAACACATGGGGTGAGTGGTGACTTGAAAGTTGAACCCAGTACGTTAACTGGGCAAATTTCTGCTACGATTCTGGAAAATTTCCACAAAGACCTGTTAGGACTTGCCCATCAATTTTATCAAGAGCTAGACAAAAGTAGATTTTAGTAGCAAGTCTGTCTTTCCTAGCACTGTACATGACTTATAGGCATGAGTACTCACTCAAAAGTCAAATTCATTAACTATTGAGATTATATTATGCGGGGACACAACCTAATTATTGGCATCCAGCTTCTCTTCCTCAGAGGCAAAACAAAATCAATGTCTAGACTTTGTTTGATATGGGTGAAATGAACAGCTTCAGATGTCCCTGTTGATAAATTCCCTTATTTGGTCTCTGTCCCCCCCCCCCCCAAAAAAAAAAAAAGAAGAAACAGAAAGCTATCTTTCGGGGATCTTAGAGTTAGATCTTCAAATGCTATTAGATGCCTCTGAACATACAGTGCATGTATGCGATGGGCCTACTTGTAGAGAAAGTACAATGGCAATTGATCTTAACAAAGGCAAGGGCAAGTGATCTTATCTTTTGAAATGAAGGGAGTATCAATTATGTATCTGACTTATTTGGGGAATCATTTGACATATCTCCTGAAGCATAAGGGTACTAATATTATCCATTATTAGTTTAATGAAAACATTCACTGAAGTACCAATTTTTTGTTGGATGATTAGTCATGCGTACTGGGGCTTGTGTCAATTCTATTGCATGTACATCATTTAGGTCATGATATTGTTGGGGAGAAATGCTTGATTTGTTTTGACTTACTGCTTTAACTCATTCTAGATGGAGATCGTGATCGTTATCATATAGAAGGCTTAATGGAAAGCCCTTCATTAGATGATGATGGAGATTGTCTTCAACCAATGCTACTAAATGCTACTTCTGTTAACATTGAGGTTTACTATAACAAAGCAGTTAACTACACCCTGATGGTCACTTTTGTATCCTTCACTAACATCTTTTTGTGGGACTTCATTATGCTATTATTGACCTCTATTGGTTTGTTTCCTTAATAATCTGACGCATCAGGTTTCTTTCCTTCAAGTTCTTCTGTTAATTCGGCAAATGGAACATAGCAACACGCAATCTGTAAGGATATTTTTAATCCTATTTTTTATTGAAAAAAAAGATATTCAGTTTATGTTTGTATTGTAGCTACTGCAGTCTTTTTTTGACGCTTTTACTGCCTTTGGATTTCTTAAAAGTAAAACAAATAATGGAGTTTATATTCTACTTCTAGGGGGCTGCCAAAGTTTCAATTTTGGCAATTGGGCAACAGGCCATCATGGATGCGTACCTTTGTCTTTTACATCTGACTGCTGGGATCCTAGTTGGTAAGTTTGAAAGGAAGTAAGTTTAAGTCTGGCATTGATCTGAATAATGATTTCCATACTAGGAAACAATGATTTTTATGACTCATGAATGCCTTTTAACAGAATTGTGTCCATAATTATCTAAAATGGAGGGTGTTCTATTTGAACATTAGCTGTAGTTCAGAGTATATATATGTTGGTGCTTCACTATTTTTATTTCTCCTGATTAGATATGCAAACAAGTGATTTGTTAAAGTTGCTTAAATTAGTAAAATCTTGTGTTCCTAATCTACCATGAATAGTAATTGAACATATTTTAAATAATCTCATGTGGCTAGAAATTGAAATGTGTTGCATCTTAAACCCAAGGACCCCCTCTGAAACAGAATTGTGCATTGGTCACTGAACAGAGAAACTGTGATAATATTTTTGATAGGTTTAATAGTAATAGGGGTGGCTTAAATAGGAAGTTTCAAATGCTCATTGTGATTTCCCGTAAATGAGATCATAACAAATGTCGAGTAATATAACTTGAACTGAACTTCCAGACCCAAAGGTCCCAAATTATTGGAAGATTCTTGATAAATGAGACCATATCACCATAATTGCATAACATGGTCTTCCTTAACAAAAGATTTCCTGAAGCGTCTAGCAGACTATACATCCGACTAAGATAACAGGAAAATTTTATCTTCTAGAATTGGAAAACCCCTAACAGGCGACAGGCCTCTTTTGTTTGTCGCCTGAGATTGCAGAAAAATAGTTGAATTCATATTGAGATGCCAGGCAGCTATTCATTTAGATCATATATTGACACTACCGTATATATGTGGTATATTCTTTAGTTTTGGGCTGCTGCTTTACGCATCCTGCAACTGTGGCAGGCTACAACTTTATTAACTCCTTGTTATGCTATTGTGTTTCTGGCTACTACGTCTTATTTAAGGTTTTAGTTTTTCTTCTGTTTCTGTATAAATTACTCACTGCTTCCATACCAGCATAAAATACTTGTCTTTTCTTTTTCACCCCATCCATATGCGGCCCCCAAATAATATATTCCCTTGTGAGCTATTTCTCATTACTAACTAAATTCTGTTCTCTATTAACTGTTACTGCTTATGTGCAGAATCCCTATTTAATGCGTTTGCAACTGCTGCATTTTTCAAATTCGTAGTCTTTTCAATCTTTGAGATGAGATATCTTCTTGCCATATGGAAGGCAAGTAGGCCTGCAAATAACGGAGAGAGCTGGGAAGCAATGAGGCGTGAACTTTCAGTTCTTTACAGTCGTTTCTGTGAGTACTGATTTTTCTGAGAATTATTGGACTTTTATGTAAAGACTTAGAAATTCCGAACTGGAGATTCATGTAAATTATTTTCTTGTGAAAATTTTGCCTGAATCTTTGCCTCATTCTGAATGGAAAGATACTAAACTCCAACATATCTTTGAAATGCTACCCAAGTCTCATATGTGATTATTTGAAGCACTTAATATTTTATCTTAGTTCAATTTTCAAAAAGATTTTCATTCTTTTTATGTACTTCATGACATTCTGCTAGTGTCAAATTCGGTTTTTGGAGGTTTAAAATTGTTTTAACATCATAATAGAAGACATAATTTTCTATCAAACTACATTCATAATTATTTTGTGGAGGTTGTACATAATTTGGATGATAGAAATTTTTTCCCCATTTGGGTAGAATAAATTTATCGCAATATGGTGTCTCAATATGCTGTTAGTCCTCTTACAGTGTATCTTGCAGAGTGCTCTTGAAATAGTGGATATACCTTCAGGGCTGTCCTCTACATCGCAAATGTTGTGGAACACATTTTAGGTTCCTCAATCTTGGTACAGTTGCTTTTGAAATTACTAATTTCATTTAAACTGGAGATAGAAGCATGGGTGCCTCCTTATAAGTATACAAGGATCATGGTGATAATTGAGTTTTTATTTTATTTTATTGCTTGGAGTAGACAGGGATGATACAAATCCATTTATCACAAAAGCAATACCAAATAACTTCAATGGTAATTTCTTCCATATTAATTTGCTTAACTGGGTTAACCAAACTTTTGAAAAGGTCATTCGAATGTTAAACTGGAATAGTTATTTCATGTTTCACTACAAATCTTTTAAGTTATCTCTAGCCTAAATTTATTTTCATTGGTAATTTACAATTACTATTTCATACATTTATACAAATGTATATATATTTTGCAATATTGTATGCTTTGGAAACTTTGGAAATATAATATGCCCTATTATTTTGCAGATGGGATCCTTCTAGGTGGCATTTTGATCATGTATGAGTTCCATAAATTCCTGCGGTTTATTCTTCTTCTTGTGCACTCCTTTTGGATACCTCAAATCGTCATTAATGTGGTTCGTGACTCAAGAAAACCATTGCATCCTCATTACATTTTAGGAATGACTATCACTCGGCTAGCAATTCCGTTGTATATTTTTGGATGTCCTCACAACTTCATGCGTACTAAGCCTGACAAAAATTGGTGCATCTGTTTGGGGGTTTTTATGGGTTTGCAAGCAACAATTCTTCTACTACAGCACTATCTTGGATCTCGGTGTTTCATTCCTCATCAGGTTTGATGTGATTGATATCTGAATCATGCGTTAATTTGCAAAATTTCTCTCCTCTCCTCTTCTTTCTTTATATTTTTTGAACTCTTCGTCTTTCTAATACCCTTTTAACTCTATTAAGTGCAGAACGCCAACTACAAATGCACATGCCCATATAATCCCTATCTGATTGTTTTGTTAAGTAGTTAGTATCACCAACTAGCGTGAAGAGCCTCAAATGAAATTTCTAACAAAGTTTTCAGTGTAAATACAGTTAAAACACTACTTTTAGTCTTAAAGAGACTTGTAAACATGTTTTTTTGGCATCCTTCTTACATAAATAAAACCGAGAAATACACTATGCAGTCTTAAAGAAACTATACTATTATGTTTTCTGGCAAGCGTAAGGTATTAATAAAGCTGATCACTGGACATCCACAAATGCATGCAGTGGCGGAGCCAGAGATTTTAAGCCGAGGGATCCAGTGGGCGGGCGTCAGTGCGGCAACCGGCAGTGGCGACCAGCGGCAGCAGCGGCGGCTCTCTTCTCTCCTCTCCTCTCCTCCTCTGTTTCTACCAGACCCTCCGATATACAGACCTCCTCTGTTATTTACTTCGTTTCACAAATAGAAAAATATTGAAAAGGTCAAACACATCCATTACTCCTTTTAAAAAGAGTATAAAAATAATTATTTTGTAGTGATGAGTATAAATTATCGTCATATTTTAATATAGTGTGGTTAATGTTAACCTATCAACTTATTCACTTGAGATAGATATAGAACAAAAATACATATTTAATATTAATAAATTTTATAAATAAAGTTCTTTTTGTGAAACGAAATAATTATTATTTTAAATAACAGAAATACTCCTTTCGTTTCAAAAAAAATAAATCCTATCACTTAGTTATATTCATGTATATAATGCCATTATTAATGAATGAACACCTTATTATTTTAAAAAGTATACATATATAAAATGAAAAGTAGTTAGTGTTTGCAAAATTTATAAATGGGACTCTCTTTTTTCCTCTTGCAAAATAGAGAGATTATATAATAAAGTTTGTTAGACGACCTGCCTCCAAAAGTGTCAAAAAGATGCAAAAAATCTAGGTAAATTAGTACTTCTTCCTTTTTAAATTAGAGATTCATTTCTTTGACCATTTTAAAATTGTAAACGGATAAACATTTATTAATATGTCAGTATTTGCATTATGTGTAGGCTACTTAATTATAAAGTTATATATATATATATATATATATTTTAATTTCTTTTTCTTCTTCTTCCCCTTCATTCTTCTTCCCAGCGCACGCAGAGCTCTCCGGACCCTCCGCCATTGTCGGATTTCAGGCTGGATCCTCCCACATACCTACTACATACTAATTTTTCCGGCAGCCGAGGGGTCCCCGGACCCTCCTGGACCCCCGCTCCCTCCGCCCCTGAATGCATGCAGCCTATGACATACTCATATTTATTTGAAAGTGTTCTTCGTGCCACATTCTTCTCAAGTAGGGCCTATATTATAAGATTGAGTTCTCAAATGCATCTGTATAACAACTAGAAAATGCTATAATATTTGCACGAGTTTGCTGTAATCCTGTAGCGATAGGTATTTACCTCTTCTTTTTCCCCCTTAAATAAGTATAGTTTCACATTTAGATTTGCATTCTATTTGCTCAGGGATCTATTCTTGTTGTATATAGTTTTATGCTTGTGTGAAATTCAGTTCATGAAGGATCCTTAAGATTTGGTCTTAGGTTTAAGCCTCTTAAAATTGACCTTCTCACAGTTTTGCCACTTAGATGATTGGAAAAAAATGTAGATTAGTTCAAATATGTGGCTTTCATTGTTCATGTGCTTCAGCTACTTCATTTTAGGGCAGATCTCTATAAAGCCTTATCCCGAACAGGGCTAATCATGCTTAATGAGGCTCATGATTTGGGTATCATGTAAACTTTTGATTTACTAAGTTAATGTGCCACCTTTCAGAAATTCACATCCATTGATTTTCATGAATAGATTGTTTTCTGAGATATATCAAGGTGCATTGAGTACTACGCGTATGTTGACACCATATATTTTTTCGAGCTGCTTATGTTCATATACATTTGACATTTGGTTTTGGGAAAATCAAAATTTGTTTTTCAGCAATCAGGCAATGATGAGTGGATAAGTCATTCAACCTTTTTACAATAGAAGCGATATTATTTCTAAAAAGGCTCTTGGCCACTGTGCAGGGCCCAAACATAAATTTCTTACAATGGCTTGAGCACTAACTGTTTGAGCAACTCCAGATTGACCTACAAAGTTTAATTCAGCTCAGTCTTTTTGAACCTTGATTCTGACTATTTGAAGTTGCTGCACAATGCTATTCTTTGGTGATTTTTCTCAATTCCATTTGTTGGCGAGCTGAAGGATGTGGTGTTTAAATGAAACTTCAGTATTCACGAAGATAGATAATTGAATGATTGCTTCCAACTTCCTTGATCCTTTCTTTTTTTGGCTTAAGATAGGAGATTAGAAAGACTGAGAATTAACATTACGAGGCAAGAAATCCCTTTAGATTGCAAGTTTTTTGTAGTAGTCTCAGTATTTGTCTAAAATTGAATAGTTGTTGCATCACTTATTTCAAGAATATCAGCTACCTGCTAATAGAAAGAATAGGAACACCCACATGTTTCTATTCTCCAAAGTGTTCCTTGATTCCATTTTTTAATTTTTAAGGAGAATTTTTTTACTGCAGTCTTGTGCGTATGCTACTTTAACTTGGTGCTTGCAATTAGTGATCATCTGATATTTTCTTTGGATCTAACTATGCAGATTTTGCCAGAAAAGTATAGCTATTATAGAAGGTTTGATCAAGACACAAACCATGCCACTGATTGCGTCATATGCATGACCCCCATTGATCTCTCTCAACGTTCAAATGATTGCATGGTACTCTTTTATTAGGCTATTCAGTATTAATTTTAAGGCTAAGAAAAAGGTGAACTAACCTAATTGGAGACATTTTGTGTAGGTGACACCATGCGACCATTTCTTCCATTCCGGTTGCTTACAAAGATGGATGGATATAAAGATGGAGTGCCCAACCTGCCGACGTCCACTTCCAC
Organism: Panax stipuleanatus; assembly: GCA_020205555.1. Lineage (NCBI taxonomy): Eukaryota > Viridiplantae > Streptophyta > Magnoliopsida > Apiales > Araliaceae > Panax > Panax stipuleanatus. The sequence continues at coordinate 154,660,291 of CM035118.1, forward strand.
CAGCCTAAAAAGATTGTTTTTATATTATTGTAACTTAACTGACATCGCCCAACCCATTAATCATGGTAATTTGGCTTTCTTTCTTATTTTATTCGTTAATTTTGTTTTCTTTGATCGCATGCAGCTGCATTTAGTAAGTAAGAGGACCCTTGGGCATAAACATCACACGTTTCACAGATTTGAACATTGGGTTCTTTGCATGGGTGTCTGATTCGCAAACATTAATACATTGTGGATGTCCAAGCTGCCCCTTCTCTTTTCATTTTCTTGTTTTCTTGTTTGTCTTTTTCCCCTACAGCTAACAAAACCCTACATCTCATCCCTGCCAAATTTAATAATATCTGAGTTATTTTTTCTTGCATCTGTTGTTGAATTATGATGGGCATGAGCATAGAGCTCTAGTTACAAACTTGTGTTTTGTTTCAGATTCAAGAAAGAACTGGCTCTGCCTGAATGTACCCAAAAAGAGTACCGGGATTTTGACAATAATCAATTTAGAACCGTCACAGATGCACAAGAACAAGTGGGCGGCATAGTTTGTGAATTGTATGTTGATGTAATATTTCATTAAAGGTGGCAATTTGTATCTTTTATTTTCAATGTACTTGTTTGTCCTTCCGAAGTAGGTAAACTTGAAACTAGTACTGCATATTGTTCCATAGAAAATTAAATTGCAGCAATTTTGCAGCTGCAAGTTGAAATTAGATATGTAGTTGTCTCTCACATTTGTATGGATGTATATTCATTTGTGAATATCAATGATATTGAAATAAATTTACTGTAAACTGCTCAGAGTATTACTTGTGGATTTGAGTTCTTTGCTGGATAGATTGAAGACCGGATACTTAAAATACATTCTACCGCTGCTCTTGCATTTTCTTCCTTGTCCAATGTTATAACCGGTGCCAAAACTTTCTCGAGGTATACTCAACTCATAATTCTTAGGAATAACTTCTACTTATGGTTATCATAACCTTGAGTGTTCACTGTCATGGCGGGTTCTAAGCAATCCTTCCCAACGCTATAGATCCTATAGCGACATTTTTTTTCGTGGAAATATCAATTTCCTTATAGAAAACTGATATGAAAAGAAGTGTAGTTAGCCGATGATGATGATGATGATGATGATCAGCCATGTAATATGGATCCAACCCTTGGGAGGAGAAGGGATGATAGCTGGGTGTTTTTAAAAATAGGCTTGGGCTTTGAGCTGCTCCGGGCACAACTTGGGTTTGACCAGAACTTAGGACCTGGGCCATTTTCTAGTTTTGTTTCAATAGAAAACTTAAGGACGGTGGGTGGGGGGTTTAAACTCCATTTGTAGTCGTTTCAAAGCTCCAACTGCCACCACCTAATTTCCAAGGAATTTAACACCACCTTAATTTAAAATTTTATTTCTTAATGCCCTCTTCATCCTAAAAGAACATTATTACTATTTCATTGACTTTCTTTTCAAATATGAAGATCTGCCTATTAATTATTCTGGAATAGTAAATTACAGAGAGTACATTAAAAATAGCACTTAAACTAGTGCAAAGTTCATGATGAAAAGTTTTTAATAAGTGATCAAAGTATAACAGTATGTTACGACCTTATTTTACATATTTCTTACCACGGTAATTAATTCACATACAAACTACTACGAGTGTGTAGGAGATGAACAAGCAGAAGCAGAGCACTGGCACTGGTTTAAATCACCAATGATGCTCGTAGCAGTCAACAGGATGCTTAAGCACTGCTTCACATTCCTTCTTACTCCTCTGAAGAGGCTTTTCCGGCAAACAGTTTCGACGATCATCAAACACAATCCCTTTTGATGTCAAGTTGCTGCAAATCCCTTCCTCCTCACAGAAATAGTTGTAGGAAAAAGTGAAATTCGCCAAACGTGGCAAAACACATATGCCCTCTGCCACATTCTCACTCATCCTATTATGTCCCAAATTTAGCTGCTCCAAGTGTGCTAATCCAGCAATACTGTAAGGAATGGGACCGACTAATTTGTTGAAGCTCAGGTCTAATACTTTGAGTTTATAAAGAAACCCCACCTCGGGTGGCAAACACCCTGATATGTTATTGTTTATTAGTAACAACTCCTCCAAAGAATCAGCAAAGTTGGCTATACTCGGAGGAATGCAGCCTCCAAAGTTGTTGTTAGCAAATACAACTACAGAGGCCGTGGCCGTGCCTAAATTTGATGGAATCGCATTAGTAAATCGATTGTTGTTCACGAAAATGGCATCAAGATTTCGACTGAATAGTAGAGGGGGTAACGGCCCTTCGAAATCGTTATAACGAATATCAAGATAGTTTAGGCTTGGCATAGACAGAACAACAGAAGGGAAAGGCCCTACGAATCTGTTGTTACTGAGGTCGAGCTCATAGAGGAGAGTGAGGTTTGATAAAGTCTGCGGGAGGATACCACAGAATCGGTTGGTGTTTAAATGAAGGAGAGCTAGATCCCCTAGGAGACCCAGCTCTTCTGGGAGAAATCCGGCTATGTCACCGTGGTTGAGATCAATCCCCGCCACGACTTGGGTTAATTTGGTGTTATTAGGAAATGCAGTGCAGTATACACCACGGTAGTTGCACACATTCGGACCAATCCAGTTGGAAGTGATGTTGTTGGGATCGGAGTAAATTACAGTTTTCCAGGCTTGGAAGGCAATATAAGCTTGTTGGAGTCTGGTATTTGTTACATGATGGGGTTGTCCATGTTTCGCCGATAAATTGATGAATGAAGAGGACAGGTGGAGGAGGAGTGGGAGAATTAAAGCGCTGGCGGTTATGGAAGAAGCCATTAATTCTGTGAGTTGTGCAATGGAAATGCTGATCAGCTTATTTGTTTTTGTAAGGAGATGTTTCATTTTCATGGCATATGTGTTTTGTCTTGGGCATAATCATGTTGTTTCTTGCTTTTGTATAGATGAGTTCTTGAAATGAATGAACTGGGATTGATCCCGTCCCCTTTCGATCCTCGTAGGACAGGCTTTGTTGGAGACTGGCTTCAAAATTCAAACCCCACGATATGGACATACCTCCTTCCATGGTACTTTTTGGGTTAGTTAAAGTGGAGCTGGAGAAAGACGGGCAGCTCCCTTCGTTCAGAGGGGATAAGAGAGAAAAGTGGTTCCTTGAGTTTGAAGGGATAAGACATTGTTGTAGGAATGTATGGATGGATGAATGGCTTTAGAAAGAGCAAAGACCATGATTCTAAAAAACAAGAGGATAACTTAAAAGCAGTTTAGTTTAATATCATCCAGTTATGACTACCCTGTTCCCAACCCATCACCCTTTTTCCCTCCAGATGATGTATTGCACTAGTTTTTCTTTTGATTGCTTCCCCTTGAACTGTGTTATTTCTTTGAGGGTGTACTAGTATAATACGTCATGGCGATTAACCAGCCAAACAAGGATGCTCAGCAACAAAAACAGAAACATACTTTTCCAATGGAAAGTTTACATGGCAAATGAAAGGAATGAAATAGCAGTTGGAAGTGTAATGACATGACCACAAAGAGAAGAGAAACCTCCTAGGCACGTATCTTCAACGTTCCAACCAACCTACTAAAACAAGGGTCGGACTTTTGAATTACTATGTAAATGAAATCTAACTTCGAACTGTAGCTTTTACAGTTTTCGGCAAACAAAACTAGAGAAGACAGAAGACGTGTGCATTTACAAACAGCCAAGAGTGTTTACAAAAACAAGACTTGCAACATTAGATTTACAACCATAGCAATTCTTTTAAGCAATACATGGTCTAAAATACCAGGGGAACATCAAAAGCACTACTTTTCCAGCCAAAACTATTCAAAAAGACAGAAACAACCACTGTATTAACCACCACCACCAGATCCATATTTCTTGCCCAATACTACAAGCTGCAATTTGTCATAACCAGCAAGCACACCAGCACCTGCAACGGCACGAAGAATGTTTGCTCCAGCACCCTTGAAGAGTGACTTGGGTCCTTCATTCTTCAGAATCAGCTGGAATGCATCCAGGGAGCTCTTGTATTTGACAGCCTCTCCTGAGGTCATCATCATCCTTCTTCGCACGGTATCAATAGGGTAAGCAGCCAATCCAGCACCGATTGTGATTCCCCATCCCAGTAAAAAACTTGCAAGGAAACTATCCTGCATATATTAAAGAACAACCAGTACCATTCATATTTGCGAATAGAAAGGATTGCACAGTGAATAATACCATGGGTAAGACAATAATGCTAAGAGGTCCTGATTGTTATCCCAAATTGCATCATAATTACAAGTTATTATTACATTGATTGCTAAATATATATGATACATATGAGCCACAGTGTTCTAAAAATCCCCGCCTAGGCGCTAAGCCCCCCCATGGCGCCCCGCCTAGGCGCTAGGTCCCCCATGGCTCCCCGTCTAGGTGCTAGGTCCCCTCTTGGCGCCCCGCCTAGGCACTAGACTCCCCTTGCACCTCGCCTAAGCCTAAGGCGGCAAAAAAATCCCTCCAGGAAATTAGGCGGAGAGGTTTTTTTATTTTAATAACTACCCAAACCAGATCTTGATATATTTTTTTTTTCTAATGATTTATCATATTCATAATGCAGTTTATAACATATCAAATCACAACAAAAAGTGAACAAGATCAAGTTAAAATGGATAATTTTATTATAGTTGTAATTTTTTGAACTTGTATCAACTTCAAATTATAAAAATGATGATACATTTGTAATATTTAGTTTAATTCAATATAATTCTTAAATTTATATTTAGTTTCTTAAGTTTTAATATTGAAATGAATTCTTGAAATTTTAAATTTTATTATTTAATAGCAATCTTGTTTATGAATAAAACTAATACGTTAAAAATATGTTTGAACTTTGAACAATTGCATGTTTGTATTTGAACTTTGACATTGACAATATTGATATGTGTTTGAACTTTAAGTAAATGTCTTTATTATAGATTGTTTTGCTTTATATTATTGTTTTTGTTTGGATAAATGTAAGATAAAATATTAAAATTGGCTTAAAATAAAAAATCCCGCCTAAGCCCCCTAGGCGCTAGGCCCCCCTTGGACGCCCGCCTCCCGCCTAGCGCCTTTTAGAACATTGATTAGCCACCTTGATGATGGGCAACCAATGTGATAATGACAAGTATATTTGGGACACAAATTTTAGTCCCATTTGAAACCCCTAGCATCACTCTAGCTAAACAAGCCAAAAGAAGATCAAGTTCACAAAGCGTTCACAAAACAGCCGAACAAGTGTTTGAAAAATCCACGAGTGGTCTATTAAAATCAAAACCTGTTCAACAAGCATAATCAGTGAATCCAACTTAGATTATCATTTTTAAACATATCTCAACTTCAATTATCATATCTAAACCTTATGCAAGTCCCAGCCCAATATTTTCCGTAGAAATATATAAAGAAGTAAATAGCTCAGCCAAAACTTGCAGTGACAACTGACAACATCCAATGGAGGGAAAGGATTTAGAATAAACCAAGCAAAACATGAAATGACCAAAGAGCAGGTTTCTGTAACTTCAATTACCTGCAACCCACCAACCAAAACTACAGGTTTCAATGAATCATACATTCCAAAGTAGAGCCCACGATACACTATGATTCCCACACATGAGATGTTGAATCCACGATAAAGCCCCGCAATACCATCAGACTTGAGGGTTTTCTTGTATACATCGACTAAACCATTAAACTGCCTTTCACCACCCTTTTTAGAAGCCTTTGCATCATTAGCCAAACGTGTCCGGGCATAATCTAGAGGATAAACAAATAGAAGAGATGAAGCACCAGCGGCACCACCTGATGCCAAGTTTCCAGCAAACCACTTCCAGTAGCCGTCCTTGTCCTTCTTGAAATTAAACAGGCTCTTAAAGTAATCCTTGAAAGCAAAGTTCAGGGCCTGAAAAAATATAAAGGTTTTGAGAAAGTAATGCATGTAAGAATATTATAAAATAAGGCAAGATCCACTCCCTTCCTCTCACGGGAATATACATACAATTGTATATATACACGCATTCATCTTTATTTTACTTTTTCTTTGATACATAACATATAAACACATTCATAAACTTATGTTTCTAAGAAATAACAAAATTAAAGACCAGACAGACATAATATGGAAACTAGACTAACCTGGGTGGGGAAGTATCTGATAACATTAGCAATGTTGCCTCTCCAAAGAGCAAGAACACCTTCATCCTTTATAGTCCTAGCAAAGCAATCAGAAATTCCTTTATATGGTTCAGATAGCCGACCAGATTTAATCAACTCATCCTGATTCTGAATCAAAAGTTTAACTCGCTCGATTGGAGCAGCAGCTGTCTTAGAGACAGCAGCAGAGACTCCTCCCATGAGGAAATCAACCAGAAAACCCCTCACACCTTTCTCTGATGGGGCTTGTACAAAAACAGGAGATAGTGGTAATACAAGTTCCAGGCCAGTGCTTCTGTTTTCTGAAAGGAATGGAACTTCCATAATTCTATTTACATATGAACCAGTCAGATTGTGTAAATTAGCATTGCTGGAGTTCAAGTTCAGGGAAATTCGAGAAAAGATGCAAGACTGCCCATGTGTCTTTTGATATATAGATGGATGCTTCGATCCATCCGCCATGTTTGTAATCAAGACAGTGACCTGCAAAGGAAAACTGACATTGATTATGGCACTTGTAAACATGAGCTCAGAACATAAAGATCTAGAGTAGATTAATCATTGTTTAATGCAACAATAAAAATTAAAATGATGATGATAATTATAACCAAAAGAGTTTGCTTCACAGCTATTTACACACTGATTTTGCACTTTAGTTGGGAACTTGGACATCTAAAATGACCAACACATGAACAAAGCTGATTAAAAAATATGATTACTAATATATCAGTATCATATTGAGAATATTTGTTTGAGCCAAGAACATTATTGTCCAAATATGAGAAGATTAAGTTATATTAGCAAGGAAATTGGCCAACTACTTTTCACAAGCTAGGAAACAGCCGTGCAAGATAGCGATAACGAAGTATAATTGGTCAAATCGCTTATCTCACCTATAAAAAGTAGATTGGAACAGAAGAATCCATACTGTTCTATATTGCTAGAAGAAGAGGAAAGTATGAAATTAACTTTGATCTTAGATGTTCAAGTTAGAAAAAGGCTCCATAAAACTAACACACAAAGGATTACTTTTGTCAGCAAGTGAAAGAAGTTCTATATTCTGTTCCCCATCAATGCATTAAACATACTTTTTCTCTGAGATTAAACAAACAAATTTCTCCAAGCAACACAAATTACACCATAAATTTGCTCTAGAGTCTGATGCCTGAGATATATATGTTATTAAACATCCCATCAATTTTTATAAAATTGCTTGCTCATAAATCATAATTATAACCAAAAGTAAAATGAATTATGTAAACCCATTAATGAGCTCAAAGCAGGTAGTAGAAATTCATCATTGCCAGTTGCATGAACACATTTAAATGACCAAGAGCATCAGCAGATCAGCTTATACAATTTGAGAGGAAACCAAGGAAATTGAAAGGAAAGCTAATTGAGTCACTCAAATGAAAACGTAGACTCATACTTAGAGTGCAATTTGCCTTGTGCTTTTTCTTTGTTTTTTGTTTTTGCTTTTGCTTTTAATTTTTTTTTCTTTGTGTTGGTGGTGGTGGTGGTGGTGGTGTGGGGGGTGGGGGGGTGTTATTATGTAAACTAGCCTAGTAAGATGGTGTTTTTAAGTGGCAATACCCATATCATTTTCCATCATTTCCTTATCAACCAAACATAAAGCAATACAAAAAAAAAATAAAAAAATCAAACACATGATTTTCAAGCTGTCAAGTCCCAACATCATCCTAGAACTTTCGATTCAAGAGCCAGCACTTAATAAGAAAGCAACATCAACTGAGAATAGAAACAGAATCCTCATAAGAATTACAATCACTTACAAATTACTTGATCATAATCATGGCATAAACCCCTGTTTGAAAGAGGCTAATGGAAACGAAAATTTCCTCTCAACTGAGCTTCACATAACAGCAAGTGATCAGACAGTAAACCAAGATTATGATTCGAAAATAACTAATGTACGATTCATATCCATATATATGCAACTACAACAAGATCTAAGGAACTACATATATGTGTGTGTGTGTGTGCGTGCATAGATAATTACATATGTATGTGCATATAAGAGAGCTGTAAATGAAAAAAAAAACAAAAAAACAAAACGTACCCTGGGGCAGCTTCAAGACTGGAGAGAGTAAACTGTGAACGGGGAGAGTCTGTCAGTTGCACCAGTAAAACAAGAGGGCACTAGGGTTCATTGTCTTGTTTTACAAATTTAACATTTTCCATTCTTGTCAATTACCACCTTGCCACCCTCTCTTCTCTTGATCCAATTGAGATTTGAGATGACGGCCAAACCACCAAAGTGATTGTTATTGATACTGACGTAAATTAGGAACTAGGAACGTTTAGTCTCTTTTAGCTGCTAATACTAATTGGTAAGTTGGTATTTGATTGATTGGTATGAAACATCATATTATGTTATCTTGGGAGACTAACTTAGTCTCTTACCTTATACTTAAATTTATATTTTTACAAGGATTAATTTATAATAAACTCACGATCCTCTTATTTCTTTTCATCCATATTTTTTAAATTTTATTTAAATATTTTAATTTTTTTTTCTTAATTGTATACACATAATGTATGTCACATAAACTAATATTATATATAAACTCGAATAAAATTTTCAAACAATTTAGAAAGGAACCTTTGGAATGGTTGGCTGGTAATTTGTTTGCTAAAATTTATCCATTTGGAAAATTTGGCATATGATGACGTCAGACTGATTATTTAAACGCTTAATTAATTTTAAGTTTGGTAGTCCATGGACCATGGATATGACTTATAAATTTGGCTTTACATAAAAATACTCATGCATTACTCACGTGATGCCATCCTATCTATGCAAGAATAAAGTTTCCCCCATCATCTTCCGTTTCATTTGGGAAAGAAGGGAAGAAGAGCACAGAAAACTCACCGACTCAAGTGTATTCTCTCTTTAAACTCCAATCTCATCAACTTTACTCTCCACCTAGCTAGCTAGTAGTGATGTTAGATCCAGCTCATGAATTCCTTCCACCGCCCACATCTCCATCCATATCCTCTGTTTCTTCTTCAGATCTCGACACTGAATCAACCGGCTCCTTTTTTCATGATCGGAGCACAACTCTCGGCACTCTAATGGGGGTCACCACTTTCCCTCCCATCACCTTTAGAGCTCCCTCTCAGCGTCGTGACACCACCGGAATCCCTGCCGTCAGTCTCCGGAAAGCCAAGAAAAAGAACAAGAAAGCGGCGGCAGCGGCGGCGGCGGCGGAGCAGCTTCTGAGGGGGAGGAGGCGATGGTGGTGGAGGCTTTGCAGCGACGAGGAGTTGAAGCCGTCGAAGCTGGGCGAGTTTCTCGAGGTTGAACGGAGATTTGGGGACGGGGCCGTTTTTGAAGTCGACGGTGTGGAGAATATTGATCTAGGGAAAAACAATAATGGACGGCTGTTGTTTGCAGATGGGAGAGTGTTGCCCCCTGCTGCTGCCGAGGATGAGGACAGCTGCTCACCGGCAGCAAATGCCAGTAGCGGTCTTTGTAGATTTTCTGTTTCTCTGCCGGGGATCTGTAGTGGAGGGGTAGGATAAAGATAAAGCTCTTTTTCTTTTTCTTTTTATGTTCTTAAAAGAAATTATTTCTTCTATTGACTTTACTTGATTACTTCAATTAATATAAGTTGGTTCCAGATTCCCAACTTAAGATACAGCAGTTGCATTTGCACATACAACAATAACAGAACATATATCAAATTGTATTTTACTCCATTAGTGTTTTGTGCGGTAATAAGATTAAAATAGTGTTGACAAACACACACAGATATACAGCAGCTCCATCAACTTTCTGCCCGAGATGAGACCTTGCAGCAAATGATCCTTTTGTTACGCTGTACATGTTTCAATAATAAATAAATCTGTAAATATTAAAATTATTTCAGAAATGAAAATGAGAAGCCTGAACCTAAACCTTTATGTACGTAACAGACATTATACAGTCGAAAAGTCTTTACCAATATTTTTTGTGGAGTTGTATGGCAAACACCGCAATTGCAAGATTATAAGGAATCAAACGAGGGTCAATTAGAACACAAGGAAGATCTTTGCTTCACCAGCGATTGCTTTAAATCTTTTATACGCGGTGAGTTTTTTAAGCACATATACTCCTGGAATGACTCTCTTAAATTCTGCAACAACATGATGTGATCCTCGTTGTGACTGGTGTTGAGCAACTTCATGAAAAGGTTCTTCCATAGGTCAACTTGCCAATATCTGGGAATGAAATGAAATCACAACCTATTTTTTATATAATTCCTAGTTGCAAAAATCATTCAAGCTTTTAATTTTAATGTGCTAAAGAGAGCAGATATCAACTGAATAGTACTGTAGTAGTAGTAGTAGTAGAGGTAGTTCAAGACACCTTGCCAATTCCACAAGTAGCAATAAGTATGCAGCGAGTGATGGGGCACTTACCGCTTGAAAGGCGCTTTGGCCCGATAAACATAGCAACCATCAGAAGATGGTCTCTTTTCAATCTCCATGTATGAATTGTGAAGCATCATATGAACAATAACACACAGACCATACGTGTCTACCTGGTGCAACTCGAACAAAAGAGTTGATCCATATATACTAATAAAATGATAAATCTGTGATCCAAACTGTAACAATCTTTTGAATGCCAACTTGCCTGAAATGTCCATGGATTATTCTCTTGCATTTCAATACAACGAAAGCCAGAAGTTCGACAGTCTCCCATGAACTTTGTCTTGTCAGGAAAGAGACTCAGGTCTATTCCCCTACCCCAGTCAACCAGGCAAAGCCCCTGCACAATGATTTTTTTTCAAAAAAAAACATTTTGAATTTAATCAGATATAAGTTTTTACTTTTTACTGCAGCTAAACATAACCTGATCGTGCCAAGGGCCAGTACGGTCACGAAAATCATCTTCTGTAAGATCATCCCTGCCAAGAAGCCAGGCATATCATGCATTAAACTCTTAAGATGCTATGTAGCAGATCAAAGAGAAATAGGGAAATGAAAGGAACAACTGATTAGAGAAATAGTGAATTCAAGATAAGAGGGGATTCCAGGTAATTCAATTGTTTATAACAATCAAAGCTACAAAAACCTTTCATATAGGACAAGCCAACACAATCAATAATTGAAATTGCTAGGCGGACCTAGGCGGCCGAGGTATATAGACAGTCAGACATTGAAGGACTACTTTTTACATAAGAGCGCTCGTGACTTTGTGTGCAGTGTTCTAAAAATCCCCGCCTAGGCCCCCCCATGGCACCCCGCCTAGGCACTAGGCCCCTTCCTGGTGCCTCGCCTAAGCACTAGACTCCCCTGGCGCCTCACCTAGGCCTAAGACAACAAAAAAATCCCTCCAGAAAATTAAACAAGACCTAGTCAGAGAGGATTTTTTTATTTTAATAACTATCCAAACCAGATCTTGATATATTTATTTTTTTAATGATTTACCATATTCATAATGTAGTTTGTAGCATATCAAATCACAACAATAAGTGAACAAGATTAAGTTAAAATGGATAATTTATTATAGTTGTAATTTTTTGAACTTGTATCAACTTCAAATTATATAAATGATAATACATTTGTAATATTTAGTTTAATTCAATATAATTCTTAAATTTATATTTAGTTTCTTAAGTTTTAATATTGAAATGAATTCTTGAAATTTTATTATTTAATAGCAATCTTGTTTATGAATAAAACTAATACGTTAAAAATATGTTTGAACTTTGAACAATTGCACGTTTGTGTTTGAACTTTGACATTGACAATATGGATATGTGTTTGAACTTTAAGTAAAGGTCTTTATTATCTTTATTATAGATTGTTTTGCTTTATATTATTGTTTTGTTTGGATAAATGTAAGATAAAATATTAAAATTGACTTAAAATGAAAAATCCCACCTAGGCCCCGCCTAGGCCCCCTAGGCGCTAGGCCCCCCCTGGCCGCCCGCCGCCCGCCTAGCGCTTTTTAGAACATTGTTTGTGTGCTAAGCTGACATAACAGATCAGTATCCACGATGGTCAGCTTTTGATTACCTAGCATAACGAATAAGCAGATTATCAGGCTTGAAATCGCCATGAATAATGCCAGAGCCGTGCAATGTTTCCAGCATGGAAAGCATCTCAATGGTGTAATAAATACATAAGACTTCATCCATGCATCCTCCAGTGATCACATTGCAATTTATTGCATCCTGCACAATGTGCAGTAATGAGCAACATTGTAACAGAAGCATATTGTTGTATTAAACTGAAACAAACACAAATATATCACACACATACCTGAAGAGTCCCGTGAGATAAATAATCAGAGACAAGTATGCTATAGTCGGAATAGAGATGCAATCTATGAGCAAAACCAAAGCTCAACCTCTGGAGAAAAGGACAAAATGTTTAAAATGAGCTACACATCAAACAAAATTACAAATTAAAATTAACAGTTTCAGTAATGGCATACTTCTTTGTCTAGAATCCTCTTATCAAGTTGACGATACATGTAGAACTCCAAAGGGAAAGCTGGCTTTTGTATCTGTAAATATTATCCAAAATTATAAGAATACAACAAATTTTAGTTTGTAATGATAACACCTGAAACACCACCATGGAAGTTTGTAAAACACTAATACCTTTAGGGCAACAACTTCATCAGGGTTACTGTTGATATATGCTTTGAATACTTGTGCAAATCCACCCTGACCAGCACAACCTTTGATCTGATACTTCTTCCCGCCTAAGGATCACAAATTCAGAAAAATTAAAAGACGTTCATAACTCAAGTATTAGGCGACAGAAGTTCACCCACTCAAAGCTGATGTATGAATAATAAAATGAAATTTCATCAAGTACTATGAGCATCAAAACTGGTTGACACTTGGTCAAAATGGAGCACTGTGTTTCACATCATTATGGAATAGTGTTTCTCTATCAATGAAAAGTAAAAAAAAATGCATCAGCCACACTATTAGCTTCCTGTATGGATATATTTATTCCATGAGGCAGGAAAAGGCTATTAATATAACTTTCTGACCTACTGAGAAAGCATACAACTAAGGGATGCTTCACTATCAGTTTCTAATATAATGTTACTATGTTAGGGTTTTCTAACGTATGGGAAATGTGCCCAACCTTTTCCTACTCGTTCCACAACCTCTCCTTTATATTTAATTACTAAATATTTTCAGTGTTAGTTAACAATGGAAAGATTAGTAATTGCAGCAAACAGCCTGCCTCCCTCGTAAGCTGATCAATAGTTGCAAATGAAAAGGGCTTCTATCAACAAAAGCCGAAGTAGCTTATCCAAGTCTAACTTCATATTCATTACAAAATAAAGCAAAATGTGATGACACCAAGAGGGGGTCTCTCTATCTACAGTACTATAGCTTTATCAATCTTAAAATTATTCGAGGAAAGTACACCACCATGGATTTTCACCTCTGTATGGTGGTGCATAATATATATATATATATATATATATATATATATATATATTATCAGGTGGGTGGGAGTGGGAGTGGGTGAACACTACACAACAGAGATTATCCGTCAAATATGACATTATGTACAAAGAAATTAGTATACAATGAAGTGGCTATGCTATAAGTCTCAGAGCATTGTAAAGCCAAATGAATTTAGAAAAATCTCGAGAAAGCCCGAAATATGTCAAGATGGTACTAATACTACTACACAATTATCAGAGAACTGAGAAAAACATATTTATTCATTAACTAGCAAACAGAAGGATGATGTACCTTACACTAACTACGCACGTCTAGTTAAAACCAGCAAATTGGAGTTCAAAAGGTATGGCACATGAAACATATTTGCATAATTGTTTAGAAACAGATATAAGACCTTGACTGAGTTTATCTTTTGGAAAGTATAGCCTATTGTTGGCATGTTTTCTGGCCAACACTAGTCCAGCACCATGCATCCTAAACGAATAGGTAGACAGTAAGTGAACCGTCCGCATATTATATGTTATATTGGCGCAATTAAATTAGTCAGTTATAGACATTCATGATATTTGTTAATTTGGGCACTCTCTTTTAGACTATCATATGCGCAGAAAATAAATCTAAATTAATAATTGTAAGCAAATGGATTCATATTAATTCTTATTTGCATCTAAACGCGGTTACATGCTGCTTCCAGGTTATAATGCCCTCGAGGCTCTAAGTAAAAAATAGCACTTAAAGAGGACATCATGATATTTGATTATAAAGCCAAAGATTCATGCTTATATGGGTATCATGTATAATTTACAACAGAACCTCCTTGTCTTTGCTCAATGAGCATCCTACAGCAAAAGAGACTCGGGAAAATAAGGTATTGCTGGTTATAGTGCATATATTAACTTGTTATTAGTACAAAACAGAGCTAGTGAAGGGTTATTATATTTGTGCCTCGGAGAAAAAATTAAAGCAAATTATCTGTGCCAAACTGTAAAAATCTATCTATATATATATATATATATATATATATATATATAACAATAATGTATATAAGAAAATCAATCTCTCTTTTGGTAATAAAAAAATATACCTCTGGTATTCATAAGTGCAAATGACCTTTTTATGTTAATTGTTGCAGCAAAAATCAAGAGTTTTGTATTTTATGTCTCAGGTAACAATAAATTTAAAAAGAAAACACAAAAGTGTATAGTTTTCTATACCCAAAAATTGTTCCAAACAACCACAAGATTGAGAAAGGCAAATATGTTAATGGTTAGCTCCTTAGTAAGCTTCGATAAAGCACATTACAAAAATTCAAGGAGGAAGTCCAAAGTGAAACATACTCTAAATCAAAAGCAAACCTAAGTGCATACATATGAATTACCTATATCAATAACCTTATTCCTAGCTGATCTCTGCAAAGAAGATAATGCTATTTTTCCTGAATATGCTTTAGCATTTGGATGGTATCCCTGGAACAAGGTTCAAACTGCATAAGAAACTAGCATTTGATGTTTAGTATTACGATACTCCACAAATGATAATTAAGTTGTCTCACTTCATAATTTGACATCTGGGCTTTCATCTTCCCCAGTAGATCTTTAACGGTAGTGATTGACCATGGATTGATAAAGCTTTCACCACTCTCCACAAGAGCACTAGAATCTATCTATGGGAGGAAAATGAACAAGAATCAATCATCTTATTCTCTCATAATATCAATAGCAAGCAAGTATAAATATATTTATACGTTTCGAGAGAATCAAAAAATAAATTACTCCCAATTGCTAGTAAATGAGCCAAGCTTTTGTGACCCGTAGGTTCAGTATTTCTTAAAAATAGTTTGCGATTCTGCTGTCTCAGATTGTCGTCCCTCTAGACGTTCTTGGAACAATTCAGCACATTAAAAATTCAACAAAGATTATTTAATATTAGCAGAAGTACTCAATTTTGGGACATTGGGAGCGTCTATGATGTGATTGTGTTACATATTTTAGCTTGTAAGCGGACAGTGCTAAAGCAGATAGACTAACGGAAGGTTAAAAGGATTATATCAAGGTTAAATAAACAAGCAAGAGGAAAAGTAGTTTCTGAAAGCCCTACAGAGGCAACAGGTAGGTCTATAAGAATATACCAAATAGGACAGACATATAACAGTAGACAGAGCATAATGGTGGTAAGAAACTAACTCAAGTAATATGTTTGTTTGCAATATGTGGGAAACAAAACATTTAATGCAACTTGTGGATGGGTCTTCGTGCATCTCATATTTGAAATGGGTGGATCTTGATATCCCATGGATACATTTCTAATGCTACATAAGCTAGAATTTTCTTGAAATAGGATACAAATGTAAAACATATATGTTATATACTACTAAAATGTGGGGATTACTAGAATACCTTCTTTCTCTCCCTTGGGAAATTCCTTTCGAAAAATACTTTAATTTTTGAAATGCTGGGTAATATTTTTATTGATCCAATAATAGTAAGGTGGCAACATACAGTTACAAGCAGGGAGTTCATATAGTAAGCTGTCAATATAGGTATCTTATATATCTGCGAAGGTAATTTAATTTACTATTCTATGGTTGTGCATTGTGGACTGGTTGTGCATTGTGGACCTGTGGTCCGATTCTTTCCAAAAAACTTTCCTAGTGATAGACTCCACGGCACGCTTGCGTGAGGTGATCGTCGCCCCGATCGTTTCTAGCAAAGTTGTTGGGTGAATTGCTTGCAACACCTTAACCCCTCGCCTATATATAGACGGTAATCTTGGTACAATTGCTCGCGTTCGAAAATCTGCGTTGAATGGACACTAACAACACCTTGACCCCTCGCTTATATTGAAGCGGTAATTTCGGTACAATTGACGATTGATACGGTAGAAGACGCCACACACAACTATGTATTGTTGTATGATAAGTCGAAGTTGAATCTCAAAGAAAAACTAAGAAAATAGCTTAGAAATTCTTCAAAGAACCAAAAGTAGAAAATAACCTCACAAATATATTGAATAATCTGAATAATGTGTTTGATTACATCAACTTGGATCTCTATTTATACTACTCAAAATAATCCAAATCCTAATAACAATAGGAACAAATTATCCTAATCCTAATAGCAATAGTAACAACTTATTCTAATCTTAATAGGAATTCCAAACCAAAGTAGAATAGAAATCCCTTGTTTCCATAAACCAATAGAAACTTATTTAAAATGTAAATCTACCCAAAGAATCCTAATTATAATAGGATTATGAAAAGATATGGAAAATCCTAATAATTTTAGGAAACAAAATCTTGTTTAATATTTTAGGAAACAAAATCTTATTTTCTGAATTTAGGCTTGTATCAAATTAACTCGAACTTGTGTCTCATGTTCATTGATCTTCTCTTTGGGTTTCCTTGCATTAGTTTCAGCCCAAATATCTTGGATCAACCCATTGAGGTCTTGTTTGAACCTCTTAGTTCTAGCCTTGCTTGATCCCCACGTTCCTTTAGTCTTGTTTGAGTCCACGCATGCCATGTCCTCATCACCTAGTAAGGTCAAATTGAAAAAGGAAAACTTATGGATGATGTAAATAATTGATTTGGGAACACCAAAATAAGTGTTTTGAAAGAAAAGGCTAATTAACCTCCAAAATATTGTATTCAATTAATCACCCCCCAAATCATTGTTTCCATGATGATATACTATGTGGTACAACTGGGAAAAGAAATGAATTCAATACTTCCACATGTGCTTAAAACTAAGACAAAATTGAGACCCTGTCATTCTTGTTCCAATTCCTAAGTTGATGGGGACGAAAAGTCGAGAGCAAAAGAGATTTTTAATATTTATTATTTGGATATTATGTTTAATGTGAGAGAAGTTGATGTAATTTATTTGTTAGTGAGGATTTAGTGTGTGTGTGTGTGTTTGTAGTAGTAATTATTATTATTTAGTTAGGGTATTTTAGTCATTTAGTACTTTTATTGTTCCCCAACTAATATCATAGTTTTGGGTCTCTTTAAATAGTAATGTAATCCCCACAAGATTAATATACAGATTATAGAAAATTATTTTTGAGAACTAAAGTCTGATTTGCAATCAATTGCACTCTCCTGCGGTTGAGGATCCTAGGGTAGTGGAGTGCTGAACTCCACCATAATTTAATCTTTCTTTTATTACCCAATACTTTCCAAAATTATTCATCTCCTAAATTTATCCTACATCATAAGTTATAACCCATGAAGGTACAGCTTGCAGCCTCAAGTCTCTGCCAGTTAGTCCCACATAAGCCAGCACTAACTTCCCCAAATCCATGTGAAGAGGAACAGGTTCATGCTTCACATTCTTGAATTTTTAATTTTATTCTGAATACATTCTAGATCTTGTATTATATGAGGTTTACTTTTTATCATCAATTCAATGAAGAACGCTAGTAGCAATCCTTAGTTTAACCGTGTTTTCTCATAATATTGGAACACTAACAATAACAACTACTAGTATAACAAAATGCTTAACTATATTGGAAGAACTTAGTAAGTAGGTACATAAACATTAGATTTAAGTTAGTTGCCCATCCAAGAGTAAGTGGCTTGCTAAATATTGCACTCTTTTAGTTTGTCTTGTCATGCCCTACATCGGTATGCATGATGTAAAATGGATACCCTTTATACAAATATAATCTTAATAGATCAATCATTAGAAATTCTTAGCAAGCCGGAGTAACTGCAATGAACACATCAAAGACTTAAAGCTCAGGCTAATAAACAAGCATACCTTCTGATTTGAACAAGCATCCACAATTTCTGTCATTCTTTCATAAAATAGAGTCTGTGCTTTCTTTAACCTCTCTACAGGCTCAGCATTCCTAACACAGTATAATCCGATATTATTTCATACATATAATAATACACATGTATAAATAAATAACAAAAGAGAGGTGAAAACCTTGAAATGCCCAAATGATAAACCAAAACCGCATCATTAAGCATCCCTTTTGCTTCCAAAAACAGGGCATATGACTCGTAAAGCAATGAATTGTGTATACAAATATTGTTTTGCTGCATATCTCCGAAAATACTTTCGAATTCTGAACTACCATCCATCTGAAGCAGTAATAATAGAAGTTTTAAGCAACCACCTAATTGCGAAATTTACGGCAAAATGCCTCTAATTTAATTACTAACAGTGATAGAGAGGGAATTAAATTCATTACACAGAGAAGCCATATCTTGAGAAATCTGACGTCGTTTTGGTACCGGACGTCGTTTTTGAAGGTGCCGATACAGGACGATACAAGCTCATCGAGATCTGAGCCATTGTTGCTGGGCGAATTTAGATCATGCAGTGCTTTTTCGATTGACCTGGTATTAGGGCACCAAAAACAATGAGTTTGGTAATAGAGACATAGAGGAATGTACGTTTGTATATGCATAAATATATATATATATATATATATATAGTTATATAGATAGAGGGAGGGAGTACCGGAGCCATGGAAAAAGAGGATCGTCGGTGGGTAAGGTAATTTCCGCCGGAGCTCTGCAAATGACGGTCATATCCTCTTTCTCTTGGTGGAATGAAACTTCGTGAACTCTGAAACTGAGATTGCACAAATTCTAAAGAGGGCGGGAAAATAAAACTTTAGAATTTTATTTTAAAAATATTTTTATTGGGATTCCTCTTTTTGTCTTTTTCCACTAACAAGGGGTGTTTGATAAAAGTGAATGTTTAAGTAATTTGAATTAGTTGAATGAAATATAATTCTAAATAATAAATGAAAAAAATATTTGATAATTAACATGTCTGAAACATCTGAATAACATATTTTTATTATTTAACCTCGAAAAATTCAAAATTGTTATAAATTTATTTAATATTACCTAATTTAATAGTTAATATTATAAAAATAAATAAATATAAAATATTTCATTCAACAATCATTCAGCCAAAAAAATTACACTTAATCATTCAGTCCAAAAATCTAATTGATTCAGCCATTTAGATGATTTTTATTTTAAACAAATGCATTGAAAGGCTTACCAATTCAGTCATTCAGTTTTAAACAAACACCCCCTAAGTATTAATCTCTCTTCTGTTCAAATCAAGGTTCTCATAATTGCACAGTTTATCAAACCGAAAAAGGTACCAGATGGATGAGTCACTGTTCCAACCAGTGGTCGAATCATTATACTCAGTGATGTCATTAATATATAAAAATATATATTATTAGTAATTAGTAAAAAATTTAAAAAATCATTTATTTATGAAATAAAACATAATAAAGATGAGTTCTAATATTAATAAAAGTGGTTAATTTTAATATTAAAATTTTTATGGTAAAAATAATAATTAAAACCCTATTAACTGGGTTAATTTATCGGGTTTACCGATTAGGACTACCAGTTGGACCAATGGTTAACGGGACAACTCGGATTTTGACCAAAACTGGGTCATTAGTCTAAACCGGACCGGAAGAAAGACTGATTCTAATTTGTATCTATTCAACTGGCAGTCCGAGTTTTAAAACACTGATTCAAACTTCACCCATACCTAGTTACAAGTTGCGACTCGTGATGGATGGAATTTATTTGTGAATTAATTAAATCTCCGTGGATTGTAAGTTGGAACTTATACTAGATATGTCAACTTATAAGTTAATTTTAGTCCATTGACTACATTAAAAAAGAAAATAAATAGGCCCAATAGTTCCTAATAACAAATACTCCTATGGTTAATAACAAATACTCCTATGTTTAAGGAACAATCTTAATCTCATCGAAACAAGAAGCTTAAAGGAAAACGTAAAGCGTTGAATATACAAAAAGTTGATTACCATCATGTTTACATTAATATAATATTAAGTTCTCAGGATATATTTCCTATTTACTCAACAAAAAATTATTATTATTCAATATTTTTTACTTCATAAAAGAGTTTTTATTTATTTATAATAATATAAAATAACATAATATTCTCAAATTTGAAATTCAAATGTTATTATCACGTTATTGTTATTAAACTAATAACATACATCCCTACCTCTTAAAACTGTTATGCTACGTTTGGATTGAATAATGAAGATGTGGATGAAATAGGTTTGGGTTGGTTTTGAGTTACATAAAATAGGTTTGGGTTGGTTTTGGAACCAAAATCATATTACCTATATTTAATATGGGCTATGTGGTTTGAATTTAAATGGTTATGGGTCGAATACAGGTCGACCTATTTTTCAAATTATAATTTCACTAAAATCTTAATTTCTGTTATACTAAAAGAGAAAGAGTCTTATTTTAATTTTAATTTATGTTATACTAAAAGAGAAATAGTCTTATTTTAGTTTTAATAATTTTTTATTTACTTATAAGAGTTGTCCACCCTGACCTAAAATCTGAAATCGAAATGATGATCAACAGCATTACAGCAGTCTAGTCTCTCTTCTTGATTAAGACTGTAAAATGAACAAATAGTTCGGGCTCGATTCGTACTCGCTTGACTAAAAGTTCGATTCGAGTTCGATTCGAAATATAAATGAGTCAAATATGAGCAAATTTTAAAGTTCGATAAATTATTCGAACCTACTCAAATTGTAATTTTCTATAGATACTCGGATCATATTCGTTCGAAAAGTTCAAACTGTTTAGGCTCGATTCAGAATTGTGCTCGACTTAATAGTTAAATGAGCCTCAATCAAACTTTTATTTTATATTGGATAAATTTTGTGAACCAAATCTGAATAACTCAATACTCGGCTCGACTCAGTTCATTTATACCTTATCTTTGATCAACTCCCACCCAATATTCCGGGACCGGTTCTTACATGGATTTTAAAGAAGACAATGGCCTTGATCTTGGGTGGGTTAAGGATCTTCTTCCATAGATTAAGGAGATGAACATAAGATTTTTGTAATAGCATGCCAATCCATATATGTAATTGCTCTTTAATTTTACATTATATATGTATTTATTCATTTAATTATCGTCACCGCATCGACCCTGGCGGCCTTACTCTCTTTCTCTTACTCGTATTATCGTATATATATACACGTCACCGTTATAGATGACAAAATATCAAACTACCCTCTCACGTGATATGGTGTGAGAGGGTTGCCCTTCATCATTTTTATATGTAAGGCTAATATATATATAGTACTATCCTTTCCCTCTTAATACTTTTTCTTGTCATATTTGTGAGTTTTAAAAAAAATAAAAAAGATAGGTTTTAATTATATTTTTTCTTGTTCCTCGCAAAAAAATAAGTTTGGGTTGGTTTTGGGTTATATAAAATAGGTTTGGGTTGATTTTGGAACCAAAATCATATTACCTATATTTAATATGAGTTATGTGGTTTGAATTTAAATGGTTATGGGTCGAATCCAAGGTCG
The DNA here is from genome assembly GCA_020205555.1 of Panax stipuleanatus. Classification (NCBI taxonomy): domain Eukaryota; kingdom Viridiplantae; phylum Streptophyta; class Magnoliopsida; order Apiales; family Araliaceae; genus Panax; species Panax stipuleanatus. The sequence goes on from CM035118.1 coordinate 154,682,266, forward strand.
ACCTATTTTTCAAATTATAATTTCACTAAAATCTTAATTTCTGTTATTTTTTTAGATTCAAACTTCACCCGTACTTAGTTACAAGTTACGACTCGTGATGGATGGAATTTATTTGTGAGTTAATTAACTCTCCGTGGATTGTAAGTTGGAACTTATAGCAGATATGTCAACTTATAAATTAATTTTAGTCACTTGACTACATTGAAAAAGAAAATAAATAGACCCAATAGTTCCTAATAACAAATACTCCTATGGTTAATAATTTTAAGAGCTTGCGGATACCCACCAGGGCATATAAGTTATATATTTTAGTAGTATAAAATGAGTTTATCCCAAAAAAATTTAATAAAATTTAACTTTACACATAGAAAGATCGTGCAAAAATATGAGTATACGTAAATTTTTATTTAATTTGAGGTTGTGCAACATCAATATTATAATTTTATAAAATAAGTATATTTTTTGACTATTAAAATTAATTGAACTTTCATTATTCTAAAATCAATAATAAATATCACCAAGTAATATGAAAATTCATATGTTCAAATATTTTTATATATTCTTTAAATTTGTAGGGTTAGATTTATCTAAATAATTCTAAAAATATATGTATTAACCCTATGAGATATATACTAGTTAGGATGATATTTGAAATATATCCCTCTTTCACTAATCTTAATATTTTATGCATAAATAAATGTATAAAAGTATGATTACTATTTAAAATATATACCTCATAAAGCAAAACAAAAATTGGTAATTATTTAAGTTATTAATAACCGTCATGTAATTATTTGCAATTATCCATTTGCTAAATCTCCTCCTTTTTCTAGTGTTTGTTTGTTTTTTCTGGATAAATTATGTATGTAACCATTTGACGACAAATAAACAATCTTAATCAAAATTAAGGAACAATCTTAATCTCATCGAAACAAGAAGCTTAAAGGAAAACGCAAAGCGTTGAATATACAAAAAGTTGATTACCATCATGTTTACATTAATATAATATTAAGTTGTCAGGATATACTTCCTATTTACTCAACAAAAAATTATTATTATTCAATATTTTTTACTTCATAAAAGAGTTTTTATTTATTTATAATAATATAAAATAACATAATATTCTCAAATTTGTAATTCAAATGTTATTATCACGTTATTGTTATTAAACTAATAACATACATCCCTACCTCTTAAAACTGTTATGCTACGTTTGGATTGGAATAATGAAAATGTGAATGAAATGACTCATTTATATGGAACGAAAAAAATTGCGTTTGCTTGCGATTGGAATGAAAAAAACTTGTGTTTGGTTCCTTGGGGAAGGAGAACTCATTTTAACTAGAATGGAATAAATCATTCCGCTGTTCATTCGATTCCTTTAATCCAAACGTAGTATTAAAGTTTTCATTCAATACACCATATTTTTATAATTATGAATATTATAATTTAGCTACAGACCAAACTCAGTCCGAATTTTATTTTAAGATTTTAATTTTTGTTCAACTTCAGCTCAATTAACTCTCAAGTTAAATTCGAGCAAGTTTTTAACTTGGCTAAGGATTGAATTTTGGGCTTGATCGGGTCGGCCTATTACAAGTGAAAGTGAAAGTGAAAGTGGAAGTCTAAATTGAATTAAAAAGACAAAAGAAACGGAACGAACCATTGCATGAATTTATTGGGGATCAGGTAGGACAAGCAAGGACAACATTATTACGTAAAGTCATACAAATAATGCAGGGCGGGGGGGGGGGGGGGGGGGGTAAGTGAGTTGGGCCCTGTGGGCCTCCCGTAGTAATAATGTAGCCCCAGTACTTGTACTTGACGAGGCCTTGGGGTTAAGGCTTTTGCTGGTTGGTCCAGACCAGAGCACAGTCAGCCCCACCACTTGTAATTAAAGGAATCGTATTCGTAAACTCTACCACGTTTCGAGCCTCCATTGAAAAGTTGAAAAGATACCACCACCATATTCCACTTTGACTACGCTAGAAACCAATCAACACTCCCCACGTCACCCTCCCATCTTGGTCAGACGCCCACATTATCACAACCCAACTATATTTGATTACACAAAACAGAATCAATCCTCCTCTCCTCTCCTCTCCAACCTAACATAAACCATCTCTTTAAAGTGGGGCCACCAACTCACGAGTAGTCGACTGAAGTATTCAGACTTTTGTAAGTACTTAGGTAGTGAATATATTTTGAAGGCTTGAATCAGTCAGTCATTAAGTATTTTGAAAAAAAATTGTTTGAATGGTTGAATCGATTATATGATTGAACTGAATAGCTAAGTCAGATTTTTTTTACTGAATGAGCAGCTGAATAAATTTTTTTTTTTAAAAAAAAATTTAAAAATGTAAAAAAATTAATTATTATATTAAATAAATTTACAACAACTTTGAATTTTTTCAGAGGGGTAAAATAATAAAATTATGTCATTCAGATGTTTCAGACTTGTTAATTATCAAATAATTTTTTTCATTCAGATTCAGATCCAGCTCATTCAGATTCAAATTCATTCAATTTTTATCAAATACCCCTTTACTCCCGTCAAAATTGAAGATATACATAAATTTATATGAATAATATTATACGCTTAAATTGTATTTAAAAAATTATATACAAAGAGTGTTAGGAAAATATTTTTAATTAGAATTGTTTTTGATAAATTAAATAACAAATTACGCTAAACAAGTAATAGAATTGCACTAAATAAATAACAAAGGCATAAAATAGGAGTAAGAAAAATAAATCAAATACAAGTCACTAAATCCTAAAAGGTAAAAATCACTAGTCGAGCTCTGAAAATTTCATTATAATCAATTGTGAGTACAAATATTCATTCTAAGTTTTATAACTAAAAATTTGAAATATCACCTAGTTGAGAGAATATAATAATGATTTAATTTGAGTAAAAACTCAAATGATCTCACCACCCGAAATCCTAATCCTCTAAGTTAATTAAAATCTTGCAACTATGAATTGATCCGAAAAGACGACAATACCCGTAATAAACCTTCACGCAAGCTCTTAATTTTTGTTCCGTTCCGCCATATATACATATAGCTTATGCCGAAATACCACTCACAATTGTTTATATATGTGCTTCTTTGATTTCTTGCTTATCAACTTATTCATGCCGCCCAACACACATATAATAAACTCCAAGATTCCAAGTTGGCTTACAAACCATATATTAACATATAGACTCCTGGTTGGATTCGACAAATATTCAGCTCCTGCCTAATTGAAAAACTAATTCCTAATATCTTTAGGAATTCACCTACACATGCATGCGCGATTAATACTTGGAGCCCGCTGCCCACACGGTAAAACCATATTTACCAACTTTAAAAAAAATCTCCCAATTTTAATTAGAATATAATCTCATGGGTGCAAACAGAAACAAATTACGGAAAAGATGGAATGGAGGTAGTACGATGTGGTCCTCACACTCTACTTTTTCCACTTTTTAATTACCTTTCATCATCAAAAATTCCCACCACCAAATATCTTGTTGCCTTCACATCCTCGGTCACATTCATTAATTATGCTTACTTGAACTCATTTGATCCATAAATGGAAGCACTAGCTCAGTCCATAGCTAGCCACAAGCAAAAGGTGGTACCCAAGAAAGAAGTAATTCCCGAGGAAGAAGAAGATATGGACGACGATCATGATAAGAAGAAGAGAACTGTTGGTGGCGCCGGTGCCGGTGGTGCAAATGGTACTTTGAAGAAAGGTTGTGGTGGTACTACTGGTACCGGTGGTGGCTCGGGGAGTTCGATGCGGTGTTGCCAGGCAGAGAGGTGCACTGCTGATTTGAGTGATGCAAAGCAGTACCATAAGCGGCACAAGGTGTGTGAGCTCCATGCAAAGGCTCAAGTTGTCGTCGTTGCCGGAATCCGCCAGCGTTTTTGCCAGCAATGTAGCCGGTTAGTACGTTAGTTATATAATGACAGTATATAGAATTCTATATAGGCGGCCTAACGACAAAACTGTCCCCCAAATTTGGTTCAAAAGCAATTTGTTTTGAGAATCTACGATCAAAACACGAACGAGAATCCTCTCCATTTCATGGTCCAGATACACGTCCACTTTTTCAAATACATGTATTTTTCTTCAAAAAATAAAAAAAACAACATAAAAAATTAAAATATTCAATCATATTTTTTGGATTTTGAAAGAACGAAAAAGGGGCTTTGGGAATTATTCTTTAATTTGGTGCGTGTTTATATGGGACATAGAAAGAGAGAGAGAGAAAAATTAAAACAAGTTGTAGATCGAGAATACGTTCAGAAATTGATCCGTGACGGAGGATATCTTAATTAGCCCTTAAGGATCTCGACGGTAGATGGTGATGGGTAACACATTTGATTGTTACCGACAGCGGCAGCAAGAGAGCAGGTTATAAAGACCGATTTCTCCAACATATCCGACGAGCTTCAGCAGCTAGCAAACCTCCCCCAGCCCCGAAACACCGGACTCTGCCATTCCGGAGTGTACCCATTTGGTGGTTTCGCTCACTTATTCCCATTTCTAGTAACATCTGTCCTCGTTTCTTTAGCCCATAAAACGTTTTGGAATAGCTCTAGAACTTATTAATTACTCTCGTTCTCATTTGAGGAAGATCCCCTGGATAATTCTTAATTTTATATTGTACTTGGTTAAATAATTTTTGAATGTATTTATTTTGCTTCATACAGTCAAATGTGATCAATAGTATTTAAATACACATTTCAAATTTTTGATCAAAATTGACCAAAAAGAACACAATTGTTATTTTAAAATACTTCGAGGTATTGATGGTCAATTTCCAAATTTTGAGAGGACAGTTTTGTGATTAGCCCTTCTATATAACACATGCTTAATTAGTTTAATTTCTTTGGTTTATGAATGCCCCGTTTAGTTTTGAATTACAGGCTTGGTGTTTGGGGTTTCATTGGCATAAGAAAGAATTATATCATCCGTAAATTTATTTATGAGATCAGTCCCCGCCAGTACTTTTTTTTATTTACGTAACTCTTGGGTAAAAATATGTTAGAACTGAAGTATGAAGGAGGAACTCGAAACTGATCGAGGATTAAATAATTCGGAGGGATAAAAGTAAGTGTATATTACCTGACCTCCATGCATGTCAAATTCCAGTTGGTGCTAATCTGTTACTATCTACCATCTATCTTTTTGAAACTATATTTCCATATGATATGTATGACCCCCCATAACAGTGATATTAAATTTCAAATCTCATCATATAATAATGGATATTATTAGTTGGACTATATATTAACCCTCACTGCCTCACTTCGTCCTTCCGTATAGACATTCCGTATTAGTTGAATGATTTTCTTTTTCTTTGTCATTTTTGTGAACTTAGGTTTCATGAGCTGTCAGAATTTGATGAAGCCAAAAGAAGTTGCCGGAGACGATTAGCCGGACACAACGAACGACGAAGGAAAAGCTCATCATCCGATAATTCTAACGCAGAAGAAGGAGGCGGCGGCGGCGGCCCTAAGGGAACAGCCGGCGGGATCAGTAATAGTCATGAGATGAAAGAAGTTGTGTGTGGGCAAGTGAATTAAGATAAATATTCAAGAGAATGCCAGTTTCAAACACGACTTCCAGATCAGATAGACGGTTCAAATTCAAATTAATTACTTCCGTCTGATCATATCATCAGCTGGCTGGGCGGGCTGGCTGGCTGGCACATATACATATATGCATGCAATGCTCTCTCTCTTCTGTCACCCTTCTGGATGTTGAAACAATTAATTAATTAATTAAGTAATGGAGTATTTACTACTACTATTTATGTACGTAGTTAAGGAATTCGAAAATGTAGCATAACATTTTCAATTAATTCGTGGATTCACCAATTCAGAGCTTGTATTATACTCCCTCTCCGTCCCTTAATATAAGATTTTTTAGAGTTGTACACAAGTATTAAAAAAATAATTGTATAGTATTAAATATAATATCAATTGTCTATATTGTTCTTGTATTAGAAAAAGAGAATATTATTTATTGGACAAAAAATAGTGAGAGAACTAAAGTTATATTTAATACTTGGGTAATATTGAAAACTAAGCAATTAATGTTTTTGAAGTTCTGAAACGTTTTATATTAAGGGTCAAAAATATTTCTCTAAAACGTCTTTATATTAAGGTACGGAGGGAGTACTACTTTTATATTTTACCTAACTACCTATGGTTAATTAGAGTTGCAATCCGTTAACTGGTAGCCATAGCTCTGCGATGTATGATTTAAGTCCTACTACTTGTTACCATCACTAATTTGTATTAATCTCGGTTTTACAGTGTTTCTTATTATTTCACTTTCCGATCGATAACCTGCATTATTAATCTATTTTGATTGAATAAAACAAACATAGATAGCAAGCACCCCTCCAATTAGAGAAGAAATAAATATCGAAACTTTTCTGCCATTTGTATTGGAGATTTTAATAGAAAATTTTAGATTTATTAGTGGATTTTTATTTTTTTTGGTTAAAGAAACTAACTTCAACTTTAGTGGTACATATATGGCAAAATGTTGGCATGTCATTTAACTTTGTTCCATGTGTATCTTGTTCAGAATTGACTACATAATCTCTACATGCATTTGGCATGGCATTAATTTGGGGGATATAAAGAATTTTCAACATAGCATGTGCTTGTTCATCTATTGGCATTTGAAGGTTGCAAATGCACCAAGCGCAGTTGATAATTTTTTTCGTTTATAAACAACTTATTTTAAACACAACTTATTTAACTCACAAATGTTGTATTTGGATCCAAACTAAAAATAGAACGGTGTGGTGCGTTTGAGCTCCAAACGCATCAAACGCTACGGCTACAAACGCCAATATCCAAACACACCCTATATCCGTTACATGATTGAGCCCAATATTGGTGTCCAAAGTGCCTAAACAACAATACAACATACCCATCAGAGTACATAGACTGTACGAGGGCAGGCAGCCTAGAGTACATGAAGAAGGGTTTACTTGAACGATCTTTTGCATTTCAAATGAAATGGAGAGTATTCATTCTTTGTATATTTCATCATCATCTCTCTCTCTCTCCCATCAACATTACATAACATTCCAACATATTTTAAATCTAGACCATGAAATGGTGAGGATCCTAATTCCAATTTAACAATCCCAGTCCTAACGAACAACCCCCAGGGAAATTAATCACCTCATGCTAGAGGCTGCACTTGAAGTTGCTACCACAGCAGATATCATCTTTCGCTTTTCTTTTCTCTGGAGAATTTTCAATTTTGGGGGACTTTGGTTTTGTAGCTTCTTTAGAAAACGTGCAGAAGCAGCAGGATTACGAACATTCTGTGTGTTTGGAATCAAAATTGGTAGCAAAAATTTGTACAAGATAAAGCATGATATGTTAGTAAGTTATAGTACATACTTTTGAGGTAAGAATTAGGGAATGTTGAAGTTAGGTACTGGTCCTGCATCGGGTACCAATTAATGTCCTCCTTAATTGTTTCGAGGCCTTCTCTTCCTCCATCTGCATTAATAATTATTGATTTATTTTCTTGCGTTCTTAATTATAACTGTTTAACCTCTTCTTCTTTTATAAGCACCTCTTTCTCCTTAACCTGTGTGAAAAAATATAAATAAATTAGTTTATGCAAGTCTTGGAATGTGAGAACTTCAAAGGAAGGAGAGAAAAAAAGGAAACTAAGTTACCTTTTTGTCAAATTCTGCTCTTTGAACGGCTCGATGTTCTACACGTAGATCAAATTCCTGAACCTCTGCGAGAGGTTTAGGTATTTTCTCAGGAACTGGAATGGTGTCCCTGCACAAATTAAATTTAGTAGCAAACGTGATCGCTGCTTGAATATAAATAAATAGTTCAGCAAGGAAAGACAATATTTGAGGGGTGTTGTATATCAAACTCTAAATCTCTAATTTAATGGCAACATTAAGAACAAAATTCTTTATTTGTATCAATTATAACTAATGCCAACAATAACCACAAATCCCTAATTTTTAAAAACCCTAAATCAAATATTCAATTAAATTGACAACTACTTACCGTTATCGGAGCGACGCGGCAAAGGTGGGGAGTGGAGATCGACGGCGTCGGCGAGGAGCTGTTGCCTGCTGGTGCGGTGGTGCCTGGTGGCAAGGAACTGGTGGTGGCAAGCAATCGGCAGAGGCAGAGAGGCTGAGCTAAAGGCGGACTGACTGTTGTGCGAAAGGCATAGAGGCTTAGCAATTGGGTTTAATTTCGTTTCATTTAATAAGTTCTAAAAAAAAAAATATTTTTTTTTGCTCATCTTCGTTCATGTGGTTTTGTTTGTTCATGTGATGTTGTCTGCCGAGAACTGAGATTTGGAGCAGGGTCATGGAGACTGGACAGGAGATTGAAGGGTCATGAATGGCAACTGAGATTTGGAGCAGGGTTATGGAGACTGGACAGGAAATTGAAGGGTCATGAATGGCAAGATCGCTGGCCGGAGATACCAACTACTAGGGTCAGTTGCCCCCCTGGCCCCCCCTCCTTCGGCCTCTGAGTCAGATTGAGGTCTTTCTGTTTCAAGGTCAAAAAAACAATCTCGTCCGACCTTTTTCCATATCCTTCCATCCTCTGCCTTTCCCATTTCCGCTGCATTTCCTCACTCTTCATGCCTTACCAGACTCTCCAATTGGAAAGCTTCTGGTTCTGTGCATGGCTTTGGTGGAAGCTGCACAAGAAGCTACTAGTGTTTAGCAAAAACAAGGGCTAAATATACATATCTGTTGCACCCTGTATCACCAAATTTATAATTGAGAATTGCATATAATGTGAACCCAAAATCATTTACCCATAGCCATCGAATACTCTATTTGTGGGAATATTTGTTTTTATACGGTTTAACTGTAATCAAATACGGGTTGACAGTTAAACAACACAAATACTAATTTTAAGAATTATTTCTATAATAACTAATTTTAAAACTTAATAATGTAAAAAAAAGTCTCATTCTTTATTCCCTAAACTTAATAATGGGTTTGGGAGTGTTGAGTTTAGCCGTTCAGGGGCGGATCCAAGAATGGGAATGGGAGGGGGGAGGGGGGAGGGGGGAGGGGGGAGGGCGGAGGGCCACCCTTGTATTTTGGATTTTTTTTTATAGGTATAGCCGTATAGGGTTAATGCGGTAAGGTGGTGTTTCTTTTTAGAATTTTTTTTAAAAATTAGTCCTTTATCAACGATTAGATATTTTTAATATTCTCTTGCAAATTCAAATATCAATTTTTGTTTCACGAGTTCATTTGATTTTTTGGCAATTTTTTAGGGTTAAGGTTAAATATTATTAAATTTTTATCTAATATTTTTATTACTTATCAATGAGTACTTAATTATTTAATTTTGATTCTTATTTATTTTTACTCATTCATGTTAATTAGTACATTCGTGCATGCTCTTTAATTATACATTATATATTTAAGTTTTTGGCACGTGTGTCATTTGATGTTGTATTTAAATGAATAAAGACATAAATTTTGAACATATAATTTTGTTTTAAGACTATACTAGTGGGTGTTTGATTTGTTCATATTAATAATTTATTCTTAGTTTTTGTATTATGTTGTGTATTTTTTTTTGATATTTTGAATCAAAATGAATAGATATTAAGATCTAGTGCTATTAAATTAGAATTTTCATACTCAAAAGTCAATTAATTATGTTTGGATCCAAGATATAAAGTGTTGAATACTGATTTTGTAATGAATTTTGTGTGTTTTTAACCAAAATTAGTTGTAATAATTTTTTATTTACTTATAAGAGTTGTCCACCCTGACCTAAAATCTGAAATCAAAATGATGATCAACAGCATTAATGCAGTCTAGTCTCTCTCCTTGATCAACTCCCACCCAATATTTCAGGACCGGTTCTTACTTGGGTTTTAAAGAAGACAATGGCCCTGATCTTGGGTGGGTACTTAAGGATCTTCTTCCATAGATTAAGGAGATGAAAATAAGATTTTTGTAATAGCCTGTCAATCCATATATGTAATTGCTTTTTAATTTTATATTATATATGTATTTATTCATTTAATTATCGTCACCGCATCCACCCTGACAGCCTTACTCTCTTTCTTTTACTCGTATTATCGTATATATATACACGTCACCGTTATAGATGGCAAAATATCAAACTACCCTCTCACGTGATATGGTGTGAGAGGGTTGCCCTTCATCATTTTTATATGTAAGGCTAATATATATATATATATATATATATATATATATATATATAGGATAAGGCTCACAAACGGACTGTTCGTTTACGAACAATCTTTTTTGCCGTATACTTTTAATACATAATTGAGATTGGGCCCACTTATTCAATTTAAAAGTATACGGCAAAAAGATTGTTCGTAAACGAACAGTCCGTTTGTGAGCCTTATCCTATATATATATATATATATATATATATATATATATATATATGGGATATGATCCATAGCATCTAGTTGCTATGGATGAAAAACTGACATATACCATCTATATCGTTTATTCCTAAAATGAAGGGCTGCGATTGAAATAAGAAACACGCCGTCCGCTAGAATTACTAGCGGACGTGGTTAATGAGATTTTTTTCCACTTTTGCCCACCACTCAGCCTAGCATACGAATTGATTGATATAAATATAAGACAGTCCACTACACTTACTAGCGGACTACTATATATTCATTACTGTACCATATACATCCAAATCCAAGCCGTTTTGTAAAGGACACCTATTATTTTAGCAATGAAAAATCCAAGTACTGTAAAGGACACCTGTTATTTTGGCAAATAAAGAAAATCTTAGATATTAACTAACAGTCATTGGCAAATAAAGAAAATCTTAGATATCAATAATGAAATACAAGTAAATACATCATTGACCTGTACTTAGGAGGGCAAGGTACAAAATATGCTTTTAAAATACAAGTAAATACATCATTGACCTGTACTCTGCTATAATAGAAACCATATTGAAGGGATGAGGACCTGAATCCTCATGATGTACTGAGCTTTCTTCACTAATATGTTATTTCCAAAAAAAACATTATTCTGCTTTATCTTACAAAAGCTACCATATAGAAAAGATAAACATACTGGGAAAACATTATCCTTTTCTAGATTGGCATAAACATACCTACCCTGTTGCGTTTAAAATTGTCGTGAGATAATATGTGTATCATCAAACCATTGTGGCTCCTTCGTGGCACCTTAAGTCCTATCAAACCTTCCTTATTGTTCATACCATATGAAAGTGCAGATGCAGTTGGCTCATTAATGATTCTCTGTACACCAAGGCCATCAATACGCCCTGCATCCTTTGTGGCTTGCCACTGTGCATCATTAAAATAAGCTTGAACAGTGATAACAGCTTTGTTCACAATCTTCCCAAGATATGCATCAGCAGTTTCCTTCATCTTGGTCAATATGAAAGCACCGATTTAAACCAAGATATCATCTTTTAAACAAGTTCCTCAGATTGTGTGACATGTGCAATACTACAATTAGCATAAACGAAATTAAATGGCACATTTGAAAGCATGTCACTACCCAAAAAAAATCAACTGCTACGATACTTGGTTTGGAAAGGGAAATCAAACACCCAATCTAAATCACATTTTATACATAAATAACATATGATAACAAAAAGTTGATTCCATTCCACCATAAAATTGAACTCGATGGACCAGTGCTGCAGTTCAAGCACAAGGCTTCCCTTGTTTTGAATGATAATGTCCTGTATTCTCCTACAGATAAGAATTGATGTTCTATTATTTACTGATTCATAAAGAGATGAAAATAAGATAACAAACCAAAAGAAAAGGACTTATTATAATTACAGAGGCTGGACAAAATCGTGCTCAATAAGTAAAGAAAAAACAAATATAGGACATTGATCAAATGTTGAACCGAGCGAAGGAAAATATGGCAGGTATTGAAAGTAAAACACGAATTAATAAGGAGAAAACAGCAGAGATATAAACGCAAAAATCATATTAGCAGTAAGTACATAAATTTTAATACAAAAATAGCTGAAACCACAACTATGACAAACAAATGTCTGTTAACATTTACTTATTATCATAAAAACAAACAAGATAGTGTGTCAATAAAAGGATGACGGCCAACTAATTAAAGAAGAAAAACACAAGATTCGGATGAAGATGCAGAAATGGAAGTACTAAAGTATTGAACTTCATAACCTTGAAAAGAAAATAGATAACGTCTAAAAAAAACTGTGGACAAATTAGGAAAATTCATTCACAAGAAAACAAAACAAAATGGTATCTTAAGAGTAAAGGGTCCTGATAGAGAGGGAAGTGAACATAATTTGCTTGATAAAACTAAACAATGATAACTATTTATGACAATTTATTGAGTATGAATCCCTAAATTAAACACTCAACAATTTACACAATACAGACAGACTACATCTGAATTTTTTAAAGCATACAGGGATATAATCTGCAGAAACAGGGTAACAGAAGACTCATTGATATATTACAGTAGTAAGTTACCAACAATTGATGCCATTTACAATGTACACCTAGAATAATTACCGATATTCCTAGTGACAAAACAAACGCTATTAGATACAAGAAGCAGACTCAGAGATTGTATACAACTTTACTAGCTCATTGATGAGAGATGAGGCAGTTACATTTTTGCAACCTAATACATTAAAATCATTGACAAACGACACAAACCATCCATAGAATCCATGCAGACTGGTGGATATGATGGTTGCATTCAAAAACTTAGGTCCAACATTCCTCATTGTTCAACATTTTATGAACTGGACTCTTTCTAGACATCTTAAGTACTTTGGCAAACCAATACTTGGTTATTTTTTCTATAAATAAATGGAATAAAAAGGGAAAACTAACCAGATTAGAGAGGCAGAAATCTGTTGCAACTCAGAAAACGTGAAAATTCAATGAAAATAAATAGGATGAAACTAAGGTTCAATAGAATTAATGGAGAATCGCAGCACCTTCAGATTTGGGAGATTAAATAGCAAACTTATCGATCTGTTTGGACAAAGACCAATTTTGGCAACTTCGGGATCAGCATAGCATCATTGCTTCTAGTGTTCGTCAAATTAGCATAACATCATTGCTTCTAGGGTTCTATCGGTTCGCGGATCAGCTTCAGATCATCTAGCACTACTTCCATTCGCCCAAATCGCAGAAAAGTGGATCAGCTGGACGTAATTTCTAGGGTTCTACCGTTTGTTCGCCCAAATCGCAGAATGAAGGCAGAGCTTTGGCGTTTTAGGCAGGGCTTTGGCGTTTTAACTTCGTTACCTTATTTCGACCATGTATTTGAGCTAATATCCGTCCGCTAGTAAGTCTAGCGAATGATGTTATTATAAATTCTTATGCCAGGCTGAGTGGGGGGCAAAAGTGGGAAAAAATCTCATTAACCACGTCCGCTAGAATTTCTAGCGGACGGCGTGTTCCTTATTTCAAACACAGCCTTTCATTTTAAGAATGGACGATATAGATGATATATGCCAGTTTTTCATCCATAGCAACTAGATGCTATGGATCATATCCCTATATATATAGTACTATACCTTCCTCTCTTAATACCCTTATCCTTGATCAACTCCCACCCAATATTCCGGGACCGGTTCTTACATGGGTTTTAAAGAAGACAATGGCCCTGATCTTGGGTGGGTACTTAAGGATCTTCTTCCATAGATTAAGGAGATGAACATAAGATTTTTGTAATAGCCTGCCAATCCATATATGTAATTGCTCTTTAATTTTATATTATATATGTATTTATTCATTTAATTATCGTCACCACATCCACCCTGGCGGCCTTACTCTCTTTCTCTTACTCGTATTATCGTATATATATACACGTCACCGTTATAGATGGCAAAATATCAAACTACCCTCTCACATGATATGGTGTGAGAGGGTTGCCCTTCATCATATTTATATGTAAGGCTAATATATATATATATAGTACTATCCCTTTCCCTCTTAATAATTTTTCTTGCCATATTTGTGAGTTTTAAAAAAAATAAAAAAGATAGGTTTTAATTATATTTTTTCTTGTTTCTGAGTTTAGAAGGATAAGAGGGAAGAGAAATAATTCTTATTTTTTAACTACTCTATTACTATATTATCCTTACATATTAATGTAATAAATAACATAATTTATTTTGAAAGATTATTTTAGGTAATATAAAATATCTAATTTTCTCATCCTTTTCTATCCCTCCAAATCCTCCCATTTTTGGGAGGGAGGAAGGGAATTTTAAAAATGAAATCAATTTTACCTCCAAATCACTTTTCTTTCTCTCTAAAAAAACTCATAGACATACGATTTAAAGAAATTTTAATTATTTTCCCTCTTCTTTCTTTTCTCTAAAAAAAACTTACAAACACAGCATAAGAGGAACAGACAGACATAGTTTACTTTGGTTTGAGCTGAGTTGAACTTTCTAAAATCTGAATTGGATAATCCCGATTAGGACTACTTCATTTTTTTATGGCTCTTTAATTAGTGAAACTGTGCAAGTGGATATGGTTACATTTACTCAAATCCAAATTAATCATAAACTATTCCATAAGTATCCGACATTCAGATATGATCTTCATTTCTTTACTCTCATGCATCAAATGTATTAACTCTCTTCCGAGATTTAAGATACAATTTAATTTTTTAGATTAAACGAATTAAAATTAATGTGAATTTATTTAATTTTATTTGTTATAATTATTTAATTTTAAATTTTTATGAATCATACTAATTTTAAAGTTTAATATGTGATTGTCAGATTTCAAAAATCAAATTATATCTAAATATAAGAATAATCCATTTTCGTCGGTCGTAGAAATAAGGCTAACTTGTAATATTATGCACCCACGTTGGTCAAAAGATGAGTGCTAGCTACCTATTTTCTTATTTCTTTTTTTTGAATATATATATATATATATATATATATATATATATATATATATATATATACACGATCCGGATCTTAAGTTCACCTTTTATCTAACATACTTTGTTCACCCACCTATCACGACGGACCGAGCGATGGTTCAGTCCGTCGCTATATATACAACTGTCGTCTATATGTTGTCCGTCGCTAAATGCTAAAATGACGGTTGTATATATAGCGACGGACCGAACCGTCGTCCGGTCCGTCGCTAAAGAGAGGTGAGCAAAGTATGTTGTATAAATGGTGAGCTTAAGATTCGGACCGTATATATATATATATATTCATGATGCTGCCCATGCATATCACCAAATTATTGGGCGTACTTGTTTTTACACATACATACATTCATACATACATACATACATACATTCCATTAATAATGTCGCTAAATATTCTCTCTCCTACCATTGTATGCACCTGCATGGACTAGGCCTATAATTGGTGGCAAAGTAATTTTGCGACGCATGAATGCCGTGAATTCAAGTGATAAAAGTAGTAGTAGCATTGCAAGACGATCAGCAAACTACCGACCTCCCATTTGGGAACATGATTTTATCCAGTCACTAACCAATGACTACACGGTACATACTGCACGTAACATGCATGCATGATTAATTACTACTAGTACCTACTCCCTCCGATCCTTAATGACTGTAGATTTAGGAAAAAAATAATTATTCCTTAAATAATGCAGTTTTAGGAACCTAATATAGTTTTTGTATATTTTTTCAAATATGCCCTGGTTTTAATTTTTGCAATACATCTCTTATAACTAAAGGAAGAGAAAGGCTAACTTTGTCATTTTATCCCACTTATTGATTTGTGTGTTTTTTGCTAAAACTGCAGTCTTTAAGGAACAGAGGGAGTATTAATTTGTTCTAGTGCATGTGTGTTGCTTTCTTTTGTCGGTCTATTCAATGCTTAATTAAGCTTGCTTCTAAATGACTAATTAATTGATCTTATATATATATATATATATATATATATATATATATGACGTACGTACGTATTATAGGGAGATCGATAGTTTTAGAAGGCAAGCAAGTGAGCTGAAGGAGAATGTGAAGATGATGCTAGAGAAAGAGGACCGTTACATATTGCGTCAACTTGAGTTAGTCGATACATTGCAACGACTTGGAGTGTCTTATCACTTTGAGAATGAAATCAAGACAATTTTAGAGAAGGTATACAAGAAAAACGACATCAAACAATTAGATTTGTATGCCACACATCCCTCAAATTTAGACTCTTAAGACAACATAACCATAATGTCCCTCAAGGTATATACGTAATTGTTGAATGTTCACTAATTTATACATACATGATCTCCTGGATCTCCTTTAGTTTTCATGATTTCAAAGTTTTTTTATTGTAGATGTGGGTCCAAGTACAAATTAGGGTTCACATGACCTAATTAAATGAAGACGAAAAAGTCGAAAATAAATATATACTAGACCCGAGAGAAGCCTCCACATGTCCCGAGGCAGAAGGCTCGTGAAGGCAGCTCGTTTTGAGAATTGATTAAGAGATTAGATTGGTGGCTAGAAGGACAGGACAATATGGGCATTATTCTAATGACTAAAGGGCATTTCTGAAATTTTTCTGTAGACATGTGCTTGACATGTGACCACTTAAATTTCAGGAAGCTCTATAAATACCCCTTCCATTATATGAAGAAGGGGACCTCTCTTCTGACGCAGGACTTGGACATTCTCTCAACTCGAAGCGCTCAGGACTTGGACATTCTCTTCACCCGAAGGTTCTATGAATCCCTGCTACCCTAACAAGGTTTCCAGATTCTAGGAGTTCTGCCACGTGTCATTGGAATAATCGCTCACCTGTTCTTCTACCCTCTTCAATCAATCAATCAATTTCGTGCTCTTCGTGGATTTCTTTCCTCCTCAGCCAACACAAACCCTAACCCTAGCAAGGTACGATTTTCTTGCCCACATTAAATTGGCGACTCTGCTGGGGAGGTGTAGAATTCGTGAAAGGTATGCCCACAATTCGTAGTGGGAGAACTATAGGAAGAGTTTCACCGACAACGAGCATTACTTCACCAGATCCAGTTCCAAGGCAAGCAAATCAAGCTTTCCAAGGCGTAAATCTAGATCTCGATCAAACCATCCTAAAAGACGCTTCGGAAGAAAGTTCAACATCACCATACATGGCTGATCAACAACCAACGAATGTCAAGCAGACAGGCGCGGGATGGCAAGGCGAGAATGTAAGCAGAGAGCAGACAAATGTCGTGCAACTGGAGATGCTCAAGGCGTTGAAGGAAGCATGTGAAGGATAAGTGATGATGATGACTATGATGCTGGAGTTGCAGAGGAAGCAAGATGAGATGGGAAATTTTTGCCAGCAGTTGATGCAGATCCCCACTTTCAAGGCCATGTTCACATGCAATTCGCAGGGAGAAAAAGCAGGGGTGGAGGACAACAGCAATGAAAACAATAACAAAGAGCATCAGGTTGTACTTCCATTGACAGAGAATCAGTCAGGTCCAATTATCAACTTAGAACCCCAACACGGTGGTGACGTGCTACAACCTAGACTGGAAGCAAGCCAACCTCAGACAAACATCATCCCGACTGCTTTCCCTGCATTTTCACAAGTGCAAATGCCAACCATCCCGAGCCACATCCAACGAACAAGCCAACAAGTACAACTAATGCAAGCTTTGCACGATGCAAGTGTGCATCAGTCGATCTTTTGCCGTACACCCGACCAATGTAGCAATACATCACAACACCACAAAGAGTCCATGCCACGAGCCAGTATGTGACAAAGGATGATATGATAGATGTGATCAATCAACTTCGCAGGTAGACATCCCGATCTTCGGAGTTAGACTTTACTCCACCTTACCCGTCACATATTCGGAGACAACCTTACCCGGTAGGGTATATTGAACATCCCCCACAATTTCCAAAATATAATGGTGAGAAGGGAAATGCTAGGGAACATATTGCCCGGTTCGTGGAGTCGATGTCTCCGTGGCTAGGATATGATGAAGTAAACAACCACAACTTGTTAATGAGAGAATTCAACAAGACCTTGACGGATAATGCCTTTAGTTGGTACTACAATTTGGAGAAGGGATCAGTCCATGATTGGGATGATCTAAAATTGCAATTTTTTAAGAAGTTTTTCTATGTGCAGAAACAGGTAACCATTGTAGAGCTAATGCGATTCAAGTAGAAGCCGAATGAGGAGCTGTCAGATAATGTGGACAGATTCAGGTCCCAAGCACAGACGTGTGCAGAGCTAATTGAGGAAAAGAACTTGGTCAGCATATGCAACAATGGTGCCTTAGATGCCTTCAAGCCCCATCTCATTACAAAAGCTTTTGACTCATTTGCGACTCTCTCGTCTTTTGCATAAGACTTGGGAGGAATCATGAGATTACCCACCTGCCATGCAACGATTACATGGAAGGGCAAAAGGACAACAACCGTGGCCTTGGCAGATTCCCAGTCAAAACAATAAGGGGGCAAGAAGGAGAAAAACGACAGAAATTTTGATAGGAGTAAAGCAAAGCCCGAAGATAAATATGCAGGAAAGCCAGTTTCGGAGGCTATTACATGCAATGAGAATGCATTCAGGGGTCTGTATGAACAATGAGTTGAGCATGGAGTGGTGAAACCTCCAAGGCCTCGGTTGGTTGTGACGAAAAAGATGAAAAGAAGACCGGACTTCTGTGTATACCACCAATACGCAGGACATTCCACTATGGACTGTTACAATATGCGGAGGATATACCATGAGAAGCTGGCGGCCGGAGAGATTGAACTAGGAAAAGAAATGTGCAATACTATCTCCCATAGTGCAATCCCGAAAGTCAATATGATGGACAATCCAAATACTGGCTCTACGATCGAAAGAACTCTGAATTATAGATACGAGAATTGACGAATTAAAAAATCCACCCAAGATGGTGGTCCACCGAAGATGGTGGTTGAAGTCCTCAGGAGTATCCCTTGCCAAGAAATTGGATAACCAAGGGAGGAGGCACTAGAATTGATGAAAACAAAATTCACCCAAGATGGTGGTCAAGTCCTTGTAAAATACACTTGCCAAGAAATTGGACGACCAAGTGACGAGGCACCCGAGTGTTACACTTTATCATCAAAAGTGAATGAGGCACCTGACTATAAGTCATCAAACCCGAAAAGTTATACTTTCAACTTCAAAAGTAATTGAGGCACCTGACTATAAGTCCTCGGAAGTTATACTTTTAACGTCAAAAGTAATCGAGGCACCTGACTATAAGTCCTCGGAAGTTACACTTTCTCTAAAAGTGATTGAGGCACCTGAGTATAAGCTCTCAACCCCGAAAAAAGTTACACTTATTCTTTAAAAGTGATGAATGTTATGTTTTCTCCGACAAAAGCAAGATTTACTTTCTTTTATGAAAATCTGAACGTTATGCTTTTCGTTAAAAGTAATTTGATTATCAATAAAATGTCAACTTTCACTTATACTTGAATAATTTTCTAATTTTATTTTTTAAAAAGTATAGATTCAAGTGTTGGTTTGCATGAAATTGAGAAAAAAATATGTTTTTTTCTTTAAAAAAAATACATGTTTATTATGCATATTATTGTCTTAGAGTATTGATTTGAATAACTTAGGATTCAATGTAAAAAATTGGGTCTCGAAAAAAAAATTCAAGTTAAAGGCAATCAATGATGTTAAAGAAACTTTATTCTGATGAATGAAATATATGAAAATGCATTTTCTGATACAGGAAATGGAAAAACTACAAAAGTTTATGATCTAAAGGCCATGACATGTCGGACTGAAGGGAGGTATGCATAGCTAAAGCCTCCAAGTCGACAATGGCGGTATCCCGAGCCTTCGTATTTCAGGCTATCAGTTCCTTAAAGTCTTGGGCAGATGACTCAATTTCTCAAAACTTGGTCTTCAATTTATTCATGGCATCTTGAAGCTCCTTAAGCTCAACATAAAGTAAGTCATTCTCAAAATGACGTGAAGTGACCTCTGAACAAAGTGCAACAACATGATAACTGGAAGTAAAAAGATCCAGCCTAGCACGGAAGGAAGACATGTCAAGGCCCAAAAAGGATCTAGAAGTCATTAATCTCACAACTAAACCTATCTAAGTCACCTGCTACAAATAATAGAGAGAGACTGTGCATTTTGAGAATAAGGCTCACAAGATGATCTAGTAAAAAAAAAAAAGGTCTGGAGGAGGGTCCTATGAATATGTATCCGACCAAGTATACATAGGAACCAAGATAGGAGGCGTCCAAGATTCACTTGAAAAGAAGAAGAATGAAAAAATGAAGGAAGAGACCAAAGTCTCCTAAGGTTCGGCCCCTAAGGCTCGAACACCTAGGGAGGCTCTCCCCTCTTACCTTTGACTTCTCCTTGCTCGTTGATCAAGTTCCCGAAATGAAGCCGCCTAGGGTTCGGCCTTCAGAGTTTGACCACCTAGGGGAAAGTTCTTTTTCAACTTTTGTTCACCCCGATTTGAATCACACTCACTTGAGGCCTTTTTGATGACTCCTTGATTTTGAAGAAGAGATAAATTCCTAGAAAGAGTAATATTTGGAAGGATTAGATAGAAGATTTTCCATGATGTCCAAGGAGAGCTCCTCTAGAAGTCATCCCCTAGGGTTCGGCCCCTTAGAGGTTCCCTCTTCTAGGACTTTGGTCTTCGAGGCTTGAAAAATCGAGCTCTGTGAATTGTTCAGAAACTTGAAGCAAGACTTAAACTTAAAATATTTTGCACGATCGTCCCACCAAAGACGTGACACATGTGCAAGGGGAAAATGTGATCAACTTACTGGTAGATGGCATAGACATCCTCTAGAGTATGGGTGAATTCCCCCCAAGCAACGACAAATGTGCAAATAGAGGAGCACCATCGTGAGATCAATGCAGTAAGGGCGTTATGATCCTGTTGGATACACAGGTCTCTACATAGCTGAACACAACGAAGGATGCCAGCACTCTTAAGTATGTCCACATAATCAGCGTTCCCTAGGATCTCGTCAATCCAATTCTGCCATCTTTACATGCAACTAGATGAATCGGACAGAAAGCGAAGAGGGCTGAAAGGGTACTCTTGTTTCTCCATGCATATGCGGAGAATACGATTGGAATGGAGAAAGTCATCCCAACATTCACAAGCCGCTGCGTATAGAAACAAGTCTTCCTTCATAGCTGAATTGGACGGTCATAAGCCTGAATTTGCTCCCAAAAGACATCGGAATAACCAAAATTCACAAAAGTCATCCCAACATTCACAAGCTGCTGTGTATAGAAATAAGTCTTCCTTCATAGCTGAACTGAACGGTCATAAGCCTGAATTTGCTCCCAAAAGACGTCGGAATGACCAAAAGAGGGTAGCCCTTCCCCAATCATTGAGGAACGAGACCACATTGGCGGTTTCCAAGTTTATAGAACGTTCAGTGGAGAAGGCCTGCAAGCAAAGGAAAATTCAGCATAAGGGTTTTAAAAAGCAATGAAATGATGGCAATGAAAGCATTGTGACTTAAGTGCTTACCATGGCAAAGAAGAAAGTCTAAGATTTAAGCCTAAGGACACCTGAAAAGAAAAAAAATAACGAAGTAAGCTAAGGACGAAAAAATTACCCGAGGATCGGCCCCCTAGGGTTCGACCCCTTTGGGTCTAACCCCTTAGGGTTCAGCCCGACTACCTAGGGTGGTCCAACGGCAAGGTCCTGTTTCCTTCGTGGTTCGTTGTTTGGTCATTGGAGCAAAGCACCACTTCGAGTTCCCAAAAGCATCGATCTTTCTTTATTATCCGAGGAAAAAAACCAAGATATAATCAAGGTAATAGGGCTCGGAAGACAAAAGAAAGATTAGAGTTACCTGAAAGAAGAAGCAAGAAAAAACACAAATAAAAGAAGACATTCGAATGAAAGAATAAAGGAAGAAAAGAGAGCCAATGCCCCTAGGGTCCAACCCTCTACAGGGTTCGGCCCCCTATAGGTTTCGACCGGGGTTTTCCCTTTATACCTTTGAGGTTTTATTGCTCCACAAATCAATTGCTTGAAATGAATACTTCTTTGCCGTGAAAATTATAGCCTTTCTTTGATAATATCCATGGAAAAAAAATCAAGATATGATCAAGGTGCTGGGCCTCAAAAAACAAAAGAAATACTACAATTGCCTGAAAAGGGAAATAGATGAAGCAAATCAAGAAAGATCCAAAAAGAAGCGTTCAAATAAACAAGAAAAGATGTAATTAAAGTGTATATATATATATATATAACGTAGCCAACCAACCATCTTTATGATAGTGGAGAATTAAAGAAGCTAGCCAGTATATATATACGTGTATATACATATATACATATATATATATATATATATATATATATATATAGCTTTCTTTTGACTAATCTACAAGCACCAATTTTTTGAACTTGTTGGTTACCGAGCCTATGCGTACGGCTGCTCAATTTTATCGGTGGGCCACGCTTGTTATTTGCCAATGAAGTTTGGAACACCATTGCTTCTACTATTTCTCTCCTCTTGTGACAATAGAGGCGCAATATAATTGGATCAAATTAATTGCTACTTTATCACAATGAGTATCCTCTGGAGCCCATGTAGGGATTTCGGCACATAAACGCAGCGGAATTTAAAATTTTTCGAAACTCTAAAACAGGATCCATGCGGAAACATATTAATTCAGAGGTTTAGATTTGTTTTACCGATTATCCAAGCTTGAATGGAGACGATGAAAATTCTGGAACTGCTTCGAATCTTCAACGCAATCCAACGGAACTGCGCCTCTACGGTATCTACACGAATGCCCGCGAATCGTCACACGATCTACAGCAAAGAGAGCCGCGGTACTAGCCACCAAGGATCTGGATTTTTAGAAACTTTTCTCTCTAGTCTCTCTCTAAGAGCGGCTAGGATTTTTGTTTATGATGATTACCCTAAAACGGCTGATATATCATATATATAGCAGTTAAAGGAATTATCCAAAACTTAATCCAATTAAAAAAGGTAAAATTCGAATTTATATATATTATATCTTAATTAAGTCTTAGTTAATTAATATACATATATACAAATTATCCTATTAATTTAAATTCATAATTTAAATACTATTAATCATATTGACATTTAAATCCTTATAATTTAAATTAATTCCCTTTTAATTATGTTCTAAGTGTGTGATCTTATATGTTATTATTACGTTGACAATAATTTTAAAATCATATTATAAAATTATAAACAGTGAGCGGCATCTAGTAATGCATCACTGCTACCCAAGTAATAATAAGATCGGTGATTCGATGCAACCTTTTCGTGTCCAATGTTTCAATGTAATTTAATCCTTTTAACCTTGCCATCCTAGATTAAACTCGAGCCATGGAATGTGTCATACTCTTTATAATTTAATCTGAGTTTTCTTGATCAATGAGTAGACTATATGAAACAAATCACTATTTGAGCATGACCATGCATTTCATAGTCCTACTCAATCAAGAGGCCTATGGATATCACCCCTAATATATAGGAGGGTTAAATTCCATCTAGATCACTCATATTCCTCACACGATTCATGATGTACCCAATAATCATCTTTATTGTTCACCCTATTAAAGGTGACCTTTGATGATATCAAAGTACATAAATTTTCGTGTAGTAATATAGTGATTTCAGGTTGGAGGATCATTACATCATTGTCACTATGAGAATTGCTTATGACACTTTGCATAATGCTCCACGTAGAATTCTCATGATGGGTCTGTCCAATATATTGTTCTCTAACATGTATCTATGCATTAACTCAATATCTCATATATTTATGACCCATCTGTCAATCCACATACTAGTCTCAATGTATCATTGTTGTCCCATTAACAATGATACTCGACTAGGGATATTTAAGAGCAATGATACTAATTGTAATTATATGATCTCATGTTCAAGTCACATACTTGAAGCTATATAATTTGTATCACTATTCTAAGGACTTTTATTATGCTAACATTTATATAACGCAGCAAATAAAATCATAATAAAATAATTCATTTATTCAATCAAATATAATATCAAAAATATTAAGTAATTACGTCAAAGAATTGACCTCTAGGGTATAAACTCTAACAACCCAAAATTACCTTTATGTTTATAGCTCCAAATCGACTTCCGTTGGACTTGGTTTGGGATGCGTTGCGGCAATTGATATTTCACGGTAAGGAAGAAAAGTCTATGTATATTTGACAACCCTACAACCCCGAAACCTGCTATTTTTTTATTTAAATTTATTATAATTAGATACAAAAAAAAATTATTGAAACAAATTTTAAATAAGAATAAATTAATTTTGTGTCCAGAATATAAGGAAGGATTTCATCTTATTTACAAAATAAAATAAGATTTTATTTTATTTGGTAAATTATAATTTATCTTGATTTAGTTTCCAATATATATATATAAATTAATTATGGAAAAAAATATTGAGCAAGCTACGGAGAGATTTTCAAAAGGTTTCTCAATATGTCCAAGGAAGAGCCTTGCTAGGTTTTGTCTCCTTAGGGTTTAACCCTAAGGGTTTGGCTCCCTAGGGGTTCCTTCTTTGAAGACATTTGTCTTCAAGACTTGTAAAGTGGAGGTCTGCTAGTTTGAAGTATTCTTGCACGATCGTCTCTTTGGAAACGCGACTCTCGCGCAGGGGGCAAATGTGGGCCCAAGTACAAATTAATGTTCACATGACCTAATTGAATGAAGACGAAAAAGTCAAAAATAAATATACTAGACCCGAGAGAAGACTCCACGTGTTCCGAGGCAGAAGGCTCGTGGAAGCGGCTCGTTTTGGGAATTGATTGAGAGATTGGATTGGTGGCTTGAAGGACAGGACGATATGGGCATTATTCTAATGACTAAAGGGTATTTATGAAATTTCCCTGTAGACATGTGCCTAACATGTGACCACTTAAATTTCAGGAAGCTCTATAAATACCCCTTCCATTATATAAAGAAGGGAACCTCTCTTCAGACTCAAGACTTGGACATCCTCTCAACTCGAAGCGCTCAGGACTTGGACATTCTCTCCACCCGAAGGCTCTTAGAATCCCTGCTACCCTAACAAGGTTTTCGGATTCTAGGAGTTCTGCCACGTGTCATTGGAGTAATCGCTCATCTGTTCTTCTCCCCTCTTCAATCAATCAATCAATTCTGTGCTCTTCGTGGATTTCTCTCCTCCTCAGCCAACACAAACCCTAACCCTAGCAAGGTACGATTTCCTTGCCCACAAGGTTTTTAATGATTTTACAGATGAATCGGGGAATTTCAAGGCCTGCTTTGGTGAGGATGTGAAGAGCATGTTGAATTTGTATGAAGCGTACGTCTTACCTTTCAACCAGAGGCGAGAGAATCTTGGATGAGGCCAGAGATTTCACTACCAAACATCTTAAAGAGAATTAAGCTCATCAATCAAGGATGATTAGAAGATAATAGATAGATATTGAATTAGCTGATCTTGTGAGTAGTCATGCCTTGGAGCTTCCACTGCATTGGAGAGTAGCTAGCTAGACTAGAGGCGAGGTGGTTCATTGATGTGTATGAGAAAAAAAAACATATACGAACCAACCCTATGCTGCTGGAGTTTGCCAAATTGGATAATTTTAACATGCATGGTGCAAGCTACTCACCAAATAGATCTAATTAAACCACCAGCTGTCAAGGTGACGTAGCGGAAGAAACAGAAAACTGTTATCAATTGTTGAACCGCGCACGATTGTCAAACGATAACTTTTTACAACGTGTTGATTCTACGAATACTAGGAAATAGGCAGCAAAATTCTAATTCAGAGAATTTTGGAAAATACGTAAATTTTATTATTCATCAAAAACTGCGGCTCCCCATCATAACAAGTGTTTAAATAGCAAAACCCTAAAAGTAGAATCCAAAACGGAAAAGGAAAACTAATAAAGACAATTACGAAAATAACCCTAAAATAATAAAATGTCTTTTGAAGGCCTAAACGATGGAATTTGACCAAAAAACCCTGTAAGTCACTTTGTGTGTTTTGACCGTTGACCCGTTTCCAATGAAATTAGGCTTCGAAAACGCCCAAATCCGACACTCCAAACTTGGCCAAAATTACCGAATTGTCATTGAATCGCATCTTTGCCATTGAATCAAATCTTTCCATAAACTGGCACGCTTGCTCTTCAACCGCATCACAAGGTACGTATATCTCTATATCTATATCTATATCTATCCATCCAACACCTATACTTTTGAGTTTTTGTGTTTAACATCATCTAAATTTCAGCGCCCAGCTGGCCTCTCCAGATAATTAAGAAGTAGGAGTGTTGGACACCCCATCGATCACCTATAACATTCCTGAATTTACTTCATTTTGGGCTTTTGTGTTTGTTTATATATAGGTGGTGGAAGGGAACCGGTCGGTTGGGGAGAAAAGTTGAATTAGATGGGATGTTAATGCAATTGAACAACTTCCAGACTATATGAAGATACGTTTCCTTGGATTCTTCAACTCGATTAATGAAATAGCTTATGTTACGTTACACTCAAGGAACAAGAGTTATGGAGCATTCCTTATCTCAAAAAAGCGGTATGTACTACTACTAGTAACTAGTCTACTGCTATATGTAGTTAATTTTTCTGTCATAATCTATTACAATGCATGGATTTCCATATCAGCTCCATTAATTCTAGTACATGCATGCTTATTTTCTAACTACAAATCCTAGTATACCTGATGATGAATATTGCTTTAGAAAATACCCAAATATAGTTCGCCAATCCGCAACTATTTTAAGATCACTAGCGGATGATCTTGGAACCTCATCGGTGAGAAATTAATATTTAACATTAACTCGTGATTTTTTTGTTGGTTGGTATGGTGTACGTGATGTACTTGTTTTAATGATTAATAATTAATTAATTAGGAGGAGGAGGAGGAGATAAAAATTAAGAGGTGATGTGCCAAAATCAATCCAGTGTTACATTGCACGAGGCTGGCGCTACAGAAGAAGAAGCAAGAGAACATATAAAAGGATTGATAAGTGAGACATGGAAGAAACTGAAGGAAGAGAAAGTATCAGCAAGCAGCAGCAGCAGTATTCTGTCGATCGAGATTTAATTGAAATCGCGTTAAATCTCGCCAGGATGTCACAATGCATGTACCAATTTGGAGACGGGCATGCTTCACAAGATTCTGCATGTGACTAGAGATCGTCTACTCTCCCTATTTATTTATCATCTGCCTATTACTATTACTAATTTACTATTATTATACATTTATTACACAATTATTCATCAATTATGACATTACTACCACCGAGTATCGCTCGGATGGAATCATTGCACCTGTGCCATACAAAGGTTTCAGACATTACTTATTGTACTTTAATTATACATCATGTAACAAACTCACCATATGTATGTAAAATTGATTTAGGAGTTTGAAATTTGTTTCAAGTCAGAAAGAGGAGGTGAAAAACCATTGCCTTATGATCAAAGAATACTAAGCAGGGACCAAACTTAGTTTAAAGTCTAATCTGGCTACCATAATAATATATATTACGAATGTTTAAGTTAATTTCTTAATTGTTAGTAAATAAGTATTAGTGATAATTATTTTTTAAAAATGTGTAATAAGTGAGACACTTTTATAATTCATACAAATCTCATGTATTGATAAATTTTGCACGACATAAATTTATCGCAATAGACTCATTCAGGAAACTCAACAATTTGGCGGAAATTTGAAATAAATCAAAACTCGACCCGATTCAAAGCTTTTTTTTTCTCTTTAACATTTTATGTTAAATGCACTGTTTTGAAACCCAGCTTGGCCGGTTCAACCGGTTGAACCGAAAATCGATTCTATATCCGATCTGGTTTGACCCGGTTGAATTAATTTGGTCAAAACTCGGATTGACTCGATGAACCGATTTTTTAATATGTTTTCTATATCAAAAATTTTTAAATATTAAAATTAACTTTTTTAGTAATATTATAATTTAACTTTATTATATTTTAATTTATAATAAACGAAATTTCTAATTTTTTTATTAATTACTTATAATATATTATTTTTATATATTTATGACTTTACCGTTTCAATAACGATTTAATCGATAGTTAAACTAGTGACAGATAAGAGCATCTCCAAGAGTAGTAGCAAAAAAAACTCTTCAAATTAAAATTTGTTGACCTACGAAATTTGAAAAATATTATTTGCTACTTTCATATTTTGTGCTTTATCAGTCTCTTCAATTTAATGAGTTGACATCAAACCCATCAAACGTAATAAATATTTTTAG
Organism: Panax stipuleanatus; assembly: GCA_020205555.1. Classification (NCBI taxonomy): domain Eukaryota; kingdom Viridiplantae; phylum Streptophyta; class Magnoliopsida; order Apiales; family Araliaceae; genus Panax; species Panax stipuleanatus. The sequence continues at coordinate 154,710,572 of CM035118.1, forward strand.
TCTTTAATTGTAAATTTGAAGAGTGAGAAGCAGGTTGCAGATTTGAAGGGTGAAAAGAGAGGTTGCAGATTTGATGACTAAGATTGAAGAGACTGTTGGAGAGAATTTTTTTAATGTGACTCACCTATTTTAGTACTTCTATCACAAAGTGGTTGAATAGACCTTTGGAGATAGGGGTGAGCAATTCGGTTATATCCGAACCGAATAGCTTATTCGGATATAACCGAATACTGAAATCTTTGAAATTGCACTATCCGAATAACTAATCGAATTCTGGAATAACCGAATTACTGCAATACCGAAATAAAAATTCGATTATTTCGGATAATAACCGAAAATACCCTTTACATTCTATAGATTCACATGTACATTTCCCCAAACATTTCTACCCATTTTACAAGAAACCCTAGAAAATTAATAAATAAATCCAAAAACACAAGTAGGAAAGAAGATGTCTGACATTTGGTTTCGATCTTTTCGTCTCATTTGCCTTTAGATCAATTTCGTTGGAAAAAATACTAGGGTTTCGATTTTCTTGCGAAATTCGTTGAGAATCTGAAAACCTAGAGTTGAATCAATTGGTTTTTTCTGGGTTTTGGTTATTTCCCAATTTTTGAGAACTTGCATGAAAGATTAGGGTTTAGAATGGGGGAACCAATGGTAATCTATAAGCCAGAAATGAACAGTGGTAAGAAGTCTTTGAAGGGGAAGAGAGCTTTGTTGGTTGAGGGTTTAAGCAAAGAAGAGAGAGAATCTCAACTTGGAGCAATACGCGAAGAGCTAAATGGGTTATACAAGTATTTTAAGGAGGTTTTGGAAGAGAAGAAGAATATGGGTTTGGATTTGTGTACCAGTGTTAATTCTGTGATTGGGTGTTTGTTGGAAGGGAATAGTCTTCCGCTTTCGAAATTGGTTATTGAGATTTATGAATTGTTAATGACAGAGAAGGTAGTGTCACTCTTGGCTCTTGCTTAGGTCTGAGCAAGAGAGTAAAGAGTATATTCGATTGGGCCATTTTTTAAAATCCTATTCGGGTATTCGGTTAACCGAATAACATTATTTCACTAACCGTATTCCTATCTAAATACCGAAATATTAATTCGGTAATAACCGAATTGAGGAGAATAATCGAATAATCGAAATAATTCAGTTAAAAAAATTAAATTATATTTCGATAATTCGATTTTATTCGGTTTTTTGTTCAATTCTAGTTGGAGATGCTCTAACCAATTGAAAACATTGGTTAAAAGGAAAAAAAGTAAAATAATAATTTGTTTTATACTCCCTATATAGTCAGTAATAGCTAGTAGGTTGTGAATACTATGACATAGAGAGGTGCCGCTTTTGGTGACCCAAGCAAAAGCGGCAGTGATGGTTCCCGCATATGTCGCTTCCCTATGTCCAACACATACGCCTTCTGTTCTCCTTCCTTCCCAAGAAACTGCCTGGTACGGCCACTCCACCCAACCTTACCCCACTTCACCATCCATTACTTTAATTTGTTGGACGGTGACGTGTTCTTTATCTATACCCAGTCAACACGATATTTAGCCTTCACGTAGATGATCGGATCTAGAAACGTCTATTTAAAATTAGTACTACTAGTATATAATCTTGAGTAGTGTTAGAGGCTCAATTTATTTTATAATTTATTGATGTGATATATTTTATTTTAATATATTGATGAATAAATTATTTTAATATAGTCTTCGGTCCCACATTGAGATAGAGTATACCACATCAACAAATTATAAAATAAATTATGTCTTCTAGCATTAGTCTATAATTTTTATTTTTGAAACTTTAGCAGTACAATTTATTTATTTGAGTTATGCGTCGTATTCATCTATATAATTAATAATAATAATTTGATATACTAACAAGATGAATAATATTTTTGGAGGCTTAATACTACTTGAGTAAAAATATTTTAGGAGGTTTAACTTTCTCATTAAGAGAATAAATAAAATTGATTCTCTTAATGAGAAAGTTACCTTGGTGCCCGTACTTATCCTTTATTGAGAGGTAATTTTCAATACGTGTCGTTACACAGTAAAATAAAATAGAAATTGATCCCAAACTATTGCAGAATGTGTATTAGGACAAAAATAAAATTAAAAATGGGGGTTTAAAAATAAAATTATATTAAGATATTCTTTAAGAGATGAACGGAGGAGTATCCTCAAAATGGGGGTTTCACAAAGTAAAAAGGAAAGATTTCATGAATTCTTAGGTAGAAGTAGAAGTAGAAGTAGAAGTAGAAGTAGAATGAAATAAGATATTCTACTGTAAAATCCGCCAGAAATGAACAGTAAGATCAATTACCTGAGGATAAACGATGATGGCATTTCGTAAATTTAATTTTAATTTATTTTTTTAAACAAAAAAAACAGCAGTCAGCTAATAATAATATATAGAACCCAGAGAAACTACAAATGATTTAAGTATTTCCCTATCCGTTGCAAAAAATAAGAACATGGGTTCTTAAATCATAGCTAGCTAGCTAGCCAGCCTATTTACACATTCAACCATCACCAATCGACTCGCGCTCTCTATACAGATGCTTCCATGGGAGGAGCTAGGTTAAGATCAAGATTCAAAACTTTTTTTGTACGACGACAATTAGTTTGGTTACCATCCACAACTGATGATGAATCCGAATCACTCTGCACCCCGCCGTTCAACCCGGTAGGAACCAAACCAACCGGGTAAGAGTGTACCGCACCCACCATACCCGACCGCAGAAGAATCTCATAGAACATCAAGGGATCCACGTGGGAGTTGGGTATCACCGCCACCGACGCCTGCTGGCGGTGAAGCTGATGATACGCGCCTAAAAACCCTGCCTTAGCAACACTGCCCAGGCGGCGGTTGAGATCAAGCTCTAGGTGCTGGCTAGAAGACTCCACGGCAGTGGCGAAGCTATGTAGAAAATGTGAGATCAATTTTTGATCCCACTAATTTATTTTTGTTTTTTAATTAGATATCCAAGTACCCAGTTCTAAATTAATCCCATTTAATTTTTGATCCCATTAATTATTTTTGTGAATAAGTTTGATAATTACAACAATGTCATATTATATTTTTTTGATTATATATTTGAGTCGTCTTTTGTTACTTTGATTATCAATTTTAATTTATTGTCTGATACTCTAATTATTGACACCATTGCGAACCTAATCCTGGCTTCGCCACTGCTCCACGGTGCTGCTATGGCTCGGGCTATGAGTGTTAATGGCGATGGGACTAACGTAGTCCGATAGCAGAGGGAAGCTGGTCTTGGCTTTCTGTCCTCGGAATTCCCTGGCTGCGGCGTCGTAAGCACGTACCGCCTCCTCGGCCGTGTCAAAGGTGCCCAGCCAGACGCGACTCTTCTTACTTGGATCTCGGATTTCGGCGGCGTAACGGCCCCACGGCCTCTTTCTCACTTCTCTGAAATGTACGCCGTTAGCAACGTTAGGCTTCGCCACCTTAGACTTATCCTTGATGGCCATTCTTGTTTATGTATCCAGTCTAATGTCTATAGAGAGTAACTGATCTAACATAACTTCTGAGGGAATGAAGAACATGGAGTGAGGATGTTATTTATACAACAATGCTACTATCACATAAAAAATCTCATATAATACTCATATATACACATATGCATACTGTGGACCTCTGTCTAACATATGGAACGCGCAATATATATGTGTGTGTATGTGAATATTATGTGAAATTATTTATGTTATAATAGCATTATTTTTATTTATAGGGAGGAGAGAGAAAATACAACGAAAGTGGGTGGAGGGGTTTGACTGACAGGGGGCAAAAGAGGCATCGCCCCCAAGCCACGAGCTGCGAAAACAACAATGCTACTATCACATAAAAAAGTTCAAATAATATATACATACACACACATACATATTGTGGGCTTTCGTCTGACATGTGAGACCCGCAGTATATATATGTCAGTATGTAAATATTATGTGAGATTATTTATGTGATAGTATCATTATTTTTGCAAAAAGGGATTGATTAATGCGAGTGTTGGGTCTTATGTGGCACGCGACAATTTCGAAACACAAGCGCTTGTGAGTGACGTTTATTTTATAAATAATGCTACTATCACATAATAATGCTCACATAAAGCTCACATGCTGCAGGGTGACACTTATGAATTTGTTGTTGATATGACCCACTTAACTCAACAACAAATTAATGGGTGCCACTCATGCAGTATACGACCTTTATGTGAACATTATTATGTGATAGTAAAATTATTGTTATTTTATTATGAGCTGCCCGTCGGTCTTCACCTTACTTTTTTTTCCACGATATCTTTTCTTTATGGGTCCTCTTTAGTGCCCTTAAGTGCTGGACGCTGAATTTAAGAAATGGAGCACACTAAAATATACCACCTCCATTCCATAATAACTGTTAAAAAAAAATTGTTTCAATTTTTTTGTCGTTTACAATTTTCTAGGAGAATAAATCATTTATTTTTCTATATCACTCCTAATTTTTCTCATTGTCCCAAGAATTTTTTTCTCTTGTATTAATAGTTTTCAATTTCCCATAAAAGGGTAGTGATGGAATTTTCTACAAATTTTAATTCTTAAATGATAGTATTAAATGAGTTTTTTAATTCATGTGCATGAAACTAAAAAGACAGTTATTATGGAATGGAGGTAGTAATCTTTAAATGTATATGACCCCACTAAAATATTATTTTAATTAAGAATTTCTTAACATGTGCCCTTAGGGCACATGCTAAGCATACAGTTCAAGAGAATATTCTATTGAATTGTGTGCATATTCTCTTGAACTAGGTGTAAATATAGAAATCAAGAGAATATGCACACAGGTCAAAAAATATTCTCTTGAACTGTGTGCTTAGCATGTGTCCTTAGGACACATGTTAAGAGGACCCTTTTAATTATATTTTAGTGAATCACATCCCTTGAATTCAGTGCCCAACACTTGATTTTCGTACTTAGCATGTGCCCTAAGTGCACATGTTAAAAAAATTCTTTTTTTATTTATTACTACAAATGACAATTTTTATAATTATATTTAAAAGCTTGTTACTTCTATACGACTTATAATGGTTTTAAAATAATTCTAATATCTAGACTTGGCAACATCAGTCCAGGCCCTGCGGGTCGGGTTAACTCGCTCGTCAATAAATGAGTTTTGAGCTTCATTTTTTTAGCTCATGAAAATCCTAGACGTATTTGGCCCGACCCAATTTTAGCTTGGCCCGTGAAGGCCCAACCCATGGGCGCCGGGCCCGCCCGTCCCTTTAAAAAAAATCACTTCACTGCAGCCTACTACAGCTATTTCTGTGATTCAGCAGGCCAAATGCTTTAAGCCCAAAGCTGCAAAGCAGTTCAACATAACACTCAATAGCCCAAAGCAACGCCAAAAGCCTAAAAAGCTTAACCAAACCCTAACTCCCTAAGGTATAACTGCATAAGTCAATCTGAATATTGTTAGTAGTCACTACATTTCAATATGAATTTTATTAAATAGCATTGTGATTTACAGATTTTCAAAAAAAATAAAAAAGTAAAATAAAAGAAAATAAAAGAAAAAGCCCGCGGGCCAGGCTGACCAGCCCAACCTGGGCCACGTGCCGATTACTTTCAGCCCACCAAAACTTGGGCTGTTTTGACCCGGCTAGTCAATAACTCGGCCCGACAATAACCCGTCCCGTTTGGGCCAGCCTGATCCGTTTACCAAGTCTACTAATATCTATTGTCTTAGAGAAACGTGATTACAATACTTTTGAGCTTTTACATACAAGATACAAATTTATGTTAATTACAAATATAGATATATGTGGATAGATAAGATATGGGAGGAATAAGAATGTTTTTGAGTAAACCGTAATTTAAGATATGGTTGTGTAGCAAACTAGTATACATGTTACCTTTCAGTACGTACATTAAAAAAAGAAGATAAAATGGCACGTACAATAATTATATTATTTCTCATAGAAAGAAAATAAAATGGTACATACAATATTGATTCTGATGAATGAACCAGAAGTACTTGCAAATATTATTAAGGATCAATTAATTATCAAAGTAATTGGGCCAAAAAAGAGGGTCAAATAATATAAATATTTCAGTGTATTTGACAGCAAGTAGCTAGGAATATATATACCAATAATAATATACTTTTCCTTTTTCAGAAATGAGAAATCCCCAACAAAACAAATTTAAATTAAACAACCCTAGGCTAATTAAAACAAATGTATTGCATCTATAATTTATAAAAGCATTTGACATTTGCTACAGAAAACACTTTTACCATTTACCAAAAAGGCAAGAATATATGTCTGGTTATAATATAGTTCCCATCCTTTCAATATTAAGAAATGATCTCCGGCAGTTGTCCTTTCTTGAGAAAAAAAAGTCTTCGGGCTGGCCCGGTTCGACCCTGCCCAACTCGGGCCACGGGCCTCATATTTTCAGCTCAGAAAAAACTGAGCCATTTTGACCCAGTCAGGCCTGTTTGCCAGGTCTATTAACAAATGTAAATCTACAATATTATAAAAACTATATTCTATTTTTTATTCTTAAATGACTATATATTGTATAGTGTAAAAAAATATTGAGAAAATAGTAAATATTAAAAACATGTAATATATATTAAAAAATATATTAGTTAATAAATTTTTAAAAAATTCCTCACTTATTAAAATTTAGTTTATAGGTTTGTAGGTTTAGTTAATTAATTTTTAAAAATTTCCACATGACTTGGGCTTGTAGGTTTTACTCTTTATTGAATTCTAAAAAACTATATATTAGTTCAAAAGATTGAAACTAAAAACAAATATCAAATTCAAAATTGCTCCATATAAAAACTAAATATTAAATTAAAATTAACGAGAAAAAAAACACATTACTAACACGCAATATATTGCGAGCCTTTGACCAGAAAACAATATCAATTGTGGGTGTATTACCATGTATAGATACAAATACAATCTCCAAGACAGATGGTAGACAACTACTGTGGGTGTATTATTACCATGCATGTCCAACTTAGTCTCTGTTCTTCAATAACTAGTAGTAATACATGCATACATACATATATAACATAAATTTGAATTATCCACTTTAACAACTTGGATGTCCCACTTTAAAAGAAATATCCACTTTTCTTCTCGGGACATCCAAGCTGTTTAATTAGCTTGATACCCAGATAGACACTCAGATCAAAGTCTTCCCGGAAAAGATCCAAAAGAATCCACCTCTGCGAACTTGATCATAATTATAACTTTGGTAAGTAGTTGAGTGTTAGAATTATGGATAACACACACGCACATGATTATAGTAAACGATTATAGTAAATTAACACGAGAAATTTACGTAGTTCTCCAATTTGGATAGTCCACAGGAGAAGCGTTCATATTCTTATTGTGAATGAATCAGTTACATAAAGCTTTATAATAGGTAGTATTTATACCTACTAATCCTATTCCAACCCTACTTCATATTATGGCCTTAATCGACATAATATTCCTTCCAAAACAGATCAGAAAATTGTCTCTCGTCGACAAGCGTGGCCGCGCCGTCCCAAAGCCAATCCAGGCGCGCCCCGCGCTGCCTATGCAAATAGTGTCTCCCTGCCTGGGCCGCCCCGCGTCGTTCCAAGCCTAGTCCTCGCGCGGTCCGCGTTTCCCTGGCAGGCTCACAAGTCCCAACAAACTCCATCTGGACGAATAATCTCGTCCATTTTGAAGATAAGTCACTTGTTCCAACCAAACTCCGGGGGGGGGGGGGGGGGTTACCTCCTATTAACATTCGGAGACATTAATCAAATTCCAAGCAATGCTTTGAACTTGTCCGCGGTCACAGTCTTTGTTAACATATCAGCTGTATTTTCAGAAGTGTGCACCTTTTTCAATATCACATCACCCATATCAATTAATTCTCTCACCTTTTGATACCTTACATTAATATGTTTGGTACTTGCAAGATATACCTGATGCTTTGCCAAGTAAATGACACTCTGACTATCGCAATACAATTGTACTCCACCTTGATCTATGCACAACTCTGTCACAAAATTATTTAACCACAATGCTTCTTTTCCAACCTCAGCCAAAGCCATATACTCAGATTCAGTAGTCGATAGAGCTACTAGAGATTGTACCATGAATCTCCAACAAATCGGCCCACCTGCTAGAGTGAACATATACCCTGTTGTAGACCTCAAGTCATCCAACCTTCCAGCGTAATCCGCATCTACATATCCCACCACTGATATCTGATCTTGCATTGCAAACATGATTCATGATCTGCAGTATCTTTTAGATATCTGAATATCCACTTTACTGCTTTTCAGTGATCTCTACTTGGATTTTTCATGAACTTACTCACTGTGCTGACTGCATGTGCCAAATTCGATCTTGTACATACCATCGCATACATCAAACAATCAACTGCACTCACATAAGACACATTTGACATATCCTGAATCTCTTCAGCCTTTTTCGGACACTATGCTGTAGACAACCTGAAATGACTCGCCAATGAAATGCTGACCTGTTTAGCATTAGCCATACTAAACCTCTCCAACACTTTTCTCACATAATTCTTTTGGGACGACCACAGCTTCCCCGCTGACCTATCCTTGCGAATCTCAATTCCAACTATTTTATTCGCAGCACCTAAATCCTTCATATCAAACTCTTTTTTCAACAATGCCTTCAACATGTTGACTTCATCCATACTTTTCGCAGCAATAAACATATCATCCATATAAAGTAACAGAAAAATATGAGAATCATCCTCAAGACTCTTAACATAAACGCAACAATCATACTCACATCTTGTGAACTTAATTCGGATCATAAATGAATCAAACTTCTTATACCATTGTCTTGGAGACTATATTAGCCCATATAATGATTTCTTCAACCTACAAAACACTGTGCTCAGTCTCCGGCTGCTTCAACCCCTCAAGCTTTCAAGCAGCTCCATGTATATAACCTCCTCCAAATCATCATGGAGAAAAGCTGTCTTCACATCGAGCTGCTCTAACTCTAGATCATAGCTAGCCACTAATGCCAATATAATCCTGATTGAAGTATGCCTAACTACCGGAGAAAATACTTCATCGTAGTCAATCCCATTCATCTGTATATATCCTTTTGCCACTAACCGAGCCTTGAACCATTTTTTTTTCCTTTTTTGATACAGCTTTTTTTTTTGTATACCCATTTGCACCTCACTGGTTTCATTCTCTCAGGCAATTCTTTCAATTCTCAAGTCTTGTTCTTATTCAAAATTTCATCTCTTCCACCATGGCTTCCATCCATCTGTCCTTTTCAGGACTAGTAATAGCCTCATGAAAAGGAGACGGATCCCCACTAGTGGTAGAGAGTGCATATGCAACCATATCATCAAACCTGTACCTTTTCTGTGGTTTGATAGTGCGTATGGGTCTCCTTGCGGCTATGCTCTCCGTTACGCTTCGTTTCGTTCCGCTCCACACTAGCCTTTTTTAGTTGTCTCTGATTATGAACCATAAGTCCCAATAGAGAGACACAAATTCAAACGTAAGTACGTGTTTAAATAATAACAAGATTTAAGATTCATTTTGGAACATACAAGTATGAAATTAATGCTTAAGAAATGACAAATTATTAGCAACTTGTTTGTGCAAGTAAATCAGTGTCAGAGATCAGTAATCACTCTTTTTCATGTTTGGTCCTCGAAAAGGAAGATAGGAAGACTATTCTTTTTAGCAGCCACCTCACGGGAATTGGGATAATAAATCTTTTTTTAAGACCCCTTGCCATTTTGGGATGTTCCACGAATTTCTGATAATTAGGTGAGATAGTGAGTTAATTACCATTAGAAATTATAATAATCCGTCACATTAATCCTAAGTACGTATATAATAATAAAAATCCTTAAAAAGAACTCATGAAAAAGTGACAATAGAATTTAACAACCTCAAGCACTATATTATATTATATTATTTTTAAAAAATAATACCAGTGGTCTCAATTTTTTTTGTCTAAATTCAAATGTCGCGTATTCATTTTACATTAATTAATAACATTTTTTATAATTGATATACCGTAAAATATTATTAAAAAATTCAATATTACACCATTTGACACTATCAAACAAATATCATGTTCTCATTGGCAAATAATGTCCCTTTTTGTCTTTTTGGGTACAAATAAACTGTGACAATTTAAAAACCAGCCAAACGTCTGTTACCCCACCCACAAAATCCCCAAAGGTCAAAGAACATGTATGTATGTAGCCTTCCGTTTTGTTTTCTTACCGTTGAATGTGACACACCCACAATCCCCCCTGTTATAAAATTCAAAAGGTCTCAACGGCTATTATTACATAAACCCCCAATTCAAAGAACCAAAAACCCTCTCCCATTTTTTCCCTCATCTCTCACTCAAAGTAACCCTAAACAAAACAGGTCATCCATGGAATCAGTTACACCTCCTCCCTATCATCGATCCGATCCCAAAAGCAGAACTCGCCTTTCTCGAATCAACCCATTCTCTGGTGAAGACTCGCCTAATCTTTCTCTTGAATTAGTAGTCCCTTCGATTCCATCACCTTCAAATACCCTCTCTCCAAGGCCTCATAAAATTCACGAACTTCTACTCCTTTCTCTTTCCCCTACCGAGCCAAAGGGGTCCCGAAGGCGATACAAGACGAGGAATTCTGCTCTCGCTTCGCCAAAAAATAATCCAAGGTCACGGAGACATTTTGAACATGAGATTCGTGAAGAGAGAGATTTAGGCCTCTTGGAAGAAATGGGTAAGCCTAGAAAAAGGCGAAATGGTGGTCGGTCTAAGAATGAGAAACTCGATTCGGTAACTTCAATTCCGTCTCCAAGTATGTCTCAGTTTCATTCAATTGTTTACCCTTTTTTTTTTTTGCAAGTGTTCTTTATTGATATGGTATGATTGATTGTTATTTGTGGACTTAGAAGCGAATGAGGGTGCTGGGTGTAATCTAGATCGAATTGGGCAGCTGATGACTGATCTGATTATGTGGAATGATGTCGCAAAATCAAGCCTCTGGTTTGGCTTTGGATCACTCTGTTTCGTATCTTCTTGTTTTGCAAGTGGAGTAAGCTTTAGGTAAAGTTGAATATTAATCTCACTCCAGTTCTTCTCATTTTAGTTTTAGTGTCACTTCTGAGGTATCCGAAAACCTATCCAAATTATATTTACAGCGCTTTCTCCATGATATCTCAATTGGGCCTTCTGGTTTTAGGAGTTGCATTCTTCTCAAATTCAGTCGGTCAAAGGTAGAAAGAACCCTTGTTTTTATGGTATCTTCCTGAATTTCAAACAGTAGTGTATGTGTGATAATTGGCTAAGATATGGCTGATTTACAGGGATAAAACCGAAAGGCGTGACATTAAACTTAAGGAAGACGGCATTCTGAAAGCAGCTAGGGTAATACTTGCAGCTGCAAATCTTGCCATTTGTAAAACGGGGGAACTATTTTCAGGGGGATCCATCCACAACCCTCAAAGTATGTTGCATGTTCTTATAATGTTCTCAAATTGATGGAATTGACTGCTCCAACTGACATATATTATAATGGTTATTAGGTAGCACCATTTTTACTTCTAGGAGCAGGGTATGGACATCTAATAAACCTTTGGAACCTTTGTGCACTTGGTAAGAAAACTGCTTTATTTTCACCGACCATTTGTTTAAAAATTTGTCATTGCTTTGCTTTTTTATGTTAAAAGATGGTAACTGATAATCATTAATATGACCTGTCAGGGTTTTTTCTAAGCTTTACCTGTCCTAAACTATACTGCTCTTACTCTATTCAGATAAATGGAAAAGGTATGTATAAAAGCCGGCCTCTCCCTGTGTAACATCTGCATTAGCCCTGTATGTATACCTCACTCGTCGTGCCTTTGATGAAACAGTCAAGTTCTTGAGATGTCGGGTGTTGGAAGCATGGAAAGCTTGCTCTCACAAGAAGATTGTTGCAGCATCAGCAGTCACAGCCTTCTGGAATATGACTTCCATAAAAACACGCATTTTCGCAGGTAAATGGACAAAGATTATATTTATTTACTCACATATTTTCTTGACTTGGAAAATAAACTGGACAAAAATTACAATGCAGAATATTGCAAATAGAATTCAAAGCTAAACTACTACTGCTTCCATGAAATTGCCAATTTGTGTTGGTGGGGCCCGGACATGATTTTGAGTGAAAAGTAAAAATGATTGTGTGCACATACAAGAATTAGAACCTTTGACTAATTTAAACTAAAAGAAAAAGAAAAAAAGAAAAAAAGAAAAGATTAAAATTTAAATTTAAATTAGGGACAGATGTATGTACTCCTCTAACTATATTCTTGTTTCTCTCTCTCTCTCTCTCTCTCGATTCCATGCAGCATTTATATCTCTGGTTATAATTCGATACCATAGACAGTATTCAGAATCAAAAGAGGAAGAAAAGGAAACAGAACAAGAGCAGCAACAGGCGTTGGTTTTGGTAGAAAGTGGATCACAGAAGTAAAACTAACATACATCTTTAGACACAGCCCCATTCCATTTCCATGTTCAGCAGTAAAAGCTGTGTATTTGTTTGCATGTATAATAAGTATACATGAAGTGGGGGAATCCTGGGTGGGCGGCTATGCAATCAATTAATATTTAAAATAAATATATTTGCACAAATTCTTCACATTTACTAATTCAAGTTTTTATACAAGTATAATACCAAAATTTTGAAGGTATGGAGTGAAAATCAGTTTACATGTCAAATTTCTTATTTTCGTTTATGCCATAGTAATTTATTATTAGTTTTGAAATTGTTATTCAACATAATTGTCATGTAAAAATAGAGAAAATAGAAACAACATATAGAAGAAGAGTAAAAAATCTAGTTAGATTATTAGATTATTTTTGCAATTATTATATTATTATTATTTATGCGTAAATCTTATCTAAATTTCTAATATGCAATTATTTTGATTATAATGGTTAGACAGGAATTTGTTCACAAATAACACACTAGTTGCTAAAACCAGATTCACAGGAAGGATTGGATAAATTGTAGTGGGTGGTAATTTATAGAATTAGAAACTAATTAGTAACTTTAGTCGGTTAAAGAATTAGGGGAAAAAAGTACACAAAGATTAGTAAACATTACTAATCACTTGTGTTTTTGGTAAAAAAAAATTGAACACCATTACTTGTTTTTTTAAAAATAAACTCCTATCATCATTTCACCAAAAAAGTTTTATTAATTGTTTTTCTAGTCAATTTATAAAAGTTTAAAATTCAAATCAGCTACAACTTTATTTAGTTTTAAGTAACACAACAATTTATATTATAAACGATTTAAAAAATATTATAAATTATAGAAAGAATTATTTTGAGAATTAAAACACATTTATATTATGATTTAAATTTTAAAAATTGAAAAAGAAATAGACTTGAAATGAAATGGGAGTCTTTTTTGTAGGCGGCACAGAGAATGAGTATAAATATAAACACAAAATACGAACTGTAAAACCCCTACAATCTTTGGAATTTTGTGTTTACTAATTAAGCGATGGCAACAACGGCTGCCGCGGCGAAGACGGCAACAGCGGGGATAGGAGAAGAGGAAGCCGGTGTTCATGAAGGTGAATAACCTGAAGCCCGGAACTAATGGACACACCCTGACGGTGAAGGTCGTGAGCTCAAAGCCCGCGTAGTTCAGAAGGACCGTCGACCACTAAGAACCTCCGCCCGCAACGAGTGTATCGTAGGCGATGAGACCGGTACCATCGTCTTTCAGTGCTCGTGATATAAGCAAAGGTATATTTTCAGTGTTACAAATGTATGTATACAGTATATAGGCTAATTTATTTATGTGTGTGACCTTTGAAAAGGGTAAGAAGAAAAATTGTTAATGGTCAATTGGTCAGTTTAATTTCTGAATGACAAACTTTAAGGTGGTTGTAACCTCATAATGGGAGGAAAAGGGCCAAAATTTGTTATCCTTTTTCTTTTAAAGTTTAATAACAGCTATTATTAAAAATCCTGGCTTTAATTGTGGAAGGTAAGATCTTATGTTCATTTGTAACTTTGGGATTTCACTCACACCACACTCTGCAAAAGGACCGTAGCTAGCTTAATATTTTGACGTCAACCGTTTCAATACCCCTAAAGCTAACGATAGACCCATTAGACAAATAAACTATTTCAATCTTTGTTCCAAAGATACTATTGTTTGTACCTTTGTTTCTTGAAGCTCATCAAAATATTCCTAAACCGCTTTGCCAACTTTCTTTTAACCTTCCCATTCAATCGTCTTGTCAGCCTTGTTTTACTCTTTTGTTGCCAACGGATAAGTTTTGTCTTACCATCGCATGAATCACCCATGCACTACGATTCCATATATTCTTCTTGCCATAAATCATTCTTTCATCATCCAAAATTTGTTAGTGTTTTGAGAGCCCTTTCAAACTTCTGCGAGAGTGTGATCTAATTGTGTGCAAGGATCACACACTTATAGGATGAACATGAAGAACGAAACGCAAAACAAGCAATTTTGGATGATGTGAGCAAAGGCATCCAGAAATAGAATCAACTTACTATACTTAAAATAAATGGTGAATGCCTTTGTTTTTGTCACCCAAACTCAATTTTGATCATGTGCTCTCTCTATCTACATCTTGTGTATCCATAAGGACCCCAATGACTCATTTTATCGGTGAAAATCCCAAATCCATGACGGAGTATATGGTAACTAAAACCTTAATGAATTTAGGAAATCCAAATACTTGATGGAAAAGGATTGGAATCACATTACAACACTTTGATTGTTTGACACAATTGCTGATTCTATTAATAATCTAAACTAACGAGAACATTATTACCCTCGAAAATGCCATGCATATGAGTTCTCTAGGTTGATGGCTTCTTTTGCTGAGTAGTTAATGTGCCTTCATGTTTGTTATTTGATATTTGATGATAGATTCTTCTTCTTAAATTCTTTCTGATGCATGCCACGACGGTAAAAAATAGTACATACTAAAGTTCTCCAGCTTTCTAGGCCGTTTGAAGCATTTTTGTGAATGCCCTGCTTCTACTTACAGTAGAAAATTTTGAATTTGGTGCCTCAAATATTGTTATAAATCTTTTTGGTCGTTGCTGGCTGTTGTTTTGTGCAGTTGATTTGTATGACGATTATTGACGTGTTGAGGTTACAGAAGCAGCTAGCTAAATTTGTCGTCAAAGAGGATAACAATATTTCGGTGGTGAATGGTGTAGGGGGAGGTTTAATTCGGGTTTTACCTTTGGATTCATTTACACATCCATCCATACCTGTCGTAAAGGCTGGCGACTACCTGTATTCTTAATAAACTATTCCTATTTTATCTATTGTTTTTTCTTAAAGCTCTTCTAGTCTCCCAGCAGGTGCTAGAGCCTGTTATGGTTGCTAATGAACTAGCTAGCTGTTCACAGATAGTGCGGTATTTGTCCAAGTTGAATGCTAGTGTGTTGGTTAAAGTAATCATGGTTTGCCATGTCTTCTATGTTTCTAATAATTAGTGTCAGTTATATGACCACAGCCCTTAATTTTTGAGCTTTCAAGTTTTCTTATTCCCACAGTCAATACATACAGACCGACCCACCCACAGTATCTTGTCTTGAGCTTCACATCATTTCAGTTTTTAATTCCCTTTTGTTGTGTTTTCAAATAAAAGGTTACTCATCATTTCTTGACTAATAATATTGGTGGTGCTATCCGACGGGTATCAGAAAATGTTTGCCAGATTCAGGCGTTATAGGATCTGGACTGTATCAAAATGGGTGCTCCATTTTGTCCCGGCCTTTTTTAAAATTCAAATATTAAAAAGCCTTAATAAAATATCCATGTTGTGCTTCCCTTTCTTTTTTTTTTTTTCTTTTTTGGTTCAAGGACAGTATCGCATAAGCTCCGAGAATCAGTTAAAATATCATGTTATATTATTAACTATAAGATTAAAAATATACTCCTCCAGGAAAAGAGAGCTAATAACATCGAATAAAATAGGTCAAATGGATGTTAATTTAATCACATTCATATGCTATACAGCTCTTTCACATCTTAAGTGAACCATTATTTATAATCTATTTATTTTTTGAAATAAGTCTACGCGAAACAAGATTTAATTGATATTTGTCATAGAATATGAATAAAATTAATCATCAATATACTTAATAAATAAAAATAATTAATCTCTAAATTATTATTAATTATTGATTGGTAATACTATACATATAAAGTACTCAGCAAACTATATATATATAATCTAGGGACACTGATATGAAATTCAACTTAAACGTATATACCCTCTGTCTCAGTTTTAAAATTAAAAATACATTTCTAAAATAATGACTTCTAATAAAAAAAAATTTATTTTTCAAATACATTAATAATATTTGTTAAAAATATATTTATAATTTATAATTTAAAATTCAAAATATATAGTTAATTTTGACAATAAATTTAAATAAAAATATATATCTAAAATTGGAGAAAGGAAGTAGATTTTACTTTGAAAACTAAACCCGAGGTAGTGAATATCGTTTTCTTCTTTTCATGCCAGTGGGCCCCGAGCAGAAAATCCTTTAATTTGTCAATTTGAATATCTGAATCGGATGCTTAGCACACCAGTTTGGTTTGTTTGTTTGTTAAATAAGTACTCCCTCGGTTAATTAATATAAGACGTTTTAAAGGTGTGCATAAATATTTAAAAGATAATTATAAAATATTAATTATTTATATTGTCCTTGTATTAAAAAAAAAAGATTATTTATTGGGTAGAGAATAGTAAGAGAATCAAAATTATATTTAATTCTTTGGGTAATATTGAAAACTAAGTAATTAATATTACTTAAAATTTTCAAACTTATATTAAGAGACAAAAATATTCTTCTAAAACGACTTATATTAAATAACGGAGAAAGTATTTGATAGCGTTATTGAAGAACCGCCACATACATGCTGATTTATCCTACCAAACCATAAAGTAGAAAATAAAATTTTGTAAAGATAATTATTATTTTTACAAATAAAAATTGATATTTTCATATGGTCTCTTTCAAATAGGCGTGTGAGAGTGAATTATTTATGTGAGAGTGATCATCTTATAAAATTATCATTTTTATTTATAAAATATCAATTTTCTTTTATAAAAGGGGCTATTATAATTAAACAAATGCAGGATATAACATATTCCGCATGTTAGAGCTGAAACATGTAGAAACCAAGAAAAAGAAGGATGCAGTACTGGAATCATAACATGTATGTATGATGAGCAGGGATACATACATGAATGAATACTACTTAGATATACATTCCAAACCACCACCACCACCACAACAGTAATAATTAAATAAAATAATTACATAATAATAATTTACATGGTATCACATCTTCCTCCGGAAATTATCAAGAAGCAAAGATTCATAATTACTCGAATAAATATACACGGACAGTAAAATTGGACACGAAAATTGGATAGGTAGAACAAAATGAATTTGTTATCGCGAATAAATTAATTATAGAATTAATTTGTTCGCAGGAACAAATCCATTTTATTCTATCTGTTCAATTTTCATATCCGTGTAGAAGGACTCTAATTACAACCCCACTGAAAAACCTAGCTTGTAGAGTAACAACAAAACTTACATAACAGCAAATTAAAAATGGAGAGAACGACTCAACAAATAGATACAAAAAGAGACAAATCCTAGAACATAATAATAATAATAATACAGCTAACTAATTAAGGCTAGAATTGTGATGGAGTACAGTCCATATATACATTATATATATATATATATATATATATATAGAGAGAGAGAGAGAGAGAGAGAGGTGAAATGGATTCCTTCCCAAAAGTCAGCACCTAACTTCCTTCCTTTTGTCCTGTCTTCCTCACAACATGTAATTGTCCCGGTTGATGGGGTTGTTGAAGGATGAAGACCCAACAGATGTGGAAACATGAGTCCCCTCCATACCACCAGTGACCCCCAACACACCTCCTCTAGAGCTTTGAAGAAACCCAAGTTGAGTACTGCCATGACTAGTAGTACTGTTATTCATTGAAACCATGTATTGCTGCTCTTGAAACTGTTGGAGCTGTACAAAATTAATCCCAGCCCCAGCCCCAGGAACCATGACTGCATTAGGGTCCACAATTTGTTGACTTGTCCCGAGCCCAAAGTTGACGTTTGCTCTACTAGGGTAATGACCACCTGATGCAAATGGAGTACTGGCTGGACCTCCGGTGAACTGTTGAACCATGGCTCGGAAGTTTGCGGTGTCCGTATTAAGAAGGGTTGTCGGGGTTCGCCTAGAAGCCCTGGATCTCTTCCGGACAGGCTTTGACACGCGACCAGCTTCCGGGATCAAGCCACTACTAGCAGAAGTTGATCTAGTACTGGTGGTAGCATCGGTAGTGGCCGGCTTCGTCTGGGCTTGTCCGGAAAGGTTACGCTGGTAAAGTTGAACCCATTCACTGTTGGGACTCGACATGGTTTCACTTCTCATATAGGCTAGCTATAGCTATAGCTAGCTCTAGTTTGATGTGTCTTGGTGATTCTTTGCAAAGGATGAATTAAAGAATAGAAGCATAGAAAACTATATATGGTATGCAGATCGATGTTGCAAGTTTGGTCAAAGATAAAGACTTTTCAGAAAGAATAGACACGTGCTAGCTGGGGTACGTGATTTTTTTTAATTAGGCGGAATACATAATTTGGCCTATTGTGGGTGTTCTCAAAGCGGCCTTGAAGACATATATAATGATATATATATATATATATATATATAGTAGGAGGCTGAATGTTAACGTTAGTTCCTGGAAGCAGCAAGCAAATTAAAGATGATGACAGGAAAGGAACGGAGGAACTTGGTGATGGTGATAGTGGTAGGTGACTTGGATGTTTGACTTTTTCTTATGCATTAGGTCTTGTTCCGTAGGAAGCAACCAACACAATCTTAATTACCTTTTTGACACCTAAAACTTTCATCCCTCTCCTCTCTTAACCAATATTTAAAGATGGATCAATAAATAAATGGAGATTAATTGGAAGGGTTATATTGGCAAGCAACAGTAGTCGACCGAAATCTTATCTTGGTTGGACCCATCGGCGGTGAAAAGACTGAAAGCCCTCATCATCTCTTTCTTTTCGGCAAAACTATGCTTTTGATCATTAAAATTGACACGTATTATTGAATATCTAATTGAATTTTTAATTTTTTAAATTATTTAACTGAATTAATTATTATTTTTAAATTAAATTATTCCGTTAAAAAAATTTGACAGACCGTTAAAATTTAATCTACATGACTCTGATCTGGACATAAAAAACAAAAAAAAATGACATAAAAAATAAAAAATAACATAAAAAAATCAAAAATATTGCTTATGTGACAAAAAAAAACTTGAAAATAAAAATAAAAAACAAATTCAAAATTTTCGTCTTCCCCAAATTTTTCTTTTTATCAAAATTTCATCTTCTCCAAATTTTCATCAAACACTAAAATTGTTCTCTCCTTCCGAATCAAATTCAATTTCTGTTTCAATTTCTTTCCCAAATCTTCCCTTTTATCAAAATCTTTCCCAAATTGTTTCTTCCAAACAGCCCCTCTCTCCGCCGGAATATGCCGATAAAGAACATATCTAAAAAAACGGTTTTAAATTAAATTACATATCTGGAAAAATGAAAGAATCTGGACAAATAGAAGAACAGATCTAAAAAAACGGAAGAAGGGACAAATTAAATTAATTTTTTGGAAGAAATTGAAACAGAAATCGTCTTCTCTGTCATGAATGTTGGCACCAAACGATTCACATACCAATGGAAACAAATACACATAACAATGTCTAAGACAAGAATACACCAAACGATTCACATACCAATGGAGAGCAAATTTTAAAAACCTAAAAGCAAGTACAAGTTGAACTCAAACTCAAGAAAGGAACTTACAAATTTAGAATAAAGAAGAAACTGTTTTGCGTAACAGGAAACGAATTTCATAGCCCTAATAAACAATTCCAACTTGAAATCCTTCAGAATTGATATTTCGCCACTGTCATCGGTCGGGAGATGCTGAGAGTCTGAGAGAACCTTCTCAAAAGTAGGGAGTGAGGGGAGTGTAATCCAGCACAAGGCTCTGATAATTGGTGTTGATTGAAGCAAACCCACGTTTTGGATCGGAAAGTATGACTGTTCCGGCGAGGAATACGGCCGGTGTGTCATGGGCGAAGGATATTAGACAACTTGCAGCTTTTGGTCGGAGCTTGGAGGTCCAGTTTTTGAAGACGATGAAGTGTGCAGTGAGATAAATTATGAAATAGATTTCAAAGAATAGAGGGAGATTTGGGATTGAAGGAATTAAGGTTTCCATCAGAAACCCAAATTCAGAGGGGAGATATTGAATTGTAATTGATGAATATGGTGATGAAGAAGAGTATGTATCGAAGATGTGGGTATAGATCTAGATTGAAGATTTTTGTGAGATTTGCAAGATTTTTTTGGACAGTTCCGGTGAAATGATTTGATTAACTTAAATGAGTTTGAGTTGAGTTAAATAAGTAAACTCATATAAAAAAAATTAAATAAAGAAGATGGTTAGATTTATTTTTGTAAAAATTTATTTTGATTTTTTTGTTTTTATTTTTCATGTTATTTTCTTTTCTTTTTTCTTTTTTTTTACGTCTACATCAGCACCACGTAAATAAAAAATTAACATCTGTTTATTTTTTTTAACGGAATAATCCAATTTAAAAATAAAAATTAGTTCAGTTAGTTAATTTGACAAATTAAAAGTTCAATCAGGTATTCAATAATACGTGTTAATTTTGGTAACCAAAAGCATAGTTTTGCCCTTTCTTTTCTTATTTTTAATACCTAAATTTTGATCGATCAGGGACCAGAACCTTGGAGTTATTCCACAATCAACGGATGCCCTTTTTCTTTGAATGTTGCTCTCTAACCCCAATGTTTGTGATTATTTTTAATTGGAAATGTTTTAGGTTTTTAAAACGAAACCTCTATTTGTTCTTTTTTATTTTGAAAATAATGAAAACTTTAATTGAAAACAAAGACTACGAATGTCAAAAAAAAGAAATAAGAAAATAGACCTTTCTTCTAAACTTGAAGCACAAATGCTTTCCATAAAATTTTCTCCTAATGTAATGCTATGAAAAGTCACTGCACAAAAAGCAGACGATCTCATCACACAAACCACATCCCCCATCACACGATCAACAGATAGCTAAGCTTATCAGAAAGATAGATAAGAAATAAAATATACAATAAGTACACAATGCTTCACATGGTCTATGAATATGAGGGCAAAAATGCAGCCATATAGCATATACACAAAATACCATCAAGACTCGAGAGAGAAGAATATAGTTTTAGGTGAAATAACATCATCGGTAAGAGGACCAAGAAAAAGTCATAATGGCTCAATGAATAACCACAAGTAATATGCGACAAAAAATGTAGCCATGTAGGCTATACCAGTAAAAAGTGAAGAGTATACATTCATCTCTCATGGCTTTAGAATTTTATTGAAATCAAATTATGGATAAGAGGAACAAGAAAACTTCAGAAAAAAGGCATCTCAATGAATACTTCTGGTTAATTCATCACCCGCCTAAGAGAAGAGAAGCATGGAGTTTTGAACAAAAGCTTCGCCGAGTCTCTTGAGGAGTCATCATACATCGTCATTGCAAGCTGATTGATATGCGAGAAATCAGTATGATGTTTTGACAATCTTATTACAATTAATAGCAATTTACTAATACAAATAGAACCACATCCAATATATCAAAAGCACATTGTGCATCAGTTGTCAGATAAACAAATCTATATTTGCAAGTCTTGGAAGTAACATAACAGGATTAGTAAATCATCTAACTTATGAAGCTCAGGAGAACATCTTAGCTACTCTGCAGCTCATTCAGAGTCTCCTTTTGTTGGCACAGCTTAGAATGTAGTTTGTACATAAAATTCTTGAATCCTCTGAATATTCATCACACATCATCATTGCAAGCTGATTGCATAAAGATAATAATTAATAAGTACGTTTAACTATGATAACTATAACCAACATAAGATGTCAAGAATTAGCCATGTACAATTTTTATCTTTCCAAAATTCTGGCCCAGTACAACCAATACAAGGGGAAGAACATGGCAAAAACGATGTCAATTTGTCCACTTTTAACAAAAACAACCAAAGCTGCAAACGGATTCCAAGGTATGCAAAAATATCGGAATGTACAATCAAAGTATACAAACTACACAAAAACATTCAACAAAGGAGAGCATCATATAAACCACTGGATCCTTTAACAAGTTTTACAAAAGAGTAATTGTATATCAAAACTATCAATCCGCACAGAATTCATGTTTGTTTCATTATTAATCTTGAAACATTCCAACAAGCCTATACTATTGAAACATTAAAACATAAACAAAGCCAAGTCCGTAGTTGCATCTCCATCTTCATCTAGTCTTGTCAATGCCTACAACAGGAAAACATTGAAGCATGTGCTACTTTATTAAAACAATAGGAAAGAGAGAATGAAAACCGACTTACTTTTCAGGCAGTAAAGGGAAGAAAAAAAACAGTTTTCAATAGGGCATCATCATATGATACTAGACCATTTTTAGGCCCAGTAAGTGCCCCGTCCAGGTAAAGGGGGAGAAAGAGAAAAGAAGAAGTGGTAATTAACAAAAGAGATATTATGATAGTATTGTTTATTTCGTTGAACCTAACATCTATGTTTCCCTGAAATTAAAAAGCTTCGACGTGTGAAGAGGAGATCCCAAATTCCGTTACATTTCTAATGGTTTTTAAGCTATTATCCAGTAAATTCTTAACTTACCAGATACTTGAAAGGAGTAACAAGACATCAAGGAAGGTCCTACAAAGTTTTGCTAGATACCTAAATCAAGAGAAAATCCATATAGGTTAGGCAACCTATTTAGCGAAAACTTCAGTTTTGAAATTACAGGAAAGTGTACAAGTAAACAGGATATAAGAGAAAATCCCTAATCCCTCTGAAGTTTAATGGGATAAAACTTCATGAGATGAAACTATTAAAACACTCTTACTTTAATACAATTTAGTAAGGCATCTTCCAGCTAATAGTGCTTTATGTTTGCAGGGGAAAAAAATAGTATAAGCTATCAGGGAGGTAGTTTAGGTGTGAAGGCAAGAATACAATAACCAGTCACTCCTGGTAATGATAATCAAGGACAAGATGTACAATGATACTGTCCACACATACCCCATGAGTCTTAAAGTGTAACTGGAAAGTCACTTAAATTGATACATCCGTTTAAATTTTATTGAACACTAAGCAAAATTAAACCCGGGCAACTAAGTAATGATTATTGTACTGCCATGAGATGAAAATACCTTGAATCCTATGTAGTCTATTAAGAAGTATTTCGACGATAAAAAAATTGGTAAATTCTTTAGATTTTCTGCAAGAGAGCTTTCACTTTCTTTTTCTCTTATATTTATTTTCTGATTTAAGTATGTCTGAGCGAGTTATTGAAATATAGATGGAAGGGCACCACCTCGCCAAGTCGCAGAGTCCTAGAAACTTTTTATACCAGCCATTACAAATTACTAGAATACAACAAGCTAATAAATAAAAAACTTATGTGGATTGAAAAATGTAGTTATACTCCCCCACATTATCAATCACTTGTATTTTGAATTTCTAATATTATAATACAGCAGTAGCCAAGCACTTGAAAAAAAGAAGAAAAAAGAAGAAGATAGAAATGCAATAAAACTAAATTCCCTGCATTTGCATCTTAAATAGGCTATTCCAATTCTTTAACACGTAACATCACTTGAACCATACATACACAAACATCAATTTTTTTAAAAAAAGCATACACGTCAATTTTTAAAGCTAAAAAAACTGATAAAATTTAACAATAAATGCAGGTATAATTATTGAAGCCCAAGTAAATGAATAATGCTATGGCTTAGCAACAAAATTGATTAGTCCTACATTTCAGATTATGAACAATAGATTATCAATTCAAAATAACTTCATAGACTTGAATCAAAAAAGACAAAATTGAAGCGAAACCTACCTTCAGGAAGCCAACCGTAACCACGGCGAGAGAGAGTGAGCATCGAAGTCATTAACGCGGAAGCAGTCAGCCGTGTGGAACGGTTGCATCGAGCTCATTTCAGCAGGACAGCTTCAAAAGAAAATGTATAACAGTATATATACATAATTGCATATTTGGATTTGGGTATAGGTATGTGTATTAAAGTGTAAATACCTGAAGATACGATGTGAGAGAGGCTTTCTGGTGGACATCCGAAAATGAGATCGAGGGGCTTTGGCTCCGGAACCTATCTTGGCGGCACCGTTACGGACCGAGGCTGCTCGAAAAACGGATCTAGCAGCGACGGACATTTTGATGAGCGTGAAAATGCTAGAAATTTGAGAAAACAGTTTTGAGTGATAGGGGTTTTCAGCGTTTGAAGATAAGCTAAAACCCTAGCCCTAGATAGGGAATAATTGACCCCCAAAAAAATGAAAAAAATGGGTAGCCTCTGGGAAGTGTTTGGGAAGGGAGAACTATAACTTACTATCCAAATTAAGGGCACGTCCTATTCCATGCTTAATATAAGTGATGCTATCACAAACTAAGAAAGTAATCTTCCTTTTGGTTCAGTGGTTAGTCTGTTTATCAACCCTATGAAGGCTATGATTATAATTGTTGGTTGGAGCCCTATGTCCTATTCAAGTAGAGGGTTGATACAGTGACAAATTTATTTTTACAAAACATAATTAGTAATGATTCACCATTTGGACATGGTGATAACAAGAAGCCATAACCAGTCACGTCATCTTCTAACTTTTTATATAAAAAAAATTATATCAACTAATATAAATTACAATAAATAATATCTTTACAACAATCATCATAGTATATCAATTAATATTAATAAAATCATGTCAATTTTAAATTTAAAAATGTTTTAAATTAATTTTAAAAAATTAATAATGATCTTATTATATTTAGAAAATGGAGGAATAAAATCATTTTTTTTAAAAAATCATAGTACAAGACAAGAAACCAAATAAAATAGCATAAGGTGGGCAATAGAAGCACTGGAGTAATATATTTTTTTAAAAAAATTCACAGTACAAGACGAGAAGAAACCAAATAAAATAGCATAAGTTGGGCAATAGAAGCACGGACAACAAAAAGGGCCCATGCAAATTGTGGGTTTTATAAAGAAAGAGTAATGAAAACTCATCCTAGCAAGATAACTTCTCTTGGAAATGGTAGATATTAAAATTTATATTTCCACCGTAAGGGGAGAAAAAAGGGTAGAAAACATACGAAACACAATGACGCATAAAATTCAATGAATAACATGGCATTCTATAAATAAATAAAAGCTAGGGCCTAGGGCTGTACACCCTCACTATATAGTCGTTATAAGTTGGTTTGGGCAGGCTCGCTGACCCACGGCCTATTGGATGTTAAAAGTTACAAAAGGTTAGACTTGATCTGTAATCAAAAACTAGTTATCCTCTTTGTAGTCCGGATTCTCTTTCAAGATGACAAAGCCTTCTAAAATGGGCGAGAGGGGTATATACCTGCCACAAACCGCTAATATGTCAGAAACAAGATGCAACTTTAAGCAACAAGAAACAAGCAAGATTTATTTTGTCATGGGGGAAATTTTAGTACTTTTCTGTTGCAAGTTCAGCTCTATCGCCAGCTGCCAAAAGAACAGGGGTTGAATGGGTCTGGAAACCAGTGATGGTCTTGGGTCGACCTGCCTGGCCCACAACATCAACAGCTTGGCCCACCCGAACAGGAACCGACAGAGGTTTTAGATTTTCATCCACGGTCAACAGCATTCTTGGCTGATAAATTAGACACAGACGACAGATTAAACAACTGGAAAGAGGGGCCTAAATGAACAAACAATAGTAAACATGAGAAGCTGTTTCAGACCGATAACTCACCTGCATTGCCAAAACAAGGAAGTAAAGAACATAATGATATTTTCCCAGAATGATGGCTTTCATATCAAGACAAATGTGCAGTAAAGTTACAATACCAGCCAGTGCTGTCCTGGAGAGAAGCAAGGAAAAAGGTGGCAAAATTATACAAGCAGCATAATCAATTTGCTATCCCTTCTCAACAGCTAAGATATATAATGTCTAATGTTCTGATTATTCTTGAAAGTTCAAATCATACTCGATCAAAATAATGCCTATTTTATGTGCTATCCCTTCTGAACACACAGACAAAGAAATTATTTACAAAAAGACAAGTAAAATAATATGAATCAGAGCATGAGCCTCAAATCGTGATCCATATATCTGTTGACACCCATAGAATGCCCGGAAAAAAAAAAAACCACCTCCCATAAGCTGGACTGATTTTGTTCCAAAAATTGCCCACTCTCAAGTCAACTCAATACGAGCTGTAGAAGAACTAGGTAGAATCAGATGCATAGATACTCCCCAACCACCATCTCTATCTAAATCATATCCTTTCTTACTACAAGCTTAGAAAAGTTACTGTAGAACACACTGATGCTTCTTTTGCATATAACTTGACGCTCCGGGACTTTCAAGCTTGTTTGCTATTGTTTTTGGACATTCCATGGATAAAAGAACCGTTATAAATCAAGTCTCAAAGGCAAAATCCAACTTAAGTGAACCAGTTAAACTAAATTTTATATTATATCCTTAGGGTCAAAGTAACTTTGTTAAAATATATACATACGAGGATAATAAGGACCGTTCGGAGTGATATGGAGCAAGAGTCAACAATCCCTTCCCATGTGAACAAGACCTTGAGCAATTCGCACCTGAACAAGACATAATTACAAATTGTTATATTTCCACAAGAAAGTTCTACCCTAAGAAAGAAATACAGGAAGTGTGCATGAAGATCAGAACATGTATCTCGGTGCGCTCATAAGGAAGACTTACACAGAAGAGAAGGCTGGCTTCTTTGTAGTAATAACTTGAAAGATTCCGAAGAATGCCAGCTAGTCTAGCATTATTGGTGCCTGCACCTATCAACCCCAAGGAGATGATAGCAGCCTGTAGATCAAAAAAATGTTTCTGGCTTTCAGATAGAAGTAGTAGTATTAGAACTCTTAGCAGTAACAAAAACAACAAAAATGTACCGTCTTTTTTTCTGTTTTTTCTTCCTTTTTTTTTGGTAGAAGTAACAACAATTAATGTTAAACTGTCCTATCACAGTACCATTGCTACTTCTGTATCTGTGTCATGACTAAGTCGACTTAGTGTGTCCGTAACGTTGACCTGGACAAAACACAAAGTTAACAAGCGAGTCAGCCATGCATATTAATCGAAGCTCGCAAGTCAAACTCAATTCCCTGATCTCTCGAATACTCTCTCTAGCCTAACACCAATGCATGGTACCTTGGGGTTTGAAATGCAAAGGAGACCAAGAGCTAATGGAACTGCCCTTCTGATATTCTGCTCTCCATACTGTAAAAGATGCTCTAATGAGCGAATCGCCATTTCAAGGCCCAGCTCTTCTGCCATAGATACCATCGCAATTCCAAGTACTGCTGGTCCCTGGTAGGTTTCACCTTTTTCAAGATGTTGCGCACACTGACCGAGGAAGTGTTGGACCTATGACAGAAAAACAGTTAGAATTTCATGTAGTTATAGGGAAAACTAGCAGTTTAACTAACCAACAAAATTATACACCTTCAGAACATTCCCGGTTCCAGTATAGGCACAAGAAAGCAGGGTCATGTCACAGTATTTTCTAATTCTTTCATTGAACGTCTTAGAAACTTCAGCTGTGGCCTCTACACTTTCCTGTTTGACACCAAAAATAGTTATTGAAAATAATTTAGCCACTAATTAGACCATGTGAACTTTCTAAAAGATACCTACAAAATTAAACATCCAAAATAACATACTTTCTCCGTTACATAATATCCAATTTCTGACTATATATTGTATTGGACAAGCCCACATAATACTCTCACTCAGAAGTCAGTTAGAATTAAAGTCCTACTTTATCCGAGAAATCAATAGATATTAGAAGTCTCTAACCGTCCCAATGTAAATGAGTACTTTGAGGGCATTGTTTCAAATTCTTTTAAAAAAACCATGCAAAGTCCTGTTTGACACCAAAAATAGTTATTGTAAATAATTTAGCCACTCAACTAAGTAATTAGACCATGTGAACTTTCTAAAAGATACCTACAAAATTAAACATCCAAAATAACATACTCACTTTGTCCGTTACATAATGTTCAATTTCTGACTATATATTGTGTATTAGATGCCGACATAATACTCACTCAGAAGTCTGTTAGAACTAAAGTCCTACTTTATCCGATAATTCAATAGATATTAGAAGTCTCTAACTGTCCCAATGTAAATGACTACTTTGAAGGCATTGTTTCAATTTCTTTTAAAAACACCATGCAAAGTAAAAGTGGATATTGACAATATTTTAGTTAGTATTTCCTAGTTATTACATATAGTATAAGAGTGTAACGTATAACTACCATATAAACCACTATAGCTTGACATATTATTACCTGCTTCCTGAGGTAAAGGAGACCAAGGCCGAGAGGTAAAAGGCGGGTAAGAGGCTCCCCCAATTCTGACTCACTTCGATCCATCAAAGCAAATATTATTGCCTGCGCAACCTCTTCATTGCAGGAACCCACATATACCAAACCCAGTGAGATTGCTGCGAACGCAATCACATCGAGAGGTGCACTTGCATCTCCAAGGATAGGAGTCAATTTACTACGAATCTGTCAAATACAAAAAGTAGTCAGTTTCAAAATAATCAATAGCAAGTGAACATATATCCTAAGAATAAATGTAACTAATATACATAAACAAGATCAGTGTCAATGTATTGTAACATCAAATGGTTACAAAGATTCCACTATTGAGCCTCAGACAAAAAGTGAAAGGTAGCTCATGTCCTCATGTCCACCACATATAATGCTCTTTCCACAGGCCACTAAATCATCACAAAAGAAAGCAAGTCATTTCACCTGCCTGCTCATTCTGAGCACCTGCATATGCAAGACCCAGACCCATTATTGCACCAATTCTAATAGAAGAATCTTCTTTGTCAATATAGTCAGAGAGAAGTGCCAATGCCTGAAAAGAAGTTTTTTCATAAGATATCATGGAAATAATAAACACACGTTGTAAGGCATTTACTCTAGAAAATTCTAAAGCAACGCTCACAGGATCACAATCATTCTTGATGCTGCAGTTCACAATTCCAACCCCAAGTAGTGCACCTGCAATGACATGGTTATCATTACTGTGGAAATACTTGTCAATTTGGGAAAGTCCAGAGTCAACATCCCAAAGCAAGATCATCCCCTAAAATAATGAAAGAATGATTATATTTCTGCAACAAATTTAAATAATTACTACAGGAAAACTGACAGTATAGATGAACACACCAGACTTGCAGCAGCACTGGCCTTTCCATGTTCTTTGTTCTTAAAAAGCCAATTTCCTGAGGAATTACCACTTGAGGCCTCTGATGGGATTGTCATTAGTTTGTCCTGCAACAAAGAAAGAAATTATTGTAACAAAACAGATCCCCAAAATAACACAAATGATTCATGAAGCTCCAAAAACAAGTATTTACCTGACCAAAGCCAGCATTAACAAATGCATTAACAAATGTTGCCGCCAAGTTCTGTCTGGCTGAATCCACACTTGCACTAGCACTAGCACTAGCACTGGCCCGCCCATCAAGCAAATGTGCCTGATACATCGAAACAGGGTCCATTAAAAATTAGAAATAAATGATGACTGATACTACTAAAACAATAAGGATTCAGAAACCTACAAAACATAATTATCCAATAACCTCAACACATAGAAATGTAGATCATTTAATTTTTTGCAATCGTATATATTTTGGGGAACTAAAGGAACCTGGGCCGATATACTACAACCAACTTACTGTATTATACAGCTTTTCTCATGAACACAAAACAGATCATCTAACCAAGAAATTGCATGGTATTTTAGGTTAAAATGAAAAAAGAAAATGAATTGCCCAACCTAAATGAGAAATGTTGGAACACACTTTTGACCGGCTCAAGCTGTACTACTGCACATACCCTTTACAGGTTTCCTCACAATGATCCGCAGAATAGATATTACTCCATTAATAGAAGTGACGAAAAATAGTGACAACGCTTTCTCATATTAGCCCCCTCCACCCCCCCCCCCCCCCCCTCTCCCTTCCTTGTATAGTAAGGGGAATTTTGGTTAACATGCTAAGCAAACTAATATAAGCACTACAAGCCGAGACTTGAGATTAAAAAAAACTAAAAACTAAAAAAAATCATACAACAAAACATGCTACAGCTACTTATCACAAAGAAAATAGTAATACTGAGAGCATCAAACAAAATCAAAGAAGATAATAATAGACATATATGTACGGCTGTAAATGGAGTCCGAAATATCCGAAATTCGCTCCGAAAATTTGTATCCATATTTGCGTTAAAGCAGATATTATATGTATCTATGTCAAAGCGAATATTATTTGTATTCGTATTCGTATCCGCGTCCAAAATGAAAACGGTTATATTCATATTCGTATCCGTTAATATCCATATCCTTAATATCAATACGTATATATATGTATATTTATACGTGTGTAAATCTCTCATTTAATATTGGTATACATTATATGAAATTATTAATATCAATTTATTATACATATTTTATGACTATTTTATGATATTTGATATAAAAAAAATTACATGAGCATATTATATCTAGTTTTATTATTTTATTTGGTTGATTGTACATCATTTCTAATTATTGGTTGATTAAATATATTTTTTGGTTATTAATTTAACATTGTGAAAGAATTTTAAAAAAATGAAACTTTGAAAACTTTATTTTGAACGGATGAGGATATACGGATATTTGATATATTTATTCATATTACATTATATAAAACGAATATGGATAATATCCGTACTCGAATATCATCCGTAGGATAAGAATACGAATATTTCATATGCATATCCGTCGGATACGGATACAAATAAGGATATTTACATTTATTTTCGGATACGAATATACTTATCTGCATCCGAAAAATATCCGTTTACAACCCTACATATATGGCTAGCTAATAGATCAAAACCTTATAAACGTCCTCGGGAGATTTGGGCTCCATGACTTCTATATCACGGGCAAGGGTAAGATAACCTTCACTTAGTTTTGTATTGTTGACAATTTCTTGTAATGCCTCTCTGTCTTCATCATCAGCACACATTTCATCATCGAGCTCAAAAGTAATTCCCTGCATAAAAGCATTTCATAAACCAACTAAGTACTAATGAGAATAGATTGAAATATGGTAAACACTTGGTAGTTGTGCTGCTGTGCATATAAAGGCGTTAAGGTATATTCCATTATTCCAACTACAGGTTTGCAAACAAAGTCTTCTGAAATTTTGAGTCAGGAAAAAATCATCACTGTGTTAGTCTAAGATTTTACAAATACATTATACTAACAATGCAGAAGGTAATCACGAAGAAGTATGCAACCATTAATAATGTCATATGCGGAAGGGAAACTCAAAGTGACTAAAGGAGGCATCAACATAATTAAAAATTGTATTCCTGCTAGAAATACTGACTACAGTTTCCACGTGTAATGCAGGTCAGAGAAGAATCTAAAACAAGGAAAAGAGGAATTAAATGTTAAAAAGAAAAAAGAAAAAAAGAATCAAGTTCTAATGTTGTAGACTTACATGTCGAGCAAGGATGAAACAAAATTGCTTCTTCCGCAGCAGATCACTGGAAGACGTAAAAATCTGCTTCACATACTGCCCAAAAAACACTGAAATATCAGACAAATCCTATTGTCCTAGACAAGGATTTGAAAGTGAGAAAAGATTTTAATGAATTTTTAAAATAAATTAAGTTATTGGTTTTAATGCTTTTATTCAAGCTGAAATTCAGTCTAGTGTACAACTACTTCAAATTTTGTGACTGGCAAATGACAATATTAATTTAATAAGACTATTAGAGAAACTAATCCCAGATTATGTATGACAGCTAACCTGCATGTTATCCATAAATAGAGCAATCTGAAGTGCCCTTGGAAATTCTTTAAATTTTATATAAATCATGTATGCAATATCAAGGACTAACATATCATCTGGTCCAGGAAGGTATCTGCAAGATGAGCAACAAGTTAAACTGTGAGCACCAATACGTAACCTTCTTCCAAAAAGAGACGCCCAATTGAAGCCAAATACCTCTCTCTAATGCTGAAGCAAACAAAGATTTAGAAAAAAGAACTCAAGGTGCTGGATTTCAAGACTAACTTATTGAAGCGCTTGACAATAAATATTAAATAGGTTAGAAATATACCTCGTTTGACATGTAATCCTATTTACAACCTTATGTATTCTCACTTATCAAAAAGAAAAATATGTTCTACAGCAATATATTCTTTTTTCTACTAGGTGTAAGAAGCTAACTGTATAGTAAAATAGTTAATATGTTGTATCTCCTTATTCTAGGTGTTAAAAGCGAAGCCCCAATGCTCACCATAAATCTTTTACTTGTTTTTGTAGGAATACTATCTAGCTATACTTTTCTTATCAGTTAATTATCGTTTTCATAGGTTGCTACTTATCTAATAGACTACTAAAAGTAATCTTACCTTTAATTTATGCCAACTTATATAGTGTGTATTGTTCCTTTTACATTAGATGAAACAGTTAAATTTTTAGGTAAAATAGTTCATGAGTTGTGTCTCCTCTTTATTCCTAGACCTTAAATGGTAGTTGAGCTCTGGGCATATGCAAGCTTGTGACCTCTATCCAAATGTTGTAAAGGTGTACTAATTAGATCTACCAGATTCTCCAGGATACGGTCGCGGGCAGGGGAAAGGAGGGCTGAAGAAATAACATGACTTGGTTTCTCAAAACCATAAAGTAACGTCATAAAATATCAAAATTTTTGCCTGAGCTTCCAAATCTTCAGATGTCATATTCCATGCATTAGACGCTTTTGTTTTATTCCATGCATTATCCCCACACCCCAAGAAATCAAAAAAGGAAGGAGAAAATATATAAATTAATAATGTCCATTTAGTCTCGCGGGTCCACAGAATATGATCCACATCTAAGAAGTGTCCAGTACAATCTCTTGAAGGGGTGTTTTATCTTTCAACAAATATGCTCACACTCCTTTACCAAAATATGTTGCTCTAGAAACAAAAAGCAGATGCCGGCTCGCCTTCTCAATAACCCATGTCACACACATATCAATCTTTAGGCTTAAATAAAAACAGGCTTATAAGGCTATCGCTAAGTAGCTTTCTAATCAAATCATGAAACCAATAGGTTATCGAATAAAACTCCAATTATGAAACTGAATAATTTTAGATCTACACCAAAATGTAGTATAATCTACAAGTTAAAATCTTTGAGAATATGCCAAACAGTTACCATAACTAGTTGTGAAGGAGTAGAGCTATAAGTCAATTCTTCTGCACATCACAATAATTATGATACTCAGATTTATACTAAAAAAATCTCTTCACAAAAGGCAGAGACATAAACGGTAAACCATACGAACAAAAGTATACAAGGACAAAACAAACACTTAAGTCACCCTCATAAATCCATGTAAAATTGTTAGACTCCACTCACCTTGCTGAACTGGTGAGGTAAAGACATGTCCTTCCATAACTTGTCTTGTCAACGTGTTCCAATAATAAATCAAGGTCTTCAACCTGTAATGATTCAAAAGGCCACTTACATATGTATCTTGAAGTGCGAAAAGAAAGGATACACAAGAAATACAGCAAGTAAATACCTCCATCAGAAGATCGACAGCCTCAGGTTCAGCATTATGCTGCAATGCAGAATCAGAGAGTTCTTACTAAAAATCTTACTAATATATGCAATCCACAAATCTCATAACAATTAAACATAGCTTCTGTCCACTGTCCTAGCTGAACAGAACATAACAGCTCACCTGAAATCTCTTTGTGAAGATATAACCACTCAAAAAACCAATAAGATGAGTCATACCTTCATGTGAAAGGCAACAATTTGTTTTACAAGATCCATCAAATCATCAATTGTTGCATCTTCACTCTGAAATAGTTTGTGTAAACAAAAGACACATTAGAAAGGATTTATAAGCAATTAATACCTGACCATATATATCCCAGATGGCTGAAGTATAACATACTAATCTAAACATATGAAGTAAGTTACTAGCACCATTTGTATCAACTACAAAACTAGTCTTTTCACGTCAAGTTTCATCACTTTACGTATCTTATGTACACAGAACTGCATCAACTACGTGTACATTTAGACATGGACTCGGGTGCGGGTCTATATGGTGAGTTTGGTAAAAAATCATTTTCTTCAGATACGTGGACACGGATGAAAAGTGTCCTAATATATGGATATGGGTGCATAGAATGATGCTAGATAAAAAGTTTGAAACTTGGGTAACTAATTGTCTTCCTTGAGCAAAATTCAATAATATTCAGCATCTGCATGAACATGAAGATATCCAAACGAGATTAAACAACTCTTTTATTCTTTCGCAATGAATCTGTTTCTTCTTTCGATCATCTTTTTTCCCCTCATTTTTATTACTCTCTAAATACATGGGGCGTCTAACACGGATGTCATACGCCACCCATGTTCGAGTATTGGGTGTCTGACACAGATACTTGACTCATTTAGAAGGAGTCCATGTAACATGGGTTCACGTTACGCATAAAGAAGTAAAATTATGGCTAAACTAAGTAAAAACCACATTTTATGTCTCAGTGCATGTGCATGTGCATGTGTGTCCACCAGAGATATCAAGGAAAAGGTCAATTCAAAACCTTAAATTTACATAGTTGGCATTCTGATCAATTTTCCCTCAAAAGAAACTATTCCCAAGAAAAAGTACACAAACAAGGGCACTGTACACAATCAAGGGGGCTGTACTGGTCAAAAATATTGAAAACAAGAAAATTTTGAACTGCAAAGGAAAAAAGTTGGAGAGAACGTCCATCTTAGATAGAGGAAACCTTCATTCCAATATCGCTAATTTGAGTATTGGACTCACAAAGATCACATCAAACAATGCGACAATATCAACAAACAAAATAGGAAAAACTCTTCTGCTTAAAGCTGATTCGAGTATTTAACTCACAAAAATCATATCAAAGAATGAGACAGAAAATTGTCTAATCCCTAACATATCCGGAAGCTACAAACTCTAACCTGTCGTTTGGCATACTCTTGTGCAATTTCTCCAGCCAAGTTCCTATCACATGAAATCATCAAAGTTAGAAATTTCAAAATGGAATTTCAACTATATCTGAAATCCTACGTCTATCAAGAGCAATAAGTAGAGCTCAAAGTGTAAGAGAAACAAGAAATCTGGAAGGATATTATTTTAGCAGTATGATACTACAAAACCCCTTCTATTAGATGAGCTGGTCGAAAGATCACTTGCTTGACAAAATGCAAAAGCCGTGGTTTCTCATCAATAGCACAGTATTTTCTAGTAGGTGCATCAGTATTATATTCATTATAGTTATAACTCCCTGTTATTCACGATTGACCCACTTCCTTAAAAGTGTATTTTGCTGTACTTTTTATAGTTTGCTTTCAAGTCAGCATGGATGCCTTTAAGGCTAAAACATGAATTTTAGACGTACAGGACTCAGTAGACAGTACAACAAATTAGAGGCCTAGTAAAACCGTGTCCATGTAGGGAACAGAAGACTGAAAATAACTAGAAAATTGAAGCTATGGACTCCTTTTATAAATTTAAATGACTGGGAAAGTGAATGTGAAAAGACAAATAATAGTCTAAATGGTTTTATAATTCAAATCATGAGATAAACAAATAGTTAATAAGCAATTATTATATAATCATAAACCCTTAATGAAGTAAGTAGAAACTAATCAACATTGTGAACTTGTCCAAGACTTTTACTTTGATTCTACTCCACACTTGAAAGTAAGTTTGCACATAAAAATTCTAGACAAAAAGAAGAGAACTAGTGACTTGATAATGCATGAAGCATAAATGGTCAGAAGATGATTCACCTTACATACTCATGTCCCCATGAACCAATATCACCTTCAGAACCCAATAATCTATACTTCAAACTTTCCTGGAAGAATTGACATGGAAATATCAATCAGATACACAATAGAGATGGGGAAAGGTCTCCAGAACAATTAATCAAAAAAACTGCAAATACCCTAACCTTCATATTTGATGATTATGCTTAATGATGTGAAAGCATGAACTCTATGTAAACATAACCGCATGATAGCAGACCACATAAGAGATGGATGACCAAATAGATATCATAGATAATCGAGACAAATTGAACCCAAGTTTAAATGACTTTTGGATAGGAGACCTATATCCTAGAAAAACAATATTTCATACCCGTTCTCCTTCAGCAGACATGGTTAACGCCAAAACTGAAAGTATGTCTGCTAGTAATTTCTGCATCAGAAAGAGAATGTGATTCAGATATATTATGGGTTACTCGGATACAAGTAACATTAACGTCCAGCCAAACAAGATACCTTCATATCTGAAGCTGGCAGTGTTTCATATTGTGCCTTTAGTATTCCATAATGAGGACGCAGAAATTTTAATGGCTTTGGAACTGAAGTCATAGAGCTTGTTGAAGTCCGAATTTCCTGCCTGCAATATAAAATTGAACATTAAATACTACACTGACCCCAAAAAAATCAATTTTGAAGACAAATTAATTCAAATTTTTGCTGCTGATTCAAACCTTTGAATACCTCATGCTCTCCAGGGCAACCTTCTGTAAACCCGGATCGGAATCCTGAACTCTCTCCACGTACAGCTCCAATTGCTGCTTCAGTTCCAAATCCTCCTCCGACTATTAACCCACAAGTTTAATTATATTAACAATTCCGAAGTCAACAATAATTTTAAAAAAAAAATCAACCAATTTTCTCGATTTTCTCAGAGCAACAAAACAAAACTAGGAACTTACGAGATCCTCATCCTTCTTGTCGTCCTTCTTCTTAGAGTCCTTAGAAGGAACCTTAACCGATGCCTCATCTCGGATGGCTCCGCTGCCGCTGGCATTATTTGGATCCGGTGCCATGGTGAATCAAGTACAAGCTAAAACCCTAGAATCAAAGAGGATGATTAAACTGAAGGAGACGAAAGATTTCCCAATCAACAGAAATCCGCAACCTCAATAGCTACAACCTACAAATTATTATTTGCAGAGATATTCTATGAGAGTTTCGTTTTCGCCAAGCAAACAAGGCTTTCAAGTCTTTCACTCGTCTGATGCATTTGTGGTTGTTGGGCTGTGGGTCGGGTCATATCCTGTCAGGAAAGGAAGCCGGCGGAGATCTTGGGAATTTTCGGATCTATGTATACTCGTCATTCGCCAAATATGATGTGGATTAGTCAAAATAAATTTGTAAAACAATTATTTTTGTAAAAGAAAATATGTTTTCTAAACATAGCTTTTAGTTAGTGTAATAATGATTCTCAACCAAGAAAAAAAGTTATCTCTGTATATAACGATAGGGAAAAAAATTAATCTTCTTGAAGTGAGTATTGCTGCACTTGCAGAGAATTTTTATAAAAAGTAATTTATAAAATAATGTGTCAAAGTGTAATTAGTCAATAATTAGTCCAATAATTGTATCCAATTAGAATTATACACATCATTTTGTATCTCTTTTTTTGTAATCATTCTTTAATCACCATATAATTATTCCTCTCTATCTCCCACTTGATCACTAAAATCTCTCCTTTATTTTTCACCTATATTTTAATAACTTTTATTTAAATACTTATTTTGTTCATTGCACGCGCATAATTTGTGCCACATATACTAGTCGTAATAATAGTCGTATCATAATACTAAATCAAGCAAATTAAAAGTAGCGACAAATTAAGAATATTATGATACTTTATAATCCTTATATAAGATAATATTTTTAATTTTGAAACGAATAATGTATATCTAATTTTGAAACAAATGGAGTATAATACGATTCACCTATGTTTATATTTGATTTTAGATATCCAAAGTTTTGAGGTTCAAATAGTTTTCTAAAAGTAATTTTAAACAAAATGAAAATAGGTTTGATCAATATATAGAGTTACCGATGATATTCAAATTTTCATTTGACATAATTATTGTATAAAGATATTTAAGATCCTTCTTATTCAAATTATATTCATTTTCACTTTTATTGATATCAAATATAAACATATATTGCATTTTACCCTTAATTGTTCTTAATATAAAATTATATTGACAATAATATTGAACTAGTCATAGTCATATTCAAATTTTAGGTTTGTTCTCATGTCCAAAACACTTTCTTAATCAATAGTAGAATGAAATGACTCGTTTTCATAAATAAATAATAATAAAAAAGATATTTGATAGTTTTACCGGAATGAAATGAATTATTCTCAT
The DNA here is from genome assembly GCA_020205555.1 of Panax stipuleanatus. Lineage (NCBI taxonomy): Eukaryota > Viridiplantae > Streptophyta > Magnoliopsida > Apiales > Araliaceae > Panax > Panax stipuleanatus. The sequence goes on from CM035118.1 coordinate 154,749,139, forward strand.
TCTTATCAGTTTGATAATTCTCATTCATAAGATATTTTTCTATTCCTATTTGATTACATTATTTCAATTCGAATGTAACATGAAATTGATAATTCGAATGTAACATTATTTCTGACCCCCTGGACTTTAAATTGTTTACTAAAGACCCGCCAATATATGTTAAACCAAAAACAATTAAAATTTTATGGGTTGGGTACCTACATTTTATATCATGGGTTTGATATAGCTTGAACCTATATTATAAGTAGGGGTAAGCATCGACGAACTGTGAAGCTAGGAGTAACACTGTGGGGTCAATTGACCTCACTGGTTTTTTTATATATATGATGTAGTAGATTTTTTTTGGTTGTAATTTAGTAATTTGACCTCACTGATATATATATATATATATATATATATATATATATATATATATATATATATATATATATATATATATTATATGATATAATAGATTTTTTATGGGTGTAAATTAGAAATTTGATCCATTGAACTTTTTTATGGCTTCGCCACTGATTATAAGGACCAAATATTAAAAAAAAATTAAAAAAATCTTGTCAACTATAATTACTTTTTACCAAGTCTAATGCTTGTGCTATCTTAACAAGTCTCTAAACCGTGCTGAATTATGGCCTTGGATTTGAGTCTAAACCGTGCTGAATTAATGGCCTTGGCAAGAAACAATAGTTATGGGCTCAATATTCCAGCCGCCGAGAGTTCTAATAAGTGAAACCAAATTCCCACTCGAGACAAAAACAGTACATTTGGAGACAAGTTCATGCGTTTGGATTGGAGGAATGAAATAAAAATTGAAATAAAATATTGGACAAGAATGTTAAATTTCATAAGGTTTTGGACATAAAATATTGATCAAGAATGTTAAATTTCAGTAGAAAATAGCAAAAAAAAGGATGGTTCAATTCATTTCAATCGCAACCAAACATAAATTTTTTTATTCCATAGAAATGATTCATTTCATTCCTACCTTTAGTCCTTCAATCCAAACGCAACATAATTAGGTCCCTACAAATAATTTCAAGTGTATATTTGAGCAATGCTACTATCACATAATTTGGGTCACATAAAGTTCACATACACACACATGTATATTTGCAGACCCTGCATGTCACGCAGGGCCCACAGTATACATGTATATGTATGTGAACATTATGTGATCCAAAATTATGTGATAGTAGCATTATTTTATTTGTCATCATATAGACTAGTTGGAGAGGGGGACCTGCCGGATGGCCTTAATTATTTTTATGGCCTTTGACAGACAGGATTGTAGTTCAAGGAAGGAGGTGGACAGGTAGTGACATTTTTTAACTGGAGGCTTACAAAACTAGACAATTCTCTTAATTAATAAAGGGTCCTCTTAACATGTGCCCTAAGAACACATATTAAACACATAGTTTAAAAGAATATTTTTTTGAGTTGTGTGTATATTCCCTTGATTTCTGCATTTGCACCAAGTTCAAGGGAATATACACACAATTCAAGGGAATATTTTTTTGAACTGTGTGTTTAGTATGTGCCCTTAGAGCAAATGTTAAGAAATTCCATTAATAAATAGCCCCTCCATTTCAAATTAAATTTAGAGATACCTTTGACTTTTTACAAAAAATTAGTTTGTCAAAATTATCATGGATTTATTCAATTTCATTAGAAACAATTATATATAGCAATTGGAAATTAACTAAAAACTATAACTTCCCCTCGGTTATGGAATATTCAAATATAATTTTAACAAAATTCATTCAAGTTTTGAAAAGAATAAATCTTACAATTAATTACACTACTTAATTTTTTGCAAAAGTGATTAATTAAAGTGTTTGATAGTATTCATTAGTTAATGTGTTCAACCGTCGGGTGGAGGGATCTAATGAGCGTAATCAAATTCCCAGACGGCTCAGGACGGATCGAAGACACATTTGGCACAAATTTATAGCATTGATATTACTACTTAGATTTTAAAAATTAAAAGGTGGAGGTTAGTTAGTTTTTTCTTCTATTTTTATATATATAATATATTTAAAAAACGGTTGAAGTTAGGTTGATAGTGGATGGCCTAATTTAAGAGTGTCAAGTATTGACCCCTTAATCCTCTAGAGTTGGGAGCACATACACTGAACAGTAGTTCTTGTAGGGTAATCCCCCCTCGGGCCTCGGCCCTCCCCCCCGCGCACCCGCCCCGCCCCCTCCGCCCCCTCGCTCCCGCCCACTAATCCCCAATTTATCAATTCAACCACCCAATCCAATAGCCTCCATTAGACAACAGTTTGTTTAAATTATTCAAGCAAAGTATTAATAAATTATATTTTATTCGTTTCAAATTATAACATTACTAATTTTTAAAAGTAAATTATAATATTTTTATACTTAAAATTGATATTGAGATGATTAAAAATTATAAAATAATAAATATTGCTTAAAGCTGTACTTTTAACATAATTTATAATATTATCTTAAAAATAAATAATTATCTTATATTTTGTAACCGAAAAAATGAATATATATATATATATATATGTTATAAGTAACAACAATGCTACTATCACATAATTTTTTTTTACATAATGTTTACATACACATACAAATATATTGCAGGAGCTCGCCTGACATGCGAGACCCGCAATATTTGTATATATGTATATGAGCATTATGTAAAAAAAAAATTATGTGATAGTAGTATTATTTTATAAGTTATTAATAACAAGTCTGTAATTTCCTGGCATATTTTTTACTAGACTAGATACCAACTTGGGTGTGTATAGCTAGGTAGCTAGGTGATGATGACTGCTAGGGAACAAATCATAATTGATTATCTTCTCCTCGGGATGCCAACGGAAAGTAAAAGCTTCTTCCTCCTATCATTTATTAGGATTGGGGGGTGCGGGGTTGTGGGGCGGGGAGGGGAGAGGGAAGAGGGGGGTAAAAGCATCGTCTGTCGGTTGACATAATTAGTCATAGTTGCGTGCTAAATTAAAAGAGTTTTTCTATTGGGCCAATTGAATTGGATATTTTTATTTTTTTATAAGTTTTTGTTGTAATTTTTAGAAAATATATAGTATTTATTTTAATTAAAATTTTTATAAAAAAAATATTTTAGGTATAATTTGAATACATATACAAGAACAGTATTGTATAATTTAAAATTTAAAAAATAAATTAAAATATCCAATTCTCATGTTCAATTCGACTATCCGCCTAGGCTTATGGAAATTAAAATTCAAGCAAGCAAAAAGCTAATTATGATATGCCCGGAGACTAAATAATATATGCATGGTGCATGCATGGATATGGAGTATATTACTAATCATGTAGCTGTAATCATCATAGAAGTCTCTATATGGAGTATTATTGCTAGGAAGTGTGGGTTGTCTAAAACCAACAAACTACGTAGTAGTACTAATTTTGACGTTTTGATTTGTACAAGGCTAATATATTGACACTGCTAATTGGATTTTAAAGAACTCAGAAAAAGAAAAAGAAAAAGGACATTTAGTAACAAGAGAAATACTCGATATAAAGTACTACTCCACTTGCATTCCTAAGAAAAAGAAAGATATTTAAGTGTCTGATATTATTGCCTTTTGACCGGCCCGAAATTAAGCAATCAAATTAAACTTGTCTTTATCCTCCAAGATATAGTATCATTATTAACTTATTATATATATATTACTAAAGAATTCGACAAGAGTCGTCAATATCAGACGGCGTGTTTGGAAATCCGTTTCTTAACAAGCTTTTGATATAATAATGTAAGCCCATTTGTGAATTCATATGATATCTTCTTCTTTCTTTATTTTTTACTTTTTAATTTAATTATGTTACCGCAGGTATGTCACTAGCACTGTATACACAATACACGATGGAAAAGCTAGCACATGGAGAACCAAACATTCCAATATTCCATTACAAGATCATCAACCACTAGAAGAGAGCAAATTGTACTATATATATATATATATATATATATATCAACTTTCATCCGTTTGATTTGCAAAAACAAAAAGAAATACAAAGCACAAGTGACTTAATAAATACGTACTAATTAAATCACAAACATCAGATCACCAGAATAATTAATTTAGTCGTCTTTTTCTTTCTAAATTCCTACGTACGTACTCTTCCTGTCTGTGGTGATAATTGATATGCATGTATCGCCTAATTGTTCACGGAACATACTCCCCTTGATCAGTTTGTGGATACCCTTCCTGCCTCTCGTACTCTTCCATGGAGTCAAACTCATATTTTGACTTTTCACCATAATACCCTTCATTGTTATTCCCACTACTTTCCTTAACTGCCTCGTACGTTCTCTCATTCTTAGGGTCATAATAGTACTTACCGTTCTCCAAAAACCTCGTGTCACTCAACCCTTGTGCCTCCGTCACGTAAGCATTCTCATTATAGTTGTTGGGGTAGCCATTGTTGTAATTCGACTCCTTGTAAAGATTTTCCTCCCGGACTTGGTTCGGAATTCCGGTGGTTTTCGTGGTGGTGGTAGGAGCGAATTTAGGGTCGTAAAAGTACTTACCGTTCTCCACAAACCTCGTGTCACTCAAGCCTTGTTGTGGCACCGTCACGTAAGCATGCTCATTGTAGTTGCTAGGGTATCCGTTGTTGTTGTTCAAGTACTCTTTGTTACTTTCTTCTTTAAATTCTTCGGTCGGGATCTCGCTTTCACTGTTGTCAAATGTATTAGGGAACTCGGTGGCACCTTGACGTACAGGCCGTAGCCGTTTTCGCTTTCTACCGGCGCAGGTGCTTCTGACGGTGATGTCAGCGGCGAGGGTGACGGTGGTTCTACTCGGTGGACATGGGAGGAGACGGTGGACATTGTGAGTTGTGGTGTTGGTATTAATGTAGTGAACAATAGCCTTGGTGAAGAACTTGCTTTCCCTAGCTTCAATTTGGTGCGAGAGAAAAAGGGCAATGACCAAGAGAAAAGAGAGGGCATTTGAATAGTGAGCCATGATTACAAAGATAGATGAGGGAATTTGGGGTCACAATTTGACAATATATATAATATAGATAGATAGATATATTCAAATGAGCCTTTTTCTTGTGTGTGTGTGTCCGTAATTAGTAGGAATAAATTGTATGTCACTGGCGGGATGAAATGCGGGGATTGAGGAGATGGAGGGTGTACGCGTGGGGTATATTTGAAATTATGGCATTACTGCAGGCCGCATGTGCGATTTATGAAGATGTCTAAGGAGGGAGTGGAGTCACCTAAACCTAATCATTTTTTTGCTATTCCATAAAACATTACTTGGTCTTAGTCAAAAAAGCTTTGTATTTTTTCTCTCTCTAGATTCTCGTCCAACGGACTCTTCTCTCTTACTTTGCAGGAAGTTTAGTTCATCAACTTAACTAAAATTTTGGTGTGGACTCTTCTCTCTTGTTCTAATGTAAGGCAGCACAATTATAAAGAGGGGTCCCATTGTACACTTTTTGTTGGAATAGTTCACATGAATTCCGATGTATTCAAGAGTGTAAATGAGTTAATAAGTATAGTAAAGCCTCAACCTAATAGGTTAAACTTTTAAGTAAAGAGGTGGTCCAACATACTTATTGGGTCAGTCTGATGAATTGATGTGGATCGTACAATAACACTACAAATGGTATCAGAGCTCATGATTTCGATGGGCCCAAGTATCAGGTGCGGTGGAGCAAATAGAATATATATGATTTGAGACGGGTGGAGCGGGCTCTCAATAAGTATGGTGGAGCCTCAACCTAATACCTTAAGTAAGGAGGTGGTCTAACATGCTTATTGGGTCAGTCTGATGAATTGAGGTGGGATATAGATCGTACAATAACGCTACACTTTCGGGTACTTGATTTAGTTAGGTCACTTCACAATTTATGTTTTAAAATAACTTAAAATTACTACTCCTACAAAGGGGATGAGATAGATATTTTAAAATACTCCCTCCGTCCCCGATAGATGACCCGCGTATAATTTTCATATAAATTAAGGTAATAAAAAAAATAGAAGTGATTATATATATTTTTTAATCTACCCTTATCATCGAGTAGTGTGATATTTTCATATTTGTATGAGTTAATATATTTAATTGAATTTTGGAGAGAGAAAATTAATAATGTGATTGGTTGACTATTGAGGTAAGTAAAATATGACAATAAATCAAAGGTAATTTTGTCCAAGTAAAAATTTATGTAATACATTTGTCATCATTTGAGGATAATTTTTTTACCACTTTAGTCATCCTTGTAGAGACCGGGAGGGGAGTAATTAATTTCTATGGCACAATAAAATTTGAATAAAGAATGAATCTGAATATATAGTATGAAAAAATAATTAAATTTAGAGTTATTGATGAAGTTATCACTCTATATGACTCATTCATATGACAATTAAGGAGATTTTCTATTTTCAAGTTTTCCCAACATTCATACGGTTCAAATGTTTTACAGTATCGGAAGGTACACAATTTAACTGCTTATCCATACGATTTTATTTATTTGTTTAGCCACTTTCTGCAACGTCTATTTATTTATAAGAAAAAAGTCTTTTTATTTTATTTGAATAATCTAGCTACTACTACAATCAGAAGGTTTATAAATTATGAAAAACCTCTCAGTCAGTCACAGTGATCAGGGGAAAAATGAAGATGATAAACTGGAAAAAGGATAGAAAAGTAAAAAGCAAATCAGATCCTATTTATCTAAATGCTCCAACCGCTCCACAAAAACAGTCATCTTTGTAAAATATTAAAAATATATTTTTATTCCATATTTACTATTAAAATAATAACATTTTAATTAATAATAAAATAATAGTGACATGATAATTAAATTATACTCTAAAGGTGTTGTGTCATTTTATATTAATATTTGATATCCGATAGAAAAGAGTGCTATTAATTTTATGGAACAAAAATATTTATAAATAGATTTTTATATTGCAATTCAATTTTATAGAGGAAAGGAAAAATTTAAGTAAAACTTACCTTCAACTGAATTGTTGTAGCATCATGTGACATTGTAGGTTAATTTTAATTTTAATTTTTTAATTGAAACGGAGAGAGTTTAATGATAGAAAATGCTCACTACTTCTCCTACGATGATGGGCTTGATCTGGCGCGATTGATGGAATTAATGAAATTAGTCAAAACGAACAAAGAATTAGCGCAGTTTTTTCAGGGCAATTTTGACTTTAGAATGAGAAACGGCCCAAATGGTTTGGACATGGTTATATAATTTCAGAAAGTTGACCCATTATGTGTATTCAACGTTCAGGAGCCCATTTGACTGAGCTACTTTAGTTGGATATCTGACATGGAGTATCAAACTACCTAGATTGGCCTCCTGTTACCCAAGCAATCCTGTTTTAATGGCCTATGCGCCGTAACCGTTGGCCATTCAACTTTCAGTTCCAAGTAGGAATTGGGATGCGTCTGGCTAGATATTTGAAAAATACTACTACTAGTTTAATCCGTAGTAGGAGTAGTATAATACTACAAACAACTATAACTACAAAATTACTAGCCAGTTAAAGGCACAACTTGCTGTGTTCCAAAATTATCTTTAGATTTCTTACATGACTAATTTTAATGCTGAAAAGAAGAAAAAAGGTAGAATTAAATGAGTAAATTTCGTTTAAAATCAAGAACAATAATTCTAGGCTGACCGGCCAGTGGCGATTGATCTAGCAATCGGTTTAATTTTTTTCTCTATTGCCTTTTAAAAAATATATAGTATTTATTCTAACTGGAATTTTTACAGAATACAGTGATTTAGGTGTAATTTGAATACATATACAAAGCAGGATTGTACCGTCTTTACAATTCTGTTTTGTATATATATTCAAATTACACTAAAAGTAGTAAAAATATTGGTTGAAATAAATACTATTAATTTTTTAAAAAACAATAATAATAATAAAAAAAATTGAACCGGTCGCCACTTGCCGGTTGCTGGAGAAGGACTCAATGGAGAAAGCTACGTTCACGTTCTGATGGCTGCCACGTCAAGTTCCGTGACATCAACGTTGGAACTTTTACCATACTTCCAAAACTCACGCCTTGTCCCCACTTTTCGCAGTACGGCAATCTTGTGGCTCACAATTTTTACCCAATTTGAACACTTTGAAATTCAAGTCTTAATTAGTGGGTCCCATTGTGATCTCCATGTCAGCTTTCTTTCCTTATCCGTTCGGCTGTTCTGAGTCTGAGGAACACACATGTATGTTACGTGGACCAGATGTGGCACCCACAGATTCGCAATTATATGTCGTATCTGGATAGGAGGCAGGGGACCTCGTGACTGCCCTCCTCAGTCCTCAACCACGCTTTAATTGCGTTTGGTCTCTATCACCTACCTATATATATATAAAGGAATTGAAGCTCCATATCTTCCTCTCTTTTTTTCCCTGACTTCTTCGCCACGCGCACTTTATGTTAGTCGACTACACGTTCCAGAGAAAATCCCATGGATATATATATTCTTATTCTATATATATATATATATATATATATATATATATATATATATATTGTGAGTTTTTGTTTGAAAAGACCTGCAGTATATATGTGTGTATATACATAAGAGTTATATGATAGAATTTATGTGATAGTAATATTATTTTTTTATGTACCACGTGTGTGCAAGCTCTCTCTCTCTCTCTCTATATATATATATATATATATATATATATTTTAGACGAGCATAGTAGCATTACTAGTACTGGGTGATGCATTATCCCAATCCATGATAGTCACGTACATGTGCTGATTGGAATAATACGTAAATTGACTTTGAGTCGTATATATAACTAACAATCCGTGATATAGTATTCCTTGCAGTTGCAGCTGGATTTGTCTTCAACTTTGATTAGTATATGTTCAATCCTTATAAATTAGTAGTGGTACGGGGTAAAAATAATTAGGATGGTGATAATTATAGTAGTACAAAGGGGTACATGTAATACTCTGTCTCTTTTAATTTATAAAATTATTATTGATTTTATGAAAATTAATTTGAAATATTTTCAAATATAAAATGGATATAGATTTATTTAAGATTATAAATTAATAAATCTTTTAATTAATTAGTAGTACTTTTTAAATAATTAGAAATATTCATCTTGTACCGACCAAACTTGAATGAATCTATATATTAATTTCGTGTTAAAAATATCTCAATTCGATTTTTAAAAATTAAATAATGATCTTATAAATTAATGTACGAAAAATAAGGTTGATGAATTAATTATGTAGGATAAATTAAGTAAGTAAATACATATGTAAGAAAGATATGAATCAATAATGATCAGTTATATTTTTAAAGATTAAATTGAGCATACATTTCAGCTCCGCTTCCGAATATAAAGTAGTGAAAGGATAAATTATTTACCCAAATAAAAATAGACGCAGTGGAATATGGTTAGATTGTAACGTTTTAACGTAAATGTGATATGAAGCTTAATGTACCAACACAAAAATGAAATATATAAAAACTCTTGAATTCATAAGGAAAATAATAAACTCACAAAGAGAACAAAAGATATAATCTCAATGGATGAATAAATGTAATTGTTCACAAGCCCTAACAAGCATATTTATAGTCACAAACTACTTCCCCGCATCAATTTAGACTACTTTAAAAAGGTTTTTCTGGCTTAAAATTATATAAATGTGTCATGACCGAAGGCGATGAATCTGTAGGGCTAATCGCTAATTAATTTCAATTTGATATATTATAGGCCATGTAAATCTTCTATAATAAAAAATTATGTCACTTTTAAAATATACCAAACCGAAATTAAGCCTATTCCAATTAGTCCAAATTATTTAGACTCTTCTACCGCATCAAAAATGAGTAAGGAAAAGATGTTGCGGTGAAACTTTGAACAACTAAAAGTTGTATTTTAATTGGTAAGACTTAATTTGTTTACTGGACACGATAAAGAAAAAATTCAAATGTGGTATGGTGAAGTCAGAAGTAGCGCTAATTAAATTTTTAAAAAAGCTTGAGGACAAAAAGGGATAGATAATTAACTTCGCAATTATTATTATTATCATCTTATATTGATAATTAAGAACCATTACAAAATTATTTGTTTATGATACATATAGTTAAGCTGGTAATTAAAGAAAATTGTTCTTGTAGATATGCCAAACAAGAACATAGTACATGTAAATGGATTAAAGGGAACAGAAAAAAGTTGCATACATATAGATGATGAATCCATCTAAATGCAGGAAATGTCGTCGAATTGAGGGGCTTCTTCTGGCTTGAAAAATCTCTGAAATATTAAACCGGATGGATTGAATTTCTTTAAGGGAAGTTCAAGCACAAGTAGGTGGAATTTTTTCTATTCCTTGACGGTGGAGCTCCACCACTACACTATCAGTAGATGGAGGTTTTAGTCCGAGAGGAAGTGGCAGCCAAGGCTTTGATAAAACATCTCCAAGAGCTGCATCTATGCTTTCCTTAGACTGTCACACAATCCAAAAATAATTAATTAATACCATCATTTATTTATTTAAGAACATTAATATATATATATATAGCGCTAAAGTAGGAAATGTGAACGACTGTAATGTATTACATAAAATGAAATAGACAATGAAAATGGTATGTGTTCATGGAGTAGCGGTCCATTTACATGCCAAGAAAACATGTAATTATATATCTATCTATCTATCTATCTATCTATATATATATATATGTGTGTGTGTGTGTGTGCTACCTTCATATATAGATTATTATTCTTGTTATATAATTAGGATAGACCTATCCTATTGCATGCATGCTAAGGATTGATGTATAATTAATTAGAAAGTCACTTGAAAGATTAATTAAATTCTTAATGACAAGAAGATAATTAACTACTTTTCTCACCGGATGAAAGTCAAAAGGAGGGTGGGGGCAAGTTTGGCCGGCCGGAGCAGTCTGGACACCAGGGCTGGGGTCTACTTTGTACATGGCATGGGGTGGAATGCCCTGGACCGGTGGAGCAGGAAATATCTGCCGTATGATCAGTTGAGACCATATAAGGAACTCCACAATTAATAGAGATACATAAATGCCAATTAATACGGTTCAAGTATTTTTACATGAACCCAAAATAAGAGCACATCCACAATCTTAACAGTTTCAAAAATAAAAATGGTAATGAGTAGTTACCGTTGGTGCCAGTGATGGTGGTGGAAAGCAAGGTGTTCCTGGTGTTAGATCAGAGTTTGGAAACTACAAATAGAAGATGCTAAATTATAGAGAGAGCTTATTCAAAATTTATTTATCAGCGAGCTCGCTCTAACTAATTCAAGTGACATCATATATATCCTCCTTAACATTACATGAAGCCTATAAAAATAATTAAAAGTATATAAAATAAATAAATTAAAGTTGAACTTTTGTAGAGGTACTATCTCATATATAGCTGATATGATCATTTTTGTGTGTAAGGTTTGAGGCTAAATTAATTATATGTTCTGTAAAATCATTATAATTAATAATTATAAAGTAAAGGGAGAGAGAGAGAGAGAGAGAGATCTTACGCGTTGGTGGCGCGAGTGCCAGACGAAAGAATGGTCCGCTGGTGGTGGTGGAAGGTGTGGAGACGGGGATGCAGGTGGCCATATGGGTGGCGGTGGAGATCGGGAAGGGGCCAAGTGTTTAGGCCATATATGCCTTAAGGATTGATCCATGGAGGGATGACCCCAAACGTGCAAGGGTCTAAAATGAGGCATAGGTGCCATGGGAGGGAAGCCAATGGTGGGTGCAAGCCAAGGACTACTCATCTCTCTCTTGCATCCTTCTCCTCCTCCTCCGGTGGTAGCACCATACATTTGCCGCCTCTGAGTCCAGCTTGCTGCCTCAGCTTCTCTAGCTAGTAAATGTTTCCGATGAGATCGATATTTCTGCATAATCCACCTCAAAAAGTTTGAGTCTCTTATTTATTTATTTATTAACTATTTCGTCAATCAAGAATACTATTTACACTTCATTTCATTCATAAAATTACCAATTAAGCACCATGGTAAATTAAATTCCAAGATTAGAAAGAAATCAATGATATACTGATAATTGTCTGTGATCGATAAAGCAAAAAAAAATAAAGATTTAATTTACAAATTCTAGAAAGCAAGAAAATACAAAACTATAAATCAGCATATATATATACCCACACTCCAAAAGAAAACGTCAATCAATGCATTAGAACTAAAAATGTACTACAAATATATTAATTAAAAGGATAAAAATGCATGTCCATGCAAATTTAAAATTTCAGAAATGAGGATGTAGAAACTGAAGTGATGAGTTTTTGATTGTATCAAGAAGCTATCCGACAAATATGCTGCAAAGGCAAAGGACTCCCTAAAACAATGAATCATCATGTGTAGCACAAATATATTAATTAGTTGTACTTCTCGTGTTCCTTTTCATACTAAGTTTGAGTACTTTAAGATTTTTCACATTTGTCTTTTAAATATTTGTACTAGCAAATAATTTTATCAAGATATGTAATAATTAAGTACGTAGGGCTATATGTATGTATATATACTTATACTTACTTGAAGATGGCTGGCAATGTTATGGCGAGTGAGACAATCTATTCCCATGAGCTCTAAGATTCTGGAAGGGACTGCCTTATCCACCCCTAGCTGCTCCACTGCTTGCACAAATCTTCTGTGCAGTTCTGGTGTCCAATCCACCTAATAGTTTTATATCATAATTACAGCACAATTCAAGAAATTAAAAATTAATTGTCGTTATCATATATATATTCATATGTATATATATATATATATATATCCAAAATTCTAACTAAAATTAAATAATCTTATATAATTCTCTCTCCTCTTTCTCCCCAAAATTATAATCATATGAAGTAGATTAGCCGAGTGTTTATTATTCGATGTAGACGAACTCATAATTAATTCTCGAGAAGCCATTGAGGCTTCAGCATCTAGCTAGCTAACCCATGAAGATGTGAAGATCCGCAAGTATATATGATAGGGAATTATTTAAAGATTTTGAAAGTTCAATTATCCTAGAAGAACTGTTCCCAATATATATATATATATATATATATATATATATGGATTTAAGTTAGGTGCGTAACATAAAAGTAAATAAAAAATACTCCTACATATATAACAATATATATGTGTACGTACGTACGTACGTAGCTCATGTTAATTAGCTCGACCTAGCTAGCTCTTAAGTATATACATAGTTGTAAATAGTAATTAATAAATTAATTACCTTGACTTTTCTCTTGCCTTGATGATTCTTAGATGATTTTCTTCCTTTATTATCAGCTTTCTTTGGTGGCGCAACGGATTCATCTCTCTTGCTCACAATTTCTTCTCCTTGATTATTCAAACTCGACGACGTTAATCCTGATGATCCAAAGCCCGAACCTGAATTAACTTTGTCCTCCTCCTCCTCCTCCTCCTGACTACTAGTAGTTGAATTATTATTCTCATGTGCTATATTTTTTTCAAACATAAATGTATTCGGCAGGATATTATTAATATCGTCGGGTTCCATGATCTCCAAAGCAGGTAACACGTCTTCATCATCTTCCATTCCGTCGAAAAGGTCATCAAAATCAATACTGCCCAGCAAATTATCACCGGAGAAGTCGGGGAAATCATCTCCGATCGAAAAACTCTCTCCGTCTCTTTCATCTTTAGTGTGCCTCAAAGGTGCCACAGCAAGCATAATCCAATATGTGTGTGTTGCATGCGAACAATAACAAACCAAATTATAAATGATGATGATGACGATGATATGATAGAAGGGATATATTGAAGAGAATATGGTAATATATACTCTGGCGGAGGTTTTAATTTCTCCGGTGAAGTTAAGGGATATGAGGGCAATTAAGAAGGGATAACATATATACGAGTGTGTGTGTGTGTCAAATGGGGTTGGTTTTATTTTGGAGTACTGTAAGTGGCAGTGTGGAGAGTTTGGATCTCCACCACAACTTTTGTGAAGATTTGTATTTATGTTTTTGTTTTGGCTTTCTCTATGTCTCCCTGTCTCTACTTGATTATAATAAGGAATTTTTTAACATGTGCCTTTAGGGCACATGCTAACTACACAGTTCAAAGAAATATTCCTTTGAATTGTGTGTATATTCTCTTGAACTTGGTACATATGCAAAAATCAAGAGAATATGCACACAATTCAAGAGAATATTCTCTTAAACTGTGTGCTTAGTATGTGCCCTTAGGGCACATGTTAACAGGACCCTTATAATATATATATTAATTAATTGCTCAATTTCTTTGAGGGGCCAGGCCGGGCCGGGTTTGTGGACGACCTTTTTTGAAGTTTCAAAAAATCTGTTAAAGCTAATATTGCTCGTGAGCTGTTTTCAATTTTCCAATTCTTGTGGAGAGAGAGAGAGAGGATATCCAAGTTGATGTCAGAGAGATCCAATTATAATTGGAAATGGATTGATTGATATGTATATATAAGCTCATGTATATCTATCTCTTCCTAATATATATGTTAATTTGTGCATCTACCTGCTGTAAAAAGAAAGGATTTTTTTTATCATATTGAATTGTGCAAACTCACATATTTAAATCTACTCCTCAGCAGCAGCACAAGTATGAAATATAAAGATCTCAAAATTAATAAAGGTGCTGTATAAAAAAATGTAAATGTTTCCTAGATTTTTTTTTTCTGTAGTTCCTCTCTCATATGCCCTAGGATAAAATGTATTCCTTCCTGATGAGTAAAATATATTTTTTATATATATTAAGAAAAGTAAAATAGAGAAAAGATAGTAAATATTTTTTTAAAATTTATCTTTAATTAGTGATCTCACAAGATTACATAATAAAGTGATATGAGTACTTTATATATATATATATATATATAGTAATAAACCACACATAATTACCCTTCGCTTTATGTAATTTAACTCATTCTTTTGAGAGCAAGAAAATTATACTTTTAGTTATTCTTCTGAGAATAGAGAGATTATATATCATTAAAATTAATTTGTAATAGAATAAATTTTTAAGCTATAAAATTAAATTAAAATCGAATTAGATAGATAGATAAATAGATTGATATCACCTCTTCTGCACAGTATCCGTTATACATATGTATGCCTTCTTTATTACTCCCTCCGTTCCTTAAAGGATGCAGTTTTAGTCCTAAAAAAATTATTTCTTAAAGAATGCAGTTTTAGGAACCCAAAGCTTCTTTTTCCAAATATGCCCTTGTTTTAATTAATGCACTAAATCGGGAAGTTAATGCACTAAAGGAAGAGAAGAGTTAGCTTTGTCATTTTATCCCACTTATTGATTTGTGCGCTTTTAGCTAAAACTGCACTCTTTAAGGAACGGAGGGAGTAGTTATTACTGTAATTAAAAGTGAGTTTATTTTTATTTTGGAAATAACAAAGTTTTAATTAGCATTTTTAAGTATTTTAGAATATTAATTATTTTACAATTATACGGAAGGATCGAAAAAGGGAAAAATAAAACATTTTGTTCCTGGACCAATTATATATATATATGTGTGTGTGTGTCATGTGTGGTTGGTGTGGGCATGTGAATCCAGTGAGAAAGAAAATGATATATACATATATGTGTATATGAATTACCAACCTTCATTTAAGAGGCTTAATAAATAAATATATAAATAAATGGACCTGTATGGACTCTTGAATTAAATCAACTGAAAAGGTCCGTAGCAAATGAAATTAATTCTGCCATTATATCGTTTTCTAAAGGGTCTCTTCTCCTCGTCTCCTACGTACTGTGGACGTTGCGTCCCTTTCATGCTCTCTGTCTCTTGATCAGGCTTGCCTCTTTTATATTTCCATTCAAATTCTCTTTGAGCTACTCAAGTGTAGTTGTTATATTTCTTCATATTGATGTTCAGAGATGAAGAAATAGAAAGAGAAAAACTAAGTAACTTTTATTCTTATTTAGTAGAATTAAGTACATAAAATGTGAATCTTACCTTTTATACTAAAAATAATACTACTATTACATAAATATAGATCACATAATACTCACATACACACACATGCATATATATGTGGGTTCCACATGTCAGGCGGGGCCCACAATATGCATGTGTGTATATGTGAGTATTATGTGATCTATATTTATATGATAGTAGGATTGCTCTTATACTAACTCTAACTTGCTAACTAATTACCATTGTCTAACTAAACAAAGTTTTGTTATCATGTTGCTCATGTCTATCATACTCTGTTAATGTTGCTGCAACGGAACTTAATGCTCTTGTTGTTTTGCTGCTAAGATACTTTGTATGTTGACGTGTTGCTGAACCATTGACCAGAGCAGCAGTACTAATAGTCTTATTAACCCCCCCCCCCCCCCCCCCCCCCAAGTTGAAGGGGCACATGGATTGTGCAGATTCAACTTGGAACTGAGAAATCAATTTGGAACTTTACCCAAAGCCTTGGTAAACAAATCAGCCAACTAATATTTGGAAGAAACTTTCATAGGAAGAAGAATAATGCCAGCTTGTAGTTTTTCCCTAACAAAATGACAATCGATCTCAATGTGCTTGGTTCGAGAATGATAAACTGGATTTACAACTATATCAATGGCAGCTTGATTATCACAGTATAAGATAGTGGGGTCAGAAAAAGATATTTGTAAGCCCTTCAACAAACTACGCAATCACATGACTTCACAAGTAGTTGATGTTAAAGCTCTATATTCTACTTCGGCAGTGCTTCTGGAAATGACACTTTGTTTCTTAGACTGCCAAGAAATTAAAGAGGATCCAAGCATAAGAGCAAAATCTGTAACAGATCTTCTGTTTATGGGACACCCTCCCCAATCACTGTCACAATAGCCCTTCAGTATTAGATCATTTCTGGAAGGAAAAAGTAAACCTTGACCTGATGTGCATTTTAAGTATCTAAGCACTCTAGTTGTTGTGTCCAAATGTTTCTGTCGAGGAGCATGCATGAACTGACTAAGTAGATGAACTGAATAGCTAATGTTTGGCCTGAAATTGGTTAGATAAAGTATTTTGCCTACCTAACTTCTGTAAACCTGTAGGATCAGAAAGTAAAGGGCCAGAAGTATCATTGTCATCTAGCTTGACATGTTGATCTAAAGGAATACTTAAAGGTTTACAATCTGTAAGACCAGCTCCTTCTAAAAGATCTAAAATGAATTTTCTTTGGCTAATAAAGATGCCGTGAGAAGACCTAGCTTGTCACTTCAAGACCCAAGTAGTATTTGATTTCGCCAAGATCTTTAATACTGAACAACTTATCCAACATAATTTTGAGAGTAAATATGAGTTGTGTATTGTTTCCAGTCACCAAAATATCATCAACATACACGACCACAACTACAAAAGAGGACTGATCTTGAAAAGTAAATAAGGAATAATCAGCTAAAGACTGAACATAACCATGTTTAATCAAACTATCTATTAGCTTTGCAAACCATTGCCTTGAGGCTTGTTTGAGTCCATACAATGATTTTTGCAATTTACACACCAAAGTCTTATCAGTAGGAGACTTGTACCCTTGAGGAAGGTCCATGTAAACTTCTTCTAAAAGATCTCCATGCAAGAAAGCATTATTAACATCAAGTGGATGTACCTTCCAATGTTTTGCAGCAGTAATAGCAAGAAGACTTCTCACGGTGACCATTTTTGCAACAGGTGCAAAAGTGTCATGATAATCGGCTCCTTCTATCTGTGTATAACCCTTTGCAACTAGCCTAACTTTATACCTTTCAATGGTGCCATTAGCATGATATTTGATTTTGTAAACCAATTTACATCCCACAATTTTTTTGTTTGGAGGAAGAGATGTTAAATCCAAGTATTATTTGCCTCAAGTGCATCTAACTCTTTATTCATTGCAGCTATCCAGTTTGGATCTTGGGCAGCTTGAGAAAAAGAATGAGGTTCTTGTACTAAAGATAGATTGGAAATAAAATGTTGATGTGTTGGATTAAAAGAAGCATAGGACATGTAATGTTTCATATCATACTTGATGGATAAATGAGAAGAAGGACTAGGTGAACCTTGTACCTGAGTATTATCTGCAGTTGATGTGAGATGGAGCTTTGAAACTTTATCAAGAATAGAATAATCATTCCACCACAAAGGTTGATGTTTAACTCTAGTAGAGTGCCTAGGTACTACTGGTGCAGATGAAACATTGTTATGATAATGAGAAACAGTTGTTGAACCATTGTCATGATCATGAGAAACATTTGGAGAAGAAGTAATAGTAGAATCAAGTAAATGAGAAGGAGAAACAGAATTATGTTCTTCAAGCCAAGGAACAAAGTCAATAGAATCTTTGTGAGTACCAACAGAGGTAGATGATAAGAGTGGAAATGTAGTTTCATGAAACACTACATGTCTACTAACAATGATCTGTTTGGTTAATAAATTGAGAACCTTATATCCCTTTTGACCATAAGGATAACCTAGAAAAATTCCTTTAATAGCTCTAGATGAAAATTTATTGGAATCATGTATGGAAACATAACATAAGCTTCCAAACACTTTAAGATGAGAATAGTCAGGTGGACACTACAAGAAAAGGGGCTAATTCCGAAGGAATTTTCCGTCGAATATAAGGCATTTCTGTCGATCTTAGGGTTAATTCTGACGGAATATTCCGTCGTCATTAATCTCCTCGGCATTAAGTTCGTCGAGATTTCAGTCGGGAATAAATATAATCGACGAGATAATTCTGACGAACAAATCGGTCGAAATTAGGATAAGCCCGACGGAAGTTCTTATAACCGACAGAATATTGCATCGAACATAAATATTATAAATTTGTCCAGATTTATTTCAAGTATTTAAATTCGACGAAAACTACTTATAATCAACGCACTAGTCCGTCGAGATTAGAAAATATAAATAATTAATTAATTAATGTTCTTAATTCCGACGGATATTCCCTCGGTATTAGACTATTCCGTCGAGAATAGCCAATTTTTTTTTATAGCAGATTTTTGTAATTGTAATTTCCAGGGTTTTAAACCCCAATATATTGTACATATAACCTGTTCCAGCTCAATCATACATACAATAATATATTCCCAATTCCAAATCACATACGTACCAACAACGTACACTAATATATATCAACAACGTATACGTGACGCTAGCTAATACCAACAACGTATACAACGCTAATACAAACAACGTATACACGCTAATATATATGTAAGACCCCAACTTTTATGAATAAAGATTTAATTTTCTTTATATATTATTTCAAAACAGTAAGGTGTTGTTTTGATAAATATGAAAAGTTATGGGTGAAATGTGCAAATATTTTAAAGTGAGCAAGTGGTTATAAAATATTCTTGTTGTCAGGGAATATTCATTTGGTCGTGAAATATTCTTGTTGTCAGGGAATATTCGTACGACGACGCAGCTATTTGTGGGCCCCACAACGAAATAACTATCGAATATAGAAAGCGACAGAAATAACCTTTTTATAAAATAACGGCGTAGTTGTTACCGTTAGTACTGTTGAAATACCCGGTTGTTAAAATACAGTGATACGTGGTGTTGCACAGTAGCACACGGTATTGCACAGTATTTTGAATTATTGAGTCTTACGTGAGAAGGACACTTACTCAATTATTGTTACAGTAATTACTGTTCAATATTTTATATTATTGACTCAATACTACGTTGATATTTTATATTATTGACTTAATAATTGTTACATTGATATTTTATTGACTCAATAATTGCTACGTTGCTATTTTATATGATTGATTCAATAATGGCTACAGTTGATATTTTGTATTATTGATTCAATAATTGTCACTGCATAGTATTTCACATTATCAACTCAATAATTCATATTATTTGAATAATATTATTAGATAGCATTATTGACAATGTCTAAGAAAGTTCTGTCTAGGAGGGGTTATTTAATTGCGCGCCAGTAAGGAGAAGTCCTTATCGGAAGGCCCCCTCTTTCCTGGGAATGACCTGGTTGTCAATATTGTAGTTTTATAATATTATTTATGAATAATTAATTATTGATTTATATGATAAAAAAATATTTATTTTGTGAATATAAAAGAAGGAATTAGCGCTGATGTGTTTTTATCAGTATTTTGGTGTGAAAAATCATCCGTTTATGGATTTCGGATAATTTATGTTTGAAATTTGGAAAAACTTCCTTCTACAAAGTTGTAGAGAATTAAATTTCCTATATAAAAACATAGAATTTGTATTTTTCTGATAAAGGGGCTATTTATTATGAATTATTGAAGTTTCGAAAAATAAATATTTTTTAAATAAATGGTGGGCCCCACTTTTGGTTGGTGTGGAATGCTGATGGCTTTTGGGTTGAGGCGACAGAAAATTTTTGAAAAAGATATTATTTTATTAATTTAGTCTATTTTGGCATCCTAAGCTTTTTCTATAAATAGGGTGCTTAGGTTAGAATTGAAAATCACACAGAATCAAAAGTTTTCTCTCTCTATAATATCGAGTGTATTTTTGTGAGTATTTAGATACTTTGAGTGTTACTATTCAGTGCAAGCTTTCTTCAGCCTTATATCCGATATTCCAGCCAGAAGTACTATTCTTTTGAGGTAAGGGATGTTATTTTCTTTCGTAAATGATGTTATTCTTTTCAATATCATTATACCAAAATATTGGCATGGATTTTATTATGAAATTCTTACTTTTTTTGTCGGGGTTACTATTCACGTATACGGCACTATTCACGTATACGGCACTATTCACGAAAAAATTAAATTTTCTTCTATATGTCCAAGTTGCTTGTTAAAGTTCTTATCTTTGATTGGATCTAAGTTTTGAGCTTCATTCTTGAATTTTGCTCCACAAAGTATTATTATGGAATATTCTTGAACTTGAATAAACTAAAATGCGAATCCTTAATCTTATCCTTTATTTCACTGGATTCGTTATTTATATGGTTTTTCATCATTCTCAGTCCTAAGTAGTGATATAACTGAATATCTTTGGCCTGTAGAGCAAAGATGAATGATTACCTGATGAATATCTTTGGTCGTAGTGCAAAGATGACAGGTGTTGAGATGAACATGACCACTGGTGATACAAATGAATATCTTTGGCCTGTAGTGCAAAGATGAATATTTGATTCGAGATGTATATTGATTGATGTTACAGGGATAAAATATTGATGATGGACTTTGAAATCATAGAAGATAGTAGAGTTCATTCTCTACTTAACTCTTCTAATGAATTATTATTTCCGCTGCGAATATTGATCTAAAACTTGTTGTCAATTAATATTTTATTTGAATTGTTGAAAACTAACGATAATTTATTTTCTATTATCTTAGTCATAATATTCTTTACTGGGCTAGTTGAGTTCACCCTTTTCATCTATTGTCCTCTTCAGGAAATGAGAACGTTGCGGGAACTAGTCGGGGGACAGAGTGATGGTCCGAGTTAGAGCAGTAGTAGTCCTCACTATTTTTGATAAATAGTGTGATAATAATTGCAATGAGGACTTAGTTTGAATATTAATATTTTTTACATATTTGTATTGACACTCACAGTTGTGTGGTCATATTTTGCACGACCGTGTGATATAAAGTTTGTATTTGAATTCTGTACCATGTATTTGGCGACTCAGATTGGGTTGGGTTGACTGGACCTATTCTGGGGGCGTCATAGTTGGTATCAGAGCTTAGGGATATGATCTCTGGCGGAGATCGGGGAATAGAACTAGGAGGGGAGAGACGAGTAAATCCTTAACTAGTATGTCCTACCTAAGCTTATGTGATATTTAATTGGTCAGTCGGAGCATAGGGTTAATATGTGATATGTTATTTGTTTAATTAACCCTTGTTTTATGGCAGTATTTGAGAATGGCAGCTGAGAATGTTAACAACGAAGTGAATGAGACCGTGGAGACACCTTTAATCACTAACCAAGAGAACGTGCAACAAGAAGGCAATGTTCATCCTGAAAACAACGCTGGTCAGACGATAAACGATGAGATGTTTAGAAGTTTTTTGCAGTTCATACAAAACCAGACGAGGGAGACTCGTGTGCAACATACAGGTGGAGATAATAACAACTCGCAAATTGTCACTGCCAAGCAGTTCAAAGAATTGGGACCACTAGAGTTTCTGGAAAAGCCGGATCCGATCAAGGCAGAGACATGGATTAAACAAATTACCAAGATATTTGATGTCTTGGGATGCACGGAGGAACAGAAGGTTCCATTCGCCACGTTTATGTTCCGTGGAGAGGCAGATTACTGGTGGGAATCTGTGAAGCGTACCCAGCCTGCCGCACTCAAGATGTCTTGGGAAGCGTTCCAGAAACTGTTCAATGACAAGTACTTTCCTGAAAGTATTCGTCATATGAAGGAGGTAGAGTTTATCAGACTAGAACAAAATAACTATGACGGTATCCCAGTACGAGGCTATGTTCGCGGAGTTGTCCAGGTTTGCACCTCATTTGGTGGAAAATGAGGAACGTATGACGCGGATGTTTCTAAGAGGTTTGAAACCCGAAATACGTCAATACCTCATTTCTTATAAATTTTCTCTATATTCGGATGTAGTGAACAGGGTCCAGTTGTTAGAACGAGATAATGATTATGTTCAATCGAGGGACCACAATCAAGGTCGTACCGGTGGCAGCAGTCATCGGAGTAATGACAACTAGTGAGGAAGAAAGTATGACCGAAGCGGTAACCACTCCGGTGATAATCGTGGTCATGATAGTAGAAAAAGCGAATCGGGAGGAGATTTCAAGAAGAGAAAGGTACAACAATGAGAACGTGAAGACGCCAACATCAGCACCAGCATCAACTGGTTCTAGGGGAGGAGAACGACCACCGGTCGTATGCTATAAATGCGGGAAAGAGGGACACATCAGCCCAAACTGCCCACAGAAATTCAAAGCATGCTATAACTGTGGAAAAGAAGGACATATAGCTCGAGATTGTCCTGTTGCGAAACCAAGTCCAGCGGGGGTGGTGATTCCAAAGGCGGTTTTGGACAAGTCAAAGTCGGTGATTCCTGGAAGAGCGTTTGTCGTGACAGCCTAAAACACGAGGAACCCACACGAGGTGATTACGGGTAAGCTAATCATAAACTCTTGCGAAGTTTACACCTTGTTAGATACCGGTGCTATCCATTCTTTTATTTCACCTGCTTGTGCTCAACGTTTGAACTTGACTTCTGATAAATTAGACTTTGACTTATCTGTTAAAACTTCGTTGGGAGAAACCTTTGTTACATCCACAGTTTACAAATCTTGCTTGATTCATATTGGTACCCTTACCTTACCTGTTGATCTTATATCTTTGAAAATACTTGCATTTGACGTGATTTTAGGAATTGACTGGTTAACCACTTACCATGCCAGAATTGATTGTTTTCGTAAGGTTGTTAGTTTTCATATTCCTAATCAACCTGTTGTGCGAATCCAAATCACCAAACCACTAAAATCAGTCAATATCATTTCAAATCACAAGGCTATTCGTTTATTAAAAAACGGATGTCAAGCTTTCTTAGCTCATGTCACTGATCTAAATCAGAATACATTAGGTTTGAATGATATTTCCGTTGTTAATGAGTTTCCTGATTGTAACGCCCCCAAAATAAATCCAATCCACCCAACCTATTCTGGGTAGCCACGAAATACACTCAACAAAAATTTCAAATACAAATCTTTAAATTCTATCTTTTAAAATATCGTACAAAATACGGTCACAATTAAATTGTGAGTTTCAATACCAATACCTTGCCCATACTTCAAATCAATGATAAGTTACAGAAAGGTACAGTCAATAACTGTTTTAGGAATTAAAATCTTTGAAAAATGCTCAAGGAAACCTTCGTACATGGGAGCCATGCATCTAAGTTATAATAGATATCATATGACTTGAGAATTATCCTTGGTTGACCCAATAGATCCCAAAGAAAAATGAGAAGATTACTATCATGTTCTTTCCAATGGTGGGTCTTCTCTTGCCATATAATTATCTCCATTGTCTCCAATTGAGAATTATATTTCAACCAAACTCCAATATTATATAGGTAGTGCTCATAGATATAATCAGCAAGTGGATGTGCACAACCATGTCTTATGATAACCCGAAGTTGTAGGTGATTAGACATCTTGTATGATAGTGGCAAAACACCCTTCCAAAATTGGGTTCACCTCAGCCTATTTGGTTCACCAAAATTAACTGTCAAAATGGCGTATAAAATAAGACACACACATTTTAAATTCTCAATATAATTCTTCTCATACTGTTTTATTGAAAACCTCAACAGCTAAAGACCATCGTTCTATTCCCCTGTTATCCCTGCTCGACCCTGTTATACTCTTATTACCTGAAAGGAATTGTGAAGCAAAATGGTGAGCACAAATAGCCCAGTAAAGAATATCATGACTAAAGATAATTATATTATCAATAGTTTTCATTAGTAATAAATCAGATATTTAAACATATGGTAAAAATTTTCAACCATAGTTGCAGCGAAACGAGCAATCCATTAGAAGAGTCAAATAGACTATAATGTCTATTATCTTCTCCATATTAAAAGTCCACCAATAATATTTTATCCCTGTAACATCAATCAACAATTTCTGTCCACAATCATGTAAGTTCATTATCATAATTATCTTGATGAATTCCTCTTCGCACTCAGGACGAAGATAATTCCCATCACCTGTCTTTACCTGAAACACCAAAGATCATGATTATACCAAATCACAGTTCCTGTTCATAATCATGCTAATTAATTCATCTTTGCATTACAAGCCAAAGATATTCAACAATTAATCATTCATCTTTGCACTACAGGCCAAAGATATTCACAAATCAACCGCTCATCTTTGCACTACAGGCCAAAGATATTCATCAATAGTTCATCTTTGCACTACGGGCCAAAGATATTCAACAACAGGTCATCTTTGCACTACATGCCAAAGATATTCGTATCTCAAAAAAATATCTAATCATTCCAAAATTTATATAAACAATAATTATAACCATGTTGATCAATTCACCTTTGCCTTTAAGCTAAAGATATTCAATTATAAATTCAATGGTCATGAACATACCAGTCAACAATCCATCTTTGCACTACTAGCCAAAGAGAATCTATAGTCATGATCATACCAATAATCTACCCATCTTTACACTCAAGTCAAAGAGAAATTTCATCACCAGGATTATAAAAATATTATATATGATAATAAAAATAATATGATCAAAACATCGATCTCCAAGTTCAAAAATACTTCATAATAATACTTTGTGAAGTAAAATTCAAGAATAAAGATAAAAATTTGGATCTAATCAAAGTTAGGAACCTTAACAAGCAACTTGGACATATAGAAGAAAATTTAATTTTTCCGTGAATAGTGCCGTATACGTGAATAGTGCCATATACGTGAATAGTAATCCCGACGGAAAAAGTAAGAATTTCATAATAAAATCCATTCCAATATTTTGGTATAATGATATTGAAAAGAATAACATCATTCACGAAAGAAAATAACATCCCTTACCTCAAAAGAATAGTACTTCTGACCGGAATATCAGATATTATACCGAAGAAAAATTTGCACTGAATAATAACACTCAAAGTATCTAAATACTCACAAAAATACGCTCGATATTATAGAGAGAGAAAACTTCTGATTCTGGTGTGATTTTTAATTCTAACCTAAGTACCCTATTTATAGGAAAAGTTTAGGATGCCAAAGTAGACTTTTGAATAAAATAATATTTAATTTTAAAAAAAATTCCAGCCGACTCATGAACCAAAAGCCATCAGCCACCAACTAAAAATGGGGCCCACCATTTTAAAAATATATTTATTTTCTGAAACTTCAATAATTCATAATAAATAGCCCCTTTGTCAGAAAAAATACAAATTCTATGTCCTTCTATAGGAAATTTAATTCTCTACAACTTTGTAGGAGGAA
The DNA here is from genome assembly GCA_020205555.1 of Panax stipuleanatus. Classification (NCBI taxonomy): domain Eukaryota; kingdom Viridiplantae; phylum Streptophyta; class Magnoliopsida; order Apiales; family Araliaceae; genus Panax; species Panax stipuleanatus. Next base: position 154,775,098 of record CM035118.1, read on the forward strand.
GTTTTTCTAAATTTCAAACATAAATTATTCGAAATCCATAAACGGATGATTTTTCACACCAAAATACTGAAAAAAATACATCAGCGCTAATTCCTTCTTTTATATCCACAAAATAAATATTTCTTTATCATATAAATTAATAATTAATTATTCACAAATAATATTACAGAACTACAATATTGACAGCCAGGTCGTTCCCAGGAAAGAGGGGGCCTTCCAATATGGACTTCTCCTTACTGGCGCGCAATTAAATAACCCCTCCTAGACAGAACTTCCTTAGACATTGTCAATAATGCTATATAATAATATTATTCAAATAATATGAATTATTGAGTTGATAATGTGAAATACTGTGTAGTGACAATTATTGAATCAATAATACAAAATATCAACTGTAGCAATTATTAAATCAATCATATAAAATAGCAACGTAGCAATTATTGAGTCAATAAAATATCAATGTAACAATTATTGAGTCAGTAATATAAAATATCAACGTAGCAATTATTGAGTCAATAATATAAAATATTGAACAGTAATTACTGTAACAATAATTGAGTAAGTGTCCTTCTCACGTAAGAATCAATAATTCAAAATACTGTGCAATACTGTGTGCTACTGTGCAACACCGGGTATTACTGTATGTTAACCACCGGGTATTTCAACAGTACTAACGGTAACAACTATGCCGTTATTTATAAAAATATTATTTCTGTCGCTTTTTATATCAGATAGTTATTCCGTTGTGGGGTCCACAAATAGCTGCGCCGTCGTACGAATATTCCACGACAACAAGAATATTCCACGACCAAACGAATATTCTCCGACAACAAGAATATTTTATAACCACTTGCTTATTTTAAAATATTTGTACAGTTTCACCCATAACTTTTTATATTTATCAAAACAACACCTTACTGTTTTGAAATAATATAAAAAAAATTAAATCTTTATTCATAAAAGTTGGGGTCTTACACTGATGTATTTCCCGAAGAACTTTCCGGTCTACCCCCAGAACGTGAAGTTGAATTCTTTATTGACCTTAAGCCCGGTACAAAACCTATTTCTAAAACCCCATATCGAATGGCTCCTATTGAACTTTAGGAGTTAAAGGTCCAACTACAGGAGTTGTTAGACATTGGTTTTATTCGTCTTAGTACGTCTCCTTGGGGTGTTCCTGTTTTATTCGTAAAGAAGAAAGACGGGAGTATGCGACTTTGTATTGACTATCGAGAGTTGAACCATGTCACCATCAAGAATAGGTATCCGCTACCTCGTATTGATGACCTGTTCGACCAGTTGCAAGGAGCACAATTCTTTTCAAAGATCGATCTTTGTTCTGGATATCATCAGCTGAAGATTAAAACTGAGAATATTCCGAAGACTGCTTTTAGAACTCGATACGCGCATTACGAATTCTAGTTATATATTTTGGATTGACCAATGTCCATGCGACGTTCATAGACCTGATGAACCGAATATTTGAGAAATATTTGGATCATTTCGTGACTTGTCATTATTGATGACATCCTAATATTTCTTTATTTAGAATGAACTCAACATGCGACAACGACGTTGGTTGGAGCTGTTGAAAGGTTACGATCATACCATCCAATACCATCCTGGAAAAGCGAACGTGGTAGCTGACGCGTTGAGTAGAAGATCATATACGGGAACGAGTGCGATGATGTCAAGTATACGCGTGGAACCAGCTTTGATTGATAAAGTTAAAGCTGCTCAAGCTACGGATCCGGAGCTGATGAAGATAAAGAAGAAGGTGCAAGAAGGTGCCATTCCAGAAGCGAGAATCGATGAAGTGGGAATACTTCGAGTCAACTCCAGACTTTGTGTTCCTAACGATTCTGACTTGAAGCATAGAATCATGATGGAGGCACACAACACACCGTTTGTAATCCATCCTGGGAGTACCAAAATGTATCGTGATCTTCGACATACATTTTGGTAGGGCAATATGAAAAGAGAGATCGCAAAATTTATTTCGAGATGTTTAACGTGTCAACGTGTAAAGGCGGAGCATCAAGTACCGAAGGGTCCATTGCAACCACTGGAGATTCTGAAATGGAAGTGGGAACACATTACGATGGATTTCGTTACGGGTCTTCCCAAGGTTTCTCAAGGCATAGATGCGATTTGGGTTATTGTTGATAGAATAACTAAGTCTGCTCATTTCTCGCCGATACGAGAGACTTATTCCCTTGAACGTCTTGCTCATATGTACGTGAATGAGATTGTGAGAGTGCATGGCATGCCAGTATCCATAGTTTTGGATCGTGACCCCAGATTTACTTCACGATTTTGGATCAGTTTGCAGAAAGCTATAGGGCACGGATTTACGATTCAGTTTGGCTTATCATCCTCAAACGAACGGACAATCGGAAAGGACTATTCAAACTCTTGAAGATCTATTGAGACTCTGTGTTGTAGACTTCAAAGGGAGTTGGGATAAGTACTTACCATTGGTGGAATTCTCCTACAACAACAGTTATCAAGCAAGTATAGGCGAGGCTTCATTTGAAGCATTGTATGGGAGAAAGTGTCGTTCTCCAGTTTGTTGGGATGAGGTGGGTGAAGCAACATTGTTGGGACCGGAATTAGTACGTATGACTACGGAAAAGATCCAAATAATCCGATAACGTATACAAACAGCACAAGATCGACAAAAGAGTTATGCGGATCTTCATCTAAAGGACGTGAAATTTAATGTTGGGGACCATATGTTATTACGTGTTGCTCCGTGGAAGGGAGTTACTAGATTCGGGAAGAAAGGAAAGCTCAATCCACGATTCATTGGTCCATTTGAGATTCTTGACCGAGTAGAAAATGTGACTTATAGACTCGCTTTACCTCCAAGTATGTCTCGTGTTCATAATATTTTTCACATATCCGTGTTGCGTAAATATGTGAAAGATCCAAATCACATTATTGAGTTAGAACCAGACGAGATAGCCGAAGATTTAACGTACGAGGAGGTACCTGTCAAGATCTTGGATAGGAAGGAGCATGTCCTACGCTCGAAAATTATACCTCAAGTTAAAGTTTTGTGGAGAAACCATGCAATTGAGGAAATGACCTGGGAGTTGGAATCGAAAATGAAAGCGAGGTATCCTGACCTTTTCGACATACTAGGTACGTACGTCAATTTCGAGGACGAAATTTCATAAGGAGGGGAGGTTGTAAGACCCTAACTTTTATGAATAAAGATTTAATTTTCTTTATATATTATTTCAAAACAGTAAGGTGTTGTTTTGATAAATATAAAAAGTTATGGGTGAAATGTGCAAATATTTTAAAGTGAGCAAGTGGTTATAAAATATTCTTGTTGTCGGAGAATATTCGTTTGGTCGTCGAATATTCTTGTTGTCGGGGACTATTCGTACGACGGCGTAGCTATTTGTGGGCCCCACAACTAAATAACTGTCGGATATAGCAAGCGACAGAAATAATTTTTTTAAAAAATAACGGCGTAATTGTTACTGTTAGTACTGTTGAAATACCCGGTGGTTAAAATATAGTGATACGCGGAGTTGCACAGTAATACACGGTATTGCACAGTATTTTGAATTATTGAGTCTTACGTGAGAAGACACTTACTCAATTATTGTTACAGTAATTACTGTTCAATATTTTATATTATTGACTCAATAATTGCTACGTTGATATTTTATATTATTGACTCAATAATTTTTATATTGATATTTTATTGACTCAATAATTGCTACGTTGCTATTTTATATGATTGATTCAATAATGGTTACAGTTGATATTTTGTATTATTGATTCAATAATTGTCACTGCATAGTATTTCACATTATCAACTCAATAATTCATATTATTTGAATAATATTATTAGATAGCATTATTGACAATGTCTAAGGAAGTTCTGTCTAGGAGGGGTTATTTAATTGCGCGCCAGTAAAGAGAAGTCCTTATCGGAAGGCCTCCTCTTTTTTGGGATTGACCTGGTTGTCAATATTGTAGTTCTGTAATATTATTTATGAATAATTAATTATTGATTTATATGATAAAGAAATATTTATTTTGTGAATATAAAAGAAGGAATTAGCGCTGATGTGTTTTTATCAGTATTTTGGTGTGGAAAACCATCCTATTTATGGATTTCGGATAATTTATGTTTGGAATTTGGAAAAACTTCCTTCTACAAAGTTGTAGAGAATTAAATTTCTTATAGGAAGACGTAGAAGTTTGTATTTTTCTGATAAAGGGGCTATTTATTATGAATTATTGAAGTTTCGAAAAATAAATATTTTTTAAATAAATGGTGGGCCCCACTTTTGGTTGGTGTGGAATGCTGATGGCTTTTGGGTTGAGGCGACAGAAAATTTTTGAAAAAGATATTATTTTATTAATTTAGTCTATTTTGGCATCCTAAGCTTTTTCTATAAATAGGGTGCTTAGGTTAGAATTGAAAATCACACCAGAATCAAAAGTTTTCTCTCTCTATAATATCGAGTGTATTTTTATGAGTATTTAGATACTTTGAGTATTACTATTCAGTGCAAGCTTTCTTCAGTCTTATATCCGATATTCCAGCCAGAAGTACTATTCTTTTGAGGTAAGGGATGTTATTTTCTTTCGTAAATGATGTTATTCTTTTTAATATCATTATACCAAAATATTGGCATGGATTTTATTATTAAATTCTTACTTTTTTCGTCGGGATTACTATTCACGTATACGACACTATTCACGTATACGACACTATTCACGAAAAAAATTAAATTTTCTTCTATATGTCCAAGTTGCTTGTTAAAGTTCTTATCTTTGATTGGATCTAAGTTTTGAGCTTCATTCTTGAATTTTGCTCCACAAAGTATTATTATGGAATATTCTTGAACTTGAATAAACTAAAATACGAATCCTTAATCTTATCCTTTATTTCACTAGATTCGTTATTTATATTATTTTTCATCATCCTCAGTCCTAAGTGGTGATATAACTGAATATCTTTGGCCTGTAAAGCAAAGACGAATGATTACCTGATGAATATCTTTGGCCGTAGTGCAAAGATGACAGGTGTTGAGATGAACATGACCATTGGTGATACAAATGAATATCTTTGGCCTGTAGTGCAAAGATGAATATTTAATTCGAGATGTATATTGATTGATGTTACAGGGATAAAATATTGATGATGGACTTTTAAATCATAGAAGATAGTAGACTTCATTCTCTACTTAACTCTTCTAATGAATTGTTATTTCCGCTGCGAATATTGATCTAAAACTTGTTGTCAATAATATTTTATCTGAATTGTTGAAGACTAACGATAATTTATTTTTCATTATCTTAGTCATAATATTCTTTACTGGGCTAGTTGAGCTCACCCTTTTCATCTATTGTCCTCTTCAGGAAATGAGAACGTTGCGGGAACTAGTCGGGAGACAGAGTGATGGTCTGCGTTAGAGCAGTAGTAGTCCTCACTATTTTTGATAAATAGTGTGATAATAATTGTAATGAGGACTTAGTTTGAATATTAATATTTTTTACATATTTGTATTGACACTCACAGTTGTGTGGTCATATTTTGCACGACCGTGTGATATAAAGTTTGTATTTGAATTCTGTACCATGTATTTGGCGACTCAAAATGGGTTGAGTTGACTGGACCTATTCTGGGGGCGTCACAATATACATGTTATATCCAATCACATGCTGCTGTAACGTTCCATAACGATTACAAATACACGTTATAACGTTCCCATAGCGATTACAAATATTACCTAATGTTAATTACTAAGATAACAAGTATAAATATCAACTATCCCGTAAAGAATTATAATAAATAATACGCTAACGACGACATTCAGATCACAAACCTGTTTGATTTACAAAACTCGTACAAAATAAACTTAATTTGTAACATGTACAAATGTTCTAGAATATAATGAAAACATACAACTACAAAGTAAACGTAAAACTAGCTAGATAGTTGGAGAATCATCAGACGAGGGTGGGCGACACTGATGCTCATCGCCATCGCCACCGCCACCGCCACCGCCACCCTGCAGATAAGATTAAGGATATAAATCATTAGTCTATATAATATGTGAGAATGAAAAGACTGCTAAATAAAAATAAAATAACATACAGAATACCTGACTCTCGGACCGCTCTGGTAGATGAGAATCAGTGACAACGACCTTCCGATCGTCATCTCCACCCTGCAGATAGGATTAAAAATACAAGTCATTAGTCTATATAATATGTGAGAATGAAAAGACTGCTAAATGAAAATAAAATAACATGCAGAATACCTGACTCTCGGACTACTCACCAAAAGCCTCCACTAGTAGAGTAACCACCATCTGGAGCACCTCACCGCTTAACGCGGTGAACTGCTCGGGCGGTAATCCAGTGCACTCTACGGTGGCCCCTGCTGCAATATTCTGAGCCTAGTTAGTGAAGGCGCGTATGGGTAGGTAAGTGCTGACGTCGAAAAGCCGGATCCATCCAAAATCTCTCCGATACCGCCGCTATAACCCTCTGGAAGAGCGCATCATCTAAGCCAGCGCCCGTATCAGATGATCCAACGTGTGCTCTCGGGTGATGGCGCTAGCTAGAGCCTGCGATAATAGACCAATTTATTACGTAGTATATATAAATTTTATATTATTTTAAAACTTAAGATATATTATATATTACCTCCAGGTAGGGTATACACGGGTATCCTCGGCAAGCCCAACACGCGATACCTGCCGGTACTCGAAGTAGGGGGATCCTGAGACGCAACCCTTAGTCTCAGCTGTAAGACCCCAACTTTTATGAATAAAGATTTAATTTTATTTGTATATTATTTCAAAACAGTAAGGTGTTGTTTTGATAAATATGAAAAGTTATGGATGAAATGTGCAAATATTTTAAAGTGAGCAAGTGGTTATAAAATATTCATTATTGTCGGAGAATATTCGTTTGGTTGTGGAATATTCTAGTTGTCGGAGAATATTCGTACGACTGCGCAGCTATTTGTGGGCCCCACAACAGAATAACTGTCAGATATAGAAAGCGACAGAAATAACCTTTTTATAAAATAACGGCGTAATTGTTACCGTTAGTACTGTTGAAATACTCGGTGGTTAAAATACAGTGATACACGGTGTTGCACAGTAGCACACGGTATTGCACAGTATTTCGAATTATTGATTCTTACGTGAGAAGGCACTTACTCAATTATTGTTACTGTAATTACTGTTCAATATTTTATATTATTGACTCAATAATTGCTACGTTGATATTTTATATTATTGACTCAATAATTGTTACATTGATATTTTATTGACTCAATAATTGCTACGTTGCTATTTTATATGATTGATTCAATAATGGCTACAGTTGATATTTTGTATTATTGATTCAATAATTGTCACTGCATAGTATTTTACATTATCAACTCAATAATTCATATTATTTGAATAATATTATTAAATAGCATTATTGACAATGTCTAAGAAAGTTCTGTCTAGGAGTGGTTATTTAATTGTGCGCCAGTAAGGAGAAGTCCTTATCGGAAGGCCCCCTCTTTCTTGAGAATGACCTGGTTGTCAATATTGTAGTTCTGTAATATTTTTTATGAATAATTAATTATTGATTTATATGATAAGAAAATATTTATTTTGTGAATATAAAAGAAGGAATTAGCGCTGATGTGTTTTTCTCATTATTTTGGTGTGGAAAATCATCCGTTTATGAATTTCGGATAATTTATGTTTGAAATTTGGAAAAACTTCCTTCTACAAAGTTGTAGAGAATTAAATTTCTATAGAAAGACATATAATTTGTATTTTTCTGATAAAGGGCTATTTATTATGAATTATTGAAGTTTCAGAAAATAAATATTTTTTAAATAAATGGTGAGCTCCACTTTTGGTTGGTGTGGAATGCTGATGGCTTTTGGGATGATGGCGGCGGAAAATTTTTGAAAAAAATATTATTTTATTAATTTAGTCTACTTTGGTATCCTAAGCTTTTCCTATAAATAGGGTGCTTAGGTTAGAATTGAAAATCACACCAGAATCAAAAGTTTTCTCTCTCTATAATATCGAGCGTATTTTTGTGAGTATTTAGATACTTTGAGTGTTACTATTCAGTTCAAGTTTTCTTCAGTCTTATATCCGATATTCCAGTCAAAAGTACTATTCTTTTGAGGTAAGGGATGTTATTTTCTTTCGTAAATGATGTTATTCTTTTCAATATCATTATACCAAAATATTGGCATGAATTTTATTATGAAATTCTTACTTTTTCGTCTGGGTTACTATTCACGTATACGGCACTATTCACGAAAAAAATTAAATTTTCTTCTATTTGTCCAAATTGTCTGTTATGGTTACTATCTTTGATTGGATCTAAGTTTTGAGCTTCATTCTTGAATTTTGCTCCACAAAGTATTATTATGGAATATTTTTGAACTTGAATAAACTAAAATACGAATCCTTAATCTTATCCTTTATTTCACTAGATTCGTTCTTTATATTATTTTTCATCATCCTCAGTCCTAAGTGGTGATATAACTGAATATCTTTGGCCTGTAAAGCAAAGACGAATGATTACCTAATGAATATCTTTGGCTGTAGTGCAAAGATGACAGGTGTTGAGATGAACATGACCATTGGTGATACAAATGAATATCTTTGGCCTGTAGTGCAAAGATGAATATTTGATTCGAGATGTATATTGATTGATGTTACAGGGATAAAATATTGATGATGAACTTTTAAATCATAGAAGATAGTATACTTCATTCTCTACGTAACTCTTCTAATAAATTGTTATTTCCGCTGCGAATATTGATCTAAAACTTGTTGTCAATAATATTTTATCTGAATTGTTAAAGACTAACGATAATTTATTTTCCATTATCTTAGTCATAATATTCTTTACTGGGCTAGTTGAGCTCACCCTTTTCATCTATTGTCCTCTTCAAGAAATGAGAATGTTACGGGAACTAGTCGGGGGACAGAGTGATGGTCCGAGTTAGAGTAGTAGTAGTCCTCACTATTTTTGATAATTAGTGTGACAATAATTGTAATGAGGACTTAGTTTGAATATTAATATTTTCTATATATTTGTATTGACACTCATAGTTGTGTGGTCGTATTTTGCACGACCGTGTGATATAAAGTTTGTATTTGAATTCTGTACCATGTATTTAGAGACTCAGAATGGGTTGGATTGACTGGACCTATTCTGGGGGCATCACATCAGCTCCTCGTCCCGAGATAACTCAATTTCAGGCAAAGGAGTGGTGGAATCTAACGCCTCAGGATCTCCCCTAGCAGCCCGCAACTTAGCTAGACGGGCGTCCCAAAGCTACTGAAATCGATCCTGAAATGTTATTTGTATACGCGAGTTAATTATATTATTTGATTAACATTCTAATATTAATAATAACTTCAAATTTAGACTATGTCTTACCCGTATAGCTAAGGCTGCAGGAGACAGTATGATAGAGTCCTTAGGGGTGTGGGCCCTATCCCAGAACTCAGTCATCGTAGGAGGTCGGCCCAAGCTCAAGCTCATGGCCTAATAATTAAGATAATTAAAACTGTATTAAGTATGTTACTAACAATTGACTAACTAAATAACAAAATACGCAATACTTACCGACTTCACCTCCTTAAAGGACTGTGAGCTAGTCGTGTGTACGACTCGGAGCTGACTCCTATTTTTCTTCGCTTGCTCCGACTTCTTCTTGAACACCTCATCCTCCCTAGTGCCGACACATAGCCTCCCAAGCCTGATCACCGACTATGCGGGGCTGATGAAGTCTGATCGTAGTCCCAGGCTGCTAGTCAACCGCCCGGGCCGCCCGATGTCTCATCTCGTAAAGCTAGCCGGAGTAGTTCTTCGCGACATGTGCAGTAATAACACTGTCTCCGGCTGCTAGAGACACGCAATCCTCGTATCTATAATAAACCTATAAGAAATGTTATTTGGTCTATCAGAATTCATTTGAAAAGTATATAATTGTAAAATGATAATGCATTGTTTACTTGAAGCTATAATTTGACTTACGTGAAACTCGCGCATCACAATATCCATGAATAAGGCATCATATTGGGCATACTGGGTAAAGCGCATACAGCCAACAGGCAAGTGTGTCAAGCAGATGGCTTGTAGCGTCGCCTTAGCGACAGTGTCCAAGATGCTACAATATAATGCGAGAAAAATAAAATAATTTGTTATAATAATAATGTACTTATATATATACATGTTAATTTATTACAATTGACAGATTAAAAATAATACTTACTGCTCCGAGTCGACATCTACCCGGACAACGTGTGGCTGTGTCGGCGGTCGGCCAAATAATCCGAGGTTAGTACCTCGCTGACGTCGACAAGCACTATCTGTATAAATAACATTATATAAATATAATATTTTCATAATTCCAAAAAAAATAATATTTAAGTTTGGAAACATACTATCTGATGAATATCCAGCGTCGTGGGTGCCGTCATCTGGTCCCGAACGACCACCACAACCACGACCTCCCCCACTATGTCTAGCCATAGATCAGCGTACTACTAAATAACCAACATATTAATCTATTAATTAAGTTGTAGTTAATTTATCTAAATTAATTTATCGTTCGATTACAGAAAACCATTTAAGTTAAGACTATGTACGTCATCAAACCCGTCAAAATCAATCTCAATGTCGTCATCTAATTCTGACTCTTCTGCCTCCGTTTCGGTTTCGTACTCATCGTCTTTGTGTACAACGATATAGTCATTAACAACCACGTCTTCCTCAACATCAGGTATGTCAATGAGGTCAAAAACCATATCATCATCTCGTAAGACATCTACCTCGGGATTGCTAATTTGTTCTTGCAACGGCTCATCTATTCCCGACAGATTAGTACCATCAAAAGCACGAGTCTTTGTTGTGACAACTGTATACTAGGGGCTCCGATAATTTAAGACATTCAGGACGTAGTACACTTAAGTGGCTTGGCTGGCTAGAACGAATACATCATTAGACTGTAGTTTTGACTTTATGTCTACCGTGACGATTCTATTACGATCAATTTTAACACCCTTAACAGTATCAAACCAGCGACACCTAAATGTAACAACCTGTTTACCATTGGGATAATTTAGTACAACCACTTCCTCTAATCGTCCATAGTAATTGGACTCGGAGTCTTGGTAGTAAATTCCCAACACGACAACGCCCGAATTGACTGACGTCATTTCATTCAAGTCATCAACCTTAAATCTATACCCATTCACAATGCAACCAAAAAATGAACTTATGAGTTTGTACGGGCTTGAAACAACGTCTCTGAAAGGCTCATAAGCGCTATCCGCTTCAACCCTACTCTTAAACCACTGGTGAAATTTTCAGTAGTGAATGCTTTCAACTGTGTTGGCGTCATTCTCGGATTAGAAGCATTCGCTTCCTATTCGAATGCACTGAAATAATATGTTAAAATCATAAATACAATCATAATCTTAGTGTATTGACATGTGTACGTATAATAATACATACTTGATGTCTTCCGCCAGCTCAGGCAAATTTAGAAGCACGTATGTAGATACAATCTTCAAATCTTGGTCGCTTAAGTAAGTCATTGTCTTATGGCCAAATGATTTTGCCGGATATGTGAATACAGCTAACTCATCATCAGAATGAGATTGATCACCAATGACCTCATTTCTACTTACACAAGTGTGCTTAGTTGAGACTACATCGTCGAAGTACAGAGAGCAGAAATTTGCAAGTTCTTCCTCCGTATAATGTTCTGCAATTGAACCCTCTACACGAGCTTTGTTTTTCACTTTCTGCTTTAATCGACGCATATACCTGAAATATAATTGCACACAATTATTACTAATAATATGCCTTAGAAAAATCATCAAAATTTAAACAAATAGATGATATTAGTTACCTCTCAAAAGGATACATCCACCGATATTGCACCGGTCCTCCAAGTTTCAATTCATATAGTAGATGTATAGGCAAATGCTCCATCGAGTCAAAGAACCCTGGAGGTAAGCCAGCCCGATATCTCGCTGCCTGATAAACGTCCAACAATCCTATTTTTCTCTGTCTTTCTGTTAAACTGTGCAGACAATTTTCTGTAACTGTGGTCAGCAGGCAAGAATCTACGAGCAGTTTCGAACCAACTGGTTTTACTCCAATGACGTAGTTGTATGCCTTGCACATCCCCCATACAGACTGGAACATGCCAACTTCCCATGAGTTGACCAACCACTGATTATCCCAAGTGCCGGAAAGTCGGTGATAGTCCACAACAAAGCTGCCTTCATCATAAAATTTTGCATTTTCGCTTTATCATATGTCTGAACACCCATCTCCCACAACATCTTAAGTTCATCGACTAACGGCCTGAGATACACGTTTATGTCTTTTGTAGGACTTTTATCTCCCGGTATCAGTAAAGTCAAGAACAGATACGGATCCCTCATGCACATTGACGGTGGAAGATTGTAAGCTACCATTATTACTGGCCAAAAAGAGTAGGGCTGACTAAAATTATTAAATGGACAAAACCCATCTGTAGCCATACCAAGCTTGACATTTCTATCATCCTCTGTAAATTCTGGAAAATTTTCATCAAACCTCTTCCACTCATCTCCATCTGCAGGGTGAGTCAGCTGACCAGGCACGACATCCCTTGTGCTATGCCAACTCATATATTGAGCCGTATGGTGCGACATGTATAGCCGTTGAAGCCTCGACGGAAGAGAAAAGTACCGTAAGATCTTCCTGAGAACATGTTTCTCCTTCCCCCCACGTTTTGTCACCTTGAAGCGAGGCAAGCTCCATATATCACACTGTCCCTTTTCTCTGTCCGCCCCATAGTATAACATGCAATCCTGCTCACAAGCATCGATCTTCTGATACCCCATATTCAAACCCTTGACCATCTTATTCACTTCGTAATAATTTGCAGGCAAGGTATTATCTGTAGGTAAAAAATCGCAGATAAGAGCAAGCAAATTGTTGAAACCTCTCTCACTGCAGTTTTCATCATTCTTAAAGTGTAAGAGCTTAGTCACTGCAGATAGCCTGGTGTGATTGTCATTTTTAGGATACAATGCGACACTCAATTCATGTAGCATCTTGTAAAAGGCAGCAACTGAATCATTTGGTTCTTGCTGAGCATTGCCTGACACATACTTGTTATCGGCCCAGTTTATAGTGTTAGGCCTATACGCATCGACCAACATCTCCACGGCATCATAGTTATCCACAATTAAATCCCTCACCTCAGCTGGTTGGTCTACACTGTTTGAAAGTTCCCTCAACTCAGTTGATTCCCCGTGATGAATCCATAGGGTGTACCCATCCACAAATCCACGGGAAAATAAGTCAAATCTAATCTCGTCGGCTTTCTTCCAGATAAGATTTTTACATTTGACACACGGACATCGCATTTTTTCGTTCGGATCCTCAGCATGTTCTATTGCTTTGTTCAAAAAGTTAGACACCCCATCACGAAAAGCTGGCAATAATCCCCTCCCATCAATGGGTATCCTACGGTACATCCAACTCCGGTCGACTGACATATTAATGCTGCATGTGCATAAGACGCATTTAGTACAGTTTCTTTGGATACTGTAACTATGGTCCATGCATGAATTATATTTTTCGGCAGCATCTCCTCTATAGGACAGGGGTAATTCAGGCTTCTATCCCGTTCCTAGATGTGTCTCTACACTAGTGCCAACACGTTAAGCATGTTTCTACTGTTTTAAGAAAAATTCGGCAGCACCTCCCCATGGTCTCCAAGTACACGAAATAGATTAAGATAACTTAATCTAAGTATGTACTCGAAGAATATGTAGAGATAGCAACCGAAAAAATCCTCAAAACTACAAAAACGTACTGTTTCATATTGGCACCGGCATAAGTGAAAGACATAACATCCAGTAACAGTCCCAAACTGGGGACTATTAGACATTCACTCCTACTGAGTGAATGTCAAACGGGTTTCTAAGTTGACACCTCCAAAGCATGTCTTCATCAAGTTTAATACTAAGCAAGTACTACTTAGTATTTTATTTTATTTAGTTTTATATTATATTATATTATAGTATAGTATACTAAGCAAGTACTACTTAGTATTTTTATATTATATTATATTATACTATATTACATTATAATATAATATGTTGTATTATATTATATTATAGTATAGTATAGTATAGTATATTACTTTGATTGTAGAATACTAAGCAAGTACTATTTAGTATTTTATTTTTATATTATATTATATTATATTATACTACACCGTATTTTATTTTATTTTATTTATTTTTATATTATATTATATTATAGTATAATTTAATTCTATTTTATTTTATTTTATTTTATTTATTTTATTTTATTCTATTTTATTTAATTCTATTTAATTCTATTTTAATCTATTTTATTTTATTCTATTTAATTCTATTTTATTTTATTTATTTATTTTATTTTATTATATTTTATTCTATTTAATTCTTTTTATTTTATTTTATTTTATTTTATTTAATTCGATTTACTTTAATTTAATTTAATTTTATTCTATTTTATTCTATTTAATTTAATTCTATTTAATTTTATTCAATTCTATTTAATTTTATTTTATTTTATTTTATTTAATTTTGTTTTATTTTATTTAATTATATTTAATTCTATTATATTATCATATATTATATTATATAAAACTAATTAAATAATGTTATTGAATGGGGCCCACAAATATCGCAATTGAACATTTCTGACAAAAATTCCGACGAAAATTTCGTTAGAAATAACAAATATATACTCAACAAACATATATACAATGCCAAATATATACAATGAAATAGGACAATTTCAGCAAAAAAAAATTACAGAACATGCCTTAAACCCAATTTCAGCCAGAAAAAAATTACAGAACTATAAACCTAATTTCAATTTCAATTTCAATATACAATAACAAAAATATACAATATCAGATTTCAATTTCAATATACAATAATAACAAAAAAAACCTAATTTCAGATTTCAATTTCAACAATAAATAAATCCAGATTCCAATTTCAACAATGTCAAATTTTTTCAGACTCAAATTAATACTTACAGTGGGCTGCAGTGGAGGGTGGCGACGGCAGGGAGGAGAAGAGCAGGGCGGCGCCGGCAGGGAGGAGAGAAGCAGCGGCGGCGCCGGCGGGGAGTAGAGGAGCAGTGGCGGCGTGACAGTGGAGGGAGGAGGAGCAGTACTGGAGGGGAAGGGGAGGACGACAGTGGAGGGGAGGTGGAGGCCGGTGGCAGTAGAGGGTAGGCCGGAGGACGGGATGTGACACCCCCAAATCCGGGACCGCCACTTGGTCTCTCGAATTCGATTCGTCACGTGCTCATGGTAATACATCACAATAATAATAACTAAAAATCACACAATCACAACGAAAAATTTAATCTAGAATAATTTACAATAATTTATTATAATTATTCCCCCAAGTCTCGCAACCTACAGTACTTAATAGATTACATAATAATATCAATTAACGACTTATTACATAATCTAACATAAGCTTAAACATAATCAAATCCAGTCTTACTACATCATCTTAATACAACATTAAAATATTTAAAAACATAAAAGAGACAAGCTAGTTGGTAGCCTTGCCCTTGCCCTTGTCAACGCCTAAAGGTTCGCCATGCTCTGCCTTAACTGAAATGTTTTAGGGAAAGCAAGAATGAGCACAAATTGCCCAGCAAGTAATATACAATAAGGGTAAGTGATAAAATTCTCAATTCTCGAAAGGGTATGACAAGGTTTGCTAGTTCAAGAATAACAAGAATATCAACAGTTTTCAATAACAGTCGCTAAGGACAGAATAATATCAATGTGACTCAATAATAAATCAATTCAAGATTTCAAGATAACTGAATACTGAGCAGTCACTAAGGACCATGAACTTCTACTAGAAATAACAGTAATAAACTGAAAATCCAGCAAAACAGGGACAACAGGTGATTAGCCTAAAGTACCATCATTATGCATAACAATCAATCATACTCAAGTGCGCACGTCAGTTCTCCGACAGTTATATTTTCCCTTCAAAGAATGTTGTTCTTCTCAGTCAAATACAAGATCCCGCACCAATCAATTGGTTTTGGGTCGCTTTTCAATAATATAAGTCTAGCCGAATCAAATGGCATAGACACTTTCACAATATTCAAGAACAATACTAAGTTCAACATGAACAATAACTTTAATGAAATAAAAGTTCAAGTATGCTAATTCAATTCAAACGATTAAGTAAAGAAACTAGTTCGCAATATACAAGGATAGAATACTTGCATAAAGTAAATGCGTCGGTTAGGATACCTGCACCGTAAAAGAGTGTAAGTTAGGAAACTTGCCTTATGCGTAGTTTACTCACGTAAAGCTAGCCAACACTTTCGAATTCCTATCGTAATAGAATTACGTATATATATGATATTCATTACTATCATGTGAGACTACCACAATCAGTAAACATACTCGCATATTATTAATATCACATAAGACCACAATCAATACTAAATATATTTCATTTTAGCATAAGTTAACCGTCAAAATCGGGTTCAAGTAATATCGTAGCATATAATCATTCTTGAGTTCATTATCACAATTTTAACTTACATTTTACATGGTATCAAGGGATAGAAAAACCATGTGGTTATCATGCTTTATAACTTGGCTATATGTTTACATAGATGTCACATAATCTATTAATACACATGCTTATAGTGTTCACATTATTTATTCATAACTAGTATTGTTTAATACTTGGGAGCATACTTTAAACTCATGTTATCATTATGTCTACTACATACGAATCATGTTTAGAGGCATCTCAAACCCGAACATGCCATCTTAACCCTTTAGAATCTAGATACTCATGTGATGTAACTATCTTTTTGAAAACATGTTCAAGGTTTACGTTTCAAACTTATACTTTTACTTAGCAAGGTTCACAATTAAAGTCCACATACTCATGTCATGCTATGAAACATATCTAAGCAAGTCAACATGCCTTTCGTGCATTCTTAAACCATATTAACATGCTTGTACGGTCAGAATATCAACATGAATATAATTTATCAAAGTTTGTTTTCAAACTCTATGCTTTCGTTAGAAATGTTAAATGATGGAGTTCGCATGCTCATATTTCATCATGAAGCTTATGCATGCAAGTTAACACGTATTTCATGTGTTTCTAGGTCATACCAATATGTCTCATAAGTCAGAATGTATTCATGGTCTATATATGTTAAAGTTTGTTTAAGAAACTTGAGATTTATTTCAACGCTATTAGTCATTCCATTAATCTTGCATGACATTATAGCAACACACGTGCACATCATGTTAATATACTCATGTATAGGTAATACTCATGCTAACATGTTCATTTAAATCAATGCAAGAAACTATCACGTAGCAGAAAGCAGGGAATTGCTGCAGGCTGCTGGCGCAGCTACGCAGCTGCCTAGTGTAAAACTGGCGCAGCTGCGCCGGCTCCCAGCCAGCGGCAGACAGTTCCAGAAAATGGCAAAAACCCAGCCCAACACAGAAATTACACTACGAATTTGATTGTAATCACACCACATTGCTTTCTAACATGCTCATTAGTTTATGTAACACTTAAACAATCATTATATAACCCAATTACACTTTAATTCCACATAATTAAGAATCTAAGAAATCACAACAACAGAAACAGAAAATGAAAATGAAAAACAAGGAAGCTATTTTGTAATCCCAACATGTATACAAGTCCATATAACAACTACACAGCTTCCTATAATTCAATTAGCATGAATTGCATCCATAATCCAGAAGCTTACTTTGACAGAGAATTTCAAGAATAGAAATTTTTGACAGAAACCAAGAATGAAGAATACAGAAATGGGATTATACCTCTGTTAATGAAATTTGAATTCTCCACTTCTCAGAATACTAACACTGATGATATACTAGCTCTCAACTCAACACTTATACAAATCTCAGCAATTAAAAAGAGATGAGAGGAGCTATTATTTATAGAAGAACATATAAACAGACAATACCTTTAACTCCCAAATTAAACCAACAGAAAAGAGGATTGCATGGTGGTAATGAGAGAGTTGGTAATTGGTTGTTAGAACCCATCATGATTTCCACTCCCTTGCCCATCATTGTTATGAAAGTTAGGAATTGTTTGCTGAGTTTTAAGGTTATAGGGGAGTAGGATAGCTTGAGTATATCACGTGAAAGAGATAGTGACTCTCCCAGCAAAACAAACTCAGCCTTCTAGCAACATACTACACTTAAATCATTATACACATATGTATTAAATACTTAGGCTATCTACACGTATATATATTTTATACATATGTCTTTAATTGAAATATCACACTATAATTCACATAATGTAGTAAGTGTGACTTGTACACATATAATCCAGGTACATTCTTATCATACTGGTATAATTTTCTCAGATATAATCACATCACATTATTTTCTTTATTATTAAATTCTATTAATCAACCCTTGTTTACAACACTTTCAAGATGTATTAATTTAATGTATACTTACATACATATTGTCACATAGGTATTAATCATGTAGCTTACATAGTTTAATAAATCCCAATACATGGTCCATATATATAGTATAGTCACATAAATGTTGCACCACACTATATAATATAGTTGTATTCTATATACTTTATATTTAATTATTGCATGCTTGTACAATATAATCTTATTATATTAATAACTTACTTATTTATTTTATTATTCATAATGTCAAATAAATAAATTATTCATCTCATTGATTAATTAACGATAATATTAATTAATCCATTCCTCATTGATTAATAATGAAATTATTAATTTCCACAACCATTGCTCATTTATCACGCACAGTATATAAATATAAATCTTATTATATTATAGACACGTTGCTCATTATTATTATTATATTTCTTACAATAATCACATATTATTAATTAAATCACCATTAATATTCTATAATAATTATTCTACGATGACAATTAATTAATATTCTATGATTAACAATTAATATAGATTAATTGTTCGCTCAAATTAATATAATCATTAATATTTTTCATCACTGTGCCACACAAGGCTTTCACGAGTTTATTATAAACTCCACCAATTTCTCAATTATTATAATTATTCAATTTTATATAATTGAATTAATTCATCTCATAACACAAAATCATTTATATATGAATTAATATTCACTTCCATTAATATATTCATTTATTAATTTATAGAAATTCTCGGGTATTACACGGGAGGCCGGAGGACGGGAGCCGGCGAGGGAATGAGATAGTGAGAGTGAGGGAGTGAGAGAGTAAGAGAGAGAGAGAGAGAAAAAAAAAAGAGAGTGAGAAAAATAAAAGAAGGCAGTGGAGAAGACGGTCCGAAAACTAGGTTTTAATTGTTAGTTTCGACGGAATTTTCGTCGAGGATAGTCCCCTCGAAATTATGGTAATACCGGCGGATAATTCCGTCGAACATAACTAAACTCCCTCGGAATTAAGCTTCGCGCGGGCGGGAGAGTTGGCGCCAAGGATAGCTCAATATTTTCGACGGAATTCCGTCGGCATTACTAACATCCGTCGAAGTTAATTCTTATTACCGAGGGACATATAATCGACGATTGAGTCCGTCGGAAATAGACTAAATTCGAGGGAATATATTCCGTCGAGGATAAATCCGTCGGAATTAGACTCATTTCTTGTAGTGGGAATACCAAAAAGAACTTTATGAGGACTCTTGTTATTTAGCACAGTAGTAGGGAGTTTGTTGATGAGATGTGTTGCAGTTTGTAAACACTCCCCCTAGTAATGTATAGAAAGTCTTGACTGGAATCTAAGTGCTCTAGACAATTTCAAAAGATGTCTTTGTTTCTTTTCAACCCTCCCATTTTGTTGAGGAGTATCAGTACAAGAGCTTTGGTGAATTACTCCTAAATTGGTAAGAAAAGGAGTTAAGTCTTCATTAAAAAACTCTGTACCATTGTCACTCCTTACAATTTTAATATGCTTGTCAAACTGTTTAGACACATAAGCAAAAAAAATTCTGAGATTACTAAAAACATGTTTAGTTGGCATCAAGAAAATCCATGTAGCTCTAGTGTGATCATCGACTATAGTAAGAAAGTATTTACAACCAGTTGTGGTTTGAATTCTATATGGGCCCCACAAATCAATATGAATGAGTTCAAAAGCACAAGATGCTTTGCTAGTGCTAGAAGGAAAAGAAAATTTGCATTGTTTTGAAATAGGGCATATAGGATAAATCTTTGTGCATTCAGAGGAGAAACCAGCAGATGTTGGCTTTATGTTGTGAATACAAGAACTATGCCCAAGTCTTAAATGCCAAAGCACACTAGATGAATGTTTACAATGATTATGTCTTATGTCATGTAAACATGAAGAATTAGAACTAGAATTACAAACTGAAGTAAAAATGAAATCACCAACTGTGCTTAGAAGTTGTGCATCAATAGCAGATCTTTTTTTGGTGTAGAAGATGTAGAATGAAAATGATAAAGTCCCTTGTGAATTGTCCTCAAATTCGGGTCCTGAAACACACATCTATTAGACAGGAAATATACTGAACAACGTGCCTCTTGGGTTAATTTGCTAACAGATAGCAAATTATATTTGAAAACAGGAACAAAGAAAACATTAGAAATGGTTAACTGTGTGTTAAATCTACAGAACCTTTGTGTGTGACTGCAATGGTTGTTTCTGTAAGCATTGATATAAAAACAGGTTTGTGAAGTTTAATGACAGAATGCATTAAGTGGGATTGATAGCACATATGGACTGGTGTGTGGCACCAGTGTCAATTATCCAGGAATCACTATAATGATTGATGGTGAACAAAGATGTAGATGCTACAATACCTGCAACATGTTCCTCTGGAGAGATAATACCTTTTCCTTTGTGATATAATGAAGGCATATGACGCAGAAGATGATCAACTTGGGACTGCAGTTGCTCAATTTGACTGGTATGTGTGCCAGAAGAAGATGTTGTTGCTTGCATAACCTGTGGAATGCTCCTAAAATTGTAATTTTCAGGTGGAGGTTTGCCTTTCTTCTTACCTTTTGGAGGATAACCAATGATTTTGAAGCAGGTCTCCTTTAGATGTCCTTCTTTGTTATAATGAGAGCACTTCATTTGATTTTTAGGCAAAACAGCCAAAGTAGCAGGATCAGGATGATGACCATAGTAAGGAAAAGGTAACCCTTGGGGAATATGTCCAGGTTGTAGCACATTGTGACCAAATGATAGTACAATACCAGTGGATGGAACAACACAATATGAAGTACCATAACCATAAGTAGAACCATGAGAAAGTCCAGCACCATTATAAGAAACACCAATAGCATGAGAAGGTCCAACACCATTATAAGGAACACAATTACCATGAGAAGGTCAAGCACCATTATAAGACATATTAGTAGTGTTGTGCGAAGTACTAGCTGCATAGAGGTTATTTTTATGAAATGATGACCCAAGAATGACATTTGAACCATTAGCAAGCAAACCAACAATTTCTGAATTAGAATGTCCCCCTGCCTTTGCTTTTCATCTTGTTTTATTAACGAAAAAGCTTGAGTAATTGAAGGTAAAGGATTCATCATTAAAATTTGTCCTCTAGCAGTAGAGTAGCTATCATGTAATCTCATAAGAAACTGAATCAATTTCTTTCTGTGTTCCCTTTCCTCAAGAACCTTAAGTGCACGATAAGAACAAGTAACCACTGGTTCCAAAACAGAATATTCATCCCACAAATTCTTTAATTTGTGATAATAGATTTTCACAGACTTGTTGTCTTGTTCTAGTGAATGCATGTCCTTAAGCAATTGATATAAGCGATGACCATTAATACTAGAAAAACGATCATTCAATTCATTCCAAACTTCTGTAGTGGAATTCACAAAATTCATGCCACCATTGATTTCCTCAGAAACTGTATTTAAAATTCAGGTAATGACCATGTCATTGACCCTACCCCACTGAGCTAAAAAAGGAGAATCTGAAACAGGTTTTGCATAAGAGCCATTAACTATAACCTATTTGTTTTTGGCTGATAATGCAATTTGCTTCGACCTTTTTCAAGGTCCATAATTCTCTGTACCTGTTAACTTCTTTGCAATAAGCACCAATCCACGATGATCATTATTATGTAAGAAAAGAGGATTTGTGCTAGAATCTATTGGATTAGCACCAGAACTATTTCCTTGAGTCTGAGAATGATTCAGATTCGTTTCCGTGTAACCTTGATTTTGTGTTACCATATTTGCATAACTAAAAGGATTTAAAGGCATATCTTCAACCAAAATTTCATAACAGAGTTTTGAATGATTTCAGTTTCAATTATCAGTTGCAGGATCAAACAAATCCAAACAAAACAGAGATTGAGTAATAAAGACGAACCAGAAACAAAAAGAACAGATCTACGAGCTTTAACTATGAGCAGATCTACAAACAGATCTTCGAGCTCGATTTTGATTGCGGAAGTAAAAAATAAACCAGATCAAAGCTCTAATACCATGTTATATTTCTTCATATTGATGATCAGAGATGAAGAAATAGAAAGAGAAAAACTAAGTAACTTTCATTCTTATTCAGTAGAATTAAGTACATAAAATGTGAATCTTACCTTTTATACTAACTCTAACTTGCTAACTAGTTACAGTTGTCTTACAGCTGTCTAACTAAACAAAGTTTTATTATCATGTTGCTCATGTCTATCATACTCTGTTAATGCTGCTGCAACGAAACTTAATGCTCTTGTTGTTTTGATGCTAAGATACTTTGTATGTTGATGTGTTGCTGAACCATTAACCAGAGCAGCAGTACTAATAGTCTTATTAGTAATCAACTCCAGAAGTTGATTTATATCTAGTTTACAATAATTTCTTCTAAATATATATATATATATATATATATATAACACAAATTAACTAGTTATCTAATTTTTAATGAATCTTTTCTTATCTAATTCTTTCTTTCTTTCTTTCTTCATACGTAAACTTAGTTTTATATATTTTTCATATTTTTTGTATAGCTAGGTTGATAAGTAATTAATGCAACTATTGGATTATGTTTGTTTGCAATTAAGGATTATAATCGCAGAATTATAATTCATGAGATTATAATTTCTTGACTATTAATCCTAGGAATATAATTCCAGTATTATAATTATAATCTCAACACTATTAAGCTATTTTATAATCCCTAGACTAATAATTTCAAATCTAAATTTGAAAACAAACAAAACGCTTTGGTTATGTTTGTTTGCAATGATTATAATCCTGAGATTATAATGGATTAAATAGTCCTAGTAGTCACTTGTTTGTTTTTTATAAAATCATTCATGGATAACTTAAAACAATCACATATTATGTTTATTTGTTTTTTCAAGATTAATTAAAGGATTGAATAAAAAAATATCGTTTGGACTATTATACGTACCATTATTAATAATTACATATTTTAAACTATAATTTAAACTTGTTTATACATCTAAATAAGCATATAATTATAATGAAGTTGATTTCTAAAAAATATATAATTATTTAAAAAGCCATAGAGATACATTTGAATGTTACTAAAACATTTAACTAGTCTAACAGATTATTATTATTAGTATAACAGATTAATAATAATATTAATAACTACATTAATAATAATAATCTAGTTTATTTATTTGAATGCCACTAAAACATTTAACTAGTCTAACAGATTATTATTATTAATCTAACAGATTAATTATTATTATTAGTTAAAACATTTAACTACTCTAACATATTTAGTCAAATTATATTGACCAAACAAATTATAATTTATATTCTCAGGTCTACTGTCAACTATGACAAATGAAGATATCTAGATTAATATTTGTTTAATTTATTTAAATATCAAATAAAAGTTTGAAAGTTAATTTATTGGACTTTATGCAAAATAATAATAATAATAATGTAAGGAGATAAATCTACTCCTTACATTATTGCAATGATTTCAAATGGTGCAAGTGCAACAGTTCAATAGTCTACTCCTTATATTATTCATTTATTAATCTATATTTAAATAAGTTATAATTTATAACAGTTTAAATATAAATGTATTGAACTGTTATAAAATTTTAAATATTCAACAGTCCAATATATTTTAAATTATAATATTTAAATATTATAACAGTTTAATAATTTATATTTTAATATTCAAATATAAATATTCAACAGAAGTTCAAAAAAATATTTAAAAATTTTAACTTAATAATGCAACAGTTCAATAATGTAAGGAGTATACTCTTTATTGGACTTTATGCAAAAAAAATGAAGCAGATTTTGATCACTTTAGTCAAAATTTGTTTCCACCAATAAAAGAAGATATATATAGTTTGATAAATTGATAGAATAGGATATTATGGTTATTTAAAAAAAAAGGTTGACGTTAATTTTGTCTAACAATTTTAGTTTCAAATGGTTGAGATTATAATACCTGGTAGAATATTGTATTAAATAGTCACTTATATTAAGTCCTTTTTAATCCTTAGACTAATAATCACAAAATCAAATTTAAAAACAAACAAAGCACTTAGAGCATTCACAATAGTTTTCTTAATAAATTCTCTATCCCCAATTTTGAAGAATACATCAACAAATCATTATCCAACAGTTTCTTTATCCATATTTGACTCTCTATTTTAATCCCTATATAGGATTTTACTCCCCAGTATGAGGGAGTCAAAAGACCATTCTCTAAATATACAAAATGACATTTCACACCCTCATTTAAGTGAACAACTCATCAATCATACACATCTTGATATTTTTTTACTATTTCATTTTCAAATTATAAAATTAATATTGACTTATTTTTAAAAAATTACTTTCAAACATATTCAAATTTAAAATTGATACAAATTTATTTAATTTATGTCAATATAATTACAAATATTATAAAAGTACTAATAATTATAAAATTTATTATTTTCAAAATTAAAATGAATCATATTAAATTTAAATTTAAAAATATCACAAATTAACTTTTTAAAAGTTAATATTGATCTTATGTACATTTGCAGCTACAATCCATTCAATACTCACTCCATAAATTACTTCAAATTTAAAATAAAATAAAAATTATTTTACAGTGAAATACAATTGATAAATTATACTCTCTTTTATAAATTATAAGATTATTATTAATTTGATGTTTTTGACTGTTGGAACTTTCAAATTTTAACTTTTAAATTTCAAATTTCATTATTTAAAAAATCAATCTAAGGAACCTGCTGGATACATAGTGAAAAAGTTGAATCCCTATTTTAGTAGAATGACCCAATAGACTGCAGAGTAGGGATAAAGATAAGAAAACAGTTGTAAATGCTCTTAGGATTAATAGTCATATCATAAGTGTAATACTTGCAAACAAACATAGTCTTGAGATTAATATTCATATGTCAAGTATAATACTTATAAATAAACATAGTATTGATTAATTATAAAGGAAAACGAAAACATAAAGCATATATCATACATAAATGCATTTGGTGGTGCAACATCGATATGTCACTTAAATTACTCCTAAAAATAGAATGAGATGAAATTAATCCGAAACTTGATTGATTTGTTTGGAAGAGATTCTCAGTGTTAATTAAAATATTCAACTAAAAATCAATTCATAAATTAATTGATCAGAGTAGTTCGTTACATTTTGAATACTGAGTTTTCAAAATTTAGTTGTCTTGATATAAAACTTTAACACTTAGAAATTAGAAATGAATACATGCAACAACACATTTATACTAAATTACAACTAATTAATAATTAGAAAAGTAAATGAATCTTTTTTTTTTATCACCAAAATTTTTATTTATTTATTAATAACTCATATTGATACATAAGTGGCAAATCAAAATTTTTTGAATTGGGCCACAATTAAAAACAATGGAAAATTGCATGATATAATAAATCACCTAGACACCAGCTTTCCATCTAGAATTGCCTCGTGATCTAACAAATTCTGCTAGGAATCTTATAAAGACAAATTCATGTCCCACTAAGAAATTTCTAAAATAACTAAATCCTCCGTTAGTCCTATAATATATGACGTTAGGACAATAATTAAAGAAATGATTGTATGACATTAAATATAGTATTAATTGTTTATATTATCCTTTATCATATACTTGTGTCATACTCTCTCTCATATAAAATATTTTATCCCATGAGAGGGTAATTTTGAAAAGATTATGACTAATTCTCCAATATTATATAAAACGTCAAATAATTTAAAAAAAATAAAATCATCTAAAACGTCATATATTATGAGACGAAAGAGTCTTTGAAATAACTTTTCTCTACTTCAACCACTTTTTTTCACTTACTTGAAATATATCCTTGTACGTACCACTTCTCGAACCTTAATTCACCAACTTTTGCAACTTCATTGATTGTTCCAGCGATGGCAAGTGTACTTTTTCTTCTTCTTGTTAACTCTCTTGTCAGGTCGTACGTAATTAATTTATAGTTAATTAGACTCGATGAATATTATAATGTGATTTATTTAATTACAGATTTTGAAATATATATAGCTAAAAGGTATGTATAATTAAAGCTTAATGAAAATAAATACTAGCGCTAAAATAACAAATATTGACAAATTGGCTTATAATCTTACATGATTATAATTTAATCCTTAAATATGCTAGTTAACAAGTTATTCAATCTGGCTTCAAGCACAAAACAAACCTTCAACTTGATGAGTTCGAGCTACAACTTCGACTTAATTTGTACATAATGAAAGAAACTCTCCTTATATATATATATATATATATATAGATACACACTTTAAACCTTAAAGTTTTTTGTTTTTTACAATTTAAACCCTAATATTTCGAGTTTAAGACATTAAATCTTAATGTCTTTAATTTTTTATAAATTAAACATTTTAGCCACCGAATTTTGCATTTTTTTTACCGGAATAAGTCACGTGACTTAAAATAAAAGAACAATTAAATCTTTTAAGGGTAGATTTCATTTATATTAGCTGAATTTTTTTCATATTTTTCTTCTTATCATACAATAATCACATGCCTATAATTTTATGTACTTTTAAAGATAGTTAAGTTTTTCTTTAATGTGAAAAATTAAGTATTTTAAGAGTATACACAGTTTATATTGGCTCCAATTTTATCTACTTATTTTCTTCATCATACACTAACCACGTACTTACAATTTTATTTTCTTCCAAAGATATTTAAGAGTGAAATTATCAAAATACTCTCGTTCGGATCAATTTATTACACGTTGGTGGCCAAAAGGTTTAATTTATAAAAAGTTAAAGACATTAAGGTTCAATGTCTAAAGTTGAAACATTGAGGTTTAAAATATAAAAAATGAAAACTTTTAAGGTTTAAAGTGTATTTAAGCCATATACACGGATAAAAGCAATCTAAGACATGTCTTAGCCAAGCTTGGCTAAAGCTACTTAACAAAACGACGTAGTTTTGTATAAAAATTATAATTAATTTGTTATATATATATAATCCAAAAATGAAAAACTTAACCCTGTGAGGTAAAACTACGTCGTTTTACTAAAATTTTATTAAATAGCCTTGGTCAATTTTGATTAAGGCATGTCTTATATTACTTTTTTCTTTTATACATATATATATATATAGGGTCCCTATATATGACAACGGTTGTCACGGACACTATTTCAACAACTATAATTCTAGTCATTAATTAGTGGACAATAATTACGTTCAGTATAATTTATTTAATTTTAATTCAAATGAACGTAATTATATATTGTGTACTAATTAATATGATACTATTTACTATTATATTTTTTACTTTTAAAATTTTAGTATTTTATATTTTAATATTTTATAAATTATCTTAAAAATAAAATATATCTACAAGTTTTTGATATATTGGAGGAAACTAAAATTTTGTATGCTTTTATAATATAGTTTATGATAATAACAGTTGGGTATGGAAGTCCATAAGGCGACCAAAAAATTGATATACTTGATTACTTAGTGTAAGCTAACTCCAATTATTTCCTGCCGCTACCAAAAAAATCAAATTCCCTGTCGATAGAGCTTCTAGCTGCAAATAAGTCTAAGCATTTTGGTAAACTGATTGCCGCTAGAAGGGATGTTACTGCCGCTAGAAACTCTAACGGCACGAAACTGAGTTTTTTATTATCACAATCAACGGTTAAAATCATGGTTGCTGAAATAATGTCTGTGCCAACCGGTTGTCATGATATATATATATATATATATATATGGAAAGTGATCAATAGTTTGCGTTAGCTATGGACACTATTCAAGCTAACTCATCTCCTGTCGTCCAATGAAAGTTTTATAGGCTTTGTTGGGGCCAACCGCTATTTTCTCTAGCGGCCAGCCAAATTCTTTTATGTTGACTGCTACTCTCTCTAGGGGCCAGTCAAAACGATCGCGTTTTGACTAGCTGTTGTAGAGAGTAGAGGCCAACATGAAAGGTCGTAGAAATTAAACATGGGATTTAAAGTAATTATAATTTAAATTTAAAAAAAATATAGCTAATTAATACTCCACCCGTTAATTGATTCAGAAATATAAAATAAGTAGTAAACTAATATAAATAATAATAATTGACTAGGAAATTTGGGAGTAGAAATATAATATAAACTCAATGTTGCCCACAAGGGAAGTAAGCTGTAATTAATTATAGAGCAGCAATACCACAAGGCCGACCATCAACAGCTGATACATAAAGTTCTTAAAACTTGTATCCATTATAGTTTATTATTATTTACTAATTTGAGGGAGGAGGTTTGAACTAGGACCTCTTCTTTAGCTAAAGGCTTAGAGTACCACTAAGCAAAAGACTCTCGCTACCATTATAATTTTCGGTTTCGATTGTTAAATCATTGGATGCATGTAATATTTCATAAACCACGCAGACTAGGCATACTTCAGTAAACTATGTTTAAATGTTATTGAGAAGATATTAATATTTTTCAGGAAAAAAAATCACGAGTCTCAATATATACCACTTGAACAAAATATGACCATTGAATGAGGTTAGTTTTCAAACATGCGTGTTAGTGTCTTTTATATATATATATATATATATGCATGCGATGCACGTCCTTGTGGTTTTCTCCCAACATCAATCCATTATCCAATTTCCCAGAGTAAATTATAACGAAATCAGCATCAATCCATTATCCATTATAATTAAGTGTAAGGTATTCCTTGAGGTTTGTCTGCATAACCATTAATTCTTGTTGGACGATAATTAACCATTTATAGAGATCATACTTAATGACTAGTAATCCCCATCTGTTAACTTGATTGTATATATGTGCCCCGAATACTACTAGTATATATAATTAATGCCGATTACTTTCATGATCAGACGAACCAAGACAACGTTAAGTTCTAATTAGCTAGTGATTAAAATGTGGTGGATATGATTATCTTAGGGATCCCATTGATGGATCGATATCTAGGGACCATGAAGGAAACATTTTCACAAACAGCAACTGCATATTTAGATGGCAAATTTGTTGGTACATCTAAAAAAGGACATAGATGTCTTGGTCATGATTAGAAATTGACATGCATATACAAAGACTGGGCCTGCAAAAATGTATTAATAATTGCTGTAATGCATCCTCGTCATATATATATATATATATATATATATATATATATATAGCCATACTACCCGTGACTCCGGCACTACGTATGAAGGAAAAGAGAGAGGAGAGATTGCTGGAGTTAGAGAATGGAGGAGGTAAAGGCCGAGCTCGGGAGGAGGAAAAACGGAGGAGGATTTGAGAGTGAGAAAGAACAATTTTTTTTCCTTTGAAGTTAAAGAGGATATAATGAACGATGAGATTTATCTCAAACTTTGGACGGTCCTGATCATTTATTAGTATGAACGAAAAATTCAAAATCAATTGTATTTTGTTAATTAGATATATGTATATGTATATGCATGTGTATGTGTGTGTGTTGTATATAGGAATCCAACTTTCTCCATCATCACTTAGAGTTAAGACGACCTTTTCCCAAAGAGGTCCCCCTCCTAAAAGTTGAATGTCATTTTTGATCTTTCAAGTTATCACTCATTTTTAAAATTATCCTTAAAATTTATTTTTTGTCAATTAGATTCTTAAAGTTATATTTTTTGGCATTGCTGTTCCTTTTACGGCTAGACTTGGCAAAACTTGGCCCAAGCCCGCGGGCCGGGCCGTTTGGGCCAAACCCAAAAAATAGCAAAAAATAGGCATAATATTGGCCGGACTTTGAACTGCAGTTTTTTAGCCCAACAAAACTCGGGCCTTTTTGGCCCGCCCGTTTTTGGCCCAACCCATCACTCGCCAGACCCGTTTGGGCCGAGCCAGCCAGCCAGCCCGTTTGCCAGGTCTACAGTTTTACCCAATTTGATCCAAACCCAATCCATTTTTATCAAATTTTGACCCAATCCGACTCAGATTGACCTGAACCCAATTTAAGTATTATTTTATTTTATTTTAAAAAACTAAAAGTATTAAATTTATTTTTAATAAAATTATTATTAATTTAAAATTATTTTTAAATAACATTTTTTTAAAAATATTAAAAATTATTATTATTTTAAATATTTTCCGAAATAATTATTATTTTCAAGAAAAAATATTAGAAACTTTTATTTTTTTCATAAAATGAGTAAAGTTTTATAAAATATAGATTCAAAAAAAGATAATAAGAAAATAAAACTTTGTTTTCAAAAAAAAAAAAGTGGTTTTTTTTCAATTTTTATTTATAACTTTATTTTCGGGAAAAAAAATTATGTCTTTACCATTATTATATATATTCTTGATATTTGAAATTTTAAAAAGCAAAAAGTAAAAATAGAAATTAAAATACAAAAATAGCAAAAGATAAATTTAAAAAATTGATTCAATTTTTTTTAAAAAAATATTATTATTTTCAGTAAAAAAATTAAACTTGAATCTATATCATTCATTGGGCTTTTCAAAAGCAATAAATATCTATACATCCACTTCTAATGTAAGCCCAGTACCTTAGAACCCGATATGACAAATTGGCAACATGTTTTCGTAGTTTCTCTAGCCCCTCCTATCATTCTTCTTTGTACGTAGTTGTTTGTAGTCCCCTTAAAAATGTTTCAACTTAACATATGCCACAGACATAAACCTAAAACCCTCAACAATAACTTCATTGTCATTTGTCAATCCTTTCTTCAATTCCTTAAATGACTATGAAGTTAGTGTTGAGGGTTTATTTAAGAAATTATTACAATGGTTAAATTTGATGCAGAAATTGGTGGAAAAAAATGAGTGTGAAGATCATTTCAAGGAAATGAAGAAAGGATTGAGTATAATATTGGTAAGAAAGGATTGAGTATGATGATGATGGATTATAGTGTATAGTACTCCCTCCGTCCTAAATTAATTGCTCAGTTTCGACTTTTATTAGTCAAATTGACTATTTTTTAAAACTATTTTGTGTACCATTTTTGCCAAAATATAGGTGAAGAGGTTATAACAAAAAAAAAGTATATACAATTTACTACTATACCAATTTTTATAATGTTAAAAATATATTTATACATGCTTAATTATTAATTTTAAAAATAGTTAATTTGACTAAAAAAAATCAAAACTGAGCAATTAATTTGAGACGGATGGAGTAATATACAGCATAAAGATCAGAATATGTTTTGGTGTAGCATGAGTTTGGTGGTGTTTGATTAATGCATCTCAACAGCCCACATCTTTATATTAAGAGATCCTCTGAATAGTTTAGACTCATATTTGTATCTTAACCATATAAAGGACCTCTTAATATGAATATGTGAGTATTAAGATGTAATCAAACATCACCTAAAATAAATGATTATGGAAACATTAATTCCATGATAAAAAGTACGGGGAGAAGTACGAAATGAAATATATTGGTATACAGAATGAATGGAATAAAAAGCACAAAAAGAGATCCTTATTATAATGTATGATTCTTGCCTCGTTTCATCGTTAAATCGCGACCATTCCTAGTGATTTATTTTCCACGTCGTGTGTGGGGGGTTACTTATTTTACTTCAAATGACCGAACTGATTGGAACTTGACAAATCCTGGATTTGATTTTAGATAGATAGATAGATCATTAGATTGTCAAGTATACTACTACTCTATTCAGACAGTTTGAAGTAATTCAAACAAGTACAACAGGCACTTTTTACCAACTCAAAATACTGCCAGCATCCAAACCTCCTCCTTAGATTGATTCATTGATTGATTGTACACCTGCGCCGAGAGAGACTATGGAACCAAAATTTGATTTGATGCCTGAAAGCCAACTGAACTTGTGGATGGATGCTTCATTTAAAATACTCCTCTATGTTTCAGTCTCTGACCAATAATTTTACTAATTCTCAGCAAAATAAAAACATACAGGAAGTTCACACCGTGGGAGGTTTATAATATTATACAATTTAACGGAGTAATAATTATTATTATTTATATGTTGTAATGCTACCTTTCTGCCCCCAGTTTCTCAGTCACTATACTCCGAGGATGAAGATTCCGTAATGTCATCCGCATTTCCAATTTGCTTTCCACTTATATCCCTGTCCCCTTCTTCATCAGAATAACCATTCAAATATCCTTCCACATCTACATCTTCCACAACATCATCACCATCATCATCATCATCATCTTCCTCTTCCTCTTCAACACGATCATCATAATCTTCATCCCCATCAACCCCATAATCAACCTGCCTGAAGTGCTCAGACTGGCTATGATCATAAACGCCCGGATAATTGTCCACCATTAGATCATCATATTCATCCCCCGATGCTTGACCATCATCATCATCATCATCATATTCTGAACAGCTAGATTTCTCGGGACTCTCAACTTGCATTGGGATGTCTTCTGTCTTCCATTTCAGAACAGAACTTATTGGACTTCTCTCTAATAAGATCATGTCTTTACTGTTATCCCTTTCAGCAGCAATCCCCGTCACTCTCTTTACAATCTTTTGCCTATTTCTAGCAGAGCGACGACCAACAGAGCGATGACCCCTCTTACGTCCTCCTCGGCCACGTGTTCGGCCCCCCTTCCAACCTAGTAATTGCTCAAATCCATCATCGGTGTTAGTTGTTGTACTTTTCTGGTCAGCTTCAGATCTGGAACCCATCACCCTTTTCTGAGATCTCCCACCACGGGTACGACCACGGCCTCGTCCACGTCCACGCCCACGTCCTGAGCTCATTTGACCACTCGCTGGTTTAACCCATGGCTCTTGATGCAGATATGCATCTTCATGTGATGCTTCTGCCACTTCACACACGGAAATATTCTTCACAACAGCAGAACTTGATGGAACAGTCTGTAGTATAGAGAAAAGTTGAAAAAGAATCTTATATTTGAAAGGAAAAAGACATTGATAAAATAGTAGTAAAAGAAAAAGTTGGCCGACTAATTAATATCACAGGCCAAAGTTTTTTATTTCTTTTCTCCAGAAACATCCAAGACTGTAGTGCAGAAAATGGCCAAAACTGATCTCAAGCATAGAGCAGAACCCACTATAGCTTTTAATTAATTGTGCACCTCGCACTTAACTGATCCAATATAAGCTATCAGGGAATCCGCACAAAGAGGCATTGCTTTGAAGCATTGTTTTAAATGACATGTCACACAGCCAACAGAATTAAATACCCCAAACAGAAACCTCATGAAGCAGTCATAATCAAAATTCATTCTCTATTCACTTACTTTAATTAGATTGCTCAACTGAGAAAAAAATTGTAGCATGCACCCTAAAAATCACTTTACAAGGTAAAAAGGTACTGTAGCACAAATTAGAATCACATTAAGACCAATTATGGCAAAATTCTTGCTAACAAATGCTTACCTGATCTTACAAATAAGATATTACCAAAAGTAAAGCCAACAATTAAACCCAAATATAAAGCCTAAAATACTTGGAATTATTCAATTCTATTCAAATAAGATATTACCAAAAGTAAAGCCAACAATTAAAGCCAAATATTAAGTCTTAAATACTTGGAATCATTCACTTCTGCATGTAATCTTTAAAATTATCGTACTAGGTAATATGGTTAAAAAGCTTAAATTCGCATGTCCTAAATCTAATTTAGTACAAAAATCTCACTTTAAAGGGGTCAAAAACATCAACTCTGCCTCTTGCCAATTTATTGAGAGAGAGAGAGAGAGAGACCAGATCTAAGGCATTGAAAAATTGTATAAACTTACTAAAGGTGGATAGTGCATAACGTAATCTCCATCAGGAAAAGCATATACTCTCTCCATCCCATTTTAAATTTTTAATTATGCTATTCCCATGTCCCGTCTGATAAAATTTACGATTTCATCTATGAACTTTAGACGTATAAGATCTGCACAAGATTACATTGACTCACCTAAAAACATATGAACTTTTACTTTTTCAATAATAGAAATGGTTATGGGTCTGCTAAGCGTAAAATTTGAAAAATGCTTATCTTTACACCATTTCCCTTGGTTTCTTAAAATTTAAAAATTCCCATTGAGGCAACGAAATTGGGACAGAGTGAGTACATACATTTCATCAATTTATGTGCCTACTATTAAGAACACAGCATCACTTTCTAACATGGAAAGAGAGTGCTTACCATGAAATCCGAAGCCCCATTTTCCCTTTGAGAATCCTCTTTCTGGCTCAACAAGTAACAAATGGCGGAATCAAGTTCCACGAGCCTTAGTGCTACTGAAGATGTTGTTCGAGGTAACCATGGAAGCACAGAAACCACTTCAGGAATGGGAGAACTATTAGCCTTACATCCTGTTGAGTCAAAAGACACCAACAATGCACTTGTAGTTTCATAATCTGATAACAAAAAGTCCCTCTTTATGCCACCCTCCAACAAAGTCAGAATCTGAGTAAAGGAAGTGTGGAATCAGAAACCAAATACTAGTGCAAGAAAAAGAGAAGGAAGAGATCCTAGAAACTAAGTACAATACATTCAGAAGTAAAAAGAAACCCCTCATACATAAAAAGGGCAAGATAGTGTCAATATAATCTCTTCGGAAAATTAACACGAGGTATACTAGCAAAGAATTTATTGATACAATACTTAAATGACTAACCTCATAATTTATTTTTGTGATGTCTACCTGAAGAATAATAATGATTTTCATAAAACAGAAACTTTTATAACAAAACATAGCTTCTATTATAATTTATAACAAAGTAACCATTATATCAGAATAAATTTTTTGATTGAATAGATGTTGACATCCGTAATCACTCAATTGTATATTTTAATGAATCCTGAGAGCGGGAGGATTAATTAACCCAATCTGTCTATAATATATTCAGATATGCCAATTACCTGACCCAAATATCAACAAGGGTAGCAGTCCCCAATCCAAAAAAAAAACTCCCCTTCATTTGTTCTCCCTTCCACATTTGGAAGGAATAAATTTTTGAAAAAGGTGAAAAGGGGCACGAAGCATTGATAATAATTATACCCCGTGGAGAACAAAAAATACATGATTAAAAAAATATCATAACGGTAGGAACAATTTGGAACCACCAAAGCAAGTTACCTAAAACGCAGTACATTTTGATATGCAGTACGAATACGGATACACGGTACACTACATAATAGCTAAAACGGTATATGCTAGGGTATCTTTATATAAGTTCTTATCGTTAAAAATTCTCTCAGAATTTAAATGTAATAAACCTAAGTTTTATAGAAGATTTTTAGTTGAATCAACAAATATTGAATGTTTTATAAACATTTTAGTAAAAATGTAATGTTTGAGCATTCAATCATAGTTGTCGCGGCGCCACGACGAATCATGGCGGTAGCCAACTGCCAGCAGGACGCCTAGGCGACAAGGCGACTGTCATGGCGTCCGTGTGACAACAAGTCGTTTATAATGTATAATTTATATATTATTTATTTTACTTAACAAGTATAATAACAGTAAAATTTCATATACATTAAAACCCAAAACATAACACAATAAAATAATAACATTAAAACACAATTATGTAAATACTTAGTAATAACAATTCAAAAATAAAACACTTGATATTAAAAACTAGTAGAAGAATTCAACAAACACCACGTAAAAAATAAAGCTGCAACCAACCATCACATATTACTAGTCTAATATCTAATAAAACACCACACAGCAAGTCAATATAATGTCTAGTCTCTCTACACTAGTCTCTAAACATCGTTCAAGCAAACTCGTCAAGAAAAATGTCATCTCCATCTCCGCGAGAACTATTCTAAATGTGTAGGTGGTCTTTCTCCAAAATCATCATTCACATCTTCATCATCATTCAGAATTCTTTCTTCTTCGTCAACTTCATCATCGAAGTCGGAATCCATCAACCACATTCCCTTGAAGTTGAACCACCACCACGTCGAGAGTACGTCATGAGATTATCATTAGTATTAGCACGAGCCCTCCTTGAAATGCGACCCTCAAAAGTGTCGGATGTGTCAGTTACTCGATCCACATCATTCCATATAAAATCCTCCCCGGGATGAACAACATCAACCTCATTATTGATCCATTCATTACCCCATTCAAAGTCATTAATCGCTAGTAGATCAAAAAAAATCAAGATCATGTCTCTTTTCGAACCTTAAGACGATCTTTCGATTGTATTGGACATACACCAAGTCACTCAATCATTTGTGCTCCAATCTATTCCACTTCTTCGTATGAATCTAAAATAAATAGAACAAAAAATAATAATATTAATGATAAAAATTTAATTATACAAAAATAAGTTAGTATTAATAGTGAATGTCTTGTTACTTTTGAACCAACAATAGAAAGTACTTATAAACTCAAATGTACTCCAATTGCATTCACAATCGGAAGAATAACAACAAAGGCCTACGAGGATAGCTCAATAGCCCGCCATCCAAAAGCATTCCACCAATCAACTAGCAAACATTATATATAAATATTTTTAAAAGGAGAAAAGGAAGAATGTATATAATTATAATTTAGCTTTTATACCTTTATATATATTTCAATATACTTACAAGGATTATTTAATTTCCGTTGCTTAATCGTCATTTCTCTTGCAAAAGTATCTCGAGAAGTATCATAGTTATCGGCTAGATTGCGTATCTTGTCTAGCAAATCTAGCTCAGAGCACCATCTTTGCAAGAATGTCATTGAAGTCTTCGCGTTCGTAGAGTACCAACTAACACCGAATGTTCCTGTTTGATATCAAAGTACTTGCCCGGATTGAGAAACAACGCAACCCTATATAATTTTGCTTCATTTGGCTTTCTCATCGCCGCTCAATAATGTCAATTAGACCTGGCAAACGGACGGGACGGGACGGGCCGGGCAGAGAGCGGGCCGGGCCAAAAACCGAGCAAAAACGGCCCGCATTTTCCTGGACTGAAATACTGCGTCCCATGGCCCGGGTTGGGCTGGCCCGCGGGCTTTTTCCTTATTTTTTTTTTTTTGACAATCATCGTCACTTCATAATGGTTCTATTGATTCCGTGTTCTTTTTCTTTTGCAAATTATGAATCTGTTCGACAATTTATTTGTATATGTGACCCGAAATTACAAAAGTATTAAAAAAATTGGCTTGCCAAATTATTTATAGCTTAGTGATAATTTTAACCCCACTGAAAAATATTTCTAGCTTTTCGCCACTGTTCGATCTATATATACATTATCAAAATTAATTTAATTAAAAGAGTCGATCAAATTAATATGCACATAATATTTGATCAATAAAAACATAAAACCTTTCGTGCAAGTAAATATCCATCTAGCGTACGAACATCTCCAAGTTAACTATATGCACGGAGCTGTAGAATATTATTCCAAGCCATTAATTTAATTTTCTTGCTAATTAAAAATGCTGACTTCATTTCCTATGTACTACTTTGTATCATCATATACAATTTTTTTTTACTTGGTTGGTGTCTTGCCCCTGCCCCCCCTAAGTTATAAATGGCTATATAGCTCCTCATAAATTGATTGGTTCATTCAAAAGCCAGCCAAATAATTTGTAAAAAAAAAAAAGAAAGCCCGCGGGCCAGACCACCCGCGGGCGGGCCAAAACGAGCCGGGCCAAATTTGGGCCGGACCAAAACGGTCCAACTTTTCGTGGGCTAAAAAATGAAAGCCCAAAGCCCGGTTTTTACAGGCCGGCCAACGGGCCCGGGCCACTTTTGTCAGGTCTAATGTCAATCACCATCTTGTACAATCTTTGTTTGTTATCAAAGGCATCTTTGATTTTTTTCTTCGCACATTCCATCACAGCGAAAACTTCTAGCATAACAGGCTTCTCATCACCATCAACAATCCTCAAGACTATAATAAGTGGTTGTGACGCCATAATGCAATTCTCAACATGATGTCAAAATGTTGTTGAAATAACAGTATTACTTTCTTTCCCACTTCGATAGCCGACAACTTAAATTTTGTCCAATCCTCGCTTATGAGCAAATGTCTCAATGCATCTCTAAGCTAATACAAACTCTGCAAGGTAAGGAAAGTTGTAGCAAATCTAGTAAATGTGGGTCTCACAAGATCCCTCCCATTTGTGTTTTCCCTCACCGCATCAAGAAAACAACCATGCCTGTAAATGAATGTTGTGATTCTTCTGGCATTTGT
This sequence comes from Panax stipuleanatus, assembly GCA_020205555.1. Lineage (NCBI taxonomy): Eukaryota > Viridiplantae > Streptophyta > Magnoliopsida > Apiales > Araliaceae > Panax > Panax stipuleanatus. The sequence goes on from CM035118.1 coordinate 154,813,863, forward strand.
GATTGTGGGCTGAAATTGCTTCAACTTGCTTATGTCCTCTAACATAAGGTCTAGGCAAGGTGTCCAAAACAATGTAGGTCTCCTCTCCATTAGTATATGCCCCGCTGCCTTGTAATTAGAGGCAGTGTTTGTGACCACCTGAACATACTCGGGGTCAATTTCCTCAATCTTACTATCAAGTAGATTTGCCAACATTGTGGCATTTTGCAATTGACTGGAGGCATCAACAGAACCCATGAAGTAAGTCCCCTCCGGACTATTAACAAAAAATTCAACAAGTATCTTCCCCTCTTATCTGTCCAACCATCCGACATGAGTGTGCAATCATATTGCTTCCAAGAAACTTCATATTTCGCCTTTAACTCATCGGTTTTCGTCTTTACCTTCTCAAGTAAAGAAAACCTCAACTCATAATACATTAAAGGCTTTAAACCCGACCCATATTGCCCTATGGACTCGATCATTACCTCAAAGCTCTTTACATTTGCAGCATTGAATGGTATACCACTCGTAGAATAAGTTAGCAATGTGTATATGGACTCTCTCCTTTTTCCTCTGGTGTCCTCAAACGATTTTCAATACTCGTTTGACTCAAACGCTTCCTATGCCTCTCCTCTGCAACTTCTTTAGGACTCTTCCTTAGAAGTGCTTCAACCGTCTGTTGGAACTTTTGGTTGTAGCTTTTGGAATAGAAAAACAACTTTCTTCCTTTTAGAAATGGTCCCGGAACTTGGGATAGTGTTGGAAAAAGCATTGGAAGTCATGATTGGACGAGCAGATGATTGTTCTTCTTGCACTTCTACTACATCATCATCATCTAACTTAACTGGCTTGTTCCTCTTTCTACTATTCAAAGTTGCTTGTATCTCCCTCATAATTTTTGTTTTTGTTTTAGGACACTTTGCTACATCTCCAAAATTTCTTACTAGATGTTGCTTCAACCTTTTTGATTCCCGAACGACATTGCTTCCCACAAAAGATACATTGCACTTTATCCTTGTTACTTATATCCGGTCAATACCCATATTTCAAACCTGGGTCGTTTGATTTGGACTTTCTTTTCGGGTCCTTGGTTATATCATAACCATCGGCTCCCGCACTTTCCACCATTTTGTTTTCTAGTTTCTACAAGATACAATCAAACAAAAAATAAAAGAGACAATTGACATATTTTTATTTTTAGATTAGTAAGTAGTAACCATTCACACTCAACACTTAATAGATAGTCTTTACACTTGGTAAATTGTACCCAAAAAAAAGTAAAAAATAAATATAACTTATTAAAAATATTGTTTAAACTTTGAAGTATAATCACAATTCACAAAACACATTAAATGTACCAACCTAAATTAAATGAACCAACCTAAGTGGTTAACTGTTCTCTATATATTTAATTAAGCTTTATGTATTGGCAAGGATAAAATCAGCAAAGCAAATCAACCTATTTTATTAAGCCCCCACCTGTCCACCACAAATATAGTGGAATGCTGGAAGCATCTGACTCAGTCCCAAATCTCAATTTAGTGGAAGGCTGGAAGCATCTAACTCAGTCCCAAGTATAATTATTAAGCCCCCACCTGTCCACCACAAATATATAAAAAGGACTCCCAGGTATAATTATTAAGCCCCCACCAGTCTATATAAATCAAAGCAAAAGCAAAAGCAAAAGCAAAAGCAAAGCAAATACAAATTCAGTAAAAAAGTTATAGCTCTTGAAACAGAGAAACAAAGAAAGCAAGAACAGAGACAGAGAAACAGAAACAGAAAAAGCAAAGCAAGGAGAGAAACAAAGACAAAGAAAGCAAAGCGAAGCGAGAAAGAACCTGTGTGAGAGAACTAAGAAGGTTCATGCTGGGTAACTAAAATAGAGTTGGAGAGAGTCAAGGTTGGGTCGACTCGGTTGTTGAGTTCTCGAACAGTTGCCGCCAGCTATGGATCGACTCAGTCGCTGAGTTCAGATGGACTGTGATGGTGGAGTCGTCGAAGCTATGATAGTTCGAAGAAATTGCGATCCACTCCAAAGAAGTCGCGATTAAGTCTCCCGTCTAAAGAAGTCGCGAATCGCGATTACTGACAAGTGTTTTAGGTTTTTATATCCTTTCTCCTTGATTTTTAATCAATGAGTCATGAGTTAATGGATCAGAACTGTAAAACACTTTGATTAGGCCAAAGCTACTAAGACGTGCGCCATGGAAGCTCGGCGTCTCACGTCGTCGCCTAGGCAACGCCGAGCTGCCGGGCGCACACTTTAGCAACTCCATCTCAAGTCGACCTGCCGTGACCAATTCTACATCGCCTGGACAACTATGCATTCAATATTAAGTTATAATATTGATATTTGTGCAATTATATTTAAAGAAACTTTTCAATATGCTCGATTTAGAGTACTGGTACGTAAAAGTACCATGTTTGAGTACGCAAGAAGCAAAGTACCGATACGCGATTTGCTAGGTCTATAAGAGTATCTGGCAACTCTGCACCAAAGTACGCATACTATTCACCAAGATTATAGCACATGTTTCCTTCACCAAACCATCTCATGACGATCAAATAAATACTACTTAAGTGAAAGTAATTTAATTTCAGAAAACTAGCAAAATCAGCACTAGTCAAAAAAATATTTCTAAGAATTAACACCATCTACAATCAACAAGCATGCAAACTCTCTTAAGAGCTCAAGTTTAGCTATAACCGAAGAAAAGAAATATAGAAGACGAGAGAGAGAGAGACCTGGAGAAGATCTTCAGCTGATGTTGCAGTTTGCAGCTTCATACTCCAAGATTTTCTATAGTCATCTGACCAAACAGGTTGTAGAGCTTCAACTGGAATGGAAGCCTATCATGCCAAAATATACCCACCACAAAGAGAACAAGACAAAATTACATTTTGATAAGAGATAAAATATAGTTGTATAAATTCAAAAGGATGATAGTGGCTAGCAAGACAAAGTACTTCATCTGTCCCAAATTTTCAGTCCCTACAAAGAGAACTTACTCGAGTTTGAAAGTCATATTTTCCTAAACCACCTTCCTAGCATCTAAAGATCTATTTTTTTAGCTTATCTATAGACGTTTTAATACTGCTTCTATATAAAAGGATAATATAGAAACCTTACATGATTTCCATAATTGATTTTCACATAGACAAAAGTACTCATCCGAGAAAATTGGGATCCAAATTTAAATCAAAGTTGAAATTTGAATTCCTACCTCAACTAGTGATAATTGTGCCTGAAGCAATCTTATTCTCAGGGGAGGGGATGAGTCCATATTTTGTGAACAGCAGTCAGTTTCCCTCTTTAATTTCTCTTTGCATTGAGCAACATGTTCAGAAAAATTCAGATTCGGCATAGAAACATCAGAGGTTCTATGACAAGGACACAGGTTATCCTCAACAAAGTACAAAGCTCGGGTTCTATTCCCGTGTTTCATGGCACGCAATACCAAAGAGTTAAAACATTCTTCCCACATCCACTTTTCAAAATCTCGATATCGCTTGAGGGCATCTTTTTGCTCTGTTCCATTCCTTCCCAATCCAATCTTAAAAGAAGATGAAGATTCTGGCATGTCAAAATTTGAAACACAGACAGTGATGCTAGGACTATCTACACTGGCACCGTAGTTAGTATCCACGTTTGAAACCTCTCTCTTAATGATATCTTCAAGTCTTCCACGACTGCCGGTACAAGAATTTTTTTTAACAGTTTCCCTGAAAGACATTTCGATAATTTGCAACATTGAGAGCAACTGCGACTCTCTCACTCCACGAACATCCAAAGAAGCCAACAGAGCATCAAGACCCTGTATGCAAATATAAATTATATGGTTAAATCAATGATTTACATGATTAATGCATTTATCTATGATGAAAAGACGTGAACTAAATGCCATAGTGTTTTAAGAATGTATCATATATTTCATCCTCAAAAAACAGCATACTAGGAATTTATCTGCCACAAGAACAAATTCCCTACTCTTTGCAGCCTTGTAATGTAAAAAAAGTTAAAATTATGCGACAACACAATGGCGACATCCCCAACGAGCACCAAATGTTTACCTAGTTAAAAATTTTAGTCACTAGGAAAAGCATAAACATATCGGACTGAAAAGGATGCATTTCACCAAGGTTATAGAACATCTTTAACGAGCTCTAGCTCAAGTGGTATCAAACTCTGCTGTACATGGAAGTGGGTCAAGCTTTTGAGCCTCAATGGAGGAATTATTTGGTAACCATGGTGGAGGTATTATCTGAATTATGTATGGCCTTGTTTCCATGTAGGGTTTGAGGATAGGTTCTATGCTCCCCACTGTACCCACTTTGATAATAAAACAATTACAGAACATATATGGACAAAACAACATTAAGAACAAATTGCCTTCTTACAAGCAATCAAGTAGGCAGGTGACAATAGCATATTATTCAATCTAGACAATATTCATATACATATGAATTTAAACTATGTAAATGCCTGTTACCGAGTATACTACCTTTTCAGAATCAATTAGCCTCCAACGATCATCGCGCAGCTGAACAAAGATCCTACCGGACCCAGGATCATTTCGAGAGGCAGATGTTATAAACTGCCAGTATCGGTTACGTCTGCGGTCTTGCCCAAGAGGCAAAGACCTGTATACATACATCTGCTCTGCCTTGTGGCCAATGAAAGCTTTTAACTGTGACCTTGACTTTTCTGCAGCATATCCAGCTTGCTGAAGTGGAATATTATCTGGGCCAACAGAGTACTCTTGCATTGACAATGTCCTTTCAGCGGGTATACTATTAGGATGATTTTGACCAATCTGTGGATCACCCAGGTGTTCATGATTGGTCACGGGATTTATTGATTTGAAATCATTTTTGTCATCATTAGCAAATAATGGACTTTGTCTTCCATCTACAGCACCAATGGAAATGTTTTGTTCAGCCCTGCTACCAATAAAAGATGAATATTGTATCTTCATGACATAATCCTCCTTCATACGGCGTTTATCAACTTGTGCCTCAGCCCACATTTGCTTCTTCAATACATTTGCAGCTTCCAAGCGGTCCTGTAACACTCTTTCGTCTCAGATAATAGAACAAAGGAAAATATAATTTCATTTCATCAAGTCCTCAAAAAAAATACCTCTAGAACAATGCGAATTGAGTTTCCTTCATTTGCCACACCAATTAAGGCAACAAGGGCATTAAGACGCTCTTCAACACTCAGAACAGAGTACTCTCCTTCCATTAGTCCTTGAACCCATGGTTCACCAGGGTGGCTCTCATCAATCACGGTGTCTTCCTGATAAGGAACAGTTGCCTCGTGGATCCCAGCAGCATCAACAGATTTATCAAGAGAAGCACCAATACCTTTTACATCTTTCAAGTTGTCTGATTGCATTGAAGTCAAACAACTGCCAACGTTCCCAACTGGATCTTGTGCAGGTTCCATAGCCTCATGCAAAATTTCTTTTCCATTTCCTGAAGAGAGTTTTGACTGGAAACTGTTTGCTTCACATGAAATAAGAGCTTCTTTGCTTGGCTTTGATTCAATACCTATATCATCAACCTCCAGATCCTCGGCAACATCACTTTCAGAATCTAAATCTCTTTCAACTTCGTCTCTTTCAACATCCTCTGCTTCTTCTCCATCCAAAATTCCGTTTTTATATACCTGAATTTTTTCCCTGGCTGCAGAAAGTAATGCCTCAGCATCGGCAGGATCTTTCCTGTAAGGGGCACGTACACAATATGTTGACGGAGCTGTTCTCTCGAAAAGTTTTGAATCCCTTGACAAAGCAGCAGCAATCGACGCTTCTGGTGTCTTGCTTGTTGTGAGGTCTCGGAGACCAGATTTCTAAAATAGAAAGTACACTAATTGGGTAACAATTTAACATTATCAAAATAAACAAATTCTTATGATCACCAATCTAGACTTACTTGAATCTTGTCTGCAACATCTAATATTGTAAGGCCCATGCTGCCCTCAAGTGAAAGAACATGAAATGCAGCAAATTTGACCGTTCCAGGTGTCAAACGATGCCTAGATCTCCGTGGATTAGAAAAACCCCTTTCTTGCATAATGGCAAGAGCATTTTCAGCGGCAGCTCCATTTCGCAAATTTGAAATGACATTCTCACCATCATTACCCTGCACGCAAACTCAGCTAAATTAATTTTAATGTTATAAGAAGCTAAGTGAAAAACAACTACAGACATGATGGGCTTTTTGATGAATTTTATTTTATATAATAAAGAAGATATTATTTGTAGACTAACCATATTAAAATATTTTCCTTTTCATTCAAATATATGGACTACTTGGTCGCCAATAAACATCTGGCAAGCTCTCTAGAGCTATACAGGGAAATGAAAATTTATAAACATCTAATCTTTCCCAATCAATCATTGATCTGTCAAACCTGTTACCAATCCAAACTCAAGTTTGCTAACTTATGTCAAATATATTCTCTTAAAATAGGCATAAAGATCAGCAAGTACAAAAACCATAAAGATTGATCAGCTGCTTAGTTCATATTTTTCCGTAATGATCTGATCTACCGACGTTGATACACAAAAAACAATATATATTGGATACTGAACAGTCAATCTGTATGGTTGTGCTACAGCAACCACTTGTTGTGAAACCTAATATGCTTCCAAACAGTGGGATATATGTGTGTGTGTCTCTCTCTAAGAATTAATAACAAATTATATTAAACCCGGGTAGTCAAAATTTAAAGTTAGCACAAAAGACGAGCCATGGTACTCATGCAACAAATAACTTAAAAGTAGAGAAAGATTCATGATCAATTTTGTCATGGTGCACCAGCAAGGACATAGAAGGCGCCCAAGGTTTCTCAAAAGAGAAGCACTCAACTACTATCATGGTTGAAGGACGTATTAAAGATAGTGCGATCGCACCTCATTTTCATCACGAAAATATGTTTGTTCAACACTCTTCTTCTTCAATTTTGGCCCAAATCCTGCTGAAAGAGCAAATTGCCTCAATACTTCTGGCCATGTCAATGGATTTAAGTGGCGCTGCCAGCTGCGAATATCAAAACCCCAGGTATATGCCTGATACAAGATATAATATTAAATACTTCAAAACATAGAAAGAAGCAAATTATAAAATCCAGAAGAGGAAATCAAAAATAGATCAACCACAGATTAGAGCTTACCCCTTCAACAATCTGTGGATGTCCACCTCCTGGATTTGCAGCACTATTTTGATTTGTTCCCACTCCAGAGGAGGGTGTCCTTGCAACATCTTCAATATCTTTAATAATGGATCTGAGAAGTGCTACATGTATCTCACCCAACAACCTTGGATCCTGAAAATTGTTAGAAGCAATGATCACAAGATAAATGTCATGAAAGAACAAAGAGTTTAATATAAATAGACTCCAAGAGAATCTCACGAGCTTACATAATCATGAAAAGCTTGGACAAACTCATCCATAGTGAACGGCCAAATACCAAGAACATCCGCAAAAGTAATCAGAAATCTCCAGACCTACGCATTTGAGTTAACTCCATTAAAAGGATTACAACATTACATATAGAACCTGCCTCTTATGTCAAGAGTAATATACATATATATCTTACATAGTTGAGAGATTATATAAGCCTTTCTGCTCATGTATAATATGTGAATGAAATTAAGAAAAAATTATGAAGAATTGAGGAATTGTAAGCATAACAAACTATGACAACATTGTAAACATAGTCGAGCTCAATTTTATGCATACATAGTAAATCTGTGTGACAAGAGAAAATAAATATTTCAAGATCGTCAAAAAATACTAAGCATCTTGCTATAAGCCAGTTGGCGATGACAAGAAGATAAATATTTTGAGATCATCAAAATATACTAGTCTCCACAAACTTTTCCTTGAAAATATTAATTTCTCGTATGCATATTGGAATTTTCTTTCAAATAAGAAAAAAAGAACAAACAAAAACCACAACTCTAATATTTGTGTCGCAATCTAAATCACAACATATCTTAATAACAATAGTTTATTATGCTTGCAACCTATGTTACAAGGGAGAAAATAGATTAGATTAGCACAGATAGGGAGATGATAATGAAAGACGGAGCGAAGGCGAGAGAAAAAGATTTAAGTATATTTACCATAAAAAGATTGCCGATGTTCTCTTCGGAATCAGTCCAGGGTCGAATTGTAAATGGCCTTTTCAAACACACAGATTTGGGTGGGAATTCAGTGAGCATATCTAACCAATGAAAATGTGTTAGCTGCTAAGATGAATATACAACACCAAAAAGGAAATAAAGCGTAAGCAGAAGTGTATAAAAATAGATAGTGGCAGAAAACTTGTTAAGATTCTCAAATGAACCACCTCCAACAGTTAAGTATGTCGCCTCAAATTCAGCTTAAAACATAAAATAAAACAAATTAAAACAAATCTTAATTCTTAAGATTTATTAAAATACACAGTAAAATATTTGCTATCAGTCAAAGGCATAAATTATTTTAACAACATTAGATTGGTGCAAATAACCTCCAACAAGCTCCCCCCTCCTTTTTCCTTTGGGGTGTGGGGGTGGTTTTTTTTTGGGGGGGAGGGGTGAAACCCATATATCATTTCAACATTTCATGTTACAACAATTCATCATTAAAAAAGTCCCCAGATCTCCATCAATTGACAAAAAGATCAATATGAATCTTTAAAACACTGTGTCATAAAACATCAGCATTCTAGTATGTCACAGACAAACAACCACTTAAAGCATTCAAGCAAAAATGTTTTAGCAAACAATAAAGTACTTAATAATACTATTGAACTTTGTATAGTATTTCCTAAACCATATTAATATGGGAGGGATTTAAAATTGCAGGACATCATTTATTGATATATGGAATGACCTATTTAATTTGTATCAGCATTTAACACAGGGTACATGCCTCAAAGAATGTTAACAGATTCAAGAAAAACTATTATCTGTAACAATACAACAGCTAATAAACATTTAAAGAATGACAATATGACTCATCATTTTATTTATACTTTCAGTTAGATCTAGATGGCTTCCAATGTATAAACCAAATTAATATCATCTCTCACAACCCAATCAAAATTTACCTAGTAAAAAATCTTAATCCAAAACATCACTTCTATCCACGAAAGGGAAATAATACAAATATAAACACTACCACCTCTGTCCCACTTTAGTTGCTACAGTTTTGTGGTACGAGTGGCACGGAGTATGACATGCTGAATTTGAGTACAAGTTTCTGATATATTTTAATGTTATATTACAAAAATGTTAAAAAAATGTATTTTAATGCGAGTTTTTGGTACTTCGTTGAGCTTGTGTACCAACTAAATTGGGACGGACGGAGTAAAAAGAAATGAAAAAGGAACACTAAAGAACTCCTGTGCAGGTATATATCTACATATGTGCTCGAATCAAAATTCAAAACCACATAACACGATTAAGGTAAGGATCTCACATCACGTGAAATTTATGGAAGCCAAGAGTAACACCCTTGAGGAAGAAAAAGACTTGTTTTAATTTCAAACTAAGAGGAGATAGTTCAAGAAGAAAATGGAACTGTAAAACAACAATTGGATGTAAGAAAAGCTCTAAAGCTAAAGCATTCATTTTTACTTCTAATGTAAGAAAAACAATTTAAATATTAAATCATGCATTCAATTTGAAGTAAAAACAAAGACACTGAGAAGATAGAAGATTAACATGGTAGCATATGATGTGTCAAAGTAATTACCTCTAAATAACTCAAGATTTCGCAAAGTTTCACTATCAAGAGACAAGATTGAGGGCAATCCCTTTCTAGAGGCCGCTATCTCCATGAGTTCTACACGTTCATCATCAATTAATTCCATTGATTCTTTAGCAATTTTTCGAGCAGTAGCCCTTTCATTAGCTGCTTTTAGCCTCGCAGCTTCCTTCTCTCTGCGCATTTCTTCTTTTAGCCTCAACTTCTCAGCCTGAGAAATTACAAGGAACGATCCTTGGTTATATAAAAATATAAAGCAATGATGCTTGGTTATATAAAAACACCAACACAACTTATCAAAAATAAAAAATATAAAAAACAAAGACAAGTGCAAATATTTTACAACAGTACGCTCCAGCACTTACTCTAATAGATTCTTTCTGTAAAAACTTCTCCCTTCGTTCCAACTCACGCCTTTGTTCCCTCTGGTATCTCTCCTCTTCACGTTGCTTTTCGCGCAACAGCCTTTCTTCTTCCTTCCGCCTTTCACGGTCCTGCCTCTCCATTTCTTTCCTAATTTGTTCTTCTCTCTTAAGATACAATCTCAAGAAAATCAGTTTACAACCAATTACATCCAACTTAAAAATGTAAAATTTATAAAATCAAGACCTTTCGCCTCAATATATCTTGCTTCTCAAGCTCTTTACGAATCCTTTTCTCATGTGCTTCAACTTCCCTTGCTATTCTAGCCTCGTCACTCTGCAAACATTAATGAACACCTAAGAAGTCCTCAAAACTTCTCCATACGTACAATGAGATACAAACATATATAAACAAAAGTCAATACTGAATTAAGCAATTAACAAACCTTGCGCTTCCTCTCAATCCGCAAAATGTCATCATCATGGGTGACCCGCCTGTCGGATGGTATAAATGAACTTTCCGGTCCAGTAACTGAGTGAGCAACAAAATGAGCATCCACACCAATGGTCGGAAAAGAGTTCTTCCGTGCAACAGTGTCATAATCTCCCGAGATTGATGGCAAGAGATGTCCCTGCCTTCCTTGGTGCGGCAAAAGACTTAAACTTGGCAACGTACTCTGGAAACCATATCCAGAAGTTGCTTGCTCATTACCATGTGTAAATAACCTCCCTGTTGATAGTGGAGACCGAGCACTAGAACCATGAGTTGGTGAACCATAATAATGAGATGACACGGCTCTTTCATATGTATCATTTCTAACACATGGCTGCTCTGGAAGAAACTGGTACTCATGGAGAGCCCTCGTAGTACCCTGTACATAAACATTGATAAAGTTTCCAGTCACCAATGCAGTTAACTAGTAGAAAATCGTATAATGTTGGCCAAACAATGTCATTGAGAAATTATGTCAAATAAAAACAACAGCATTACTAGAAAAAATTAATTGCGGCTTTGTCATGCCATATTCACAAGTTGAGTGACTAGATAAAAGACTTAGTCCAAACAGGAAACAAAGCAAAAAAATCCGAGCCTGTTTGTTAACTTTTTTTGCTTGTGTTTCTGACTTTCTGCTTTCCATTTTTCAATCGTACGTTTCTGTTTATTTTACACTATTGAAAAACAGAAAAATAAATATATTATTGGGTAACCACATGATGTGAGAGATTAATGAAAACATTAACACAAAATAGTATTTGGTAAAGGGTATTAAGGAGGTAAGTGATCAGCAAAATTAAGTTATTTTAGCCCTTCAATTGACAATCCAACCATACCAATGCAAAAGATGTGCAATAATATGGGAGCATGAAACATTTTATTTAATTTGAGGTTAAGGTACAATATTACTATAACCATGTAGTAAGTATATATTTCTAATGGCCAAAATTTGTTTATTTCTCATAACTATAAAGTCGGTTACACACATCACCAAATTATACAAAAATTTAAATGCTTCTCATATTTTTGCATGTTTTTTGCATCAATACGGTTGGATTGTTAAGTGAAGGGTCAATCACAAACAAAAGTAGATTACTCCATGAATTAGTATTACATGATATGCATCTTACAATAAAAGAAATCAAGAGAGGAAAAAGAGCAGTTATATGTTTAACTTAGTATAATAGATTGTGCAACAATTAGTGGCGATGCTGCCTCTTACATGAAAAGTTCCTGTCACTACTGATATATCAGGTTAACAAGCTTTATTCCTACTTACACAGAATGAATAATAAAGAACAATCGTCTCCTCCAATCTCCTCTATCCCTATCCTTCATAGTTTATAGACTCAAACATTGCTTTTTGGCTTTTCTTATGTCATTTCAGCACCTTCAAGGCTTGACCATAAATCAGATCAGAAATAGAATACCATGATATAGAGGAACCACCACTGTGAACTCTATCTTGTGAGCGCTATGTGATAAAGACAACATATAATTCAATGTCCACACTCCACACCACTATACTTTTATATACCCAGCTCATCATCCCATTCAAGCGCACATTGCCTAAGTCCCACATCCTATCAAGCCTAAAAACCAAGCCTTTTTTTTTCTTTTGGGTAAGCCATCAATGTCATACACCTAACTAATGAAAGATGATCTCAAATCAACAAGTATGTTTAATCACAAAAAGTTACTGCAAATAAATAAAGTTACCATGTGGTAGCCGCTCATATCAGAAGTTTTATGAAGGACTTTATACTTCTTCTTTCTTTGCTAAATTTTTTATGCAAGAATTTCCAAAAAATGATACTCATAAACAAGGACAGAGGCATTAAGGGGCCTGGGGTGGCCCAGGCTACCCTGGGTTTTTTTTAAGAAAAAAAATTGGCCCTTCAATTTTTTTTTACTTTTTTTTCTAGGCCTTTGAGCATGTTGCATTATGTTCGAGCCTTCAGGAAAAAAAATGGCTTCATCCTTGCTCATAAATAGGTATATAATCGTTTAAATGAAGAAATTACAGCCGAGCCAATTTATAATGCGTAAGAAATCTTCAAACCTTAATCGGCTTGGCATCGTGGCGTTCATATAGTTTGGCCTCATAAGGCCTTCCCACTGTTGTCTGCTGCCCGGTTGTCACTGCTACATATGAAACTATTAGGCTCATGCTGAAGTGGGGAAAATAAAAGATCAAATAAAACTTATAAACTTATTCGTTACTTATTCAAAAAACTCAAGTAAATTTAAGAAATGTTCTAATAAAAAAGAAATTAAAGTAAATTGAGAAGACAGATTTAAAAAACCAGGAATCAAAATTGACGCAAGCACAATTGGTCCAGATAAAGAAAAGGAAAATGCGCAAGAATGTCAAAATACACCTATACTTCTTGAGGCAACTATCAACAAAGTAATAAATGATTAAACTGTCTCCCTCTCCCCTCGCCCTGTCTTTTTCTTGCACATACTGCACATAATTTTGCCCCCTCCCCCCCGTTCCAAAGTTATTAATCACCAAACAGTTCGAGCCTGCTACTTATTTGAGGGTTAAAAGTTGGTGAATCCATCAAATCATCTTTATTACCAGGCAAAGTGGTAGGATGATGACAAAGGCGTGTTTGGAAATAGTGTACAAGATGGTAAATAAAATTGATCAAATTGCAATGAAAAGGTTGCATGAGTATTTGACCATGGAAGGTTGGACTAAGGTACGCTTGGAAATAAGAAGGGGAGGTCTCCAAAGCTCTGGATGCTCCCATATTCTATGATTTAGGGGTTCAGGATAAGTGAGAATCCAGTGGTCTTCATCTCATATTTTTGTTTGCAGCTGAAAGCAATACTTGTGACACGGATGCTCACACGTTGAGGGTTTTTAGAGGGGTTCTATTGTGCTTTGAGGCGATGTCGGGGCTGAAAATTAATGACTAAAAAAATTCTTCCTAGAGAGAGGTGCAATCGTAATATTCAAGCAGAAGCAAGACTCTTAAAATCTTCATCTCACAACTATAAGTACTTTTCTAATTTGTGGATCACTGTAACTAGAATCATGCTCCAAAATATATTGGATATTTATAAACATAACTATCTCATCATGAAATAAGTTTATCTAGAACACTCTATTAGAAACCCTAATATGTAAAAGAAGATTTTAGAAAATGTTAACTAGTGTAGTCAAATGAGTGCCTTGAGGGTGTCCAATTAGCGACCACAGGATGTAGCCTCCTTGAAAATACACATCAACGCATGTTGATCGCTTAGACTCAACTAGTTCTAACTATATCTCAACCAGTTTTAACTATATCTCAAATAATTTTAATTTTTTAACTACATCTTTTAAAAAAAAATTATAAACAGCGTACCACTTTCCGAATAAACCCATTTTATACTAACTAAACGTTCCGAAAAAACATATCCCTACTACACCCCGCACCATCAAAAGTAACGTTTTCAGTTCCCTTTTTTTACTTACCGTATCTAACCACAATCCAAGTAACATTGGTGGAAGCTGGTATAACCTAAACCGAAAATCAAATTACAAGATAGAGAGTTCATCACCTCCAAACTCACAAACGCAGCTTAGAAATAAACACCTTTCACAAACCATAAATTGCCAATTTACAAGTCAAGAACAAAAGCTGCAAACTTTAGTTCTCTACTTTCACGATAAAGCCAAATGTTCCCAACTTACATACAGGACAAGAATTACAACCGTATACTTCTCTACATTTTTCGAAAAATTTGAGCTGTATATGTAGGCCTTCAAACGAACCGAATCGTTCGCGAACATGTTCAGTTCGGTTCGAGTTCGGTTCAATTTGACTAGCTTGTCAAGTTCGCACATGGTATCACATTCGATTGCTCAATCGAACATGTTCGCGAATCATGTGGTTCGGTTCGGCTTTGTTCACGAACAGTTTGGGTTCAGTTCGATTCGATTGGTTCACAAGTAACTCGTGAGATGCTTGAGTTCGAATTGTATTTCTTACATGTTTAATGTTTTTAAATTCTAAATACAAATAGTTGGTTATTTCATATTAAATTCTAAAGTTTATCTCATCAATAATTGTTAAATTTGTAGTAATTTTCTTTTTTTATTACTTAAACATCTTTTTGTTTTTTAATAATTGATTATAAGTAAACATTTTTATTAAATAATTAATAAATAATAATGTGTACTTCTTCACCTCTAATTTAATTAAAATCATTTTAATTTTGTCATCAAAATTTTAACAATGATTGTTGGATTATTACAAATTACATCACTAATAATTTAATAAATTATAACCCATTTCATAAATCACATAAATAAAATCATTAATCATCATGCAATGACAATTTGACATTAATTAAAGAATGATACAATATAATTGCTTACATTTACATGAGTTATTGAAATTGCCAAATCGAAATAGAGAAAAAAGAAATCAAGTTATCAATGTATCAAGACTTCATTAATAGTCATTGTACAATTACTATTGTATATTACATCAACTACCAACTATATAATTAAAAGTGCAAACTTGTTCACTTTTAACTTCTAACTTCTTTTAAGCAATCATTTTTGGTTTTGGATAAATGATGATTACAATATTTAGCCTAATTTTTGCATCAGTATATGTAATGAGTTGATTCAAATGTTCGTGAACTTGATCAAGTTCAAATATATTCATGAGTTGTTCGCAAACCAGTTTGTATTCGTGAACGTTTAATTGTTCGCGAACATGATGATGTTAGACTATGTTCGCGAACTCGAGCATGTTCGAGATGTGTATTGGTTCTATCATGTTATACGAATATGTTCGAGTTCGACTAGTGTTCGAGTTCGGTTCGACTTCGTCAAAGTTCGGATCGAATCTTTTTTCAGCCCTACATATATATGTAAACAAAATGCTAACAAATTTCAATGCATTAAAAATAATAGACAGATAGAACTCCAATGAGAGAATCCGATATACCAATGGGGGCGCCAAATGCTCCTGGTGGCAAGGGATCAAACTCCATTCCAAGAATAGGCCCATCTTCCCTCAATGACTCCCCTAACTGCGCCTCCACAAAAGCAATAGCTCGAAGCTCAGATATAGCTTGGGGCGGCTCGTAATACCTCTTCATTGCTGGCATATCAGCTACAATCCTCGGAACAACCACTCTCTTCTGCAAATCCACATGACGAAATGGACTTGACCCAGAACCCGAACCAGAAGCAATCTCGTTTCCAACCTCACCCACTGCCCCCAGCTCATCCCCAATCCCTGCACCGCCAGATGACCCCACTGCAGTAGGGGGCAAAGCATCCTTTCGGGGCCGCTTCACAGGTGGGGGCTTCCTATCTTTTAACCTCCTATGACAAAACCACATCTGCAACTGCCGATCCGAAAGCCCTAATTTTCCTGACAGCTCTGCTCTCAACGCCTCTGATGGATATGTTTCCACTAACAAAAAAACCCAAAACTCAAGTCGATCAATTTCAGCAATACCCAACAAAAAATTTAGCACTAAAATGTAAGAAAATGTAAAATTGAACTTACTAGCATATGTTTTCTCAAGAAGGTCCAACTGAGAAGCAGTCTTCATCTTCCTTTTCACCTTTCCCTCTCCTTCCTGTGCCTTCTGCTTATCTTCTTCCCCATCCATAGCTAAAGATCAACTCCCTCTCTCTCTATCTCTCTCTCTCTCTCTCCAAAACCTAGGTTTATATCTATATATCTATATAGAGAGAGAGAGAAAGCAGATCAAACTATTCAAAGTAGCAGCCGCCCCCATTGCCGAAGATGAAACATTTGTTCCGGTACAAAGGTCTAGGGTTTGGAAATTGATTTAGGGTATTCACGAAAAGTAGAAATTAACAGCAGTTTGGTGTTTCTGTCTCTCTCTAAAAGACTAGAGCAGTTTCTTTCTCTCACTATATGATCTTGAGTGGTGATGTAGATGTGCGGTGAGATTTGAAGAAGAATACCAACACGATAATAAATAAATGTAATCGTATAGTTAGTATTATTATTATTAATAAGAAAAAAAATATGAGAGTGTTGATTAAAAGAAAAACTAAGAACAAACGAACGAACAGTTTTTCCCTTTCTACAAATCCATCTTCCCATTTTCCCTCTCTCTCCTCTTTCTTCCTTTCTCTCTCTATTCTTGCACCTTTTTTTCTTTTCTTTCTTTTCTTTTATCGATACCGTAACGCGTAGTGAAAATCATATGTATATATATATATATATATACACACACACAGACGATTTGATAAATCAAATCCTTTGATTCACGATTCCGTTTGTGCCTTTTGTGTGCCTCCTAGTCCTAGACCTAGTTTATTCTCTCTCTTATCACTTTCTCACTCCTAAATTAATTTGAATGTTTTATCTTTGTGTTAGAAATTACTCCTAGAAGAATGACGAGTTCGGCGGTTCTGGGAGGGCTCTCCCCACGCGTAGAGGGGTCACGTGCAAGACACAGCTGTATGTTTTGGCGCGTGGGAGGGAATATAGGAGTACGATCTTTGTACCATGAAAGACTTTAAGAGGGCTCATTTCTATCTCTCTTGTTTCACTTGGAAAACTTTGATTGGCCGTGAATTTATTTATTTGCTAATTTTTAATTGAAATCTTAATATTCTTATTTTTGACAACAATATATTCCAAGAACTCAAAATCTTGAATTTATTTTGGGTTCCATCATTTGTTAAGCAACAGTTGTTACCAAATTTAACAAGCTCTTCATCTTGACTCCCTTAAACCTGACTAAAAGGTACTCCCTTGCTTCCGTAATAATAATAATATTTTTACTTTCATATAAATATTGATATGCATAATCGTGTGGTATTGTGATAGGCAACTTGCACTTGTTTAGTAAGCACTTTCTATATAGGTCGGAATGCCTTCGAGGTCAAAGCCCTTAGATTATGTGAAATACTAACAATAAGTAAGACTTTCACAATTTGTTCGTTTTTTCAAGGGAAGGGAAGGGAAGGAAAAGGAGAGGGAGTAAAAATAATTAAAATTCTTCTAAATATTATATTTGTGAGTTTTTTTAAGGAGAAAAAAAAGGATTTAGAGGGATGAGAAAGAATGGAAAAATTAAATATTTATATTACTTAAAGTAACTTTTCAAAATAAATTATGTCATTTATTGCATTAATATGTAATGGTAATATAGTAAGAATGTAATTTAAAAATAAAAATATTTTTCGTTCCCTGCCATACTCTCCTTCTAAACTCATAAATAAAGAAAAATATAATTAAAATCTTATCTCTTCCCTTCATTTTTAAAACTCACAAACCTGACAAGGAAAAATTATAATACATTCTCATTCCTTCCCCTTCTATCCTTTCTCTTCTCATTCTATCCTTTCTCTTCTCATCCTATCTCATCCCTCAAAACTCATTTATACAGTCAAGGGATAAAATATAACAAAATAACTTAATTTTATATAAAATTTATAATTAATGTTTTTTTTAATAAAATTTTAAAATAACAAATTTAACCCTAATAGATAAAACAGTATTTTGTTAAGTAATTTTAACTGACATTTTATCCTAAAGTATAAAATTACGTCATTTTGTTAATTAACATTAACCACGTTTAGCTAAAGCATGTCTTATATAACATTTTTCTTAAAATATACTCTTTTCGTCACTTAATATTAATCGTTTTAGAGTTGTGTAAGAGTATTAATGAAATGATTGTCCCCAACTTTTATGAATAAATATTTAATTTTCTCTAAATATTATTTTGAAATTATAAAGTGTTGATTTGATAAATGTAATAAGTTATGAGTGAGACGTGCAAATTTTACAAAATAAAGTAAGTGGTTATAAAATATTCATTGTGTCGGAAAATATTTGTTTGGTCGGGGAATATTCTTTTTGTCGGATAATATTCGTACGACGGCGCAGTCATTGGTGGACCCCACAACAGAATAACTGTCGAATATAGAAAGCAACAGAAATAACTTTTTTATAAAAATAATGGTAAAATTGTTACCGTTAAACTGTTGAAATACCCGGTGATAAAAATACAGTAATACGCATTTTTGCACAGTAACACACGGTATTGCATAGTATTTTGAATTATTGATTCTTACGTAAGAAGTCACTTACTCAATAATTGTTACAGTAATTACTGTTCAATATTTTATATTATTGACTCAGTAATTGCTACATTGATAATTGCATAATATTATTGATTCAATAATTGCTACGTTGATATTTTATATTATTGATTCAGTAATTGTCACAGTAACCACTGCACAGTATTTTACATTATCAAATCAATAATTCATGTTATTTGAATAATATTATTAGACAGCGTTATTGACAATGTCTAGAAAGTTCTGTCAAAAAAATGGATTAGGTTATATAATTGCGCGCCAATGAGGATAAATTCTTATCGGAAAGTGCCCTCTTTCCTGGGAACGACCTGGTTGTCAATATTGTAATTCTATAATATTAATTTTGAATAATAATTGATGAATAAAATAAAAATTGTTGATAAATATGATACGTAAATATTTGTCAAATTTTGATATAAAGGAAGGAATTTTTAGCATGAGACATTTGTTGAAAGTTGACATTTTATCTTATCCGATAAAATAATTTATTTAAATATGTTATTATAATATTACATTATAATAGTATAATGTGATAATATAATAATATAATTTTATAATTTTAAGTGGTAATATTGTTATAATAAATTTATGGCATAAAAATAAAATAAAGTGGAATAGAGAAAAATGGAATTGAAATTCTTTTTAATAATTATAAATATTTTAATATATATATATATATATATATATAAACATGTGGTTGGTGGGTATTTGATTCAAGAATGGTGTGCAGGTGAATTTTCAAAGGTTGGTGTGCTGATGAGAAGCCTCCAAGGGTAGTTTATGAATAATGACGTGCTAAGCATTTTCTATAAATAGGGTGCTTAGTTATAAATAAAAATCACACCAGAATCAGAAAATTTTCTCTCTATAATATTGAGCGTATTTCTTGTGAGTATAAGGATAGTTTGAGTGTGAATTACAGTGCAAGATTTCCGCAACATAATATCCGATATTTCAGTCAGATATAGTATTCTACTAAGGTAAATGATATTATTTTTGTGACGCCCCCAGAATAGGTCCAGTCAACCCAACCCATTCTGAGTCGCCAAATACATGGTACAGAATTTAAATACAAACTTTATATCACAGCAAAATACGACCACACAACTGTGAGTGTCAATACAAATATGTAGAAAATATTAACATTTAAACTAAGTCCGCATTACAATTATTATCACACTATTTATTAAAAATAGTGAGGACTACTACTACTCTAACTCGAACCATCACTCTGTCCCCCGACTAGTTCATGCGACATTCTCATTTTTTGAAGAAAATAATAGATGAAAAGGGTGAGCTCAACTAGCCCAGTAAATAATATTATGACTAAGATAATAAAGAATATTTTATCGTTAGTTTTCAACAAATCAGATAAAATATCATGGACAACAAGTTTGAGATCAACAACTGCAGCGAAAATAATAATTCATTAGAAGAGTTAAGTAGAGAATGAAGTCTACTATCTTCTATAATTTAAAAGTCCATCATTAATATTTTATCTCTGTAACATCAATCAATATACATCTCGAATCAATTATTCATCTTTGCACTACGGGCCAAAGATATTCATTTGTATCACCAATTGGTTATGTTCATCTCAACACCTGTCATCTTTGCTCTACAGGCCAAAGATATTATGTTATATCACCATTTAGGACTGAGGATGATGAAAAATAATATAAACAACGAATCTAGTGAGATAAAGAACAAAGATTAGGGATTCGTAATTTAGTTTATCCAAATTTAAGAATATTTCATAATAATACTTTGTGGAGCAAAATTCAAGAATAAAGATAAAAATTTAGATCCAATCAAATATGGGAACCTTAACAAGCAACTTGGACAAATAGAAGAAAATTAAATTTTTTTCGTGAATAGTGCCGTATACGTGAATAGTGCCGTATACGTGAATAGTAATCCCGACGAAAAAAGTAAGAATTTCATAATAAAATTCATGATAATATTTTGGTATAATGATATTGAAAAAAATAACATCGTTTACGAAATAAAATAACAACCCTTACCTCAAAATAATAGTACTTCTGGATGGAATATCGGATATAATACTGAAGAAAACTTGCACTGAATAGCAACACTCAAAGTATCTAAATACTCACAAAAATACGCTCGATATTATAGAGAGAAAAAACTTCTGATTCTGGTGTGATTTTCAATTCTAACCTAAACACCCTATTTATAGAAAAATGTTAGAACACCAAAACTGACTTACCTACTACCGGTGGCTTCAACCGTCGCACACCAGCTTAGAATTCAGAATTTTTCCATCAAAAACAAAAGTGGGACCCACCCATGTTTTTAATAAAAAAAATATTTATTTTCGCAACTTCAATAATTTATAATAAATAGTCCTTTTATCAGAAAAATACGAATTTTATGTCTTTTTCATAGGAAATTTAATTATCTACAACTTTGTAGAAGAAAGGTTTTTTAAATTCCGAACGAAAAATTGTCGAAATCCACAAACGGATGATTTTCTACACCAAAATACTGATAAAAGCACCTCAGCACTAATTTTTTCTTTTATATCCACAAAATAAATATTTTTTTATCATATAGATCAATAATTAATTATTCACAAATAATATTACAGAACTACAATATTGACAACCAAGTCGTTCTCCAGAAATAGGGGCTTCCGATAAGAATTTTTCCTTACTAGCGCGCAATTAAATAACCCCTCCTAGATAAAATTTCCTTAGACATTGTCAATAATGCTATCTAATAATATTATTCAAATAATATGAATTATTGATTTGATAATGTGAAATACTGTGCAGTGACAATTATTGAATCAATCATATAAAATATTAACGTAGCAATTATTGAATCAATAATATAAAATATTGAACAGTAATTACTGTAACAATAATTGAGTAGTGCCTTCTTACGTAAGAATCAATAATTTAAAATACTGTGCAATACCGTGTGCTATTGTGCAACAACGCGTATTACTGTATTTTTATCACCGGATATTTCAACAGTTTAACGGTAACAATTTTATCGTTATTTATAAAAAGGTTATTTCTATCACTTTTTATATCCGATAATTATTCCGTTGTGGGGCCCACAAATGGCTGCGCCGTCGTACGAATATTTCTCGACAACAAAAATATTCCATGACCAAACGAATATTCCCCGACAACAATGAATATTTTATAACCAGTTGCTTATTTTAAAATATTTGCACATTCCACCCATAATTTTTTACATTTATCAAATCAACACCTTACTATTTCGAAATAATATATAAAGAAAATTAAATATTTATTTATAAAAGTTGGGGTCTTACAATTTTTCTCTTAAATGATGTTATTTTCTTTCATATTCTATATTATGAAAGTGATAATATTTCATTTCATATTATCAAATTTAAACTTAATACGGTAAGTATTGCTTCTATAAATCCTGAAAAAATTAGAAATTTTTGAGTTTTGCGCTTTATCTAATATCATTTATGTGACGCCCCCAGAATAGGTCCAATAAATCCAACCCATTATGAGTCGCCAAACACATGGTACAGAATCCAAATACAAATTTTTATATCAAAAGGTCGTGAACAGGACGACCATACAAGCTGTGAGTGTCAATACAAATCGTATATAATACGAAATATAAACACTCAAATTCAGTCCTCAATAGTTATAATTATTTTCATACTATTATACAAAAATAGTGAGGACTACTACTGCTCTAACTCTGCCCATCACTCTGTTCCCCGACTAGTCCCTACAACATTCTCTTTTCTTGAAGAGGGCAATAGATGAAAAGGGTGAGCTCAACTAGCTCAATAAAGAATATTATGACTAATATAATACTGAATAATTTATCGTTAGTCTTCAATAAATCAGATAAAATATTATGGACAACAAATTTTAGATCAACAACTGTAGCGAAATTAACAATGTATCAGAAGAGTTAAATAGAAAATAATGTCTACTATCTTCTATGATTTAAAAGTTCATAATCAATATTTTATCCCTGTAACATCAATCAATATATATCTTGAATCAAATATTCATATTTGCACTACGGCCCAAAGATATTCATTTGTATCACCAGTTGGTCATATTCATCTCAACACCTGTCCATCTTTGAACTACGGGCCAAAAATATTCATCAGGTAATCATTCATCTTTGCACTACAGGCCAAAGATATTTAGTTATATAATCATTTAGGATTGAGGATGAAGAAAAATATTTTAAAGAACGAATCCAGTGAAATAAAGGACAAAGATTAGGGATTCGGAAATCAGTTTATCCAAGTTCAAAAATACTCCATGCCATCAATTGTGGAGCAAAATTTAAGAATGAAGTTCAAAACTTGAATCCAATCAAAGATAGGAACTATAACAGCCAACTTGGACAAAAAAAAGTAAAATTTAATTTTTTTGTGAATAGTAACGTATTCGTGAATAATGACGTATACGTGAATTAGTAACCCTGGCATGAAAAAGGTAGAAATTTCATAAGAAAAATCATATTTCATGAATAGTACCGTATCCATAAATAGTGTCGTATACGTGAATAGTGCCGTATACGTGAATAGTAACTTCGACATGAAAAGGTAAAAATTTTATAATAAAATTCATACCAATATTTCAGTGTAATGATATTGAGAGAAATAACATCATTTATGAAAAAATAACATCACTTATCTTGAAAGAACAGTACTTCTGACAGCAATATCAGATATAATGCTGAAGAAACTTGTATTGTATAACAACACTCAAAGTATCGAAATACTCATAAAAAAACGCTCGACATTATAGCGAGAGAAATTTTTTGATTCTGGTGTGATTTCAAATTCTAACTAAGCATCTTATTTATAGGAAAATACTTAGAACGCCAAAGTAGAAAATTTAATAAAATAATATTTTATAAAAAAAATTTCACGCCCACCCCTTGACAAAATTCATTAGCACACTAGTGGGGCCCACTATCATTTAAAAAACAATTTTCTTTTAAAAAATATTTATAACCCCAAAAATTAATTCAAACCCAATATTCCAGAACTTCAATAATTCATAATAAATAGCCCTTTTATCAGAAAAATACGAATCTTATGTCCTATTTCATAGGAATTTTAATTCTCTATAAATTTGTAGAAGAAATTTTTTCCAAATTACGAATGAAAAATGACCCAAATTAACATACGGATGAATTTGCAGGCTATAATCAAATTTCAGTAAAAAACGGGGCCCACCAACATATTTAACATATTTTTTGTAACAAAAATATTCCGGGCCCAATTTGCTCTCTTTCTCCTCGTTTTATTCACATATCGTGCATTCATTGTAAAAATATCACCATTATTATATTATTATATTAATACATCATACACTTATAATGTAATATTATAATAATATATTTGATTGAAATATTTTATCGAAGAAGATAAAATATCAACTCTCAATAATTATATCTTTAAAAATTCCTCCATTAAATAAATATTTTCCTTATCATTTTTATCAATAATTAATTATTCACAAATAATATTACAGAATCACAATAATGACAACCAGGTCGTTCTCAGGAAAGAGGAGGCTTTCCGATAAGAATTTCTCCTTACTGGCACACAATTAGATTAACTAACCATTTTCTTAGACAAAACTTCTTAAATATTGTCAATAATGTTGTCTAATAATATTATTCAAATAATATGAATTATTATTTTGATAATGTAAAATATTGTGCAGTGACAATTATTAAAACAACAATAATATAAAATATTGTGTAATACCGTGTGTTACTGTGCAACAACGCGTATTACTTTATCTTAACCACCGG
Organism: Panax stipuleanatus; assembly: GCA_020205555.1. Classification (NCBI taxonomy): domain Eukaryota; kingdom Viridiplantae; phylum Streptophyta; class Magnoliopsida; order Apiales; family Araliaceae; genus Panax; species Panax stipuleanatus. The sequence goes on from CM035118.1 coordinate 154,838,387, forward strand.
GTATTTCAACAGTGTTAACAGTAACCATTACGCCGTTATTTATAGAAAACTTATTTTTGTCGTTTTTTTCATCCGACAATTTTCCGTTATGGGGCCCACAAATGGCTTCGCCAGTCGTACGAATATTCTCCGACAACAAGAATATTCCACGATCAAACGAATATTCCCGGACAACAAAGAATATTTTATAACTACTTGCTTATTTTGAAATATTTGCGCATTTTACCCATAACTTCTCATATTTATCAAATTATTCCAAAATAATATATAGTGAAAATTCAATTTTATTCATAATAAGTTGTGGTCTTACAATTTTACTGGAATATTGGTCTGAATTTTTTTATGAAATTTTATCTTTTCATGTCGGGGTACTATTCACGGGATACTAGTAATTCACGAATTTTTTTTTCTGTTCAAATTATATTTGATTGGATCCATGTTTTGATCTTTATTTTGAACTCTGGGTAAATCCTCTAATATTTATCATTTATTTCACTGGATTCGTTCTTTATATTATTTTTCATCATCCTCAGTCTTAAATTGTGGTAAAAGTTATTTTTGGCCCGTTGTGCAAAAATAAACTGTTGATTGATGAACATCTTTGGTCCGTAGTGCAAAGATGAACTGATGATTGATGAATATCTTTGGCCCATAGTGCAAAGATGAGCTATTGATTTATGAATTTTTTTTTGCATGTAGTGCAAAGATAGACAGATGTTTAACATGATCATGACCACTAGTGATATAAACAAATATCCTTGGCCCGTAGTGCATGGATAATTTGTTGATTGAAAATATTATTGATTGATGTTACAGGGATAAAATATTGATGATGAACTTTTATATCACAAAACATAGTAGATATCATTCTCTACTTAACTCTTCTAATGGATTGTTATTTTCGCTGTAGTTGTTGATCTAAAACTTGTTGTCTATCATATTTTATCTGATTTATTGATGGCTAACGATAATTTATTATTCATTATCTTAGTCATAATCTTCTTTACTAGGCTGGTTGAGCTCACCCTTTTCTTTCATTCTTCTCTTCATGAAATGAGAATATAGCTGGGACTAGTCGGGGAATAGAGTGATGGTCCGAGATAGAGCTGTAGAAGTCCTCACTATTTTATAAAATAGTGTGTTAATAATTATAATTAATGAGACCTGAAATTGAGCGTTTATATTTTCTACATAATATTTGTTTTGACGCTCACAGTTGTGTGGTCGTATTTTGCACGACCGTATAATAGTTGAAATTTGAAGATATGTATTTGGAGTTTGTACCATCTATTTGGCGACTCAGAATGGGTTGTGTATTGAACATATTTTGGGGACTTCACAATAACAATAAGTGTAATATCAATTGTATATTTGTCCGTGTCTTGAAAAAATTGAGTGTTATTTATTTGTCAGAAAATAGTGAGAGAACCAAAATTATATTTAATACTTGAGTAATATTAAAAATTAAACAATTAATATTTATTTGAAATTCCGAAACGACAAATATTACAAAATAAAAATATTTATCTAAGATGACTTATATTAAATGGTAGAGAGAATAAATATGTGTGTGCGCCTAATTAGGTTATTTCATTAAAAACTAATAATATTTAGAATATTTTATTTTGATTGAGAAAGGAGAGCATTCAAAGAAATTAAAAAAGAAAATAAAGTGAGTATGAGATATTATTTTTAGGAAGGTTTAAATATGAATTACTACTCTAAACTATTAATTTTTTTTTTAGTGATCGATTATTCAATTTTTTTATTAAACTAACAATTTTTTTCACTTTCGTTAAATTTAACTTGCCACATCATAAATTTATGACATGATCCTGCTGACCAATCTAATCAATGCATACGTGTAATTAAAAATTAGTTTTAAATATAAATTATTACCCTGAACTATTGACTTTTTCACTTTAGTGATCGATCTTTTATTTTTTTCTACTTTAGTTCAATTAAGGTTAAATATAGTGGGTTTACAGAGACAACATGATGAGAATTGTTTACTTTTTAATTACTAGATTTTAATTGGTTTTCTCCGTTAACTAATAACTCAAGTACATGGAAAGTGATTATGTGTAAATTATGTTCTAATAGTTTAATACCATTTTTTATTTTGTGGAAAAGAAACATTTGATAATAGTTGTAATTAAGATGGTATCTAATAATTGGTTACATATAGATTCCCCCCTTCTATTTTGTTTGAAAATTTAGATGTTAATGATGGTAATAAGTAATATTTTTCTTAATTATTACTTTCTTCTTCTTTTTTTAGATTTAAAAAGAACATCTTAAATAGATGCTTCATTTTTAAATTATTTTTAACTTTTGTTGTTAAATTATAATATAGTATTACATTTATACCTATTTAGTTTTATAAAATGATTTAAAGTAATTATAAAATAGTGTCAATGTCATGCCATTAATTTATGGCAGTGAATACTTCAGTTGAACCAAAGTATAAAAAATTAATAGTTTAATTTTGTGATTGATAAAATTAAGAGATCGACCACCAAAGTGAAAAAAGATCAATAGTTTCGAGTAATAATTTATATTTAAACCTAATTTTTAATTACACGTAGACATTGATTAGTTTAGTCAGCAGGGTCACGCCATCAATTTATGACGTGACATGTTCAATTGAATGAAAGTGGAAAAAAAATATAATTTAATGACCTGATTAAAAAAATTGAAAAATTATCATCAAAATGAAAAAAAAGTTACTAATTTAATATGGTTGTTTATATTTAATCCTTTTCAGGAACATCTCAAGTATCAACTGTAAAATAAAAGTAACATATTGGCAGGATATGTATGAGAAAGTGTCATCGGACCACCCATACCCGTTCTGTTACAAGACATATTGACGGGCATAGGCAGAGAGTATAAAAAAGGTGTAGGGTCGGGTATGCTATATGTTGGTTGATTTTTAGTAGTGAAATAACGCGGGTCAAATCTCGAGTTCGAAACAAATCTCGGATCAAATCTCATGTCCTGAATCGAATTAAATCCATCCAAAATAAGGCCTTAAACCACTGGACCCAATAGTATCTTATTGGGTCATCTTAGCCCACCACAAGCTCACCCAAAAGTCATGATTGAAGGTACTATTGGTAGTAACTTAATTCTTTATACACAGACAAACTTTTTCCATATCTTTCGATGTGAGACTGGGGTGTTACAAACTCCCCCACTTAAATTTCTGACGTCCCCGTCAGAACCGATCACATACACGGTCCAAAGATCTTTGCCTCTCTAGCTATTGTGGGATAATACTGGCTGGTTTCGTGTCCCCACCTTCGACAACTCGATCGGATGACCCGACCCAAGCTTTCGAGAGTCGACTTTGATACCATATGAAACAATCCGGGTCAAATTTCGAGTCCGGAACAAATCAAATCCATCCAAAATAAGGCCTTAAATCACTGGCCCAATAGTATCTTCTTGGGTTATCTTAGCCTACCACAGGCTAACCCAAAAGTCATGACTGAAGGTACTATTGGTAGTAACTTAATTTTTTATATACAGATAAATTTTTTTCATATTTTTTGAGACTGGAGTGTTACAAGGAGTGTATATAATACTATGAAATTGAATAAATTTTGTTTATGGATAAAATCCTTATTCGCACATCTCGTAGGAATCTCGAAAAAAAACATACTAACTCTGTCATCCAATAAAGCCATTAATGATGTAGTGTAGTCAACAGTAGTTGAAGCATTTAATTTAGAGTCTTTCTACACCGATATTATTATTGGATATTAGAATTAGACATTTTTATTTTTTTTGATTTTTCTTGTGATTTTCAAAAATTGTATAGTATTTATTATAACTGAATTTTTTACGAAAATATAGTGTTTTAAATGATATTTGTATACATATACAAGAAAAGTGTCGTATAGACTGTTCAACACTGTTCTTATATATGTATCTGAATTACACCTAAAATAATATATTTTATAAAAATTTCAGTTGTAATAAATACTATACATTTTTTAGGAGTCACAAGAAAAAAAAAAAAAAAAAAAGTCCAATTCTAATGTCTGCCTATACTTATTGTTTAATTTAACATTAAAAAGTAATGAGTTGAGTATTCCAAAAATTCTGTATATTGAGTTATTTAAGTGATATTTATGTAAACCAGATGAGTCGAGTCGAGTTTTTACTTGTCGAGCTCGAGCTCATTTAAAAATTAAATAAATTAAGTTGGGTCATATTTTAAACGAGTTTGAAATTTTGTGTACGAAATTATTTAAGCGAGTTGAGCCGGGCTCGAGTTTGAGTCGGACTTAAGTGTGAGCCGAGCCGAGCTTAAGTCTTACTAGATTTTTTTTGTTTTTTTTTTATTTCTCATTTTTTGAAAAAAGATAATATATATATTTAAACTAAATTATCTAAGAACTTAGTATTATATACAAACATAACTAAGAACTTTATTTAAATTATATTATTTTTGTATTATATATGTAAAATAAAATTTTAATTAAATACTCCCTCCGTTCCATATTAAATGTCCTAATTTTTTTTTAGGATGTTCCAAAATAAATGTCCTATTTCTATATTAATAACTATATTTATCATATTCTTTCTCTTATACCCTCGTAATCTTTTTACTCAACTTTTATTGGAAATTGAATAAATGTGAAAATATTTATATTGGAAAATGGTGTATAGTATACTACTACTACTTTCACTATAACATCTCTTTTTATTTAATGTACTTATTGAGGATGTGAGAGTTACAAAAAAAATGAATTTAAAAAATTAAATGATATGGGAAAGTAATTATTGGGGTCATAGAAAAGTGAAGAAATACTTCAATTAATAAGTAATCAAAAGGGTAATTTAGGTAAAAGAAAATTGTATTAATCAGCGTGCCGAAACCAATTAGGACATTTATTTCGGGATGGAGGGAGTAATTGTTAAACAAGTTGGGGTTAAATGAGTTGAGCTTAAGAGAGTTTCGAGTCAGGCCTAACCGAATTGGGTTCGAGTCGAACATCACATTGTTCGAGCTCGGCTTGTTAAACTAAATGGGTTGGTTTTAGATCATGTTAGAATTAGAGTCGTGGAGTGAAGCTGAAGGAAACCCGATTCATTTAGATGCCTATTTCTTAATAAGACAAGAAGTTTACTAGTAATGTTTTATCAAAACTTTTTATTTGAGAAAGTTGAAATTGAAATACTGCAAAATGTTACGATCAAAAGTAGTATTAAGATACCAATCAATTCAATTCAACTCAAACTTTTTCTTATTAAAGAAAATATAACATACCAGACAATTCGCTCAAAAGACATACGTTAGGAGATTACAACGGACACCGATGGGCTAAATCTTTTAAAAGTCTTTAGGCGGATGCAAAGCAACTATAATAACAATAATTAAATTTTGGCAATTAAACGCCCATTTGACACTCTTTGATTTCGAGAATTAGCTTGTCTTTGCAACACAATTTAAGACTTTGCGATATATAGTTGCAACCGGAAAGCGGGATGAGCATGTGAAACACCCCATTTGATTGTATGTAGACGATCTGTCTTGTCTAATTAAAATTGAAATCCCACTAGATCTAGCCATTTGATTAAATCAATGCCACTTATATTTAATAACGGAACCATTGAAACTACTAGAGATGTCTTTGGCACTGAACCACAAATATTAGAGACATGATGAATTATCTTGTACACTTGAACCATGATTAAATAATCATACTTACATTTTTTTTTCATGAGATTATTCACGGGATAACTTAAAATAATCTCATCTTATATTTATTTTGTAAGAATTGAATAAAAACTTACCATTTAAACTATTAAACCCTTACCACTAATAACAAATAAATCATATTCTCATTAGTGTGAGTGAGTATAGATAGAATAAGATACATCGGTTTTTTTAAACAAATTTAAAGGTTAATTTTGTTCGTAAATTTTTAATCCAAATTGGTAGGAATTATAATACCTAGTTGGACATGGTATTAAACAAACCCCTTTCATCCCATTTTATTATCTTGTGACTAATAGTCCCAAGTCTATTTTAAAAACAAACATAAAACTTGAATTAATAGTCTAATCCCAAGTGTAATACTTACAAACAAACATAGCCTTAAATTATTACCTAACAATCTGATCAAATTATTCCAAGCAAGGTGTTGCACTTTTGGTCATATAAATTGTTCGCGATAATATTTGAAGGCCGAGTCTGGAATCATTTATATGAACGCAAGGTTTAATCAAATACATGTTGTTTAATCCAGTTTCACGTTTAATGTTTTATAATTTTAATAAGAAAATAATATCCATGTCAACAAATATTGGATGAAGTTGGATTGCGACCAACATGAAAGTGTATGCAATAAGATATAATAAATTTTTGTAAGACCCTTTTTAATTTCTACGTATCTCACATATCATAATTCGACTCAAAACTTTCTCAATTTATGACATGATTCATTTTAATATATGGGATTGATATTTCTACAAGTAAAAATGTTAGTTCCACAAAATACTCTCACATGTGTGTGGACTTCACTTATTATTAATGTGAGGAAGAACATGTAGAACTATCAAATTTACTTGTGAAAATATCAATTCCCTTAATATAACTTATGTCTCAATAAATGTTTTCCTTAATTAATGGATAGATTAATTATTTATTAAATTAACAGTTGAGCACATATATTTAAATTTTCAAATTTATTTTTTGAAAGTCCCACTTTTTGTGAATACAATAATTTCTTAATCAAGTAAGAACCAATTAAATCTCACTAGAAGAAGAAGAAATAAACTCACAATTAAGCCTCACATAAAGAGAAAACGAAGTTTCTCATAAAAGAATAAATAAACTTACTTGAAGTGAGAATCGAATGTAAGATCTAAAATTAAGCATATGTATTTAAATTTTCAAAACTTAAAACTTGAGACTGGTATTAAATATTCAAAGTCTCTTCAAATATATCTAAAAGATCTATGGAAAAGAAAATAAATGACATTGATCATGACACAAAAGGTAATTTTGTTTTTTTAAGCTTACCCTAAATTTATTTTGTTCAGCTACCAGTCCTATTCTTTTATTTTATTTTTCTTTATAGTTAATTGGTAGTATTAACTATAACTATAAAATATAAAATTCCAATCCATTAAAAAAAAGAAAAAAGAAAAAAGTGTTACAATGTGTCAATGTTTATGTTTTACCAATAATCATGGCTCAGTTGCCTTGAGCTCCCTCAGAGGTATTAAAACTTCCAACTTAATAATAATTGGTAATAGCCAATAGGTGGAGAAAAGGAAACCCTCAAATATATATATATATATATATATATATATATATAATCGTTGTGGAATGTTTATTTCCAATTATATATTTAGCGGGCTTTGCAAACCGCCGTTTTCGGCTAACTAGTGGCGTAAAAGAGAGAGAGATACTTATCAGGAGTACTCATTATTAGGCTTGTACGTGTACATTAACCGGTGGTAATTAGGACCACCCAAGCTTGGTCCATATGCCAAAATTGACTCGGCTAAGCCCGAGCTGACAAACAAGCCCAAATGAAAAACAACAAAAACTATATTTAAAAGTCCATGTAAACCTATTTATAAATTTTAATGATATATTTTTTATTTATATATGTTTAAATATAATAAGTATTTAATTCAGTAACAGTATCATGGCAGAAAAAATGTGTTCTTATTTTATGCTATATCAATTGAGAGATGACTCTATTTGTGAAATATTTTTTATTTTGTACAAGTAATTAAGACTCTCTTTTTCGTGTTGAACAAAAAGAGTAATATGGGCAATGCTTTAATTATCAAGTCCATTTTTTCGATAATTATGGACTCTCCTTAACACTGTGGATAATTTAAAAGGTCATCTGACCTAATTTATATTAATTTATTTACTCCATTAATTATTATACATTTCTAAATGTCATTTGATATCCACATTTTCATTTAGGCTATATTTGTTTGCAAGGATTACACTTGAGATATGATTATTAATCCAAGTGCCTTGTTTGTTTTTAAATTTGAGCTTGAAACTATTAGTTCTGGGATTATAATATATTTTTAGATGAGGGAATTATTTAATACCATGTTCTACCTAGTATTATAATCTCTATCATTTGGGATTAAAAATTGCTAGACAAAATTAATCTCAATCTTTTTCTAAAATGACCATCATATCCTGAAATATCCGTTATTAATAATCGACAACTTAAAACTTACTGGTACAAATACTATGTACCAGTAATCTAATACACGTAATTTAATTATTTGATATGAATAATTTAAAGCTTACACTGACAATAGACCTAACAATGTATACTTCGCCCAACCCCCACGCCACCCCTAGCCCCAGCCCCAGCCCCAGCCCCACCCACCAAAAAAATAACAACCCCACCTGCCCCCACCCTCACCCTCTCCCTCTCCAAAAAAAATAATATTTATTAATTATGTATGTGACGCCCCCAGAATAGGTCCAGTCAATCCAACCTATTCTGAGTCGTCAAATACATGGTACAGAATTCAAATACAAACTTTATATCATATAGTCGTGCAAAATACGACCACACAACTGTGAGTGTCAATACAAATATGTAGAAAATATTAAGATTCAAACTAAGTCCTCATTACAATTATTATCACACTATTTATCAGAAATAGTGAGGACAACTACTGCTCTAATTCGGACCATCACTCTGTCCCCCGACTAGTTCTCGCGACATTCTCATTTTCTAAAGAGGACAACAGATGAAAAGGGTGAGCTCAACTAGCTCAGTAAAGAATATTATGACTAAGATAATGGAAAATAAATTATCGTTAGCCTTCAATAAATCAGATAAAATATAATGGACAACCAATCTTAGATCAATATTCGCAGTGAAAATAACAATTCATTAGAAGAGTTAAGTAGAGAATGAAGTCTACTATCTTCTATGATTTAAAAGTCCATCATCAATAGTTTATCCCTGTAACATCAATCAATATACATCTCGAATCAATATTCATCTTTGCACTACAGGCCAAAGATATTCATTTGTATCATCAGTGGTCATGTTCATCTCAACACCTGTCATCTTTGCACTACGGCCAAAGATATTCATCAAGTAATCATTCATCTTTGCTCTACAGGCCAAAGATATTCAGTTATATCACCACTTAGAACTGAGGATGATGAAAAACCATATAAATAACGAATCCAGTGAAATAAAGGAATATTAAGGATTCGTATTTTAGTTTATCAAAGTTCAAGAATATTCCATAATAATACTTTATGGAGCAAAATTCAAGAAATAAGCTCAAAACTTAGATCCAATCAAAGATAAGAACTTTAACAAGTAATTTGGACATATAGAAGAAAATTTATTTTTTCCGTGAATAGTGCCGTATACGTGAATAGTAACTCCGACGGAAAAAGTAAGAATTTCATAATAAAATCCATGCCAATATTTTGGTATAATGATATTGAAAAGAATAACATCATTTATGAAAGAAAATAACATCCCTTATCTCAAAAGAATAACACTTCTGGCTGGAATATCGGATATAATATCGAAAAAAACTTGCACTGAATACTAACACTCAAAGTATTGAAATACTCACAAAAATACGCTCGATATTATAGAGAGAAAACTTCTGATTCTGGTGTGATTTTCAATTCTAACCTAAGCACCCTATTTATAGGAAAAGCTTAGAATGCCAAAGGAGACTAAAATTTTAATTTTGTTATATTTAAAAGTCCATGTAATATCCTGAAATATCCGTTATTAATAATTGACAACTTAAAACTTACTGGTACAAATATTATGTACCAGTAATTTAATTATTTGATATGAATAATTTAAAGCTTACACTGACAATAGACCTAACAATTTATACCTCGCCCAACCCCCACGCCACCCCTAGCCCCAACCCCAGCCCCAGCCCCACCCACCAAAAAAATAACAACCCCACCTGCCCCCACCCCCACCCTCACCCTCTCCCTCTCCAAAAAAAATAATATTTATTGATTATGTATACACCCCCACCCCGCGCACCAGCCTCTCGCCGCCCCGCCCCGCCCCCCCTAAAAATAATAATATTTACTTACTGATTATGTATACACCCCCACCCCCCTCAAAAAAAATAATATTTACTGAATAATATAACTACTTATTTAAAAGTTTCTAATTAATTGTTCAGTATTTTTTGATATATAAATAAGTTTAAATTATATTATTATTGGTAAGGGTATAATAGTTAAAATAATATTTTTTAATTCAATCCTTTAAATAATCCTGGAAAAAATATACATAACATGAAATTATTTTAAGTTATCCCATGAATAATCCCATAAAAAATAAACATTTGTGTAAGATCCCGCCATTTATGAAATAAAAGTCTAATTTAATTTATGATTAATATTTTAAAGTTTTAAAATGTTAATTTGATAAATGGTCAAACGAATAATTAAACTGATAAGTGAGTAAATAAAAGAGGGGGATTAAATATTCTAAAAGGGGGGGAGGCGGCTAAGAGCTGATATATGTGTGTGGAAGGATGCTGACATTATTTTTATATACTATTAGCCTTTCTCTAATTTCATTCCTAACATTTTATTGATTTGATAATTTATTTTTGGTGGGACATGATGGATAAGTATTGGTCAAAAAGGGAAGCTTAACTAATAAGGAAAAGACGGGCACCTCTTGTAGAAAATTCAGGGAAAGAAAAAAGAGGAGAGAAGGAAAAAAAAGAGATAGGAAAGTTGGAGGAAGTAGAAAATTGGAAGAAGAAAACAAGAAGGTGAGGGAAGGAAGAAGAAAAAAGGGGGAGAAAGAAAAAGAATATAAGAGAGAGAAAGAGGGAGAACCTATGAGAATGATAATTCCTCCCGTAACAAATTGTTAGAGGAAGAAAAGAGAGAAGAGAGAAAGAAAAGAGTTGGAAGAAGAAAGAAGAATGGGAAGGAAGAAATTGAAATGAGTAAGTTTTAATTTATAATTTGATTTTCATATATGGATGTTAAATTTTGTATATGGATAGAACATGTTTATATTTGTTTTTGATGGATTAAACTTGTATAAACATGAATCAAAAGAAAAACGAAATCTGAAAATTTTTAAAAAATTAGTTTATTCCTTGATTTTATAAAATCTATAACTCTTTGTTTATAATGAGTTAGAAAGTGAGCCATCTATCAAAACAAAGGTATAGAAGTAAGCTAATTACATAAATTGAAATCACCCAAAAAATTCTTTGTAGATTTTTCGTGGTGACGGTTTGAAGGAAACTGGTCCGAAGGACTTATAGTCTGGAAAAAATCAGTTTCTTAAGCTTTATTGCGGGAATTATAGTTCTTAATCAGATCGTTGGATCGTTGTAATTTTTGGATATGTTATACATATATAAGTTGAATACATGTCCACCAATTTTGAACCGTTAAAGATTAATGTATGATTTGTTATGAATTTCGTGAGGTGACTGATTTGGTATTTTTTTCAAAACAAAAATATTTACCGGCAAACTTTTTCGGTAAGCTTATTTCTATATGTTAGAGGTGGAATTTGAAAACACTTTCTTCTACAAAGTTGTAGAGAATTAAATTTTACATAAAAATAACATAAGATCTATAATTTTCTGATAAAAGGACTAATTATTATGAATTATTAAAGTTTTTGAATATTGAAAATTTTAATTAAATTATCAAAAAAATTATTTGGGATGAAATATTTTTACAGAAATATTATTATATCAGTTTAGAATTTCTGTAAATTTTTGATGAATTATTGAAAAGCAGAAGTAATTATAGTATTTTAAACTATTTATAGTTGGTGTAAAAATAGAGGAAATTCATAAAAAATTCTATGAATGATGAAAAACTATGAAACTTGGTGAAAAATTATATAATATTATTTTATAGTTTTTGGACAGTTTTGGAAATTTATTGAGTAACTTAAATACTTTTTTATATTTTTAAAGCTATTTATAGTTAGTTTAAAAATAGAGGAAATTATTGAAAAATTTTATGAATAGTGAAAAATTATGAAATTTATTAAAAAATCTTATAATAATATAAGATTAATATTGATGATGTTTTAAAGATATAAAAGTATGTGGAGTTAGTATTTATATTTTAAAGCTATTAAATGATAGTTTTTGTAAATAGAAATAATTATAGAAAATTGTCGGATAATCCGAAAAATGTGAAAGTTGTTTGGAAAATTCAGAATAATATTTTAAATATTTTTGAAGTGTTAGTAAGCTCATGAGGTGTCGGGATGTAAACGTATAAGTTATGATAAATGTTTATATAATTATATTATTGTATTTTATCATCATTTGAGATGGTGGCTTAGTGGTGGAAAGCCGGACAAAAGTCCCCATTAACGTGGGTTCGAGTCTTGGTAAACTCCTATATGCTCAAGTGGTCTCACGCCCTAAATTTATTAGGGGGTAAGTTGAGCCCTAAATTTATTCGAGAGTAAGTGAGTTATGCCGATGATGACACCACAGAGACTTCTAAAATTTTTAGAGATCGGACCATTATTTTTTTTCCTATCATGCATGTAATTATTTATTACGTATGTTAATAAATAACAGTTATGATAAAACCAGTTGAAAGTATTGTGAGTCTATAATAGTGATGGAGAATAATTGTTAAAAGGTTAAAAAGGTGTAAATAATTGATGGTTAAAATGTGTTGATGATATGCAGATGCCTGCTCAATTATTTTTTCTTTACAAAAGCAAGTTTGTCAGGACTTGCCGACACTTTATTTTTTCTAAAGTAGTATGGACCACAACTCTATTATTGAACAAATGTTGTTAAAACGGGTGCAAGTTGGTTTAATTTTTTCTGTGGGATCATAAATTACGCTATCAGTATTTTTTTTATAGCTCATTGAGTTATTTTATCAAAGCTAATGTGCTAGTTGTTTCTTGATTTTCAGTATAAATAGATTACTCGGTTGAATAACTAAACACACACGATGACTACACCAAAAGTATAATTTTTTTATTAAAATTATTGTGAGGATAATATTGTGAGTATTTCTTTTGAGTGTGAGGTTACTCTAAGTGTTGATAAAGAATGCAAGCATTGTTCAGGTTGATCAATTTCATAGAAAGTAGAATTTAGTCACATGCTAATTAAGGTAAGGAGTATCATTTTTATGGTATGAGGTATCACTTTTTCATAATATGGTAAAGGAATATCATTTTCTTTTATGCTCCATATTATTGTGAGAGATTATTATTTGTTCTTCAGGTTATTATTAAAAATTAAATGTTGATTGGTATACAGTTGAATATCTTTGGCCTGTAGTGCAAAGATGATTTATTGATTTATAAATATTTTTGGCATGTAGTACAAAGATGAGTCGTTGATTTATGAATATCTTTGGCCTGTAGTGCAAATATGAGTTGTTGATTTATAAATATATTTGACCTGTAGTGCAAAGATGAGTTGTTGATTTATGAATATCTTTGGCCTGTAGTGCAAAGATGAGTTGTTGATTTATAAATATCTTTGGCCTGTAGTGCAAAGATGAGTCGTTGATTTATGAATATCTTTAGCCTGTAGTGCAAAGATAAGTTATTGATTTATGAATATTTTTGGCTTGTAGTGCAAAGATGAGCTGTTGATTTATGAATATCTTTGGCCGTAGTGCAAAGATGAATTTATTAGCATGATTATGAACATGAACTGTGAATTGGTATAACCATAATTTTTGGTGTTTCAGGTAAAGGCAGGTGATGAAAGTTCTCTTTGTTTTGGGTACAACGAAGAACTGTTGATTGATATTACAGGAATAAAATATTGATGATGGGCTTTTAATTGGGAGAAGATAGTGGACATTGTATTCTACTTGACTCTCCTAATGGATTGTTGATTCCGCTGCAATTATGATTGATAATTTTTATCATCTACCATAGGTTTTAAATCTCTGATTTACTACTGATGAATGCTATTGATAATTTAATTATCCTAGTCATGATATTATTTACTGAGCTATTTGTGCTCACCCCTTTTTGCTTCACAATTCCTTTCAGAAAATAAAGTGTAGTTGGAACTAACAGAGAGGACATGGGTATAAAGTGGTGTCTCGAGTTAGTCGCGATCCTCATCAAGTTATAGAACAAGGTGACATAATAGTTGTACGGGAGAACTTAAAAATTTAAATCCGTGTGTCGTATTCTACACGTTATTTAACAGTTAATTTTGGTGACTCAAATAGAGTGAGGTGCTGTCCAAGGTTGGGCCTTGAGGGTCACAGTTCGGTATGTTAGTTGTTTTAAAACTCACAAATAATTATTGTCTTATTTGATACGACATTATGATAATTCGGGTGCGGATACTGTCGTACTATATACGGCATAGTAATAGTTGTAAACAAGAAGATTTGTATTTGGATTTTTATTGAGTGTATTAGTGGCGACCCAAAATAGGTTGGGTGGATTGGACCTATTTTGGGGGCGTTACAAGTTGGTATCAGAGTTTAGGTATATGATCGCTAGCGGAGATCTGAGTCTAGAACTAGGAGGGGAGAGACGAGTAATATACTTCGCTAGTGTGTGACTTATCTAAGCTGAATTTGTTATTTGGATTTGAATGATATTAACCTCTGTTTTGTAGCCGTATTTAAGAATGAGCATCTAAGAACCACGAGATGGGTAATGGATGAACCATGAGACAGAGAAAATGACCTGGGAGCTAGAATTTGAAATTCTTTTTTCTTTGAAATTCCAGGTATGTACGTAAATTTCGAGGACGAAATTTCATAAGAAAGGGTGATTGTAAGATCCCGACTTTTATGAAATAAAAGTCTAATTTAATTTATGATTAATATTTTAAAGTTTTAAAATATTAATTTGATAAATGGTCAAACGAATAATTAAACTGATAAGTGAATAAATAAAGAGGGGGATTAAATTTTTTAGAAGCGGGGAGGCGGCTAAGAGCTGATATATGTGTGTGGAAGGATGCTGACATTATTTTTATATACTGTTAGCCTTTCCCCAATTTTATTCCTAACATTTTATTGATTTGACCATATATTTTTTATGGGACATAATGAATAAGTATTGGTCAAATAAGAAAACTTAACTAATAAAGAAAAGAGGGGCACCTCTTGTAAAAAATTCGGGGGAAGGAAAAAGAGGAGAGAAGGAAAAAAAAGAGAGGAAAGTCGGAGGAAGTAGAAAATTGGGAGAAGAAAACAAGAAGGTGAGGGAAGAAAGAAGAAAAAAGGGGGAGAAAGAGAAGAATATAAGAGAGAGAGAGAGACAGAGAGAAGGAGAACCTATGAGAATGATAATTCCTCCCGTATCAAATTGTTCGAGGAAGAAAAGAGAGAAAAGAGAGAAGAGAGAAAGAAAAGAGAAGGAAGAAGAAAGAAAGAATGGGAAAGATGAAATTGAAATGAGTAAGTTTTAATTTATAATTTAATTTTCATATATGGATGTTAAATTTTGTATATGGATGAACATGCTTATATTTATTTTTTATTGATTAAACTTGTATACACATGAATCAAATGAGAGAAATCAAGAAATCAAAAGAAAAACGAAATCTGAAAATTTTCAGGAAAATTAGTTTATTACTTGATTTTGTAAAATCTATAACTCTTTGTGTATAATGAGTTAGAAAGCGAGCCATATATCAAAACGAAGGTATGGAAAAAATTGGAATCACCCAAATTTTTTTTATAGATTTTTCGTGGTGACCGTTTGAAGGAAACTGGTCCGAATGACTTATAGTCCGAAAAAAAATTAATTTCTTAAGCTCTATTGCGAAAATTATAGTTCTTAATCCGACCGTTGGATCGTTGTAATTTTTGGAATATTATACATATATAAGTTGAGTACATGTCCATAATTTTTGAACCGTTAAAGATTAACGTATGATTTGTTATGAATTTCGTGAGGTGACTGGTCTGGTATTTTTTTTAAAACAGAAATATTTACCTGTAAACTTTTTCGGTAAGCTTATTTCTATATGTTAGATGTGAATTTGAAAACACTTTCTTCTACAAAGTTATAGAGAATCAAATTTTACATGAAAATGACATAAGATCTGTAATTTTCTGATAAAAGGACTAATTACGATGAATTATTGAAGTTTGTGAATATTATAAATTTTAATTAAATTATCAGAAAAATTATTTGGGATGAAATATTTTTATAGAAATCTTATTATATCGGTTTAGAGTTTCTGTAAATTTTTGATGAATTATTGAAAAGTAGAAGTAATTATGGTATTTTAAAACTATTTATAGTTGGTTTAAAAATAGAGGAAATTCATAGAAAATTCTACGAATGATGAAAAATTATGAAACTTGGTGAAAAATCATATAATATTATTTTATAGTTTCTGGACAGTTTTGGAAATTTATTGAGTAACATAAATACTTTCTTGTATTTTTAAAGCTATTTATAGTTAGTTTAAAAATAAAGAAAATTATTGAAAAATTCGATGAATGGTGAAAAATTATGAAGTTTATTGAAAAATCTTACAATAATAAAAGATTAATATTGATGTTATTTTAAAGATATAAAAATATGTGGAGTTAGTATTTCTATTTTAAAGTTATTAAATGATAGTTTTTATAAATAGAAATAATTATAGAAAATTGTCGGATAATCCGAAAAATGTCAAAGTTGTTTGAAAAATTCAGAATAATATTTTAAATATTTTTGAAGTGTTCGTAAGCTTATGAGGTGTCGGAATGTAAACGTATAAGTTATGATAAATATTTATGTAATTATATTATTGTATTTTATCATCATTTGAGATGGTGGCTTAGTGGTGGGAAGTCGGACATAAGTCTCCATTAATGTGGATTCGAGTCTTGGTAAACTCCTATATGCTCAAGTGGTCTTACGCCCTAGATTCATTCGGGGGTAAGTTGAGCCCTAAATTTATTCGGGGGTAAGTGAGTTGTGCCGATGAAGACACCACTGAGACCTCTAAAATTTTTAGAGATCGAACCTTTATTTTTTTTTTCCTATCATGCATGTAATTATTTATTACGTATATTAATAAATAACAGTAATGATAAAATCAGTTGAAAGTATTGTGAGTCTATAATAATTATGGTGAATAATTGTTGAAAGATTAAAAAGGTGTAAATAATTGATGGTTAAAATGTGTTGATGATATGCAGATGTTTGCTCAATTATGCAGAGTCGTTGATTTATGAATATTTTTGGCCTGTAGTGCTAAGATAAGTTGTTGATTTATGAATATCTTTGGCCTGTAGTGCAAAGATGAGCTATTGATTTATGAATATCTTTGGCCGTAGTGCAAAGATAAATTTATTAGCATGATTATGAACATGAACTGTGAATTGGTATAACCATAATTTTTGGTATTTTAGGTAAAGGCATGTGATGAAAGTTCTTTTTGTCTTGGGTACAACGAAGAACTGTTGATTGATATTACAGGAATAAAATATTGATGATGGATTTTTAATTGGGAGAAGATAGTGGACATTGTGTTCTACTTGACTCTCCTAATGGATTGTTGATTCCGATGCAATTATGGTTGATAATTTTTATCATCTACCATAGGTTTTAAATCTCTGATTTACTACTGATGAATGCTATTGATAATTTAATTATCTTAGTCATGATATTCTTTACTGAGCTATTTGTGCTCGCCCTTTTGCTTCACAATTTCTTTCAGGAAATAAAAGTGTAGTTGGAACTAATAGAGAGGACATGGGTATAAAGTGGTGTCTCGAGTTAGTCGCGATCCTCATCAAGTTATAGAACAAGGTGGCATAATAGTTGTACGGAGAACTTCAAAATTTAAATGCGTGTGTCGTATTCTACACGTTATTTAACAGTTGATTTTGATGACTCAAATAGAGTGAGGTGCTGTCCAAGGTTGGGCCTTGAGGGTCATAGTTGGGTATGTTAGTTGTTTTAAAACTCACAAATAATTATTGTCTTATTTGATATGACATTATGATAATTCGGGTGCGGATACTGTCGTACTATATACGGCTTGGTAATAGTTATAAACAGGAAGATTTGTATTTGGATTTTATTGAGTGTATTAGTGGCGACCCAAAATAGGTTGGGTGGATTAGACCTATTTTGGGAGCGTTACAATGTGACTATGACTATTTAATTCTATGATTAATAGTTTTAAAATAGTCTTGAAATTATAATCTCAGAATTATAATACTTGCAAATAAACATTATCTTAGAATAAAAATTTATGCAATAATTAGCATAAAATCCAAAGCGCCTAGATTTGGACCAGCTGCCATGACATCTTGGGTCTTACTCCGATTCAAAAGTTAAGCGATTAAGATTACGATTACAAAAGAAAATATTTAGTTTTAACTTTAGGCTTAGCCCAAATTTTGCAGGGTTGAATAATCTTTAAACACTTTCTTAAAAATGGACTAGGGCCGAATAAAAATATTATGTAATAATTAGCATAAAATCCAAACAACGTAGATTTGGACCAGCTGGCAGAACATCTTGGTCTTAGTTACTCCGGCTCAAAAGTTACAATTACAAATTAAAATTTTATTTAATTTTTAATTTTGGGCTAAGCCCAAATTTGGCAGGGCTGAATAATATTGAAATCCTTACTTAAAGATGGACTAGTGCATGCATCAATATGTGAACGATGCAAAAAAAAAAAATTCACTTCATCCCACGGAAATAGTTTTATTTATTAGTTTAAAAAGAAGTTTAATTTTTTTTAATATAAATTTTAAATGATTCAATGTATTCAAATTTATCATCATTATTATATTAAACAGTCAATAAACTTATAGGTAATGATGCAATAAATACATATCATTAAGATTCTTAAAAGTCTGAAATGAGACTTTATTTTTTGGAAAAGGGAAAGATTATTAGTAGTAGTATAACTCAATAAAATTTCAAATAATTCACAAATTGAATAGAAAATTCATGAAATCTTTTAGCTTAAATGTAAACGAACTTGCAAAACTGTGTTTGAACTTTTCTTAAAACTATAAGGGTCTTTTACAGTACTATACAATAATTAAAAAATAATTACACAACCAGTACATCTACAAAATAATTACAAAAATAACGCAATAAATTTAAACCATTCAATTTCACATTAATAAGGAATCTAAAATTAAGGCTGCCATAATTCAAAATTCAAAATTCAAATCAAACAGATGAAAAACAAACAAATATTTTCTCGTCATCTTCCTCCTCTGCCTCCACGAATTTTCGCCACCAAAAAATATTTTTCGTCATCTTCCTCCCTCGCCATCTTCCTCCTCCTCCGCTGCGAATCTCCGCCGTAAATCTTAAGTTTGCACACAGTCATATTATGTTTCAGATCCTGCGAAAAAAAGAAAGGGGTGGAAAGCAAAGCATGAACTGTCAGATTATGTTTCATTTAACTTCAACAAAAGTATAACACTACCAACAAGAAGAAGAAGAAAATTCGCCCTACAAACATAAGTTTGAAAATAAATAGATGTAACTCTTTTTTTATGACTGTTTGGTTACCCACAAAAATTAAAATGGTTACCTCTGTATGAAGGTTTGGCTACCAACTGCATCACATTAAAAAAAAATTTGTAACTCAATAAAACTGAATTGGTTACCTTGGTCTGAAGATTTGGCAACCAACTGCATGAAGGTTTGGCTACCAAGTGCATCACATTCAAAAAAAATTGGTAATCTAATAAAACTGAATTGGTTACCTTGATATGAAGGTTTGGTTACCAACTGAACTATGAATGTAACATAATAAAACTGAATTGGTTACCTTGCAATGAAAGTTTGGCTACCAACTGCATGAAGGTTTAGTTACTAACTGCATTATGAAAGTAACCTAATAAAACTGAATTGGTTACCTTGATATAAAAGTTTGGCTACCAACTGCATGAAGGTTTGGCTCACATTCAAAATAAATTGGTAACTTAATAAAACTGAATTGGTTACCTTGGTATGAAGGTTTGGTTACCAACTGCACTATGAAGGTAACCTAATAAAACTGAATTGGTTACTTTGCTATGAAAGTTTGGCTACCAACTGCATGAAGGTTTGACTCACATTCAAAAATAATTGGTAACTTAATAAAACTGAATTGGTTACCTTGGTATGAATATTTGGTTACCAACTGCACTATGAAGGTAACCTAATAAAACTGAATTAGTAACCTTTGTACGAAGGCTTGGTTACTAACTCTACTATGAAAAAACTGTCAGGTGTGTAAGTGGATTGGTTATCTTGGTATGCAGGTTTGATTACCTTGGTATGAAGGTTGGTTACCAACTGCATTATAAAAAAATTGTGGGTGTGGAGGTGGTTTGGTTACCTTGGCATGAAGATTTGGTTACCTTGGTATGAAGGTTTGGTTACCAACTGCATTATGAAAAAAGCAGCAGGTGTGGATGTGGATTAGTTACCTTGGTATGAAGGTTTGGTTACCTTGGTATGAAGGTTTGGTTACCTTGGTATGAAGGGTTTGGTTACCTTAGTATGAAGGTTTGGTTACTAACTGCATTAGAAAAAAACTGCAGGTGTGGAGGTGGATTGGTTACCTTGGTATGAAGGTTTGATTACTTTGATATGAAGGTTTGGTTACCAACTGCACTATGAAAAAACAAAGCCTTTAAAGCCCTCTCTCTTTTATAGGAGTAACAAACTGAAACAAACGAGGCAACTTCTCATTTCTTCACATTTAAATAGTATTATAAGCATTGAGCTACTTAGTTTTCAGTACTTGCTCCTAAAAGAAAGCACCATGCAGAGTATGGACACTGCAGTACTCCATCACCATCACCCCATAATAACACTAACTCTTCAACAAACACTCCCCACTTTTTCTCTCTCCCCACCGCCACCGCTGAAGCCACCACTAGCACCACCGCTCATGCCACCACCAACAACAACCGAACTAGAGACAAAAGTAAAGGAGGCCCAGACAATAAGAAGTTCAAGTACAGAGGAGTCAGACAAAGAAGTTGGGGCAAATGGGTGGCCGAGATCCGCAAGCCACGTAAGCGAAAGTGCCGCTGGCAAGAGAGAGAGAATGGCCGGAGAAGAGATGCTACGGAGAAATTCGCACAGACATGCTACGGAGAAGTAGAATGGCAAGAGAGAGAATGACGAGAAAGAGATCGAAGATAAGGCAGTTGCGAGAGATAGATAACGGGCGATTGACCCACCTAAGTTAAAGGAATACTAATTACACTAATTTTGTAATTAAATATGTAAAAATGTGTTACTTTTGTAGTCATTTTATTTATGTACTATTTTTATAATTATTTTAAAAAATGTACTAGAATATGTAATTGTCCCAAAATATAATTCATCCGAAAATAGAACTATCAAGCACTGATACGTAATGTTACTAAACACCGCTTTAGTCCATGGCACTTAGAGCTGGTAAAATATGGATATGGATTAGTTTTGGTTTATAAAATATGATTATGGGTTGGTTTTAGCTTACAAACCATATAACTCATTTTTAATATGAGTTGTATGGGTTGAAACCAAATAGTTATGGGTCCAATGTAGTCAATCCATTTTTTGGAGTGAGGGAAGGACATGGGGTAAAGGTTGAAGGCTTTTTTTAGGGGTGGTACTTCCTTAAGTTGAGTTTGAACTTGGAGTTGTGCTGCAATGAGGGGCTTAATTATTCTATTTTAATATGGGTCATATTTTTTTTTTATTTTTTATGATTTATTGTTAACATCATAACTAACTTAATTTTTGTTATAATAAAAGAGTCTTATTTTAATTTTTGTTATAATAAAATAGTCTTATTTTAATTGATGTGTCTAATTTAAGTATTAAAAACATTAATTTTGTGATTATAGGCATTTAAAAAAAATTATAATAATAATTATTATGTTAATTAAAATTAATGAAATTATTTAGAATTTTATTATAATAATCAATAATTTTTTTGGTGTATACATAATCAGTAAATATTTTTTTTGGGAAGTGGGTGGGGCGGGGGTGTATACATAATCAATAAATATTATTTTTTTGGAGGTGGGTGGACGGGTGGGGGGAGGGGAGGGGAGGGGAGGGGAGGGGTGGGGTGGGGAGTGGGCGGGATGAGGGTGTATACATAATCAATAATTTTTTTTGGGGGTGAGGTGTGGGGTGGGGGCCGGGGGGGGGGGGGGGGTTGGGGTGGGCGTGGGGGCGAGTGAGGGCGGGGGTGTGTTCCACTGAAATTTAACATGATCCATAACCCTCCTCATCACATCCCACTTCCCGGATCCAACAAACAAATTTGAGACCAACACATAATTCTCTGCTTTGTTTGGCTCCAATTCTAAGAGTATTTACAACAGTTTTCTTATCTCTATCCTTACTCTGCAGTTTATTAGGTTATTCTGCAAAATAGGGATTCAATTTTTTTAATATGTACCCAACAGGTTCCTTACATTGATTCTTTAAATAATAAAAGTTAAAAGTTAAAAGTTAAAATTTGAAAGCTGCAACAGTCAAAATATCAAATTAATAATAATCTTACAATTTATAAAAGAGAGTATAATTTATCAATTATATTTCACTGTAAAATACTTTTTATTTTATTTTAAATTTGAAGTAATTTATGGAGTGAGTATTGAATGGATTGTATCTGCAAATGTACATAAGATCAATATTAATTTTAAAAAAGTTAATTTGTGATATTTTTAAATTTAAATTTAATATAATTCATTTAAATTTTGAAAATAATAAATTTTATAATTAATAGTACTTTTATAATATTTATAATTATATTGACATAAATTAAATAAATTTATATCAATTTTAAATTTAAATATGTTTGAAATTAATTTTTTAAAAATAAGTTAATATTAATTTTATAATTTGAAAATGAAGTAGTAAAAAAATGTTAAGATGTGTATGATTGATGATTTGTCCACTTAAATGAGGGTGTGAAATGTCATTTTGTATATATAGAGAACGGTATTTTGACTCCCTCATACTGGGGAGTAAAATCCTATATAGGGATTAAAATAGAGAGTCAAATAAGGATAATTAAGAAAACTGTTGGATAATGATTTGTTGATTTATTCCTCAAAATTAGGGATAGGGAGTTAGTTAGGAAAAATGTTGTGAATGCTCTAACAATTTTTTAGCAAATTTCTTTCCCATATCCAATTCACCGTAGAATCTACATGAACTGAGCAACGAGTTCCAAATTGCACTATCGGATTCCTCAGGCATAATCATTAGATATTATTATTTTTGGGGGGTGGGGGGGGTGGGTGGGGCAGGGTGGCGGGGTGGGGGCGGGTGCTGGTTTGGGGGGGCAGAGTGGCGGGGGGGGGGGGGGTGTATACATAATCAGTAGATATTATTTTTTTGGGGGGGGTAGTGGGCGGTGGGAGCGGGTAGGGTGTATACATAATCAATAAATATTATTTTTTTGGGAGGGTGGGGGCGGGTTGGGTGTGGAGGGGACGGGTGGGGTGGGGTGGGTTGGGAGTGGGGGACGGGGTGTATACATAATCAATAGATATTATTTTTTTGCGTGGGTGGGTGGGTGGGTGGGTGGGGTGGCATGGGGTGGGATTGGGGGTGGTCAACAGAACCATTGTCATAATAAATAAAATGTTGATGAATAGTTCTGTGTCCATATTGAAAATATGGGTCAAAGTTTTCATATTTTAGAGTATTATAGAATATGAGTCAAAAGTAGTTAAATTAGATCCAACTCATATTTGTAATAATAATATGAGTCAAAAATCAAACCAATCCATAACATCAAAACTAGTTGACCAATCCAATAGATCTAAATGATTTTGGTTAACTATATAGTTTTCAACCTTAAATTGTCAAGTCTAACGTTTTGGCAAAAATAAGGCATTGCATGCTTATCAAATTACTATTTTATGTATATTTTGGCAATGCATAAAAAGAAAGTTGTGGCATGAAATCGTAATACATTTTGATTTTTGAGGTTAAACGATAACATATTAAACTTTAAAATTGGTAAGACCTATAAAAATTTAGAATAAAATAAAATTTGTGATTATGCAACTAAAATTAAGTACATTTACATCAATTTGAAATTTAATATGTCGTCGTTTGACATTAAAAGTCAATTTGTATATTTAATTTTAGAACGAAAAGTAATGTATACTTTTGTATATGGAAGTTTAATTATTTGTCTGGTAATTAATTAAGATAAAACTTTATATATAATCTACAAACCCAAAAATGTATAAAGAATAACGATTTTAATTAGTCA
This sequence comes from Panax stipuleanatus, assembly GCA_020205555.1. Classification (NCBI taxonomy): domain Eukaryota; kingdom Viridiplantae; phylum Streptophyta; class Magnoliopsida; order Apiales; family Araliaceae; genus Panax; species Panax stipuleanatus. The sequence continues at coordinate 154,862,603 of CM035118.1, forward strand.
TTCTTGATCGAGCTCGAGATGTCTTAAAGGCAACCCAAGGTACATGCTCAAGCTGCAAACTTTTTTGAAATCTTGAAATTCACAAAAGAAGAGTTGGCTTTTTTTTAATTACAATAATTCTAGGCTGACCGGTTTCTACCGATCGGTCTAAAAATAATTTTTTTTTTGCATCCCCTCCTAAAAAATATATAGTATTTATTTTAACTAAAATTTTTACAGAAAAAAATAATTTAAGTATAATTTGAATACACGTACAACATGGAAAAACGGTCACCGAAGAAAGACTCTTTTAATTATCACAAAATAAATACCGACGAGGTATCTTAATTAGTTTGTTTGATATACCCTATTAATTTTCTTAAACCTAACAAACACAATCATTTTTGATTTGAGATATCTTAAAAATGCAATCCTTTCTCAAATAAACCAGACCCTTATTTACTTATATATGCTATAATATGATCAACTCATGACATGAATGCACGGTGTCAGTTGCCTAGGTGTGCTTCGTATTGTAATATATTCAAAATAAATTGACAATAACCAGAGTAATTCACAAAATACATTATACACCATCAATTTCATAAAAAAACATTCATACATATGCAAATATAAAGGATATATATTTGTTTTGTTTATTCCTAAAAATAATAATAATAGGAAATAAAAAGGGAGCGTGTGTCCTAGCTAGACACACACAAACTTGTGCGTGTCGTATTATTTTTACGAGTTTTTATTAATGACAATTTTGACATTTCACCATTTTAAAAGTTAAAATTACGTCGTATTAAGATCTCTAAGTTATATTAATTAATTTCTTTTACCGTTTTGCTTTTTGTCATGTGGCAAGTATGTGGAATATATCTAATATTGATGAAAATTTGAGTTAGGCTAGCTGCAGTCGGCCTATTACATGTACAAAGTTTTCGTTTATGTTTATTTGTATGTGTTATAGAAGAGGTTTCTTGCATTACATGAGAAGTCTACGTGAAGAAATAAAATGTTGGTAGATGTCAAAATTTGTGCTTATTTAAATTTTGTTCTGCTGAAATTTTATCTTCAAGTACACTCTAGGACGACATCGGAACTAAACCTCTCTCTCTCTCTCACACACACACACACAGTCTATATATATATATATATAAATAATAATGCAGCTGCAGGTTGCCCCATCTGCACTCAAATACATTCTTTATGATCTTTGATATTATATAATTAATTAATTGTTGCCCAGATTTAGCTTGTTTTAGTATGTCAGTACTATACTATTATCAACTCTAATATACCTTTGGACAGACCTTAAAAGGAACCTATAACAACATTTATCCCAAAACAATTAACTATTCCTACATATATATAATTAAGTGAGCACAAACTAGAAAACTTGAGATCCGAGCAACCCTTAGCCTGCCTAGCTAGACCAAACTATTCTGCTACAAGTTTCAACTTTTCCATTTATTTTTTCACCACTCTCAATTATTTTGAGTAATTAAGAAAAAATGTAGAAAGGACAACTTAAAAAGTGGGAGTAGAGGAAGAAGAAGAATTCAATACCTTCCCAATCCTGAAGAGCAACTGGCTATTTGGGGAACAATATGTATATATGCTCTAGAAAAGACAAGGTACATGCAATTATGCTTTTTCACCTCTATTTTCTAGCTACTTATTTAGCTCTTTTTGTCTTTCATTAATATTCTATAACTGTATATATATATATATATATATGTTTATATTATCAGAAGAATTAAGAAGAATAAAGAAAGAAAGATCCACAGTGGGATGATCATACCAACAAATTAAGCCAAAGAAATGACTTGGTGCAACGATTGCAGCGACGAGAGCGCAGCCATTGTGAGAAAGCCTCCACCAGCTCCTACTGCCGAATATGATGTTACTAATCATGATCATATCAAAGCTTGTCCTTCCTGTGGTCATCAGATTAAATGGCAGGAAAAGGTATAATATAATACATGCATAATCGATCTCATTCTTTCTGTGGTTAAAATTAGTTCCAATATTTCTATATATCTATACAATAATATCCTTGATTAGGTTAATTATTCATTTGTTAATTTCTTTATGGGTGCATGTCAATAAGTGTAGGCTGGAATTCATAATCTGCTGGGTCTACCTGCTGGAGTGAAGTTTGATCCGAACGATGAAGAGCTTCTTGAACATTTGGAGGCAAAGGTGCGGTTGGATGATCATAAACTTCATCCCCTAATTGATGAGTTCATCCCTACCCTTGAAGGGGAGAATGGAATTTGCTATGCTCACCCAGAAAAATTACCAGGTGAACAATAATTAATTTCTTTCTTGAGCTAATTGATGAGTTCATCGCCTAATCTTCAAGGAACTCATAACCGTTAATTAATTAATTAATTTATTGTATATATTTTTTTTTTCTTTGAAATTATATTTGATACTTGGGTATGTATGAAATGATGAACAAATTAAAGACTCCATGCACAAATTTTATTTGAAAATATGGAAAATAGTCAAGTATGAATTAGTAAATTTCTTTTAATATTAGCTAGGTACGTAGCAACATTATTTCACTTGTATTCAAACTTGTATTTTATGTGAAAAGTGGTTCCTCAAAATTTTGAATGATTAGGAAAAGTCAATTAAGCTGATCTGTCGTCAAGATTGATTGAATGGTAAGTAATCGATAAAGATGTTAACATTTCACAAACTAGTTGTCTATCTATATAAACATAATATAAATATAAATCAAGATATATTAACATGATATATATATATATATATATATGTATATAGCATAAAATAAATGCATGCATGCATGCAGGAGTAAGCAAAGATGGGTTCGTCCGACATTTTTTCCACAGACCCTCAAAAGCATACACAACCGGAAGCAGGAAGCGAAGAAAAGTGGAGGGGGACATAGAGGGAAATGAAACCCGATGGCACAAGACAGGCAAAACTAGGGGTGTTTGTGTTCAAGGCAAAGTGATCAAAGGTTACAAGAAGATCCTTGTGCTCTACACCAACTATGGAAAGCAACGAAAGCCCGAGAAAACTAATTGGGTGATGCATCAGTATCATCTTGGTAACAACAACGACGAAAAAGAAGGAGAACTTGTGGTCTCAAAGATCTTCTACCAAACCCAACCCAGACAATGCTCTAGTGCTACTGCTTCCAATTATTTCATTATTAAGGATCATTCTCAACTACCTAATAACGCCGCCCTAACTATTGCCAAGGGATCAGGTTCTACCATGAATTAAGAACATTAACTGCTATAATCAGTCTCTTACATCTTTCAATCAGGCAACTTAATCATTAATTCATTAGTTAATTATATTCCTAATTTCATCGATCATTGTCAGTTAATTGATATATATATAATTGGTTCCTCATTTGAAGGATCGGAATTTAGGAATTAATTAGTGTGTGCAATTAAGCTGCAGATTTCACACTTGAAGGAAAAGGAAGGGAGAAAGAGAAGAGAAGATAAGAGATTGGAAAGATAATTTCAATTCATCTGAGCAAATTAATTCTGTTACAGCTAGCACGCACATGGATTTTAACAATGCATCATACACGAAATTTCATAGAATTAATCCTAGCTGTTAAACAAGAATTCTAGCATTAATGAATATTATTATTCCTTTGATCATAAAAATAACTTAATTGCCTATCAATACGTACTACCGTAATCCGCACTAAGACCAAGCTATTAATTAATGTAGCTAGGGCTGACCTGGGGCAAAGGGATTTCCTATAGGGCTAGGTCCGCCGGGAACATCATGCTTGGATATTATTATTCCTCCATCAGTTTTGATTTCTTTGGGTTTGGCTGATTGGCTGGAGGACACTTTGAACCCTAAATCATCAAACACATTTGAGGTTTCCACATTTTCCTTCTTGTTTTCCACCACCACCTGCAGATTACGAGCATCTGAAATTATGAACAGCGTTGAAAGGAGCACCAACAACACTACCACCATTCCTCTCATTGCCATTTTCTGCTGCTGCTGCAATATTGTAGGTACGCAACTATGAAACAAATTAAATGATATATGCAATAGTTGAGTATTATCAATAACCTTCAACATTGGGTCTTACATTTACATATGTTCGTTTACGAATCCTATATATATATGGCTTCTCAACTGGTGATACTTGTGCCCAAATAATTGAAAACAATTAGTGTGTTTGGATTGAAAATAAGGGATTTGGTCTTAATTCATGGGCATGTAATTGAGATTGCAAGAATCTTTGCTTAATTTGTGGGAGTTGCAGGGATTCGAATTATGTGCTAGCAGCTGTAATTAATACATTATATATTAAGGATATAAATATGGTTTAATTATTAGTAATTCAAAATAATTTGAGCATGTGTAAAAAAGAGGCAACTACTAATATTACAGGAGTACAAATATTCTCAATCCAAGGAAATAATTATAGGAGCAATATAGTACTCCCTTTTTTCTATTATATATATTAAGAAATCTTATTAGTTCTTTTAATATTAGGTAATTAATGTTGGTTTGAAATTTTATTTTTATCCATGTACTAATTAGTTACTATTCCTCATTTATCTAAATTACTCTATTTTTACCCATGTACTAATTAGACACAATCATTACATATTAAGAAGAAAAAAAATTAACGCCCAAGCTTGTTTTTGATATAGTTAGCTTAATCTAAGGAAATAAATATGGAAGCAAACCGAATCAATGTTGGTGTATCAGCCACGATACTTGACCATGACTGGGCCTCAGGCTTTGGGCCCAACTGTGCACCTATACAACCTGATTTTAGACTATTCATACTCCAGCTTAAGCTAAACCATGTGTGCTTAAAATGTGATGGAATTGCGGGCCTATGGGTGATTTCTTTTCTACTTTCTTCGTTTAGTTTCAAAAATAATTTTCTTAGAAGTTGGACTAGGGGTTATTGTTCCTAGTTTCTTTTATTTTATTATTATTAAAATTATTATTCTTATTATGTGATTTTATTTTATTTTTTTAAAAGCAAAATTCAGTGGTATTGCCAAAAAAAAATAAAATAAAATCAAGCAAGAGGTTTCTTTTCAAATTATTTCTATATAATATTGTTGAGCTAATACATGTTACTCTAAAAAATAATAACTTAATAAGTTTACTTCTAAATAACTTTAATAACATCCCAAGTTTCTTACAACACATAATTTAGTATTTCTGACCAACGGAGTTTAAGACATACTAAAAGTGTATACACACACACACACCGTGCATTTATATATATATTTTGACATTTGACATTTTCAAATGTTATATTATCAACAATATTACATATTTGTAAGAATATACTACCTCCGTCTCATAATAAGTGCTTTTTTAACTTTGATATTTTTTCCCAAAATAAGTGATGTGTTAGGACTCCAATACAATTTTTATAATATTTTTCCATATATGCCATTGTGCAACCAATGGTATTTATTGCGTATTTATTAGGAAGTTGAAAGATTGAAGAAAGAGAAAGAGAGACCAAAAGGCAATAAAAAAAGTTTCAAACAAAACTAAGAAAGTATATTAAGGATATTTTTGTCATTTTAGCTTGTGTATTGGTATGTGTGATTTAAGCTAAAAAAGCACTTATTATGAAACGGAGGTAGTAATATTTTAACATATTTTTAAGCTGTTTTAAAATATATGTCACAATATATATGTGTTGCAATAAATTATAAATATGAAACAGAAGAAATATATATTTAAGCAACAAAAATAAGTTTCCCCGAAGACAATATCAGAGTATTCATATTATAGTTATGACACTTCTACAATAAGAAAGTCATGAAATAATGCATTGAAAATCACTTAAAAAAAGAAAGGATAAATTACATATTATAGTATATTTTAATAAAATATTACAAAAAAAGTATAAATAAAATATTTACAAAATTAGTGCATATGCAATATTTAATTACAAAAAAAGTGTATTCTTATCCCTTTAATTATGGCCCATGATTCTCTCCCTTATTTCTTTCCATTAATTATTATTTTATTATCTGTCCCACGATTCTCTCCCACTCCATTTCAACGCCACTGCAATTCAATCACCACCGCCCTCCTCCTCATCCCGCCCCCCCCTTTCTCCTCCTCCCGCCCCCCTTTCTTCTCCTCCTCGACGACCACCGCCTCCGGTTAAATCTCCACCACCTTCGGTTCATTCCCCACCACCACCAGTTCAGTCCCATCCACCACCCGTTGCCTCCCCTCCACCACCGGTCCATTCTCCACCTCCACCGGTAACCAAACATTCATACGTTGGTAACCAAACAGTCATATCAAGGTAATCAAACTTTCATACAAAGGTAACCAAACATTCATACCAAGATAACCAAACATTCATACCAAGGTAACCAAACCTTCATACCAAGGTAACCGAACCTTAATATGAAGGTTTCTTTAATATGAAGGTTCGGTTATCTTGTTATGAAGGTTTGGTTACCTTGGTATGAAAGTTTGGTTACCTTGGTATGAAGGTAACCAATTCAATTTTATTAAGTTACCAATTTATTTTGAATATAATGCAGTTGATAACCAAATTTCATGCAGTTGGTTACCAAACCTTCCGATAAGGTAACCAATTCAGTTTTATTTGATTACCAATTTTATTTTGAATGTGATGCAGTTAGTAGCCAAACTTCGTATAAAGGTAACCATATTAATTTTTGTGGATAACCAAATCGTCAAAAAAAAATTCAGAATAGCAACTCCGGCGATATAACGGCGGCGACGACGATATAGCGGCGGTGGCGGCGGCGATATAGCAACGGCGGGAGGCGGGGGAGGAGGTCTCCTCATTTTGATTTGAATTTTGAATTATGAATTTGAAATTGTTGTTAGTTCCAAAATATTTGAATTTGAATTATTAGTTCTTCTTGATTTTAGGTTTTCTTATTTAATGTGAAATTGAATGGTTTGAATTTTTTGCACTATTTTTATAATTATTTTATAGATGCACTAATAGTGTAATTATTTTTTAATTGTTGTATAGTTCTGTAAAAGACTCAAAAAGAAATATATAAAACCCTTTATGAGTGGGCCGGGTAATTGATATATAGGATTACGCATTTCTACTTCTTCCATGCTGTTGAGGCTGTAGAGCTACTTGCATGGTTAATGATAGAAAGGCTACAAACCCAACTAGCTAGCTAAAATTAAAGCAGCTGAATGGCTAAGTATATATATACCTAAACAAGAATTGAGGTTTAATTTTTGCCACTGAAATTTCTTTATGATTCCAGGCTGAAAGGTTAACTGAAATAGTTATGAAACATATATAGCAATAATGGAGTTCAAAAGGGATTCTTGCTTTGCCCCCACTACTCACTTCCTTTTATACATATTTAAAAAGGCACCATTTTAAAGTAATCAAATAGCTTTTAGGGTTCAAGAGACTATGCATGGATCTCTCTTTCCTTCACCTCTGGGATAGGTTTTCTCTAAGCCCAACTTTTTGCTCCCATGATCAAACCACTCAATGCCACCTTTTCCCCTCTCCAAAGTTTCCAAATATATATACTTTATTAATTGTACGAGAATTAAAACATGTAATTCATAAAATCCCCATGCGCATGTGATCAAATCCATCCATTGATTGAAGATGGATGGCAGATTGTTTGTACATGACCAACACCCAAGAAATCCCTTGTTTCTCCTCCTGCATTATTATCTTGATCCTTCTGTATGTTTCGCCGCTTTGACGGATACATTTGACTCAACGTGGAGACATCATTCCCTGAGCTTTCTACCTCATTAGTACTCTGAAAACTTTGAGCTGTTATTAAATTTGTACCAAACAATCCAAAGTACTTGCTCCCATCTTGAACCTGCTGACTGTTACTGCACTTCAATCCAAAGCTTTCTAGGAATGATGGGTGATCTGTACTAGAAGTTGCACCAATCTGTGCAGCTTTCTGCAATAACGCGGTGGCGGACATACTTGCAGAGAGTGTTTGATGGGAAATATTTTGGCTGCTGAACAAGGAAGGAACACCTGCAAGCTGATTATTAGTTGTACAGCTGCTTGTTAGTTGTTCTTGATCAGCACTGCATGAATTAGGGCTCTTATTAATTCCAGTACTAATCCAATTGAATTGATAATTGGATTGTGGATCACCAAACACTGGCCGAAGATTATTGTTGTTGGTTGGTTCATGACCATGTTGGGTGGCCGTTCCTTGGCCCATCCACACTGAAAGTCCCTGCCTAATTGGATCCATTATTTCATGGTTGCTTGAGATCATTGGCTTAAACATAGGAGTGAAATGTTGCGCCGAGTTTTGGCCTAGTGAAGCGCCCATGAACTGATAATTCATATTGTTTGATGTTGAATTGTTGATGGTGGATGCTGCTCTGACCCTAGCTGTTTCTTCAGCTAAGGCATCACAAAATGCACGGTGCGTAATGAAGCTATCTCGCCTGCTCACACAATAATTTTCAAAATTAATAGAAATTATATAAGAAAATCGCGCATGAGGAGGAAAAGAGATTTGGCCGTATAATATATTCTGAATTATAGGAATTTTTGTTTAATTAGGCTAATTGAGCTAGGGGTTGCAATAATGACCTCATCATCAAGAAAGTCGAAATAAAAAGTCCATGATTATCATTCATTCAGAAAAGGTATTGTTAGGAGCCACATATCAAGAAAAAAAGGGAAAGGACGTGTTCAATAAGGCCGGGCCTGAAAATCAACAATAAGTCTTGATCAGTACTAGCTAGAACCCTAGTCTTAATTTCCTTTTTAACCTAAAGTCCAGTACTCATGCACACGCAACGGACGCTCACTCAGTCCATCGCAAAGACACAAGAAAAAAGAAGTCATGATGATTCATTAGCTTCTCCATTAATTTTTTCAATATTTGCATGGCATGTTCTCGAGTAATATGTACTTAGCATAAAGTTTTTGTTTTATAATTATTAATTATAGCAAGCTTAATTAAGCAATTACCTCGAAAATGTAGTACCACAGTCACATTTGTATTCCCTAGTGCCACAAGTTTTGGAGTGTGCTTTCCAGTCTGACTGGACCGCATATCGCTTTGAGCACTTGTCGCACTTCCACTTCTTTTCCCCGTGCTTTCGACAGAAATGCTTCTTGATTCCGGTTAAGTCACCGAGTGCCCTAGATGGATGGTTGTGGACACAGTTTTTCTCGGGGCACACGTAAACGCGCTTCCTCACTTCCTTGCTAGTCCTCTGCTTGAGCTTCCATGGTAAATTATGGCCTCGCCGGTGAAGTTGCAAGTTTTGATCTCTTTGAAACCCCTTCCCACATATCTCACACAGGAATCTATTTGTGGCCATCAGTGTCTTTGGAGACAAAGCGATGACTTCGGCCTCAGGATCTGTTAACAATATTTAGTATATATATCAAAAATAATAAGAACAATCTCTCAATGAATATATCTTTATATATATGATCATAAATTAGACCGTAAGAAATTAAGGGAAAAAAAATACATATACATACGTATATAAAGCAAAATAACTTAGAAAGTTGTTTTTTAATTGGTGGAGAGGCTTGCCTGGGGTTCCTGGGAGATTTCTCTTCTTCTTTATTATGGTGGGAGGATTGCTTCCAACAATTAATTGGTTCTGGATGAAACCATTTGAAATAGCTTCCTCTGCCATTTGTTCTAATAATATTGGATAAGTTTATAACTATTGCCAGCTAGTATATATCAAAGACTGGAATGTTGGGACTAACTCAGTGAAGGTACCTTATTAAGTCCACCCTAATAACAGAAGCTGATACTTGGAGAACTGGCTAGATGATCTCTTCCTCTCTCTCTTCAGCGTCTCTCTCAAATCAAGGTAAGACTTAGAGAGTAAGAATTAAGAAAATGAATACCTAATTAGGGTTCAAATCTTTAAAATAAGATGGTGATAAATATATGGAGCTGAGGGTTGGATTTCTCTCTTTCTTTTACTGTACTATTTGTATATGATCATGGTGCAGTCTTTTAACTGCTTTTTTTTATAGGAATTAATAGAAAATTAGTATTTGATGGGAGGCGGTGAAAAGTGAAAGTTGGAAGGGGAAGAGGGAGACGAGGTGGCCAAGAACCCGAAAGGTGCATGATGACACATATGATGAGCCCCGGAGAAAAAAGTTACTCTCCATACCTTTCCCATTGGAATGATTATCCCATAATTTCAATTTGCTTTTTGTTTCTTATTAGTAGTATTTTTTTTGGCTTAACTGCATATTTGAACCCAAATTATGAATCCTTTTACACTTTGTACCCCAAACTATAAAAACTTACATCTCATTAATTATCCAAAGTAATGTTAAGAAAGTATGACAAACCCTTTTTAGAATTTCGACGAATTTTATTACCGGAAAGCTGACATGTGTTCTAATTTATAATATTTGAATATGTTTGACTATTTAAATATTATAGTGACTTATATAATTAATACGTATAAATATACATTTAATACAAAAAAAGAAAAAAAAAAGAAAAAACGATTTAAATTAACTTTTATTCCACTAATAAACCCAAAATAATTAATCAACTAATAACCTAAATAAATTGGAAAAAAATGACATTAATGTATATGTTAAGGGTGTATAAATACATACATAATTAATTCTTAACTAACTAAACAAATTAATTAACTCAATTAAGTAACACAAAAAAGAATAATCAACCCACTAACTAATCTAAATTAAATTATTAACTCAAATAAAATAATGAATTAAACAAATTAAGTCAAATAAAATAATTAACCTAATTAAAATTTATGTGAAAAGTACAAACATAATTTAAAGAAAAGATACTAAAAAACATAGCACTACCAATCTTCTTCTTCACCTATCAATGTTGACCTGGAGATCGATCGATTTAAGGGATCTAAAGTTTAACCTATCAATGTTGCCGATGATCTAGACCTAGTCCACATTTAGAGCAAATTAAATTAATGTTTCCCCCCCCCCCTTTTAGCTTATTTTACTTAATTTTAGCTTGAATCTTAATTATAGCTCTCTCACTTTCACTCTATCCCCCTCTAAGTATATATCCTAGATACATGTTTCAAACTTCTTTTCCTAAGGTCAATTGGGTAAGGCTGTACGTAAACGCTCGAGTTAAACAGTTCGAGCTCGATTCAGGCTCGCGACTCGAAAAATTACGAACAAGACTCGAATTCATTAATAATATGATCCAAATCTGAGCATAAAAAATACTTCGAATAAAAATATGAGTAGAATCTGAGCAAGGTTATACTCTACTTGTTTAAGATTCAAATTACTCGAATTCTCGATTATGATTTGATACATACTCGATTAATACATATTCGATTAGATACTCGATACATTCTCTTATACTATATACAAAATTAAATCAAATAAGGATAATTAATTATTATTATTTTGTTTTGTTTTTAGTTGTGATTTTATATTTGTAAAGTGTAATAGTAAATATATTTTCTCATTTCTAAGTAAAATAACAAATTCAATTTGTAATTATATTTATTATAAAACTAGTTATTATGTAGAGACTCGAATTTCGAACTTGAATTTGAAGCTCACGAGTAATTTGAATATAATTTGATCCGAGTCGGATCGAATTCGAGTAATAAATAATATTCGAGTCGATCGAGTCGAATTTGAGTACAAAATTTCAAATATAATACAATTCGAATTCGTAAATTTAATATTTTGAGTCAAATTCGAATACCTCTTTATTAGCTTCAGTTCGACTCGTTTACACATTTAGAATTGAGTGACCCTTGGAGACAGCTGAACACACAAGACCTTATTAATTGCTAGCTAGTTGGACAAAAGATAAAGATACTTTATGTCCTTTACAACCATTAAGATTCTTTCAGTTTTTCTTGCTATGTGTAATAAAATATCTTTAAATAATTAGCATCAAGAACAGCCAATTCTGAATTTGAAAGAAACACCAAATGTACATAAATATTTCTTTTTGTAGTTTGTAGAAAAAGTGTAAAACCTCGGCCTTCTTCTTAATTAGTTGTAATAATATTCTTGCAGAAGAAATTAATGCATTAATATATATAATATCTCAACAATGCGTAATTAAGTTAAAAATTTGGATAAAATAAAAGTTTCTTGAAAGAAGAGATTATATGCATGCTGAGATACTAATTAATATATATATATATATATATATATATATATATATATATATATATATATGGGGTTGAATCTACAGCAACCGGTTGTTAGGAGCAACCACTTTATCCCACTCCTTGTAGGAGCTTTTGACTAAATTTATCCCCCAAGTACAGTGGGCCCCATTATAATAATGATTCTCAAACCCTATATAAAATGGTTGCTCGCAACAACCGGTTGCTGTGGATGCAACTCCTATATATATATATATATATATATTAGCACTGATTTTGCCAACATAAAGTATAAGCAGATCTAGAAGATGTTTTAAGCGTGATCACTAAATAGCAATATTTTAATCTGGTCATAACTTAATTCGTCAAAACGTATACAAGTGATTTCTCTACTCTTGTTTTGCTACTTAATTAGTCTAAATCAAACCGAGTGGGAAAATGTCCAAAAATAATATACATACATAACCTATTAATTAAGTCCATTGATTTGAACTATTTAATTAATTAATTGCTGCCTTCTATAAGTAATTAAGGTCATAATAATTTGTTTTAATTTAAAAGAATCAATGAACAGTCTAATGTCCGTCCCATTTTCTATATCATGCTTGCATGCAAATGCTGATTAATTAGTGAATTAATTAGCTCAGGAGATTATACATGTTTCAAGCTGTTTTATCATTTAATTTTACTGAAAAATTAAGACGTCTAAAGGTAAAAGCCATGCACGTGCCAACTGTCGAAGAAGAAGGTAAATCCAAGGGAAACGACGAAAATAAAAGAGAATAACATGCATGTCCTCGTGACGGTATGCATGTATAACAGACTTGTAATTGAGGGATCTGGTTTAATCAATTGACCATGTTATGTTATTCGCCAAAAATAGTAGTAGTAAATTCTCACTTTGGCACCAAACCAAGAAAGGGCTAGCGCTAGCTACATTATGAATGAAATTAATTAGAAACTGTAATTGTTGGGTAATTATATTCTTTAATTTGAATATTTGGGCAGATAATGATTCTCGCCACTTTATTGTCTTTCTTTCACTTCTTTCACTCTTTTCTTTAAAAGTAATTTGTGTATTACCTTGTCATCGTCGGGGTTTTGTTTCATAATTTTTTTTAAAATAAAAATACATCTAATTATAAAAAAATAATTTAAATTTGATCACTTCTTACTTAAGCGATTGCATGTGAATTATAAGTGGGAAAAGAACTAAAAGTACAATTAATGATAAAAAATAATAAATGTCAAGACAATTACAGATTAATATATATTACCACACACACACATATATATATATATATATTAAGCAAATTCAAGTTTGAATCTAAAACTAGTTAGGCAAAAAGTAAGTGCCTTATTATATTGCTGATAAGATTAACCTAGGGTGTGCCCAAATCTGGGTATTATATATATATATATAAAATTTATATATATATATATATATATATATGTATAACTACAGTTTTCATGTGAAAATATCAAAAAATCGTGTGTGTGATAATATCAGTTTCTTATATATTAGAGGAAGAACCTGGTTTTAATTAATTTAAGACAGGCAACTGACAAAGGCAGTGAATTTTTGGAAGTGTGGGCGGTCGTCTATTTGTGGGCTGACTTTTCCCTGCTAACCCTTAATCATAATCTAATCATGTCTTTCTTACCAACTTTGTTTAGTATATTAACCTTGGAGTTTAGCTGTTGAACTTTGGTGATGCAAGAATATTCTCTCCTTCCCCAACACTTTCAAAGGCTTCAACTTTCAATGCCTTTCTAAGTAATAAGATTCTCTGATCTCTACATCTCTCTCCCTCCAATAGATATACAGATCTCTTGGTCTGAGGTAAAAAACTGTAATATATAAATGAAACTTATATATAATTACTGTCTAAGTTGATAAAAACCACACACACACACACACATATATATATATATATAGGATTTGGGGAAAAGTAAAGTGTTGTCACCGTACCAACGGCCTTTAGCTCAGTTAGCGTATTAGACCGGCCTTTACTAAGTAAGAGGTCATATCTTTTCCAAATTAACCAAAAAAGTAAAAAAAATTAGGTTCAAATTTATGTGAAGCTGAGGCCTTTTCGATCACTATTTTTTCATTCCCATAATTTTAGAGTTAGGTTTTATGTTATATGGAGCCGATGGCACCACTACAAAAATTATGGGTACGACAACAAGTTACATTTAGATGAATGTGTCACAATATTGATTAATTAATTTTGATAAATCTTTTGTAATATTGATTAATTAGCTTTATTGGCTATGGTGGCCTACACTATTTTAGTGACAATGATATAATTGCCTAAGAGAAACCAATAAAAATGCTAATTTGAAAACCTTGAAGTATATGTAATATGTTGTGTGCTTCCCTTCGATAATTAGCTCTGACGGAGGACTATTGAAGTTTGCTAAATTGGTCGACTAGATGGATTGTGCATGACTAGATCTGACAATATGGACTAAGGGGGTGTTTGATAAAAATTGAATCTGAATCTGAATAAAAAAAATTGTTTGATAATTAACATGTCTGAAACATCTGAATGACATAATTTTATTATTTTACCCTTTTGAAAAAATTCAAAGTTGTTGTAAATTTATTTAATATTACTTAATATAATAGTTGATATTTTTTTTTAATTTTTTTAATTTGTTTGTATTTTTTTACTTCATTCAGCCAAAAGAATTTGACTTAGCCATTCAGACGATTTTTTTTCAAAACAAATGCACTTAATGACCGATCAATTTAGTCATTCAACCATTCAGATGTATTCAGTCTTAAACAAACAACCCTTAAAACTTGTTAGACAGCTCATATCCATCCATAATAAATAAGTTTGGGTTACAAATTATATATAAGTTAAAAATTTTAAATGAGCTCACCCATATTCAGCCACATAATATATGGGTAGACGTGGACTATCATTGGGCTACATTTATCTACTCCATTTATCTACTTACTTATTAACAAAAGTTTACTCATTTCAAAATTGTAGTTCACTTTTTACATCCTAAAAATTATCAGTTTTTTTATCTTAAATGTTTACTTGTTCTCTCTAAATTTTTTTACTTGCTTTCTCAAAACATTGTTCTCCCTCTAAATTTATCACTTTTTCCTCTAATTGTCGTGACCATCTTCCAGGCTCGTGCAATTTATAAAGTTGAGGTACACTAGTTTTGCATGTTATTATTGTACAAAACTTCATACTACTTTGCACCGCTTAGTATATTTTTTTACTTAAAAAGATAAAACTTCTTTCATGATTTTATTTATGTTAATTGGGAAGTAACCCAACTCATTAAGCACCTCGGTGTTGGGAAAAGTACGCCTAAAATAATCTCAATCCCAGGAATTACTTTTCCGTCTTTGTGCAATTAAATAGGAAATCAACAAAACCAATTATGAGAACCAAAATAACAAATAACCATCCACAAGCAAGACACAATATTTAACGTGGAAAAACCCTCTAAAACTAAGAGGTAAAAACCACGGGTCAAACTCCGAATCTCCACTATATCACTAATAATGGGTTTACAATAATCCTCCCAAGTTTTATGTCCTAAAACTTGAGGTTACACAATAAATCAAGAGAATACAAATTTACCTTTAATTAGGTTAAGAAACCTAATTAACTTCACCACCCAAAAACACTCCAAACAATAAAGTCTTCAAGCTTCTATTGAATAGAGATGGTGCCGGATACCCACAAACTGTAATTCTCTCTCTTTATTCTTTTGGTACCTTCTTGCTACCAAGCTTCTCTCATATATCAAATAAGACTCCCCCATAGCCTTATTTATAGTACTCTTTCTAATCCATTCCTATTATGGATTAGAAACAATTTATTCTCCTAATCAAATTAGGGATCACATCTCCTTATTAAATCCTTTTTCAACTTGGATTCCTTTCATGAAATCTCCAATTCCAATATTGCTTTCATTAACCCAATTTCTAATTGGATTAATATCAAGTAAATCCACTTACTTGATCAAAAAGAAAATTAATTCTTTTCTATCTTGGATTCTAATTCTCATGGGTGAGGACCCACACCCAACAATCTCCCCCTCCGAACCCATGAGAGAAGGGATCACCAACCACAACTCCTTACTCGGAGTTAATTCCAACGAAGTCTTGGCTCAACTCAAGCTTCTTGAAATTTTCAACTATCTTCATAACCGGCTTTGTCTCATCGGCATGGTTCTTCTCGATGGGAGGATCTAACTCAAACTTGACAGATTTTTGCTTGCCAAATTCATTCACAACCGCTTTGTAACCTGATTGCGAGCTGTCACTTTCCTTCTTCACTTTTGGTACCCATTTAAAGCGAAGAGCTTTCCTCTCGTGGTTCTCATGCAAGGTTTTTCTCCCATCTCGCATGGCTTTGTACCACACCTTTTTCCGCTTAACTCCCCCATCTTCAACACCTCTCACATGCGCCCGCATCGTGTAAAAAGTGTCTACTTTCTTACCTCTAGTCATCACTAGAGACCCTTTAGTGAGCTTCCACTGACCTTCACCAAAGTAACTTTTATAACCATTCTCATCAAGCTTACCAGTAGAGATCAAATTAAGACGTATATCCGGAACATGTCTGACTTCTTTCAGCATCAACTTGCAACCACTGTTAGTTTTCAAACAAATATCTCCAATGCCTATAATCTTGGATGCACTTCCGTTTCCCATCCGCACATAGCCAAAATCACCACTAGTGTAGGATGTAAAGATTTCACCACGAGAAGTAGCATGGAACGAAGCACCCGAATCAATAATCCAATCATTAACATGGCACTTGGGTTTATCATCACAAACAATGGCTACATCAACATCGGATAGATACACAATCGAATCTTTATCCTCATCCTTTTTCTTAGACTGCTCCTTCTTCAAAAATCTGCACTCTCGCCTTATGTGACCCGGTTTCTGGCAGTAAAAACAAATTATCTCTCTTTTATCTCTCGACCTTCTCCTGAATTTGTCATCTTCAGGTGAGTTTTCCTTTCTGTTTCTGCCCCTACTCTGCGTGACAAAAACTTGTGACTCAGCACTAGTCACTACGGTATCTCTTCGCCTCTGTTCCTCGTTGAACAAACTATCCTTGACTGTATTCATAGTCAGCGTACCATTGGGAGCGGAGTTACTCAGCGACACCACCAGCGTCTCCCAGCTATCAGGCAAAGAGCTCAACAACAATAAAGCCTGCATCTCATCGTCAATTACCATCTTCATCGTACTCAACTGATTTATCAAACTCTGAAAATCACTTAAGTGTTCTGCAACGGAGTTTCCATCCTTGAACTTAGAATTCACAAGCTTCCTAATCAAAAAAGCTTTATTTTGCGCCGTCTTCCTTTCATACATGGACTCCAATTTCTTCCAGAGAGCATAGGCTTCAGTTTCCGTGGCAACATGATGAAACACACTTTGATCAATCCACGATCTAATTAGACCAATAGTCTTCCTATTCATCTTGTTCCACTGCGCGTCACTCTTGTTTGTGGGCTTAACTCCATCGTTCTCAAGTGGCTCGTACAAATCCTTGCAGTAAAGCAAATCCTCCATTCTTGGCTTTCCAAATTGCATAATTTGCAGCCTTGAGATTAATCATGCAACCTGCTGTCCAATCCTCCATTTAATTCGCACAAGAAAATCACAAAAATAACCAAGCTCTTGATACCACTGTTGGAAAAGTACGCCTAAAATAATCTCAATCCCAGGAATTACTTTTCCGTCTTTGTGCAATTAAATAGGAAATCAACAAAACCAATTATGAGAACAAAAATAACAAATAACCATCCACAAGCAAGACACAATATTTAACGTGGAAAAACCCTCTAAAACTAAGAGGTAAAAACCACGGGTCAAACTCCGAATCTCCACTATATCACTAATAATGGGTTTACAATAATCCTCCCAAGTTTTATGTCCTAAAACTTGAGGTTACACAATAAATCAAGAGAATACAAATTTACCTTTAATTAGGTTAAGAAACCTAATTAACTTCACCACCCAAAAACACTCCAAACAATAAAGTCTTCAAGCTTCTATTGAATAGAGATGGTGCCGGATACCCACAAACTGTAATTCTCTCTCTTTATTCTTTTGGTACCTTCTTGCTACCAAGCTTCTCTCATATATCAAATAAGACTCCCCCATAGCCTTATTTATAGTACTCTTTCTAATCCATTCCTATTATGGATTAGAAACTAATTTATTCTCCTAATCAAATTAGGGATCACATCTCCTTATTAAATCCTTTTTCAACTTGGATTCCTTTCATGAAATCTCCAATTCCAATATTGCTTTCATTAACCCAATTTCTAATTGGATTAATATCAAGTAAATCCACTTACTTGATCAAAAAGAAAATTAATTCTTTTCTATCTTGAATTCTAATTCTCATGGGTGAGGACCCACACCCAACACTCGGTGCATGGTCTAGTGGTTTGGCATCATGAACCCAAAAGTCTAGCCTATCTAAACTGTTAAAATTAGAAAGTCTAGCCTATCTAAACTATTAAAATTAGAATCACATTGTGGTTTGTTATTAATTAGCCTATCCAATTTCATTATTCATTAATTCTCGGTGAGGAATCTATATATACGGTAATATACTTGTACTCAAATTTGATATATGGATTAACTCATATCAACACATATCCATTTATGACTGTTCACTTACAATTTATTTAATTTTCAACTAATTTAAATTCAATTCATATAAATCCAAACTCATTTATATATGTCCGTCCAAACCCGCATTTACCGGCTCTATGCATGATGTTTGAGGATTAGAATTGAAATTTGAATTTAAAGCAATTTTGTCATTGAGAATTCTTGATCTATAAAATAGGTTTATCTTTTGAAAAAATATATCAAAGGATAGTTGATTTGAATCTAAGATCCATGGCAGAAATCCACATGCTTTTTTGCTTATCTGCAAAAGTAGGAGAATATATGCCTTTTTAGAGACCCCATTGTATACAATTTCTCAATGTTTTTTAAATTTTTTAAAAAAAATCCTTTAAACTATATGCAAAGGCAAACCTTTCTGTCATACACTTGGCAGACCATAAGAGGATGCATCCCATTTATTCTGGGTTTGATTAGTGGCATATCTGGTAGATGTAGTGGCTCTTCTCTTTTTCGATCTTTAATTTGCATTTCTAATTGATGGATTGATTCTATATAGAAACTGACTTCCTTGGTCTTTAATTCTCTAGATTTTTGTGCCCTCACTTAGTTACTACTCCCCTCACATTTGGTGAGCTGGCTAACTATAGTAAAAACCTAATGACTTATATAAATAACATTAGAATGTACAAATGAGTCAGAGTCTTGCATTCAAACAAATACTCCCTCCGTTCCTTAAACACTGCAGTTTTAGAAGAAAAAAAATTGTTCCTTAAAGAATGCAGTTTTATAAACCCAATATAGTTTTTGTATGTTTTTTTCAAATATGTCCTTGTTTTAATTTATTGCAGCAAAGAGTTATTACGTTCACCAACAATTTCTCTCTTCACATAATTAATGAACACATAAGGCTAGCTTTGTCATTTTATCCCACTTATTGGTTTGTGTTGGGATGTGATTATTTGGGTCTAGCCATGGTACAGCCCAATCTATTTAATGGTCCAGATCTGGTGATGGCCCATATGTGTTTATTATGACAGTGAGAGAGTCTTTATTAAAATAGGATTGTGTTTCCTTATTTGGAGGGATAAAGAGTCCTTCTCCTAGTTGAATTCGGGTAGAGGTGACTTCTATATATAAGACTACAAGCTAGGATTTGAGGGGGACACAACTTGGATGAGATTACAACATACGGCACAAGAGATACAACACAAATACACAACTTGTACTTCCAATATTATTATAGTGGATTACTCTCTCTCCCCGTGATTTTTTCCCAATTGGATTTCCACGTAATTCTTGTGTTTATGCTTTATATTTCTTTTATTTATGTTTATGTGAGTATATTTCATGGGTTTGATCTCACAACGATACAATCAACCGTTGGCGCTGTTTTGGCCTGTCCTTTTGGGTGATTTCGTCAGGCGTACAAAATCAGACGTTAATAGTTTGTGTGTTTTTTTGCTAAAACTGCAATTTTTAAGGAACGGAGAGAGTATAAATAAATTAAAGACCTAATGACTTATGATTAAATTAATTAATAAATTAAAGACCTAATGACTTATGTTTTTAATCAAGTTAGGGTCATGGTTGAATTCTCCAAAAATATTTAGGCATCCAAAGTTAAAATGTACTTATTTTTTTCAATTTTTTTTTTCTTCTTTTTTCAGTTAAAAAATGGTTTGTGGTTAGGGCAAGCCTTTGTACAATCATAGCTAGGATGACCGGTCATCCTGACATAGGAAATCTTAGGGCCAAATGAACTGCTGCAGCTCGGTTTTGTTAGTATTGATCGGAGCCTTGAAAATTAAAAAAAATAAATAAATTCGCATCCGCAGTTTAATATTGCGGACGAAAATTATTTACAAACGGCGTCGTTTACCTAGCGTCCGCAGTTTAATACTGCGGACAACAAACTTTTACAAAGAGGGCATTTAGGACATTTATCTCGTCCGTAGTATTAAACTGCGAAATACTGAAAATTAAACTACAAACGGGAGCAATATAGGTCGTTAGATATCTAGATGGACGATCGAGATTTGTTATAAGAATAAACACTTTTTTACAACGTTGTCAATGGATCAATCTCCTATAAATAAATATAGTTGATTTGTAAATAAATAAATAATCAGAACTTTTCGTTGGGTTTTTTTGGTTGTTGATTTGTATTAATGAAAATATTAAGTGTTATCGCTTGCATAGGACTGATTTAAGCAAAATTTTAGTCTTTAAGAGTAATTGTTGAAAAAAATAACTGAAAACAATTGTAGAATAAAAGTCCATATATAGGATTATTTACACGTGGTCCTTATTTATCATCTACTAACACACACCGTCCAGAAAGGGGGCTCCCGTTTTCATGTATTCTAAAAATGTGTTGATTTCCTATGTATTTAATTGACCACCAAACTAATTTTTTTTAGATAAGATATTGACTTAAATGAAAGGTACCTAGAGAAAATATGGAACGCCTATAAAATCCTTTATTTTATATATATATATATAATAAGTCAAATGTTTTGAAAGGAAGATGTTAAAAAAAAGAGAGGAAAATAGAGTCTTATTTTGTGACGGAAAGGTTTCATCCAAGTAATTAATTCCTCACAAGAAATTAAAAGAGTTGGATAGACATATATGAGAATGCATGAGGAATTGGCATGCAATCATAAGGAGTAGTCCAGTAATGGTTTTTCATGACGACAAAGAAAGACATTCTTAATTTGTCTTCTTCCTCTTCGTATTATACCGTGATGCAATTGCTTTATTCCGTATCGAAGAAGACAAACAGATTCATGAAGACGAACTAATTAACTTATATATATATATGAAAAATGATATGTACTACTTGATATAAATCAAAAATGGACAAACACCACAATTAGTAATGTAGTGTTCAATACAAAATCAACAGTCGAGATTAGAATTGAAAAATTCACGTCTGTTACTATTAGCAACGAACGACGGGTTACGTCTGCTACTAGTAGCAGACGATATTTTCAGCGGCATTCACTATTATTAGTAGCAGACGCGAATTTTTCAATTTTAATTTCAGTCGTTGGTTTTTATATTAAACGATATGGATGTTGTATGTTCGTTTTTTATCCATAACAAATATATGTTATAAATCATCACCATATATGCGTGCAGAAATTAAAAACATACCAAAAGCTAGATGAAGTTGAGAACAGACTACGTTGTCATGTCCTCTAGTGGATGATAATGGATTCCATTCCATATATATAAATACCTTGATTGACTGACCAAACCAGTTGGACATGTATTTTGGTCAAATTGAAAAAGATTGATCAAGTTGTTTGATTGAAAATAGATAGACTTTTAAAATGTAGGTGTCATTTGTTATTGTAACGTAGTGTATAATGGATGAAAAAGATTGATCAAGTTGTTTGATTGGAAATAGATAAACTTTTAAATTGTAGGTGTCATTTGTTATTCTAACGTAGTGTATAATGGAAGAAAGAAGATATAGGGTAGAATACAATTATGTTACATTAAATTTCATCTTCTTCAAAATTTAGTCTTTAAAATAAATGAGCTCATAATTTAGTCTATAAAATATCTAATTTTATACAACGTCCCTCCAATTTAATTTCTCAACTTACGTCATCATCAAACCGATAAATTACAGTAGTAAATTACGGTTGACTTATTATTATTTTTTTAAAAAAATTAACTTAATACCGTATATTACCCAAAATATTGTTTATATATGACATAATCTTCACTTCCCTTTTTCATCTTTATCTTCCAACTTTGTGCGTTCAAATTTCAGCGAGTGAGATTACGCAATCAAAACCAAAATTCGAAATCACATACTCATTACTTTGACCTGAATCTTCATCAATCTCATATTCACCATAAACCTCTTCTCCTTCAAATAGTTAACTCCAAGTTCCTTCACATACTAAATTTATCGACTGATTTGATAAAATCGTAAACATCATTTAATTTACAGCCTCATTAGAATCACATAAGAAAGAATCATGAGTTACAAAATTGATTTTGTGCTTATGGTGGAATTCGTTAGAGGACCCATCACTATCACCACAACGAATCAACCATCGTCCGCCACCAACTCAAAATAACATCTCTAATTAAAAAAATCAAACGTAAAACAACACTATAAATACGGGAGAAAAATGAGAAAAATTTGAAAAAAAAAGAGTAGATCGGGGAATTTAGACGACGATAACATGATATGGTGAATCGGTGGAAGATCTCGTACCGACCAACTACCACGCCATTAGTTGTGACCGTGGTTCTATTAATCAGAGATTCGAGATTCGGATTTGAAGTTGAGGCTCAAATTTAACGATGCAATCAGATTTGAAGTTGAGATTCATATTTAAAGTTGAGATGGCAGCTGCAAATTTGATTTTAGTGGCGATGAATGTTTGTTTGGATTGAAATATTAATCGGAGGTGAGGGTGAGATAGCGGTGTTGATGTACAAGAAATTTTAATCCGTAATTGAAAGTTTTTACTTTTAATTTGATATTAGTCTTTTATTATAAAATAATTTAGTCTTTTACTATATAATAATGATAAATAATTTCTAAAATTAAAAACAATAATCAATGTTTTGTGAGTTATTTTTTTTGAAATTTCATTTAATAAAATTACTATTGTTTTGTTTATATTTTTCTGTTTTAATAATATATATGTTTAAAATTTTATTTTGATTTTGTATTTTAATAATATATATGTAATATACATGAATAATGGGAATACAAATCTGTCCTTAAAAAATGAAGTCGTATCTGAATATGATCAAACAGTATAAAACTAACTGAGTTGCCAACAAATTGGGTATTCTGGTCAATTTTCGTCGGAAAATAAGGGAGACATTGTATGAAATTAGATAGTTTATGGGCAAAATTATGAGTGCAATTACTTTAGAGACTAAATTATGAGAAGGGTGGAACTTGGTGTAAACAGGAGTGTATAATAAATAAATATAATAATATTGATGTCAATCCTCATTGTATAATTGTATTATCTATCACTCTTTTTCCATTTTATTCTAACAAGTACAAATTTCTTAGTAATTACTCTACACATGGCAAAGCAAGTATTATTTAAATTAAAATGATAAGGGAAAAAAGAGAGGCAATTTCACAAAAATTAAAATAAAAAATTGTGTGGTTCGTTAAAGGTAATATACTCGTATATAGTTTGGGTCCTACGTGTACAGCTGATAGTATCATGATCCAAAATTTTCTTCTTCTTCTTCTTTTTACATTGATTGAAAGATGTTATCGTTTAGCTGGTTGCAATTAAGAGAGTGTCTACAGCAGTTAAGCGCGTATACCTTCCGAAACATAAATTATCAGACACCACAACAAGCTCAAATGCTCAATCAACAGATATATATGCTGATCTAATTAATCAATCATGCATGCAAGGCCGCCATAATATATTTAATAATGCATACTCTCTATCTCTCTCTCTCTCTCTCTCACACACACACACACACACACACACACACACACACATATATATATATATATATATATATGAATATCCTCTAGAGGTTGGATATTGGGACCATCCTATCCACTTACTAGAGAGAGATGGTGTGTTTTATAAGAGGTGTTGGAATCATTAATTAAATAGATTCCATAAGCACTGAAATTCCACTAAGAAAAGAGTTATATGGAAATTAAAGATGCATGGAAGGATATCCATCGGTTGCAAGGTGAATCGACATCCTAATATAATTGATGATCAGTTGATTGAGAAACATATATATATATATATATATATATATATATATATATATAATGCATATATATGAGAAAGCAAAAATATTAAGGAGAAGAAATGCTACTTCATATGTATATATACATGAAGTGGATCCTCTCTCTATATATAGAGAGAGAGAGAGAGTCACTTTTCCACTTGGTTTGCCACCAGAGCTTTTAAAAGGAAAAAGAGACACTGCAGGTCCTATTAATTTGACCATTAACATTTAAATTTTAACCTCAGCGCCCAACTTATAATTAATTATTGGTGGCTTCACTGCAGTCTACAAAACAACTATATATATATATATATACCTAGAACACAAAAAATAGTTAACTTTTCTATTGATTTACGGGCATGTTGGTCCGACAGGTTGTCTCAAAAAAATATATTTGCAAATGCAGTTACGACCATAATTAGGGTTTAATGAAATGATAAAAGACTTGATTAAATTTTACTCGATGATATAGCTTTGTTTGGTTATTAAAATTTGTGACCATAGGCCCGTGGCATTTGGTGCATTTAGAAATCTAAATGCACAACACCACCTTGATCAAATTAGTTATTAATTAAGCTAATAAATATCCCAAACGTGTCTTATATATATACATATATATATATATATATATATATATATATAAATTATAACATGTATTATAAATATACATAAAGAATAGAAATATGACAATTAATATTAAGGGTATTATAGACAAATTATTACAAAAATAAATTATTTAAGATAAGTAGGCATTTAACTTAAAACTACTTAAAATAATTAATAAAGATTTTTATCCTGAGACAAAGGGGGATAAAAGACCAATACGTTGGTAATAGTAACAAACTAATAATATTAGATAATATGATATTTGTAATCCCACCTAAATTTGAATACTTATAGCTATACGTTAGTAATTATGTTCATATAAAAGTATATTATATAAATATAATTTCACGTAAACTCAAAAAATTATGATTTTTATATTCAGTATTTTTTAACAGATATTTATATAATAGAGATCATTATATTCATACAAAAGAAAATTATCAAATCTTATTTGGAAAAAAACCAATCACATTCAAATGTGTTAACAATGTAGCATACTGGGTGTCATTCTAGTCTTAAACTATTATTATGAATTTATGATGGACAGATGGATCAATTCAGTTGGTTTGCCCAATGTATGTTTTGGGCCGAACCATTGTAGACCTGGGATAGAAAATGCAAGCCGTTCTAGTTAGGGGCCGAACTGACCTGACCCAAACTAGCATTTCTTATTCAATTTTCTTCCTTCTCTGTTCGTCGAGCGAAATATAGAGGGAGATTTCGTCAGTCTCTTCATCGATGGAAAGAGTTCGTTATTCATCGAAACTGTTCTAATTTGGAATAGCTGACCAGGTATTGTTCAAAATCTACTTAATTTAATACTACTATTGAGCTGTTACCGGATCCCTAATTCCTCATGTGGTTGCTAGAACTATGAGTAGAGTAGAACATAAAGATCACACGTTTTCTATTTCGGCTTCATTTTAGCTTTATTGTTGCAGTAAACTAAATAGTATAACTACAGGTCATTTGAGAAATTCAGTAAATATGTTTTTTTTTTAAATTTGTAAGTATTCATATATGAACATGCTGCATTATCTGTAGAAACAGTTTGGGTATTCCTAATTTGGTTTTGGGTCATATGGATTTTCAACAACCCTACACAAATTTATTACTGACCTCTTAGTTGAGAACCCTTTAATCTACTACTGAGAAGTCTTGATAAGCTTGTTTTCTCTTACAGCTATTTTAGGGCATAGCTCCTTTAGTAGGAAACCCTTATTCACATTTTCATTTTGTGATTTTGAAATTTGAATATTCACACGTATGTATTTAAATTGTTGCGTATTACTTTGGTTTCCTTACTTGGGTAGTGCTCAATTCATGTGCCTTTCAAACCACTTCCCAAGTTGGGCAAGAAAAAAATATCAGTAGAGTAATTGTAAATGTTGTCTAAATTTATTTGCATTTGCTGTTTCATTAATCTTTGTTATCTTCAGATTTTTTACTGTTAATAAATCGAATTTCGAATGCTTATTTTCCCACTTCCTCTATCCCTAAGAAACGAACTTTAGGTTAAAAAATGCACATATTAGTTTTGTGCTCTTTAGCATGTAGTTTGAAGCTGTGCAACTCTTCTTGACCTCATGACATCAATTCATGCAGTAATCAATATAATGACTTCACATTACCTATTACCAATTTCACAATGACATCTTTGAGCAAATTTGTTGTAATGATTTTACTGGTATTTGTTGTTCCTCTCGTCTAATTCTGGATTCTACATCGTACAGAGCTGATGAACTTGATCATTTTTGGTTATATATTTAACCTTTTGATTTCGCATAAGTAATGGATACAAAATCTTTGGCAAAATCAAAGAGAGCACATACTCAACATCATAGCAAGAAGCATCATCCGAAACAAACATCAAAGGCTCCTTCATCTGGATCTGTTGGAGCAACCAGTTCTCAGAAGCAAACTGGGAAGCAAATTAGAGAGAAACCTCGTCAGGGTTCAAATGCACTTCCCACAAACTGGGATCGTTACGAGGACGAATATGATTCAGATTTGGAAAATCCATCAGAAGGTAGCACAAGTCAATTAACCGACGTTATTGTGGCAAAAAGTGAAGGGGCAGATTATGGTTATTTGATTTCTGAGGCCAGGTCTCAGGCTCAGACAGATTACTCCACAGAGAGCTTTCCTTCATTTGATGATGTTTTCACTGGTGCGCCATTTTGCATGCCTGAATAATTACTTCTTATTTTTCATTACATTTGATTCTCTTTTATCAATCATCCACAGAGAAGCTATAGATGACTTCTGGTTCCCTACAGAGAACTTAATGTATCTTGTTTCTTGGTATGAGGTTTAGTTCTGTAAAACTTCTCAAACTAATTTGGTCATTGCAACTAAATCGACAACCTCATATCATGTGCTTTTTAGTGTTTTTCTTGATAATTGTGTCACGGATGATTTGGGAGCTGGGTGGAATTTTAAATGTGTTGTACTTTAATGGAAGAAAAGCCAAGATTTCTCAACAAGTTAGTTTTGCAATATCAATTCCTGTCAAAAGAACACAGTCTGAGGACTTCTGAAAGCAAGAGTGATTTTCACTAACAATTAAAAATCCAATAGTACATAGTTGTGGGAAATTTATATTGGATGTAGCATTACTTCACCAGCATGGCAAAGTTTTCTTTGATGTGGTTAACTTTAAACTTGTTGCTATGGTTCCTTCTTATTCTAGGCTTTATAAATCTATATCATGTGCTTCATGTAAAAGATATGACCTGAGACTGACTTCCTTGTATGCTTAGATTTCAACCTAGGAGTAGGTTCTTTGCTCTCTGTCAGAGGACAAAGCATTTTATCATGGATTGAAGATGGTAATTTCGTTGTGGAGGATAAAGCAACTGGACGTCAAGAGGTCAGTCAATACTTCTTTATATATTATATTATGTAGTGTGGGTCTATGATTATGTAAATAAGATCAAAAGAACTAAATCTTGGATATTATTGCAAAATTTTATTTATACACATTATTTAACAACAATGGCATTATGTGTGGTCTTTAAAAGCAAACCTACAGCTCTGCAATTTCTTTCCTCTCCATGTTGGGATGCATTATCTCTGCTGTTGATTTCATATTTTGCTTATGCTAATCATTTGTTAATTCATCATAATTTTCCATAGCAGTAAGGACACTTGGTCAGGATTATTGCATTCTTGAAATTTCCATGAGGAGAGCGGAGTTTGAAGCTTCGAATGTAGGGGACTAGTACCAAATGTATTTAATATAATTATATGTTATGCAAGTAGTCAGGAATTAGAAAGTTAAAGTTTCTTATGATCTTATGATGGTGACATGAAGTTAAAAAAAGAAAATTCCCAACAGGTTGTATAGGTTTAGTCTTTTCAACTATTTGATGTTCGATGGTAAAGCTCGTGCTATAATTGGCATGCTAAGTCGAGGGATATGTAATATTTTTCAGCTCAAGTACCTCAACTAACCAAGTAATATTAATATAAACAATTAAAAATAAAATTAAAATATCACAGTATATAATAATTTTAAGAAACTCATACGCATACTTTTCTTAGGTTTATTCTGAAAACTCTATTTTTTCTGGTCTATGAAGTACGGATACTCTATTTTGGGCTCCGTATCGCGTCCGATACGCGTATCGGATACGGATTTAGAGTATCCGTAATTGAAATTTAAATTTATTAATCGGATACGTTTTGGATACGCTCCGATACGTTACGGATACGTTGTGGATACGCTCCGATACGTTACGGATACGTTTTGGATACGTCTTTCTCTCTCGTCTCTTTCTCTCTCTCTCTCTCGTCAGTCATACAGTATGACTCATATTCATATACTCATATATATATATATATATATATATATATATATACACATAATCTTATCATTTTAGGTTTTTTAAGTGTTATTTTTTATTGTGTTGTAAAAAATAGACCCATTTTGCTCTTATTGATGGCTGGTAGTTGGCAGTTCGCACTTGGAAAATATTTTGGATGGATAAGGCCAATCTTTTGACTTTTGATGATGTTAATTGCTCTTTTGTTTTTGAAATGGTGAACTTGTGTAATGAAATTTTAGGAATTAAATATATAATATTTATATTTTATATTTTTATATTCAACGTATCTCCCAAAGTATCGTATTCGAGTTTTTGGAAAAATGGCGTATCCGCGTATCCGTATCGTATTCGTATCTCGTATCCGTGCTTCATAGATTCTGGTGTGCATGGCATGCAGACCTATATTTATTGGTTTTAATAGGATTCCTTACAACCGTTGTTTCTATCTACTATTATTTAAAAATAATCAAGTTATTAATGATTGGTATTTAATCATAATCTTGATTTAAATATCTCTTATTTTTTCCCTTAATGTTGTAATCATATACATTAATAAAAGTCATTCAAGGGTGGTCAAATTTTTTTTTCTCCTTTTACCAACTAGCACTTATATTAACCAAAAATTTTCAAAATTTGGGGTGAACGATTGACCACCCTTGCCCAATGGCAATGGGCAATGATAGGTATTCCCCCCTGGACAGGATTACATGTATTAACTTAATTAATTCTTTTTATGACATTGCATGATTAGCAATTTGATCAGCCTTATTGTTTCTTAATCTACTCCATGTTTGGAGTATTAAGAATAATGCTCTAAAAATGCAGAATTTTTTGAATCTTTGTTGGATGATGGTAACATCTTTTTACTTGGGTGGATTGAATGTGGTCAGAGCTTTCCTTTTGTAGAGGTATCCATATTAAAAAGATTCTACAATTAGCAATGTCTACCTCATTTATATATTCAAACTAAAGAGAACTTCAAATTTTGAGCTTTTCATTGCCTGCTGGTTATATGTGGGTTAAATGCTTCTTAGGTCACTCTACTTTAGGTCGACTTACAAATGGGTCACTAAACTTTTTTTTTACAGTCAACTCACTAAACTTATATTTACTAACAAAACGTTTACAATTCCGTTAAGTCTGTTGACTTTAGACGGAATTTGCCACATAAGCTGCAGACGAGTAAAAATATTCTGATGTGACACGGATCAGTCCCATGTGGCTTTCATTATGTGGAAATGGAGGAAAATTTACAAATGTAATAATATAAATTAGTAAAGTTAGTTAAAAAAATAAGAAAATAAATGAAAAATATATTCAATTATTTTGTAATTAATATCAAATGAATTTTTATTTAATTATTTACAAATATAATAATATAAATTAGAAAAGTTTGTCAACAAATAAGAAAATAAATGAAATATATATTCAATTATTTTGTAACTAATATCAAATGAATTTTTATTTAATTCTTTACAAATATAATAATATAAAATTAGAAAAGTTAGCCAAAAAAAAAGAAAATAAATGAAATATATACTCAATTATTTTGTAATTAATATCAAATGAATTTTTATTTAATTCTTTACAAATATAATAATATAAATTAAAAAAGATAGCCAAAAATAAGAAAATAAATAAAATATATATTTAATTATTTTTGTAATTAATATCAAATGAATTTTTAATATTTTTATAGATTTTTTCTTGCTCCTCATTCATATCAAATCTAGGATCCATCTTCACAGGCAATGGAGCAAAGAATACAAAGCTTCCATCGTCATTCTCAATCAGGCCGCTTCTAGGGTCTCTTTCATCATCACTAATTTGGGGAGATTCGTTATCGTCTGTGTTAGTTTGGAAGAAGGTTTTTTTCTTGATTTGAGTTTCCTTTTTCAGATCTCGAATGGTGCTTGCCGGAATCTCGGACTGGCTCTGCTCATTTTCCGGTGGTTTATGGATTTTGGGATGTCATAAGAGTTCTGCCGATGGCCGAGCAGAAGACGGTGAAATAGGTGGTGGTGTAAGGCGGCAACATCCCCTTTCTACATCCACATCAAAATCCTCGAATCAAGCCCTAAATTTAAAAGCCTAACAGTGATACCCACTCTCTCTCTTCGCTTCATAGAGGATTAAACCAATTTCGAAAAGTACAATTCCGTCTGGTTCGAGGCTAATAGTAAGAACTAGCATCTCCGTTCAACCATCATCATCACATCATCAAGTTCAATAAACCCCAAGTTTGGTAAGACAACCCTGGATTTATTTTTGCTCTTTGATTTGATTTTGATAAAGTGCTAGGCTAAGTAGAAATTGGGATGCCATATCAGTGGGATTTGAGGAAACTGGGGAAGTTTCAAAGCTGAATTGGGTGTTGTAACCAATTATACTATTTGTTCAGTCGTCATTGTTGCTGTCACTGATAATTTATTAATGCAGAAAATCTTCTCCTTCTCCTTCTCCTTCTCCTGAATCCATTTGGTCCTGAGATTCAAAATTGAAAAAGAAAAAGTACAAATGAAAAAAACTTAAGTTTTTCTCAGGGTGGGTTGGGTTTATAAGGAATAGTAGTAGTAGTAAGGTGGTCGAAAATTGGAAGAGAGAGAAAGGAGACTGGAAGTGGGATTCAAGATGGGTGAATCATCAGCTTGCATCGTGCGATCGTTAACTCACCCTATTTCTTATAGAAACGACGAGGTCAGTTGAAGAAAAAAATCCCGCCTCTCAGCGTCAATCTGTATTTTTACTTGATGCCTATTTTATTTTTGCTGATTTTCTTTTTCCATCTTATTTTCTGCATGAAGTTTGATAATTTATTATAGGCATGTGTGTGTTTGAATTTATGTGTTCTTGGTGTGTTAGTGTGTGTTCTTGATATATTTACCCTCAAATGATTAATAATTGTTTAAAAAAATATTTGAAATAATTTTTTTAATTACACATAAGCATGTAATTTTTTTAATCGGATCTTTATTGGGTGGGTCGGATCTTCCTTGGGTAGATCGGATCTTTATAGCTTAGGTGTTAAATTCATTTACAGGTAGGCTCCAGCTAGGATTACACGTCACTTTTCCGTCAGTCAATTAACGTCTGTTACAAAAATTCAAATTTTTGTTAGTAAAATGTAGTTTAATGAGTCGACTGTAAGAAAAAAAAGTTTAGTAACCCATTTGTAAGTTGACATAAAGTACAGTAACTTAGAAAGCATTTAACCCGGTTGTATGTTTTATGTTTTTGCTCGTATAGAAGTCATTTGCAGTTTCCCAGAGATAGTGAGGAGCTGTTGACAAAGGTGGTTAATGTGATCCTGAATCTTGTTATAATAATTGTAGCCATCTACTAATTTAACATGGCTTTGAATAGCTTTTATGAAGGGAATTGATAATTCCACAAGTAAAAATGATAGTTTCATAAGTTCTTCTCTCACATGAGGGTGGGATCCACTTACTATTCATGTCATAAGGATCTTGTCGAACCATCATTTTTATTTGTGGAAATATCAAGTTCCCTTTGTGAATTCACTCATTCTAGGGTTTTGACTACTGAAACTTCGATTGGCTCTCAATTGTGTACATATGTGCTCATAGGTTCTGTCCCTTTTTATTACTCCCTCCAACCCAAAATGTTTGAGTCCAATTTTATGAATATAAATTTTAAGAAACGTTGTCAATTTCCCATTTAACCTTCCAACTCAATTTAATAATAAAAGAGAATTTAGGTTTAACCACTTTCCATTAAGGCGGATTTGGAACATCATGCCACCTCTTAGTCTAGTAATCTAGTTTTGAGAAAGGAGACTCATGTTGGGAGACACACATGGAAAATGGGACTCTTAGTTTGTAATGGAGGGAGTATTATACAGGTGTGCAGATATTCAGATATGCAGATATCCATGGTTTGTTACTTTCTTTAGAGGCAGCTGAATTTAAGGATATATACAATGAGTTGCTTGGCCATAGTGCAAGACAAAACTTTGAATGAATTTTGTGTAGTAGTAGTACTACCACTGTGGAAACATATCAATTAGCAAAAGCAATTATATTCTTCTGAATTATATGTATCTACGTGACTCATTTGGAAAACTGGCTAGGACGGAAGTAATTAAGAGATGTAGGAACCCTTAAAACAACGCTTAATTTCTGGAATAATTAAATGAACATATTGGTAGCCTCGGATTATAATCACACCTGGGCTCAGGATGTTATTATTCTTAATATTGTCAGTTGAATGTTTTTCATGCTTTTTGCTGTTCTATTACTTTATTATGTATGCTGTGGGAGTTGAATTCAAGCAGTAGTTTCATGAAGTTTTATGTTTACTGCAAGCACTTATACTTTACTTTTTTTTTTGTTTTCCTCCTTCGTAGCTGCATGGTACTGAATAGCTTCCTTGTTATCTTCTAAAATTTTAGGCATCATTTATTTCAATGGATTTGAACGCTCTTGCGGAACAACTTGCAAAAATTGATATATCACAAAGGCTATTCATTGAAGCAGATTTATTACCACCAGAGCTGGTAATACTGTCACCTAAGTTTTCTGTTTTACCTTTTATGTTGTCTATGAATGCTGCTGATATAAAATCATGGTATGGCAAGTAGAAAAGTGTGAGGTGCTTGTATCAGGTGATTTATTGCAAGTTTCATCTGTCTTTTGTTGCCAAGTTGAACACTGTTTTCTATGCATTCCGTGAAAACATTTGAACTATACTTGAATTCCTCGTGAGAAATAATAATAAACCTGCTTCTTCTCGTGGAGCTCATCAAAAAGTGAATATAGGTTAATAAAGAGATTATTGAGAAGAATTCTAATTAAAATAACATGGTCACTGATATATAGCTCTTGATGTGTCCTTTTCACCATCAACATAATTCTTAGTCTCAAATTCATTATTTAACATCCAGTATGGTAGATTCATGCTTCAAGAATGTACTTCCTCCACCTGAGTAGACAGATTAGGTCATTGAGGTACATACCTATAACATTTAATACAGATTAAGTATATGATGTTTAGAAATCCAGTAACAAACTTCTGATCTGTTAAAGAACAGTATTTATCCATTTTCAGTATTGTGATCTGAGGCCTAGAAAGCTTATTAGAGAGAGACAATAATAATCTTTAAATTAGCTTTTCTTAGTGTTGTTTGGGTGTCTGAGAGTAGTTCTACTCTTCGTATCCTTCAATATTGTCTGCTACATATTCATGTTGCTATGTCACAGTACACTGAAGAAATACAAGCAAACCTCGAGCAGGAATCTTGCAAGGATGAAGTAACGCTAAAAAGCGAAGCAGCTAAGAAAGGTTCTTCTGAATTATCTGATGGAGCTAAGCAAAATGATCGGTATATGGAGGTCACTGGGACCAGCGCCATGGACCATCCAGTTAAAGGTGAACTATGGGAATCCAGAAGAACTGATAAGAGCTTCATGCCGGAGTCCATTGCTCAATTCAATGTAAATTCTGCTGCAATCCAGAATAAGAAACCCCCTAGATTTGAGGCAGCAGATGCAGAAGCAGAGCTCGACATGCTCCTGGACTCGTTTAGTGAACCAAAGATTCTTAAATCCGCCGTCTTGAAAGAGGAGCCTAGTTGCATATCTAATACGTCACGAGCAGACGCTTCAACTTCAGGGTTGATAGGTGAGGAATTGGTTTCTGCTCCTGTGAAAAAGGGCCCCCCGGATTTATCTAAATCAGCACTAGCTGTTGATCTTGATGATTCGTTAGACGACCTACTAAAGGAAACATCCAGTCGGATCCACCAAAACTTTGCAACACGGTCCCATGAGGTAAAGGCTGCCTCTCTTGATGTAGTATCATCCTCCTCCCCTTCCTCTGGCCCAATTCCCAAGTCTAAACTATTGGATGACTTTGATTCATGGTTAGATACGATTTAATCATCTGCGACTTCACATCCATTGCTAAGGGATCTCCACTTGTTTGTTTGTGTTTTCATAACTTTTAAAATTTACAAAAATTGTGCTGGTTCTCTTTGATGTGGCCTTCCTGACAGATATATAATCAATCATCACAGTTTGAATTACGCAGAATTACCCTTGCATTTAATAAAAAAGAAATTGACGTCAGATGACCCAGTGAAAGAATATTAAGAGTCTCAATTTTTTTGTCAATGACGGTTTACCGACGGTTTTGTCCGTCGCTATAGGTGGTCCGCATGCGGATCACTCGCATAGGAAGCTCTCTCTCTATTTTTGTAATTCATGTTATAAAGTAATTTTTGTCTTAGGTTGTGTTTGATAAAATTAAATGTTAAGATCTGAACAATTTAGACATCTAAATAATATAGAGTATATGTTTAAAATTGTATTTGAATGAAGAAATGTTATTTGATAATTAATTTTTTTTAAATGTCTGAATAATACTATTTTACTATTTTAACCTTCCACCCACCATATTCAATTTCAGTAAAAAAAAATTATTTTCTTATCTTCTTCCCTTAAAACTTTTTAAAACTAAAATATTAAAACATCTTATTATCATCTTCAGCAAAGAAATCTTTTTTTTTCTTTCCCATAAAACTCTCTAAAACTAAAACAAAAATATTCACCAAATAATAGTAGCGACAGAGAAGGCAAAGAAAGGCTGTTCTTTTTACGATTTTTACTTTTGCCCACTTCAACAACGCCTCAGATTCATCCCGGCAAGGCAACTCCCCAGTGAGCAGCCCAATTACAAGAAAATACAAATATCTGTTGGTCAAAAATCAACCAAAAAATCTGGAAAGAAGGAAAAAAAACAGAGGAAAGAGAGTTGTTTTTGTTTGATTGTACCCAAGCAGATCTCTGAGAACTTCGCAGAGTTGTGCGAAAAGTGAGTTGCTTTTGTTGTTGGTACAAACCTTAGAATTAATAGATGAGAGAGGAGGACGGGAAAGAAAGCAATTCACTTTTCAATGAAGTGAGTTGCTTTTGTTGTTGGTACAAACCTTAGAGAGGAGTTCTAAATAATATGTTGTTGCTTTTGATGATCCGGAAAAAAATTCAATGAAGTTGAGAGAGATGAGGGATACAAAAGGAATTTTATAATATTGAATGGGTTATTTTTGTCCAAAAATAGCCAATTTTGTTCAGACTCACCTCTAAATGGTTTAGAAATAGATTTGAATCTTACCGATTAAGAGGCATTAAAAGGCAAAAAAAAAAAATTACCAAACAAGGTAAGCGTCTGACCAAATCAGAGACTAGTCTATTAAGAGGCGAGCTAAACAAACACAGCCTTATTCTACAACATATTATTTAGAACTCCTCTAAACAAGATTTGAGACCCCTAGCTCATATAAAGTCTCGTCTTCCCAAGTTGTATTTTTTTCTCCTTGACGAGTGTTTTTGCTAATTTTATGACGTTTGGATAGGATGGATCTACATAAATAAATAAATAAATAATCTTTTACAATAGCAAACACCTTAATCCAAGGTATAGGGATTGAACATATAAACAGATGCCATTTGTTCCTAACAGAGGCTACACTACACCACACGTTTGGATTGGAGTTGGGTCATATATATGAATGAGAGCCGGGACTGGGAGGCACCTTCTTGACTTCACAGGGAAAGTGTACGTGTATGAATAACAAATTAACATTCAATATGAAATTCCAAAAAATGTGCAACACATGCGCATTCGGAACACGGAGACAAAAACTAAGAAGCAACCCAACTGGAGGAGTATCACACCAGTGGGGCTGGGGCTGGGTGCATCCTACCAATAATTAGACAACCTTCTTTCTTACGATGATGATACAAATCTCAAAAATTTGGTCTAAAATGCATCTCAAATCCACATGTAATCATTACATTGATCGTTCAATATTATGGTAGGTCCAAAGTAGTCCTGATTCCATGTAGATCTGATACACACATTAGACCCCAAATATGAGAACCCTACTAGCATTATCCTTTTCTGTGAACTGTTCAATGCAATTAAGCAGGCAGCTATAACCGAGAGAAAAGCATTGTCTAGTGACATTCAGTTTTATATTGCCAAGTTCCACAGGAGTTTCAATTAGGCTGATTGGCACTTCTGTCCCTCCAAGTTGTTATCCACTTTCAAAGTCGTCCCTAAAGTACCATTTTCGTCAGTTAGGTCCTTAAAGTGATATTTTATTCGCGTTTATGTTCCTTCAACCCATTTTAACCTAAACCCGACCCAGTTTGACCCAACCCAAAATTTTAATATTTTAAAATATAATAGTATTTTTAAAATAAGTTTAAAATAATAATTATATTTAACATTTTAAAAAAATAATATTTAATTATTTAAAATAAAATAATTATTTTAAAAATAGTTATTTTTAATATTTAAAAATAAAATATTAGTTTTTTATAAAAAAAAATTAATAATTATATTTAATATTCTAAAATAAATATTTTTTAAATATTTTTTATATTTAATATTTTAAAAGTAAAAAATGTTTTTGTAAATATTATTTTTAAAAATAATATTTATTTTAGAATATTAAAAATAATTATTATTTTAGAATATTAAATATAATATTTATTTTAGAATATTAAAAATAATATTTAATTTAAAATATTAAAAATAATAATTATTTTAGTTTTTTTAAAAAAAAATTTTGAATAATTATTATATTTATATTTATTTTAATTTTTAAATATTTACTTTTAATATTCTAAAATAACTATTATTTTTAATATTCTAAAATAAATATTTTTAATAATTATTGTTTTTGAAGGAAAAATAATATTTAATATTCTGAAATAATTATTAAAAAATTATTATTTAATAGTTATTAAAAAAATAAAATAATCTTAATAACTATTATTTTAAAAATTAAAATAATCTTAATAATTATTATTTTAAATATTATTATTTTAAAAACTAAAATAAGCTTAATAATTATTATTTTAAAAATTAAAATAATCTTAATAATTATTATTATTAAATAATAAGTATTTCAGAATATTAAATATTATTTTTCCTTCAAAAAAAATATTTATTAAAAATATTTATGTTAGAATATTAAAAATAATAATTATTTTAGAATATTAAAAGTAAATATTAAAAAATTAAAATAAATATAAATATAATAATTATTCAAAAAAAAATTAAAAAAATTATTTTTTTTAATATTCTAAAATAAATATTATTTTTAATATTCTAAAATAAATATTATATTTAATATCCTAAAATAATTATTATTTTTAATATTCTAAAATAAATATTATTTTTAATATTTTAAAAGTAAATATTATTTTTAAAAATAATATTTACAAAATTATTTTTTACTTTAAAAATATTAAAAATAAAAATTATTTAAAAAATATTTATTTTAGAATATTAAATATAATTTTTATTTTTATTTTTTAAAAAAACTAATATTTTATTTTTAAATATTGAAAATAACTATTTTTAAAATAATTATTTTATTTTAAAATATTAAAATTATTATTATTTTAATAATAATAATTTATTTTAAATAATTAAATATTATTTTTTTAAAATATTAAATATAATTATTATTTTAAACT
This sequence comes from Panax stipuleanatus, assembly GCA_020205555.1. Classification (NCBI taxonomy): domain Eukaryota; kingdom Viridiplantae; phylum Streptophyta; class Magnoliopsida; order Apiales; family Araliaceae; genus Panax; species Panax stipuleanatus. The sequence continues at coordinate 154,901,068 of CM035118.1, forward strand.
TATTTTAAAAATACTATTATATTTTAAAATATTAAAATTTTGAGTTGAGTCAAATTGGGTCGAGTTGGGTTAAACTTGGTCAAAATAGGTCGTGTTTAGGTTAAAATGGGTTGAAGGAACAGAAACGCCAATAAAATGCCACTTTAAAGACCTAACTGACGAAAATGATATTTTAAGGACGACTTTGAAAGTGATTGACAACTTGGAGAGAAAGAAGTTCCAATCAACCTTTCAATTACCACCAGGAAACAAAAAACTTTCAGAGATTTCTAGACTCCCATTGAAAATAAGTTTCCCGCCTAAATTAATACCTAAAAAGTTGACCATACATATAACATAGTCTTCATGGTGCAGAATTTGATAAGCCACCCTCACAATGAACAAGCAAGGTTGGGGGGAAACACGAGGTTCTTGCTAAAAGTTTAACCTTGTGCATCTAGTTCTTTGAGTCCACCCCCTGAAGGTTCAGCAACAGATCACCTGAATTCAAGCAAGTTTTGTTAGCTGCATTAGACATCACGTGTGCAATTTCTCTTGCCGCTTCAATTTTCCTGAGAGTGATAAATGCTGGATTGTTGGCAATAGCTTGACCAATCAGTGATGCACTCTTGGCCTCACCCTGGTAACCAGATTGTAGAAGGGAAAAAGATGTTAGGTGGGCGATAAAAAAGTTTAACAATACAAGGTAATTTAGAAAAAAGAAATCTCATGTTAAAATGTGAAAGTAGTTCAATTGGAAAATTAGTAACTTAGCTCGGCAACCCCATTCCCATCCCCAACCCCACATGAAAATGAACAAAAATACTTGCATAAATTTGTTATTTTCTGAATTATTGCTGGACTAAATTGGTCCCTATAAATGTGAAAATAAGGGACAAAATTGATTTGGAACGTACAATCAAAAACATTTATCATCTCATCACATCACACCTGGTAACATCAAGGATAGAAACACGATGCAGCAACTTACATAGAAATAATTTTCAGGATCTACACTGCAATCAATAATTTTCCTTACCTGTGCCCTGATAATAGCACTTTGCTTGTCTTGCTCAGCTTTTTCCACAACAAACTTGGCCCTCTCAGCTTCTTGTGCAGCTACTTGTTTAGCTTCAATGGCAGCTGTGAACTCCCTCCCAAAAGTCAGGTTTGTAATGGATACATCATCCAGTGCAATGTTGAAATTAGCTGCCCTCTCTGTCAGAATTTTCCGTATTTCCCTACTGACCGCCTACACATATAGGTAAATTCCAAGAAACTCAATTACAAGTATTTTTAACATCAACTAAATTATTATATACTTAAGCTCATAAAAAAATTTGATAGGTGGTCTATAAACTTAAAGTAAAGAGAACCAAATTGCTATCAAGGAATGAGCCACTTATAACAGGATTCATACCTTAGAAGGTTTAGTTAATAATTGGGGGAGACCAAAAACGTATTAAGGTTTAAGTTACCTAATATAGCCATTGATCAGATAAAAACTAACATATATATCTACTTCTAAACAAATGAAGACACATGTCTTTCACCTATGTTCTTTGTCTTTCTATGAGAATTACATAATATGTTCAATTTAATGTTTTAAAAATTTCTAAAACCTTTGGGAAACTCAAGTGACCTTTTGATATTGCCTTCAGTCCTTCACAGAGAGTCCTATAGAAAAATAATGAGTACATAAGTTTTAATTTGCATAGAGATCAGGATGAAGAGAGAAATGAAATTTAATTACTAGAGAAAGACGGGGGAGATAGAAAAAGGAATACAGATGAACTGAGAGCTAAATTAAGTGTGAGAAGGTTTAGAGTGGCTTTGATAAATGATAAAACATAAACAAAATAGCTTAGATGAGCCCAGGTAAAGCCAAACCTATGCAAAAAAATACATAAGTTGCGATCTCATGTAGTCCAATTCATTATAAAACTGATAAGCCTTGTATTAAATAAATATATAAATACAGATATAGTTGTCTGGTAATATATATATATATATATATATATATATATATATGTATTTCTACTCTTATAATTAACACTACAACATGTATTTAATTTTTTTTTATTAATCATGAAGTATTACAACACATTAGCTATAACATATGGACCATCCACGAAAAATGAATAATTAGTTTATTACTAAAAGAATAGTGATTTTAAGTAAATTAATTATCGGAAGTCGACTGAAGTTCGGTTCTCTCCATATGAAATTAATCTTCTACCAAGAAATCTGAGTAAGAGATCCTCCCTCCGCCCATATTAATTTTTCATTTTCTTTCGGTATGTATAGATTTCAAACTGTGCCAGAAACATATTAAGATATTACGAGCAATCAATAATGTAAACTATCATATAGAAAGAAAACAAACCTCTCTTTGAGTTATCAGCTGGCTGGCGTTATACTGGGCAACCACAGCTTTCAAAGTTTCATGAATAATTGAAGGCAGGACTCTTTCATTATAGTTCTCACCAAGAGTTCGGTAAACTGTTGGTAATCGGCTTGCCACAGGACGAGTAAGAACTCGAAGACCAATTTTTACCTGCAAAACAAAGTAAAACCACATCCAAAGAATAATGATACTAACACCATCTGTAACGGTACAACTAAAATCATAAGATCTAAGTTAAACACACTGAACAAATATGATGTTTGCCTGCTGCATCTCTGTCTAAGGAATACAACAGAAGAAAGAATCCATTTGAACAAATAAGCACATTTAAAAGTGTCTTCTGGTAGTAGTTGAATTGGGTAATAGAAAGTGACTTGATGTAGTGCAGCCTAAAAATTGATGCAGCAAACAAGAGATCAATAATCCCAACTTCTTAAAGAGATCATGGAAAGTGGACATCAAACACTAGATCAGTAACATTTATCAAACACAATGTTTCAGATACTACAAAAAGTAATGGCGTAAATTTGTCAGATGGGAGCTAACAAAACAAGCGGCGTATTTTTTGAATCTGAGAGGATCACAGTAATCGGTATATACATATAGGGTTGGGATGGGGAGAGGAATAGCAAACCATTATCTAGTTCTTTAAGAAATTCAAAATTTAGAGGAAAATAATTTTATATCAGCAACTTTAATATTTGCTTAATGTTTACATGACGATAAGGCATAATAAAACAAGAAACAATACATTTTATTGCTCATGATTCAAAGAAAAGAAACTAGGATATGTTTGAATATGAACTACTTGGCTTCGAATTCTAAGTAAATATCATCCTTAGATTCATTTGAAACGTGAGTACAACTCCACAAAAAATTATCGGCGAGCATGTGGAATACCAACGATTATTAGAAAGTTACAAGTGTTTTATTTGTCTGTAACATTTGACAGTGTCTACAGTATTTAATACTTCCAAGTTCCAGAATAAACTTGCAAATAAAACAAACACCAATCAAACAATCAAAGCCAGACAAAGAACAAGTTCAGACAAGCTAAACAATAGTGGTAATAGGCATTACAGTCCAATACAACTGTAAACAGAGAGGCCGGCCTATAGCAGTAGGATATTCGATTTATGGATTGGTGTTTATCACCACAAATTTATTAATATTTAATAAACATACGAGATTACTAGGGTAAGACCCGACCCCCTCCCCAAAAAAATAAAATAATAATAATAATTAAGAGTACTTGGTGAGAACTGAGAAGATATTTTATTGTTCTTCAAGTAGTATTGCAGACTAAAATTTCTAACAAATGAGATATGTATTATATATATTGAAGTGATTCAAAGTATGCTTAAAAGGTTGAGAATTAGTTTGGCCCACAGCACAATATTGAGTCAAATCATTTCTCACCTGAACTTCGCGAACAAGAAAAAAGATCAATTTATAGAAAACAGTGATATTATGAGATACAGAATATATGTCGTTTCTGGACTACTTCATGCTAGGAAATAAGTGCATACACTCTAGAACTAAAATAGGCAGACAAGGATTACAATGTGTTATATTAAGTCAGATAGGACCAGATGCCAAGATCTAAACACATTAAGAAGTCATACCTATTCCTTAACTGGTTAAATTTAGAGATATCTCTAACTCATAGACTTAATTTCAACTTTGCCCTCGGAAATTTTTGTCTTCCTTTCATATCAAAGCCAAGAACAATCAAAGAATGCGAAACACCATCATTATCCGATTTATCCACTAAGCCTAGATCCAAGTGCAGCACAAAGCTTTACATGAGAAAGTAACATCAGACATCATATTGTACCATTTAAAGGATCTTGCAGATTAAGACGCATGGAATGGACCAATATATAAGAGGATGGACAAATCCTGGTCCTTCTCATAATTCACATGTTGCATACAGGCTGATTGCTTGAGATTACTGCATCTTTATTGCAAGATTTAATTGTTTTTATTTTTAAAGCTAGTCCTGCAACTTATAAAAAACAATAAATACATATATATGTATGTCTGGTGTTGTCAATTCCATTTCTTCGGAATGACAATGACGCATTGATTACTCAAAAATGACACGTTATTTGGACAAAATATTCGATTGTTGATTGGGTTGGTCACATACTTGAGCAAAAATAACCACAAGTGCACAATCACGCATACACACACATAGAGAGAGAGGGAGATTACTGAAAAACTTGAGGATAGTGTGCAAAATAAATTTTAAAAAACGTGGGGTACTGGGTTGTGTGTGGGGACATCAGCTCAAAACATGAAAACAATTGATTCGGAAGGTCTAACAACCAAAAGAGGTGTGCATCAATTAACACAATCATGAAAAATTCAAGCCAATCTAAGAACAAAGCTAACCCAATTAGAATTCTTATTCATGCACTTCTGCATTGTATTAGCAGCCTTCAACTTACTTGAGACTTGAACTACTACTACTAATGTCTAATGATAGTGGAAAGTCATAATCTACCAAGTATGCAGAGGTAATCCAGAGCCACTCCAAAACAGAATCAAATTGATAGTCTGTAGAAGTGTAACATAAATTTAAGACCTAGAAAAAGGAAAAAAATTCCCTTACAAGTGAGTATGTCATTTATGTAAATATGGTATAGAAAAGAACTTCAAGATTCTAGGTAAAAATTATCAAGAAAATAACATTTTTCAAGTATTTACCATCTGGAGATCCCGGCTACCAGAAGTGCTTTCGACTAGATGGGGACGTGCACGAACATCATAGATAATCGGCCTTTCAAACCATGGGATCATCAAGTGTGTTCCTTCAGGATAAACCTATTGTTCAACATGTAAGCAAATGGTATTGCAAATTGAAAAGAAAGAAAGAAAACCTTAAAACTAATACCAAGAAGAAATGAAAATAGGGACACAACAAAGAAGAGAGTTGAATACAGAAGCTATCCCAGAGGAATACAGAAGCTATCCCAGAGGAGCAAGTTAATCCAAATAATCCAATATTCTACAGTATATTAAGAGAAAGGAACCTTGTCTTTAACACCAACTATACGATTAAATACAATGGCCCGATGCCCTCCATCAACATTGTAGAGACTATTAGCAACTCCATACAAGCCTAGGCCTGCAATAGCTCCGAACTTGATTAAAGCAGAAGCAGCACCACCACCTGGCATGTTGGGGACTTTGACATTTTTGAAGTTCATTTTCCTAATCGATGGAGTGGTTAGAAAGTAAAAAATTATTGTCCTTTAAAAGAAAATTTATTAACAAGTGTAAATCTATACAAGAATGAAGACAAGAAAAGAAACAAGATAAGCACTAGACAGGATATAATAACGAAAAATATAGACAGTCAAGGACAAGCTCAGTAAGCTACGAACCTCACAGCTGTTAGATGACGAGTCAGTCATGAGCTGGGAGCAACCATATGCTGTGAGGTCGAGCCATAGCAACATAATACCATTAAATATTATTATATCAATTCAATTTTAGTTTAAAACCCCGGAATAAATTCATGATGCCAAACAGAGTCGGAGCTTAAAACACTGGAATAAAGTCATAAACACATCTTAATGGCTATTAAAGCAAAATAGTTCTACTCCGCCTCAGTATTAACTAGAAATAGGGGTAACCATGCTGTATATATAACTAATAAAGCATCAATAGAAGCAAGTTATGGCCACATTGGATGTGCACAATCTAATCATGAACATTCTAGATTGATATAACATATAAAGCAAAAAAAAATGGAGAACAAACTCAGCTAAAAACTATAATTTCAATTTAACACCTTGATCAAGCAATGCATCTTTAGATTAAACTCAAAACACCTAAACACATATAGACTGAAGAAACATTTACTAATTTTATAGGAGGAAAATCGCAATTAGATCCATAAGAACATATCAAAGAATTTAGTATTTAATGATCAGAAAAAGAACGAGTTTCATTTCAACCGAAAATTGTCACCTGCATCTGATAGACTAAAATTTCGAAAGTGAAGAAATCATTATACATAATTATAAACACTACCACACGAAAGTGAGAGATCTGTATACCTTACTGCAGAGTTGAGACGATGTGCTTTCAGAGAATGAGTGATGGGAAGGGGGGAAAATGGGGGGTTTGGTTTGGGGAAGGGGTTAGGGTTTAGCGCATGAGTTCATGCTTTTCTCATTCTTTCCCCCTATTTAAAACATACGACGTCGGTTCATGGGTGAATGGGCCAGGGCCTCGTTCGTTTTAAAAAGTTAAAAGAAATTAAAGGCCCATCAGACATCCTCCAGTTAGGGGTGGGCAACAAGTAAAAATCAGCCCGAACCGTATCGGTATCAAAATTAGCTAAATTTCGATACCGGTTAGACCGGTATACCGGACCGATTGACCGGTTCGATATCGGTTTTTACCGAATAAATACCAAAAATTAATATAATTATTATTTTATTATTATTATTATTATAATCATTATTTTATTATTAATTATTTATTAATAATAAAAAATAAAAATAATAAAAAACCGGTATATAATGGTACGGTTCGGTAAAGCCGAACTATAAAAATTCAGGTACCGAAATCGGTACCGAAAAACCGGTATATGTTGTATTTTATGTTAAATAATATATTACAAAGTTAAATTAAAAATAAATATATACATATTTATTTGGTGATGTTACCATTAAAAGAGTTTAATGTTTAAATTGAATGAGTCATAATTTCTATTAAGTTATGGAGATTTTGTAACTGTTCAATATATATTAAAATACCTATTATTGGGATATTAATTTCAATACCGTTGAGTGATGTTACCGTTGCTTTCCTTCTCTATATATAAGGCTGAGCTTTCTTAGTAATAATAACTCATCGAAAACAAAGAAAGCAAAAAGTTGCTCCTGACTTTACACCAATATAAAGTTGTTGTCTTCATACACCTTCAAAAAGGTGTCGTCCTCTTATATATAACCAAAGCCATCATTTCCTGATTTCCATATTCTATATATATATATATATATATATATATATATATATATATATACATACACACACACACGTGTCACTGCTAGTATTTTATATATAAATAGTGAGTTCCGTATATATTTTATTGTATATATAAAAAGGTTTTATATTGAGTTCGAGTAAGTAAAAAATTAGAAGTTGTTCCTGGGTCATTCAATTATTTCGAGTGCTGATTAATTGGGTGAAGAGTCGTTGAATTCTAGAGTAGGATTTTGTCAGTGACTTTAGCATCGAGAAAAGTTCTCCGATGAGCGAAATTTCTACTTAAGGACAGTGCACTGCACGCCTTTGCTCAACATTATTCGCTAAAAATCGATAAGTTCTATTTCTGCCCTTCTTGAATTCATATTTTATTCGTATTATTCCAACAATCTTAAGTAGAAATTACTTATGGATTCTGCTATGCTTACCGCCACTAAGTTTGTCCCTGATTTGATCAAAGTTGAGCCTTTTAATGGGTCCAATTTTAAACGATGACAAATCAAATTACTTTTGATTATGGACATTGTTAAAGTTGACCATGTTTTAACCAAATCAAAACCAGTTGAACATAAGGATGCTACCGATAAACAAAAGAAAGAATATGAATCTTCTATTAGTACTTGGACTTCAACTGATAAAATTTGCAAGGCTATCATTCTCAATTCTTTGTCGAATGAACTTTTTGATATCTATTGTCTCTATAAACATGCTGCTGAAATTTGGGATGTTTTAGTTTTGAAATATATTGTGAAAAATGCTGGTGTCAAGAAGTATGCAATTGGTAATTTTCTGAATTTTTGCATAACTGATGATAAAGATGTCTCTTTCCAAATTCATGGTTTTCATCTTGTCGTAGCCGAACTTAATAATGAAGGCATGACTTTACATGCTCCTTTTATTGTTGGCTCCCTTATAGAGAAATTGCCTGATTCTTGAAAAGATTACAAAAACACTATGAAACATAAGAGGAAAGACATGACTTTAGAGGAGTTAATTGTGCATATTCGTATTGAGGAAAAGAACAAAAATTTAGATAAAACTGCCAAAGTCAAGGAGATGTCTTCTAAAGCAAATTTGGTTGATGACCGCAAATCTCTCAACCCATTCAACAAACATCCTAAACATGGGCATAAGTATAACACCGGTCCGAAGACAAAACCAAATTAGTTCAAACACAAAACCTCAAAATTCAAAGGTGATTGTTTCGTGTGTGGAAGGTCAGGTCATTATGCTGTCCAATGCAAGTTCAAAAAGAGAAACAACCAATCTGTTCCTCCGAGAGTTAAATTAGCTGAGACAGACAATACTATTGTAGCGGTTATCTTCGAGGTGAACATGGTAACTGACAAAGAGGCATGGGTAGTTGATTCTGGTGCTACCAAGCACATTTGTGCTAATCGTGGTGCATTCATCTCTTACACTCCCCTTGAGGAAAAAGATGAACATGTTTACATGGGCGATTCGAGGCCTGCACTAGTGATGGGTAAAGGAAAAGTAAATTTAAAATTAACTTCTGGGAAGATCATTTCTCTTACTGATGTTCTTCATATTCCTGAGATTCGCTACAATCTTGTATCTGTTGGGATACTTGAAAAGGTTGGGGTTAAGGTTATGTTCGAATATGATAAGGTTGTGTTAACAAAAAATGAGGTGTTTGTGGGAAAAGGGTATCTTAATGCTGATTTATTTCATTTGAATGTACTTGAAATTATGAATAATAATGCTAGTACTTTTTTTGCTTACTTGATTGAATGTGATGATATTTGGCATGCTAGATTAGGCCATGTGAATTACTCTTATATAAATATGATGAAAAATTTAGAAATTTTAAAAGATGTTAAAATTTCAAATATCAAGAAACGTCAAGTATGCGTGGAAGCTAAAATTACTAAAAAGACTTGTAAATCGGTACTTGTTAGAGAATCTGAACCCCTCGGTTTAATTCATTCAGACTTAGGTGATATGTCTAGAAATATTTCTAGAGGTGAAAAAATTTATTATGTGACCTTTATAGATGATTATTCTAGATATGCTAAAGTTTACCTTCTCATAAATAAAAGTGAAAACTGAAGATAAATTTTTAATTTATAAGGCCGAAGTTAAAAATAAATTAGATTAAAAGATTAAAAGACTCAGGTTTGATAGAAGTGGAGAGTACGACTCTGGACCTCTTAGTAAATATTGCGAATAACAAAGGAATTATACATGAGGTAACACCTCCCTATTCTCCTGAATCTAATGGGGTAGCCGAAAGAAAAAATAGAACTGTGACGCCCCCAAAATAGGTTCAATACTCAACCTATTCTGAGTCGTCAAATACATGGTACAGAATTCAAATACAATCTTTCATTTCAAACGGTCGTGCAAAATACGACCACACAACTGTGAGTGTCAATACAGACATGTAAAAAATATTAACATTCAAACTAAATCCTCATTACATTTATTATCACACTATTTTTTTAAAAAAAATAGTGAGGACTTTTACAGCTCTAACTCGGACCATCACTTCATTCCCCGACTAGTACCCGCGATATTCTCATTTTCTGAAGAGAACAATAGAAGAAAAGGGTGAGCTCAACTAGCCTAGTAAAGAATATTATGACTAAGATAATAAAAAATAAATTATTGTTAGCTTTCAATAAATCAGATAAAATATTATGGACAATACGTTTTAGATCAATATTCGCAGCGGAACAACAATTCATTAGAAGAGTTAAGTAGAGAATGATGTCTACTATCTTCTTTGATTTAAAAGTCCATCATTAATATTTTATCCCTGTAACATCAATCAATATACATCTCGAATCAAATATTCATCTTTTGCACTACGGACCAAAGATATTCAGTTGTATCACCAGTTGGTCATGTTCATCTCACCACCTGTCCATCTTTGCACTACGGGCCAAAGATATTCATCAGATAATCATTCATCTTTGCACTACAGGCCAAAGATATTCATCAAGCAATCATTCATCTTTGCACTACAGGCCAAAGATATTCAGTTATACCACCATTTAGTACTGAGGATGATGAAAAATAATACGAATAACGAATCCAGTGAGATAAAGGATAAATATTAGAGAATTTATCAAGAGTTCAAGAATGAAGATCAAAACCTGGATCCAATCAAAGATGATTTGGAAGAAAAAATATTTTTTTATCGTGAATAGTATCCCGTGAATAGTAATTCGTGAATAGTAACTCATGAATAGTAACTCGACATAAAAAAATAAAAATTTCACAAGAAAGTTCAGACCAATATTCCAGTGAAATGATATTAGATGAAGTGTAAAACTCAAGGAATTTCTGATCATTTCAGGAATTATAGAAGTAATATTTACCGTAGTAAGTTTAGAGATAGGAATCTGAAATGAAACAATATACGAAACTGCAATTGAATTTTCACCCATCTGGCGGTAGTCCGCTCAGACATATTAGTTCCACAATTTAATAACAGCTAAATACGAAGGGTTATTCACCAGGCATGCGGTAGTCCGCGTAGACAGGTTATTCTCACAGAATAATAAAGAATGGAATAACAACAGGATTTCACCATGCATGCGGTAGTCCGCGTAGACAGATTATTCCAACAGAATAATCAAGAATGGAATAACAAATCTTACGAGTATTGAAAGAAAACAACTCTCTTCATGAATATGAAAGAAATAATACCCCTTACCTTAAAAATTTGGAGACTGCACTAGTGTAATAGCAGAATATTCTTCTTCTTTCTTTCTTATTCTCTTTATACTTTTTCTCTCTATAGCTTTAGTGAATTGGTGAGAAATAACGAAGAAATGAGCTTCTATTTATAGGCTCGGCAGAGTAAGGGTCAAATAGTTTTTTGTCATAATTTATGACATCATCGCTTACATCATCGATCCTATGACATCATTGCTTATCTAATCGCTCCGATGACATCTTTGCTTACCTCATCGCTCTGATAACATCATTGTTTGCATCATAAGAGTTCAAATTCAATTTGCACTCTTCCACCTCGTTTAATTTTTATACCATGAATTTACTATAATAATGTTATCATTCAAATTATAAAAATCATACTATTATATAATTACATCATACTACCATAATGTAATATTATAATAATATATTTGAATGAATTATTTTATCGGACAAGATAAAATACCAACTTTCAACAAATGTCACATATTAAAAATTCTTCCGTTTAAATCCACATTGAATAAATATTTCCTTATCATATATATCAAAAATTAATTATTCACAAATAATATTACAGAACTACAATATTGACAACCAGGACGTTTCCAGGAAGAGGGGGCATTCCGATAAGGATTTCTCCTTACTGGCGCGCAATTAATCAACCCCTTTCTTAGACAGAACTTTCTTAGACATTGCCAATAATGCTATCTAATAATATTATTCAAATAATATGAATTATTGATTTGATAATTTGAAATAATGTGCAATGACAATTATTGAATCAATAATATAAAATAACAAAGTAACACTCATTGATATAAAATATCAACATAGCAAATATTGAACCAATAAAATATTATGCAATTATTGAATCAATAATATAAAATATTAAATGTAAGACCCCAACTTTTATGAATAAAGATTTAGTTTTCTTTATATATTATTTCGAAATAGTAAGGTGTTGATTTGATAAATATGGAAGTTATGGGTGAAATGTGCAAACATTTTTAAAATGAGCAAGTGGTTATAAAATATTCTTGTTGTCGAGGAATATTCGTTTGGTCGTGGAATATTCTTGTTGTCGGGGAATATTCGTACGACGGCGCAGCTATTTGTGGGCCCCCACAACGGAATAACTGTCGGATATAGAAAGCGACAGAAATAACTTTTTTACAAAATAACGGCGTGGTTGTTACCGTTAGTACTGTTGAAATACCCGGTAGTTAAAATACAGTGATACACGGTGTTGCATAGTAGCACACGGTATTGCACATTATTTCAAATTATTGAGTCTTACGTGAGAAGCCATTACTCAATTATTGTTACAGTAATTACTGTTCAATATTTTATATTATTGACTCAATAATTGCTACGTTGATATTTTATATTATTGATTCAATAATTGTTACATTGATATTTTATTGACTCAATAATTGCTACGTTGCCATTTTATATGATTGATTCAATAATGGCTACAGTTGATATTTTGTAGTATTGATTCAATAATTGTCGTTGCACAGTATTTCACGTTATCAACTCAATAATTCATATTATTTGAATAATATTATTAGATAGCATTATTGACAATGTCTAAGGAAGTTCTGTCTAGGAGGGGTTATTTAATTGCGCGCCAGTAAGGAGAAGTCCTTATCGGAAGGCCCCCTCTGTCTTGGGAACGACCTGGTTGTTAATATTGTAGTTCTATAATATTATTTGTGAATAATTAATTATTGATTTATATGATAAGGAAATATTTATTTTGTGGATATTAAAGAAGGAATTGGCGCTGGTGAGTTTTTATCAATATTTTGGTGTGAGAAATCATCTGTTTATGGATTTCGGATAATTTATGTTTGGAATTTGGAAAAACTTCCTTCTGCAAAGTTGTAGAGAATTAAATTTCCTATGGAAGGACATAGAATTTGTATTTTTCTGACAAAGGGGCTATTTGTTATGAATTATTGAAGTTTCGGAAAATATATATATTATAAAATGGTGGGCCCCACTTTTGTTGTTGAAAAATCTGAAATTTTTAGCCGCCAGGCGGCGGAAATTTTGAAAAAAATAATATTATTTTATTATTTTAATCTCCTTTGGCATCCTAAGCTTTTCCTATAAATAGGGTGCTTAGGTTAGAATTGAAAATCACACCAGAATCATCAGTTTTCTCTTTCTATAATATCGAGCGTATTTTTGTGAGTATTTCTATACTTTGAGTATTAGTATTCAGCGCAAGTTTCCTTCGGTATTATATCCGATATTCCAGTCAGAGGTACTATCTTTTTGAGGTAAGGGATGTTATTTTCTTTCGTAAATGATGTTATTCTTTTCAATATCATTATACAGAAATATTGTCATGGATTTTATGTTAAAATTCTTACTTTTTTCGTCGGGGTTACTATTCACGTATACGGCACTATTCACGGAAAAAATTAAATTTTCTTCTATTTGTCCAAATTGCTTGTTAAGGTTACTATCTTTGATTGTATCCAAGTTTTGAGCTCTATTCTTGAATTTTGCTCCATAATTGATTATTACGAGGTATTTTTGAATTGGATATACTAAAATACGAATCCTTAGTCTTTGTCTTTTATCTCACTGGATTCGTTTTTTTAAATGTTTTTCATCATTCTCAGTCCTAAAAGATGAATGATTACTTGATGAATATCTTTGGCCTGTAGAGCAAAGATGAATGATTACCTGATGAATATCTGTGGCCTGTAGTGCAAAGATGACAGGTGTTGAGATGAATATGACCACTGATGATACAAATGAATATCTTTGGCCTGTAGTGCAAAGATGAATATTTGATTCGAGATGTATATTGATTGATGTTACAGGGATAAAATATTGATGATGGACTTTTAAATCATAGAAGATAGTAGACTTCATTCTCTGCTTAATTCTTCTAATGAATTGTTATTTTCGCTGCGAATATTGATCTAAGATTGGTTGTCCATTATATTTTATCTGATTTATTGAAGGCTAACGATAATTTGTTTTCCATTATCTTAGTCATAATATTCTTTACTGAGCTAGTTGAGCTCACCCTTTTCATCTGTTGTCCTCTTCAGAAAATGAGAATGTTGCGGGAACTAGTCGGGGGACAGAGTGATGGTCCGAGTTAGAGCAGTAGTAGTCCTCACTATTTCTGATAAATAGTGTGATAATAATTGTAATGAGGACTTAGTTTGAATCTTAATATTTTCTACATAGTTGTATTGACACTCACAGTTGTGTGGTCGTATTTTGCACGATCGTATGATATAAAGTTTGTATTTGAATTCTGTACCATGTATTTGGCGGCTCAGAATGGGTTGCGTTGAATGGACCTATTCTGGGGGCGTCACATTAAACAGTAATTACTGTAACAATAATTGAGTAAGTGCCTTCTTACGTAAGAATCAATAATTCAAAATACTGTACAATACCGTGTGCTATTGTGCAACACTACGTATTATTATCTTTTAACAATCGGACATTTCAACAGTACTAACGGTAACAGTTTTGCCGTTATTTTTATAAAAAGGTTACTTCTGTCACTTTCTATATTCGACATTCATTCCGTTGTAGGGTCCACCAATGACTGCGCCGTCGTACGAATATTCTCCGACAAAAAGAATATTTTTCGACCAAACGAATATTTTCCGACACAATAAATAGTGAGTTGTGTATATATATATAAATACACATGTCACTGCTAATATTTTATATATAAATAGTGAGTTTCGTATATATTTTATTGTATATATAAAAAGGTTTTATATTGAGTTCGAGTAAAGAAAAAATTAGAAGTTGTTCTCGGGTCATTCAATTATTTTGAGTGCTGATTAATTGGGTGAAGAGTCGTTGAATTCTAGAGTAGGATTTCGTCAGTGACCTTAGCACCGAGAAAAGTTCTCCGAGGGACGAAATTTCTATTTAAGGACAGTGCACTGCACGTCTCTGCTCAACATTATTCGTTAAAAATCAATAAGTTCTATTTCTGTCTTTCTTTAATTTTACAGTTGAATTCATATTTTATTCGTATTATTCAACAGTATATACCGATTTTTTTGTACCGAAATCGGATCGATTATTTTTGTATAAAATCGACCGGTTCGGACCGGTCCGAAAAACTGAAAAAATCAAAAATTGTGCCCACCCCTACCTCCAACAAATAACAGGATTAATTTACCACAATTTTTTATTCAAGTTGAATGATTAATTTGTAGCAATATAGTAGTTTAGTATATTATTTGCGTTCCACAAACTGAAACTTTTAAACTATGTTTGTTTACAAGAATTATATTTGGATAACTATTAATTTATAGTGTCTTGTTTATTTTTAAATTTAGACTTGAAATTATTAGTCTAAAGATTATAAAATGATTTAATAGTTTTGAGATTATAATTATAATTTTAGAATTAATAATCTTGAGATTATAATCTCATAGATTATAATACGAGAATTATAATCCTTGCAAATAACTACAAATATAGTTTTAAGAAATAAAATTTACTACAATTTACAAACCTATCTCTACTTAAACTACACATTCATTATATGTAAAAATATACATGAAAGAAAACTGTCTTTAAAACTTATAAATTATGTAAATAAAACTTTATGTTGGACAAATATAGACATCTAGTAGTATGCTATCAGGGAAAAAATTCTTTTCTAATTTTTTTTTTCGCTGATACTTATAAATTGATTAAACTAATTTTTAAACAATTTTTTACTGTCGGTTCTTTTGTGATTTATTTTTTTACTTATAAAATAATTTAGAAGCCATTTTTGAAAAATAATAATTTCTTACTTATTTTAAAATATCTTATAAATTATTTTAAAATAAGTAAGTTTGACCGAATATAAAAATTATTTTACCCTCATTTTAATTATTTTTATAATTTATTTTAACTTATAAATTATTTTATTCAAAAAATTTTATAATTTATTTTAACTTAATTTTTATTTTATAAATAAAAATAATAACAAATATTTTTTTATTAAATTATTTTAAATTTCAATTTATAAGTCATTCCTTTACTCTGATGGCTTAAAATTGTACGCACCCGCGGACAACATAAACAAACTAATTCTACTTTTAACCTTTTTCTCTCTTCTCAAATTTGTTTGTCATTATTTCACCTCACCTGAACACGGTGGCGTTGGTGGTGCAGTCGCAGAGTCAGAGATTTTTAGAGGGATTCGAATTATACATGTAATTTTTTTTTCGATTGCCTCTTAATTCGTTGATTTTTTTTTTATATTCTTAAATCACAAATAATTCACTATTCAACAAAATTATAATCCTAAATCACAAGTAATTCAACATTTTAATTAGTTCCTCAAATTCAATTAAAACAACAAAAATTCAATTACAAATTGAAACACAAAATATATATAAACATACCGAAGAAAATTTAAAATATATTATGTTCAAATTTAATAGAAATAATGACAAATACAACTAAGATTTATTGACTGTTGAACCGGTAACGGTACTAGAATGGCGAAGTCTCTCTTCGGAGTTCGGACGATAAAGGCGGTAAATTCAACCTGCGAGTTCTCATGTTCTGAAAATATTGGATAATCACTTCATTATAAATGCGCCTAAAAACATCTCTTTCGACATAGCACACCAAACAGTCGATGAAAAAGGCATCTCCCATCTTATTGCGCAAAAAATACTCGTTTCACACTATCAGTCGCAACAGACAAAATTAAAACTAACTTGATAAAAAAATATACCAAATGAAAAATAGTATAATATCCCACCTCAACTATATTAATTGCAAGTTTTCCAATATCTTCTCGTTTAAAAAATCTTACATTTCCTCTCATTTCAAAAATTCACATTTTTAATTATTTTTTAAGCTCCATTCAATCATGTATGAAAAAATCTTTTTATTTTTTTTTGTTCTTCCCCTTCCTTCTTCTGCATTCCGAATCCCGGCCATTACCGAATTTTAGACCGACCCTCCCACCCACATACCTAGTACATAAACTTCAACGACATCTACGAGAAGAAAATCGTAAACAATAATCCCACCACCATCAGTAAACAACATCCACTGACGAATCCCAATAAAACCAAGACAATCCTCTCCAATTCCCGTATCCATGGCAACATGCTTGTTTTGAGCCGGCTCACACCCAAACCGACCCCTCAGCCTCCTTCCCCTTCTCCTCAATCACAGCTCCAGCGACAAACCCCACGTCCAGTCACGCCGGTCAGACCCGGATCGAATCGGACACTATTTCTCTCCGCCCACTTGGCTGAACTGGATCTGGGTTGTCAATCTCGTCCCCACCCATAACATCTCCGCTTCTTAATAAGGAGAGAGACTTGTCGGTGTCGCCGAAGCCAGACAGGTTCGTGCCGCCGCATCTTCGACCGGGTTACCTGCGCAAGGAGGAGAAGCCTGGGCCGGAGTTTCAGAATCAACCTGCGGCGACTCGGTCCAGGGAGTTTGTTGGGTACCGCCAGGAAAAAATTGGGTACGGGAAGAAGGGAGGCCGAAATCTGGAGGAGGTAGATATGAGAGGATGAGGAGAGGAGGTGGCTCCGATCTGTTGGAAATTAACCGACCTGGTTCGAGCGGGAGCCGGCCGTCTTCAAGTGAATGATCATGGTATATGTTCCCTCTAATATCTCAAATTTTAGTTTCTCTCTAGTTTCTCAAATTAAAGGAACGTGCAAGCTTTATATTTTTTTTGTTTCTGTTTTTATGCATATATTGTATATATACTATCAAATTATGCTATTTGGGTTTTGATCATTCGTCCAAAAAAACACCATAACCATATGGAAGGAGTTTTTGCTTTTGTTGTTTCACTTTTTATAGTGTATTCATCAGAGTGCAGGTGGTGTTTTAATAATGGAAATACTATAGCTAATATGAAAAACTAGGGTTCAGTTTATCCTCCTCATATATTAAAAAAATGTAAAGTATCCAGTCTGAAGATTTAGATAGTTATTTATGCTGTGCAACTAGTGGCCATTTCAATTGGTGCATTTTTGGTAATGGTTTGGAATAGCCTTTTATTATGCTTTCCTTGATAGATAAAATTATTTCATATTCATCCATATTTCTCATGAAGCATGAAATCTCATGTTATAAAGCCAGTAACATATCAATGAAGATAACGGTAGTTGAGGGAAGTTGTTGTGCCAGATATATATTAGTGAAGCTTTTCCATATTTAGCGTAGTGCAGAAGTAGGATTAACTTGTGTTAAGCTAGACTATAAGCTGTTGTAGCTGGAAAAAAGTGCCGACGAAAAAATCAGGATTTGAATCTGGATAGATTGTTATATGATCTTGTATAGTTGTTTGTGGCACATGTTTTAGGTGTTGTCTCGATCTTCAAACTTTGATCTAGATTCTAGACCCCTCTGTTAGTTTTAGGGCTTTTGGTGTATAAGTGAAAGATTGAGTTACGTGTGCAAGCATGTGTATGCTTGCACATCGACCTTGATATTAACTCTTATTACGATGATATTAGGTAGAGGTATATTTTAGATTACAGACATTTATGATAAGTAATATTAAACCTTTATGTAGTCGTTTGAGCGAAAAGTTTGGTGGACAGGAGTACATGGGACAACACAATTAACTTTTATCTTAAAAATAAAGGAAAAAGGTCCCCGAGATTTGAACTCGGGTTACGGGATTCAAAGTCCAATGTCCTGACCACTAGACCATGGGACCATTGGTCATATTACTATATAAATATTATTTTGTTTTGTGTAGTTTTGTTTTGCTTATGTGTGAGATTATGATATGGTTTCATTATAAAGGACTCGGGTGCCAAAGATTTTCAAATTTCTTTATCCCCAAATTTAGAATACGGAGCCTCAGCTTCAAAAGTGCCCAAATATAGGATAAAGATACACATACACTTCTTACCTAATAAATACAATATATTTAGCTATCGTGTACTGTTAATGTTCAAACATATACATTAGTAAGTTTCCGTATTAAATGGGTTATAGAGAGGACGAGGAATTTTTACTCTTTTCTTTTATGAAAGAAGTAAAAATCCTTCATTATTAAATACAAACTTATACATTATTTGTGAGATTTGAAGACAACTGAAAAGTGAGGAAAATGAGAGAACGTTAGGAAGGAAAGTGACAATCCCCTTTATGTAAGTTTTTTTAGGTGTAGAAAAGAGTGGAAAATAACCCCTACTTTCTTCTGACAAGAATTGGGTTGTAAGTAAAGTAATTAAATAGTCTCTAATTCAATTAATCTCAATAGTATCCTCATAAAAACAATCATTAAACCTTAATTTATACTAGTGTCGTTTAAACTGAGTAAGTTCAGATTTATAATAACTTCTTCTGTCCATTCTTTTCTTTAACTTGCAAACAAGGGAAGGGAAAGAATGTTACTCTTTCTCTCCTAACCTCACAAATGAAAGGAAGTTGCTTTACTTTGACTCAATTTCTTTTCTCTGAGGAATTTAACTCTCCCCCTTTCTTTCCGTCCAAACTCACATAGTGTTTTACTTACTCTTTCAGATAGACACATGAAAGATTGTAGATAAATATCCTATACCCTTGTTTATGTGCCCAATGGGGTAGTTCAACACATTTGGAAGAGTCCGCGTAACATAGGATATGGTGAGAGATTATCCTTTTTGACATGTTCTTTCTCTTAATTCATTTTCCTCCTTTCTCTGTGCTTCCTTTTTTATTCTATAGCATACCTTACTATTGATTCTAAATATATGTATTTCCTCCAGTGAAGGTCTTAAATCCTATGCTTTGAGTTTACTTATACATCATCTTATTTTTATCTTCCTTTTAGCCAAAGGAAGAAGAAATTAATCAACTTGACACTTTTTTTACCCAAACTAGTTGAAAAAAGTTAAAAGATTTGACTAGAGACAAAGGATTATTAGAAAATTATTTAAAGTGACGGGAAACAATAAGAGGAAAAGAAGTCCTACCCCAGGTTATTAGGTTCTGAGTCCATTGTCCCGAGTCCTCAACAAACTATTGGATTTGGGCCATTATCTTACTTCTATATCTTTTATATTGTTATTTAATAATTTTTTTTGCTTATATTTTACAAGAAAATGTATGGTGAGAAATTATGCTCACGTAATTGTTGAATTTAAATACAAATATATGATTGCTTCACTAGGCCCTTCTCTGCTAATTCAAATGTTCCCCTCTCTCTCCCACTCCTATTTAATTTCTTTCCTTTCTCTCTGCTTGTTAATATTTGATCTAAAGCATAACGATGAAGCTAATTATGTGTTTTAAATTGAATCCCTCAAGTGTAGGGGTTAATTTTTTGCCTCGAGCTTTAAGTCATGTATCATCCATTTTATTTCTATACCTTTTGTTTTAAAAAGATAATTTTATTGGGGAATTAATTAAAATAACCAAAAAAGAAGGGGGGAAAGGTCCCAGCGAGATTTGAACTCGGGTTATTGGATTCAGAGTCCAATGTCCTCACCGCTAGACCATGGGACCATTGGTCTTATTATTATATGCATTTTGTTTTGTGGTGTTTCACTTTTTCTACATGTACAAAGAATTCTTGTATTTATTATTTGGAGTTTTTATTATGTTTAATGTAAAAGTAATTGATGTAATTTATTAGTGGAGATTTAGGACATTAATTAGTGGTTAGGAATTATTAATAGGATATTTTAGTTGTTTAGTACTTTTATTATTTCCCAAATAATATTAGAGTTTTGAGTCTTTTTAAATAGTGATGTAATCCGCACAAGTCTTTTAGACTATAGATATTGATATTTAAGTTGATTATTTTATTCATACCGTAGATGTATTTTATCCATTTTAGTGTTGATTCATGGAGTTGATACACTTAAGAGACCTTAATAATTTAAATGTGGAGTTTAAATCCTAGTTTATTTTTTCATAGTTTCTTCATCACAAATCTGTCATGCATCGTTCGTTTGTTCGTCAGAATATTGAGACAGTAGTGAGCAAAATGCCTCACTCTTAACTCAATT
The DNA here is from genome assembly GCA_020205555.1 of Panax stipuleanatus. Lineage (NCBI taxonomy): Eukaryota > Viridiplantae > Streptophyta > Magnoliopsida > Apiales > Araliaceae > Panax > Panax stipuleanatus. The sequence continues at coordinate 154,922,128 of CM035118.1, forward strand.
GTTCCTCTCTTTTCTCTAACTTATGCTTTGTACTCTATCTTTTATTTACTTCACACTCTTTTTTCTTACCCCTTTGGTCCTCTTAATTCATTTCTCTCGTTTCTGTCTATTTTCTCTTATTCTATAGCATATCACTATTGATGTTACTTTTATGTATTTCCTGTAGTGGAGGGCTTAATTTATGTTATTCGATCTCAAGTCATACATCATTGATGTAGGACAAGGGCGGGGTTAGGAAATAAAGGATAAACAAGGCTCACAAGCCACAAAAGTCAAAAGACTCAAAACACACAACTCTCAAATAAATTTATGTTCAATAATCTTTTAATGTAATGAAGGATTATAATACTTATATAGAAAACTTAATATTTGGAGACTAAGTGAAAATCAAAATCTACTACTGTAACTAAAACTCTCCTAATTAAAATCTACTTTTATAATTAAGACTTCGAGAATATTCTACTAAATAATCACATTAATAATCCAATATTTATCTCTAAATAACAGTACAAATTAATAATAAATTTTTTGATTTTCTTCTTCCATACAGCATCAATCATTTTATACATCTACTTTTTAATATAAAGGAAGGAATATTTTACTAAAATAGATTATTTGAAAATTTGTTAAAATGACAAGGAAAATTAAGAGGAAAGAGAAAGGTCCCACCGAAATGTGAACTCGGGTTATTGGATTCAGAGTCGAATGTCCTGAGTCTCCTGACCACTAGACCATTGGACCATTTGTCTTATTTCTTTACTATTTTTGTTTTGTGTTTTTTGGTCTTGCCTAAATTTATAAAATATGATGTATGGTTAGAAATCAGCGTTCTATTCAAATATGTTTTCTTTGCCGGATCCGTACCAATGGTAGGTCGGGATTCATATTTAAGACTAAATTTTGATATCACTCCAAGTCTCCAACTGACATGGTTTGAAATTTTGATGAAGGAATACATCATATAGAGTTTTAGTCTTTGATTTGATATAGCTTTGCCTTCTGCTACCATTTGCTAATCGTACTTGGATCTCACTCAATGTTTTCTCTTTACTTGACAAAAGCTCATGATGTTCTAATGAGATGAAAAAGAATAGGAGAATTTGCTCCCTATTTAGTTTGCAAGGACTATCTTAGCTTGTACATATTTCTTGCATATATACTTGACAAAAGCTCATGATGTTCTATTGTCTTTATTATGTTCTCTCGAGTGAAGCATCATTCTCCAATTATGTATGCATATATAGTCCTAGCTTTTACTAGACTTGTGCTTTTTAGCCTTTAATTGCGTTGGTAAAAAACAGTGCATGGTGTATAAAAGGAAATTTGTTTTGTATTTATGGAGGACGATTCCTTATAATTTCATAATAAGAATTGTTTCTTGTCCGCCAAAATTTTGTATCCTGTTTATTCTTTCTAATAAAATCCTATATTCTTTCTTTTATGCACAGAATTTTCCATGAAAGTCCAAGGACGAGGATGTAAAACTTTTGTTGCAAATGAAGCGTCACCTTTCAACTGCGGCGACTTGGATGCCAAAATTAATTGTTATTAATTTCAGGGACTTGAAGGTGGGAATCTGATGATTGAGAGAGCCCATTAGCCCCAGATGACGAATTCTTTGTTAAACCACTGTATAGAAACATACATTATAGAATGCTCAATGGATGGCTATATCTGTCTGTGTTCATGATAGAGAATCTGATGTTGTAATGAAGTAACAATTGTATGAAACAGAGAAAGACCATGTTATCAATTCAACAAAACAGAGGAGCAGCAGCTAGCCAATATAAGAAGAATCTTTTCTTTGGCACTTAAACTTAAATTTATTCTTGGCCAATATTATTTATACTCGCACAAGTTCAATACTACAACAACATTACATTATAGTAGTTTTCCTTGCAAACAACGAGTAATTGATTGAATGGCATTTTAATTTCCACCCCATGCACAGCACAGACTTGGTATTGAACATAAAAATTCCAAACTAGCACGCCACTATTTCTCTATCCAAACAACAATAATGGAGGAAACTAGACTTTAGTTCTTGCGACCTAAATCTTATTTGTTAAAACTAGGAAATTAAACTTAAATGGTTGCGATTGTCTGTGTATGCCGAGAGTAGTTGAGCAGGCATCGATCAAGATTCAAGGATAAACCTGAATAAGAGATCTCAAACCGAGTATGGGAGTAACCTTGTAATCAGTAAAGCCAGCATCAGAGAAGAGTTTTGCCCATTCTTTCTCTTCTCTTTCTTTTCCCGTGAAACAAACCATCATCACCATATCGAAGAATAACTGTGTTTCGATTGATTCATGGCTTCCTTTCCGAGTGTCGACCATCATGTCTATGATAATCACCTTTCCTCCCTTTCCCTTGCTTGGAATTGCTTCTCTGCATCGCTTCAATAGTTTTATGCACTCCTCATCATTCCAATCGTGCAGTATCCACTGTCATTAATTATTTTCATTCCAATCATATATATTAATTTGCATGCATGCATGCATGCATGTATTAACAATAAAGTGGCCAAATTAAGAAATCTATAATTAATTATACCTTTAGTAAAACAGCATCAGCAGGAGGAATAGCTTCAAACATGTCGCCCCCAACATAGCTCAAGTTGTTACTCCCTGCTTCCAAACCAGCAACCACGTGTGGGAGATCAAAATCAATGCATTGCAACTGTGGGAATGCATCTGCAACGGCCTTCACCATGGTCCCTACGCCGCCCCCAACATCTACCAATGACTTGATCTCCTCAAACACTCCTCTACACTCTTTAATCACCACACTTGATATCAACCGGGAATCACTAGCCATGGCATCATTAAACATATTGTTAAGGTTTGGTTCATGCCCCGCGTAGTCCCAAAATGTTGTCCCATGAGCCGTATGAAATGGGCTGGGAGCATCATTTTGGAACCACTCGCTCACATGGTGCCACGGTTCTGTCAAGATAGGATCAAACACGGCTAGCAACAATGGTGTCACGCTTAAGGGTTCATTCTTAAGCAAGAGACGAGATGGCGGGGCAAGCAAATAACCTTCTTCTTCTTCTTCTTCATTTTTGGAGATCTTTTGCTTTTGAAAAAATCCGGAATGAATTAAAATGCGCATTAGACGGTAAATGCAATGCGATTTTGCCTTGTCGATTGGCAGAGCCCGGACCAAGTCCGAGAGTTTGATCGGTCCGCCATGGTTGTTGATGATATCTGGTATATTGAGTTGAACGGCACATTTGAGTGACATGGAGTTTATGAAGTTGAATATGTGGTTCCATATGTGAGCTTGAGCATGAAGCAACTCATTACTACCACTAGGCAATTCCATAATCCTAGCTAGCTGCTTTTAAATATATGGCAGGCAAGCAAGCAAGTTGTTATTGATTTCGTGTCAAGTTTGAACCTCAATAACAATTGATCGATCTATAAATATGTTATAACGTACGTACTATGTATATATGGAGTACGTAGCTAGGTATATATAGGCCATATATAATTATATGCATTAAACTGTTGGATTTTGATCGACTCTTAATAAAAGCTTAATCAGTACGTACGCAATATCAGAAATTGTCTGTTTGAAATAAGTATGAGTAGTACAGGTTTGAAAATTATTTTTTCATGATTATAATTAATTCGCTAGTTTTGGAATTTCGTCCCATGCACCCTCCCTCGGCTCGGCAGGCATATGTTTTGTGAATAGGAACAAATAAACGTTTTAAACAAAACTTTTCTGGAACATCCCTCAAATTATCTAATTAAATTTCAGTCCTTAATTCTTATCAGTAGGGGTGTAAATGGATATATACGAATTCGGATACAGTAGTATCCGTATCCGTTTATTTACGGATACCTTTAAACCGAATACGGATAGTATCCGCTTTTTCCCGAATACGAATAATATTCGTTTTTTTTCGAATACGGATGCGGACGAATACGGATTTTCCGGTTACCATTTATAGTCCTAACTATAACTAGAATAAAAAAATAATGAGTTTTAAAATATAGTTTATTAATGGATGAATGTTAATTTATTTATTTTTAATAAATATTTAAATACAATAATCAATTTTCTTAATTACAATTCAAGTAAGTTTTCATCATTTTTGAAATCCTAAATTTCAATACTACTTATTAATGTTTAGATGTCCAATATTGTAGTGTGTATGAATATTTATAATTTATAATTAGATTCAAAAGTTTACATTAAATATTTAATTATTTTTTCTCAAATACTTGATTAAAATTTTAATAATATGTTTATGAGATTTTTTATTTATAATTTATTATCAATACATAGATTGCAATTTACATAGTTATAAAAAGTTTATTTTATTTTATTATATTTATGGAGAGTGCGAGTTATAATGTATATGTGACAACTGACAACTAGTTAATCCAACTTCATCCAAAATTTACTTTGGACTTGCTTTAAATATTTGGACTTCTAATTTTTAAATAATTGGGCAAATGAAAGTGAGAAATACTCTCCACCCGAAAATTCATAAACATGAATTAATTATTCAACCCCCTTCTAGATTAATTTTAAATTAATTCAGGACTTAACACATTTTAACAATAAAATTATATTGCTCATTGTTCCCGTCTCCTAACATTGCAAGTAAGTTTTGAAAGTAAAAAACTTATAACAAGCTAATAACTATAGCTTTGTTCTTCTAGTATATAATTTTCTTGGTAAATGATACATTTTAGATATTTTAACTTTATAATAGTAAAAATCTATTAACTATATTTAAATCAATTTATTTCAGTTAATTAATATTAAAATAAAAGTGTTATTTTCTACTTTTTAGAAGTGAAATAATATATTTTTAAAATAATTTTCGTATGATAGTGAAAATTAATTATTATATAAGGAATGCCACTTTAAAAAAATTATTTTACTTATTATATAATATATAAGTTATTTGGATACGAATTTCGGATACGGATCCGAATCCGGATATTCGCTATCCGTCGGATATATTTACGGACGGATGTTAAACGAATACGAATATGCCTATATCCGTATTCGTATCCGTTTATTTGCGGATACCTTTAAATCGAATACGGATATATCCGTTTTTTTTCAAATACAAATAATATCCGTTTTTTTCGAATACGAATACGGACGAATATGAATTTTTCGGTTACCATTTACAGGCCTACTTATAAGTTATCTCCTTCCATCATATACTAAATAAGGCAAATATATATTCAACTGTTATGGCTACAACCAAGAGATAAAGATTTAAATATAGAGTTATCGATGTAGGATTGAAAGAAACGGACAGACCACCCAGCAATAATGTATGATAATAATAGGCATGGCCTACCTACAAGGCTACAATTAAGAGACGTTCGCGTCCCTACCTACAATTAATTTTATCTAAAAATGGATGATAATAATAGGCACTGTTAATAATATCCAGTACTCTCTTTCTTTCAAAATTAAAGATATTTTTTTTTTAAAATGACTAACTTCTAAAAAATGCTTTAATTTTGCAAATATGTTACTTTTGTTTAGAACAATAGTAGCAGTGATATGATAATATACTGAATCAATATAAAATATATGTATTAACATTATAGAAACTTAATGTTAATGCATAGTTTAAAAATAGGATCTATCTCTAAATTTGAATGGGATTAAGATATAAAATGTATTTCTAATTTGAAAATGAGAGTACATACACCGCCAAGACTATGATCAAAAACTCAAAATAGCATTTTAATTAAGCAGTATCATTGTCATTCCGCTACTCCAATCGAAAAGGTGTCCATCTTTCTGTAAAAACTTCAGAACACGAATCCATATCAAAGAATACGATTCAAATCATGCAGGGATGGACCCTTTTGCTATGTACATTTTCATGGATTTGAAGATAATTTGAATACACACATACATATACACCATATTATTCATAAAACACTTGTAACCCATCAGCTGCTTGTCATCCCAATTATCCACCGACCATAAAAGACCAACTAGAACCAACCAACTCACCCCACCCCCACAAGACAAATAAAACTAAAACTAGAACCCATTTCTGGACTGGACCAAGTTAAAATATGGAGCTTTCCAGAATTTGGCTCAGTTAACTTCCATTAAGGTCTCAATATAGGTCCATTCTTAATTATGTCATTCCACTTCCGAATTTGACCACCAGTTAATTCAGCAACATGAAAAATCCTAGGAGGTAGAGCAATTGCAGGAGGAATTCAAATATCATTTCACAGAACTTCCAATAAAAGCCTGACCCTTGCATGCCACTCGCAATAATAATGCTTGTATACTAGTGTCATTGGCTAAAGTATTTACATTCAACCTTTTCGTTTCAGTAAATAATATTTACATTGTTAATACTAGGCATTCAGCCCGCCGGAAACTTTTACAGATGTTCTAACTACACAGTAAATTCAGATGATATATATTCCAGTACAAACATGAAACCTGTCAATAGCGCCAAGGGAGAACAGCTCGGCTCAGTCTTTACCCTTACCCTGCTCACTCACCAACAAGGTTTCACAAGGATGGAGTCTTCATGTACTCTCACCAGCTCCTTCGTAAGACTGGCCTTTGTTCCCCATCTCATGCATCTTACTCACTCTTCCTTTTTTGGAGTCCCCGAGTTTCCTTTGGATGCACTCCCCTTTTCTTGAGTTTCACCTGATTCAATAAGATCTTTTGTTAACTTCCCAACCTCAGCTACAGTCTCCTCAATGCTATGCAATACTATGCCTGCCTGTACCATTTCCTCATTCAGAGTTCCTTCCTGGAAAACCTCCTTGACTTCATCAGGTCTGCCAGCCTCTTTTAGTTCAGTTTGGCACTCCACCAAACCTTCAAGCTTCATCTTCCCACTATCAGCAATAGTTTCCCCAGGGGTATGAGATATCCCGCTTTCTTGTTGTTCCATTCTCTCATGTTCAGTTGCTTTCTGGAAGACCTCAACTTTATCAGAAAGTTTGACAGGCTCTTCTGCTTGAGTTTGGGTCTGCCCAACAAGCGACTCCGTATTCTGCCCAACAATATATGTAGTCTCTTCAATGGCATGTAGTAATCTGCTTCCCAGTTCAACCCTTCTCTCATGTTCAGTTCCTTCATGCAAGACCTCAGCTTTTTCAGCAGGTTCAAAATCCTCTTTTGCTCTTGCTTGGCAATGCTCAACAGGAAGCTCTTCTGATCTCTGTCCAATATCAACTGTAGTATCTGCACCGGCGTGCAACTCTCCGCCTCCATGTTGTAATCTTCTGTTTTGAGCATATTCTTCTTGAAGGACCTCCTCAACTTCTTCAGAAGGTTTGGCTGCCTCCACTTGAGCTTGGCACTCTCCAAAGAGCTGGTCCGTTGTCAGCCTAACTTTAGCTGCTCTAGCTTCCGGTTGTTCCATCCTCTCATGTTCAGTTGTTCCCTCCTCTCTTTGTAGTTCCCTGCTGTCATGAGCATTTTCTTCTTGGAGGACCTCCTTAACCTTTTCAGAAAGCTCAGAATCCTCTTTTACTCGAGTTTGGGACTGCTCAATAGGAAGCTCTTCTAATCTCTGCCCAATCTGAACTTTATTCTCTGGATCAGCATGTAGAACCTCCTCAACCTTTTCAGAAAGTTCCAAATCTTCTTCTGCTTGAATTTGGCACTGCTTAACAGGAAGCTCAGAATCCTCTTTTTCCCGAGCTTCACACTGCTCAATAGGCAGCTCTTCCAATCTCTGTCCAATCTCAACTCTAGTCTCTGCACCAGCATGCAGGGACTCAACTATTTTAGAAGGTTCAGAATCCTCTTTTGCTCGAGTTTGGCACTGCTCAACAGGAAGCTCTTCCAATCTCTGCCCAATATCAACTGTAGTCTCTGCACCAGCATGCAGGACCTCTTCCACCTTTTCAGAAAGTTCAGAATCTTCTCGTGCTCGAGTTTGGCACTGCTCAACAGGAAGCTCTTCCGATATCTGCCCAATCTCAACTGTAGTCTCTGCAGCAGCATGCGGGACCTCATCTTCAGAATCATCTTTTGCTAGAGTTTGGCACTGCTCAACAGGAACATCTTCTGCCATCTGCCCAATCTCAACTATAGTCTCTGCACCAGCATGCAGTACCTCCTCAACTATTTCAGAAGGTTTGGCCTGCTCTGCTAGAAATTGACATGGCCCAACAAGAGGCTCTTCTGTTGTCTGCCTAATTTCACCTACAGTCTCCACAATGGCCTGCCATACATCTCCTTCCAGGTGCTCCCTTCTTTCATGTTCTGTTGCTTCCTGGAAGATATCATCGGCTTTCTCATCAGGTTTGGCCTCCTTTGCTTCAGGTTGACACAACACCTCAAGTTCTTCTGTTGTTTTCCCAAATTCAGCAGTAGACCCTGCACCAGCATGCAACACTCTGTCTTCATATTGTTCTCTTCTGTCATGAGCACTTTCTCCCGGGAAGACCTCAACGTTTTTATAAGGTATGATTTGCTCAGCTTGAGTATGGTGCTCAACAAGAAGCTCCTCCTTCGTCAGCCCAAATTCAGCAACAGTCTCTCCAATGGCAAGAAATACCCTACCCTCCACATGTTCTGTTCTTTCAGGTTCAGTTGCTTCCAGGAAGGCCTCAGCTTTCTCATTAGTTCTGAACTCTGCCTGAGTTTGGCAGTGATCAACATTAATCTCTTTTGCTGTCTGCCCAATTTTAGCTAGATCCTCAGCAGTGGCATGGAGTACTCCACCTCCCTGTTGTTCCCTTCTCTCATGTTGAATGATTTCCTCAAAAACCGCTTTGACTTTCTCAAAATTTTTGGCTTTGTCTTCTCTAATTTGACACTGCTCAACAAACTCGTTCTGTGTCTGCTCGATTATAGTCTCCTCAGTGGTATGCAATGCTTCGCCTCCGTGATCCCTTCTCTCAGGTTCACTCGCATTCTGGAAGACCTCCTCCCCTGCTTGTGTTAGGCATTGCCTCACAAGAAGCTCTTCCACTGTCTGCTTAATTTCAACAGTAGCGTTCCCAGTGGCTTGCAATACTCCCCTTCCCTGTTGTTCCTTTTCCTCGTGTCCAGCAGTCACTCCCTCATAGACCTCCTTCCCATTTTCAGAAAATTTAGTATCTTCACTTTCTATAGTGCCTCCTGCTGCAGGATCATGCCTTTTCTCAGTGGTTTCATGAACCCCTTTTTCATCCTGCCAGACCTGCACCATTTAAGAGACGAGATGTAATGGGAAAACAATGAGTAATGTTCAGAACATATCTTAACCACTACAGTAAGTTGTATCCAGTGACCAAGATCAAACTATTTTAGTGTGCTCTTAACGGTTCCATTGAGCTATATATCTGTTTGAGAAAATGCTACAGATAGTAAATATTACCTCCTGCCTAAACTCTTCCAAGTCTTCTTGATTGCTGCACTCCTCCAGATCGCCTGTATATCCACCAGCCTCCTTTGCTCGAGTTTGGCCCAGCCCACCATCAACCTCCATCTTCGTCTTCCCAAATTGTGTTATGGTCTCTCTGTTGGCATCCACTACTCTGCCTTCCTGTTCCCTCTTCTCATTTTGAATTACTTTCTGGGACACCAACTCTACCTTTTCAGAAGGTTTGCCCTTGCTCCCCTCCATAATACTTGTTTCTGAAAGATGATGCTTTTCCTCCACGAATTCAGGACATTTTTCAACCTGCGTAATTCCAGAATGGGAAAACTGTAAACACATTTTTTTGTTCAATACATCATGAAGACTAATAAGGCAGGTGATATGAGACCTATCTTGATCCAGATAGGCAATCACTGACACTGAGCCTAATTTTAAATGAAAACATTTTAACCGAACTCTCTCAAAGCATCAAGACTACATAGCATAAGTCAAAGGATTAATATGAGCCAAAAGATTTATCAAACACTAGGGAGCATAACGAGTTAACAAGAATAGACATCATCAAACAAACGAGATAAAGAAAAGTGAAAGTACCATACTCAGCCTACTAACTGCAACTCTTTGCAGCGAGTAAGAACATTAAATAAACTAAAAATGACCCGCAATGATTAAGTTGAACTATTAGATGGGGGGGGGGGGTAACTATATAGTACACCTGCTTTAAGTCTGCTTCCTTGCTACAGTCCTTTGAGATGCCTGTGTATCCAACCTCCTTTACTTGGCCCTGCTCTATAAGAATCTCTTTTGATGTCTGCCCAATTTCGACTACCGTCTCCCCAATGGCTGCATGAAATATTGCATCACCCTGTTGTTCCCTTCTACCATGTTGGGTTTCTCCCTGGAAGACCCCCATATCATCCTTGGAAGGTTCTTTCTCTATCTGAACCTTAGCACTTTCTACTGCAGCAAGATCATCATTTTCTTCCTTGGTATCCTCCAGACACCCTCTTTCAACCTGCACCATTCAAGATTAAAAGATATTGGGAACATAACTAACGATTTCTTTCCTTTTTATTTTTAGCATCGCATAGAAATATGAACTATGAGATATCATCATTCTAATGGCTAATAGTGGACATTGAGCGCCTGCTTTTCCAAGATTGCCAACCTCAAAGGACTAATATGCTACTAAAATTTGAGTATCAAACACCAAGGAGCATAACGAGTTAACAACAATAGACAGCATCAAACAAACGAGATAAAGAAAAGAAAAGAAAAGTAGAAGTACCATACTCAGCCTACTAACTACAACTCTTTGTAGCGAGTAAGAACATTAAATTAACTAAAAATGACCCTCAATGATTAAATTGAACTATATCGATTTGGGGGGGGGGGGGGGGAATTAACTATATAGTACACCTGCTTGAAGTCTGCTTCCTTGCTATAGTCCTTTAAGATGCCTGTGTAGCCAACCTCCTTTACTTGGCCCTGCTCTATAAGAATCTCATTTGATGTCTGCCCAATTTCGACTACCGTGTCCCCAATCGCTGCATGCAATATTGCATCACCCTGTTGTTCCCTTCTACCATGTTGGGTTTTTCCCTGGAAGACCCCCATATCATCCTTAGAAGGTTCTTTCTCTATCTGCTCCATAGTACTTTCTACTGCAGCAGGATAATCATTTTCCTCCTTGGTATCCAGGCACTGTCTTCCAACCTGCACCATTCAGGAATAAAAGATATCGGGAACATAACTAATGATTTCTTCCCTTTTTTATTTTTATTTTTAGCATTGCATAGCAATATGTACTACGAGATATCATCATCCTAATGGCTAATAGTGGATATTGATCACCCGCTTTTCCAAGATTGTCAACCAGTAAAATATAAAGGATGCTTTTAAGGTTTCGGTAATATCACCTCTGACTTGAACTCTCCTTGTTTGTTATACTCTGCTGCGCCTGCACATTTACCCTCCTCTACTAGAGATTCATCCTGCCCGACAAGAAGATTCATAGTTGGCTGGTGAATTTCAACTGCAGTCTCCGCAATACCATGCAATTCTCCAGCTCCAGGTCGATCCCTTGTCTCATGTTCAGTTACTACATGGATGACTTCCTCGAGTTCTTCAGATGATATGCTCTCTCCTACATCCATTGTGCCTCCAGAAGCTGAAAGATCATGCTTTCCCTCTTTGTTTTCATAACCCCCACTTTCACCCTGCACCATTCAAGAATGGAGAGTGATACAAAAATGTTCAATAACATGATAATGGTTAATGAAGCGGTATTCATTAAAAGGTCACAAAATGTTGTCACAACCTAATAAGGTAATGATGGAAACGAAGCTTTCATTCTCAATCTAAAATTATCAGAAATGAAATAGTAAGACGACACCATCATCAATTAATTGGTATGTATGTCATATGCCATAACTATAGACTATCAATCAACCCAGGGACTGATATGTGCTAATTAAAGAAACGACAGTAGATAAGTCCCAAAATACCAAAGTCATCATACTGGTAAAAAAAAACTCATTTGATAGCCAGAATTGCGGACTGCCAAAAAAATTAGCCAGAATTGCGGAACCGCATTAAATTTACTAAGACCTTCAAGTGCTCAAATGAACTCTAGAGCAGTTTTAAAAAAACACTAAATGGCTAGTCAATGCCTAGTTTCTAAGCAAAAGAGTCCTCATTGATGTACCAAACTCATCCTACAGGTTAAAACTCATTTGGAATATTCAATGGATCCATTGAGCTCCACCTAGGTTTGAGAGAAAAACTACAGGTTTCTTGAAACGGTTTTTCAAAGCCTTGTTCCTAACAAAAAAAATTACACATAAAGACTTAGTTTGAAGCTACTCATATTCCACCACATAAGCCAACACTGCTCACCATGACCAGGGTGAATTGTCTTGCTATTAAATAGGATAAAAAAGAACTGCATAAAAGGTAATCCCTGCAGATTTTTTTAACACAACCAATGTTTTTTTTCAGTTAGAACATAATAAAGGTGATCATTAAAGGATACCTACCTAAAAAGACGAGAGGCTCAGACATGATTTTCTTCAAGGGGTTAAAGAGAGAACATGTACCAAAAGAGAGGGAGAGAAAAAAAAATTGACGACAACTTTTTAGAACTAAAAGGTCAAAGTACCAAGTTTTACAAGCTAAGTTGATGGAAGTTTTATGTAGTGTTTTCCCAATTTTCAAAACAATTGCAACCTTCAACAGAATTTTCAATTTCAAAAAGTAAAGGGCATCAACAACAACTACAACAACAACAAAAAAAAAAAATGAACCCAGAAAAAAGTAACTTTTGAAAGTATATATCTAAGTTTGCTCCCACCTTTTTCTGTAGATGTGAATTGCACTATATCTCTTCAACTAAAATTACACTAACAATTTGATTAAATCATCATAAAATTTCTTTAGACATCTTACTAATGTAGACTTTCTGACTATACATTTACTTGTTCCAAAGATATTTTTCTCCATTTTTTGTTCTTAAGCAAATCATGACTAGTAACTGCATGATTAATTAAGCCGCAGATATTAAGAAAATAACAAACTACAAGTACAGGTATATAGACTCGTCTAAATAACCCTTTTTATGCATCAAAACTGCTGGATTAACATGATGCGCTTAAAATAAATTTAACACCTTTGATTCAGATAATTCCTTGGCTTCAAATTCTCTCTCAGCCTCTACCCCTTCCCTCACACTGTCTTTGGGTGAAACTACAGCATCCACTGTAGTATTCAACTGCTCAGCTGCATACACTACGACACTTTTTCCAGCACTCAACATAACATCATTCACCACCAACAATTTCTCTCCTACAATTCCGGCACCATCCTCATCACTGGCCACCGCGTTTGTCCAACCTACTGCTGTCTCAGACGTGTATTCCACCCCCAAATTTCTTACAACAGCCTTGCCCTTCCTATCCAAAGCTACCTTCTCTTCATAGCTATTCACACTTCCTTTGATTACCACCATTGCATCATTCACTGCCACCAGTTTGTCTTCAGTATAACTCACCACTTGTTCCATTACACTATTCTTTTCTTCCACATATTTCCCATTATCATCAAAACTCCTTTCCTCAATAAATATCTCTGGATCAGCAACGTTCTGAACGCAATCAGCAGCATTCCTTTGACTCTCAGATTTGTGAACTTCGAGAGTTGGAGCGACAGATCCATCAAGAAGAGGTTTTACCACCACCTCCACCTTTTCACCACCTTCCTTCTCAGATGGACTTCCAACTTTAACAAAGTCAGAATCCGGATCAGTTTCTAAAGTTGACAATGCTGAATTGGTTTTATTATCCAAACTTTGGGTTAGTGTCATTGTTTCCAAAGTCGACAAAGCAGAACATTTCCTATCCTCCATCTCAGTGATATTGGTCAAGGTATCACTCATTGTAGGTCCACCCAGGTTGCCATTAGTTCCACATCTAATATCAGTAAGTTGCTCTGAAACTGTAGTACTCGATACAAGGACATCAGCCTTTCTTTTACTTTCAGAGGCATCAATCTCTGGGTTTGGAGTAACAATTTCGCCTGAAGGAGCCCTTATCATCTCTTCTACCTTTTCAACACCTTCCTTCCCAGATTGGGTTCCACACATTCCAATTGTAAGGTCACAAACAGACTCAGTTCCTAAAGTCGACAATGCTGAATAGGTTTTACTATCTAAACTTTGGGTCACACTCGCTTCAAGGAGGGAAGGTTTTGATACACCTAAGGTCAGCGCATCCCCGCCTTCAATTCTTGAAGACTGACATATTTTAACTTCTGATGATTGAGTATCACTTGTAACCTCCTTTATAGGAAGAGCAACATCTTTTACTCCAGCATCTTGAATTTTTATTGTGGAAGGATCTGCACTACTTTCACAAGACTCCATTTTTGTAGACAAAGTACCATCCCTTGAATTAACTGATGCATCAAGTTGACTGACTTTTACATTGGCAAATGCATTATCAGGGGACTTGGCTGCTACATCCACTGCCACAAATGAGCTTGTTCCTTGCTTGTTTTGTGTAGAATCATACGATTCCTCAGTTAAAGCTGTATCCAGACCAGCAAAACCATCAAAGGTATGGACTTTACTAGCTTCTGACTGCATGACATTCATCAATTTCTGAGCTTCATTCTGTTGCTTGCTTCTCGTGGCAATGGCCTTTCCCCCCCCTGATACTCTAGATTTTTTCTCTGGTGGTTCAATTGATGTTGACTCCAGACCAACAGATCTATCTGGAACAACAGTAGTTACAGCACCCTGCCTCCTTCCCCTGCGCCGTGGTGCCTCAACTTCACTTTGAGCTTTACGTCCTCGGCCTTTAACTTGCTTGGGTACAGAATGGGAAGGGGGGGAAGACTGAGGGCCAATAGGAAAACAAAATGGGGGGTTATGTTGAGAACTAGGATCAATCCCTACACTAACAGACTGAGAGTTGGTAGGAACATGAAGCAATGGAAGGGTTGTCTGAGAACCAGAAGTCCCTACACTAAGATCATGTGTGGTGCCTCTAATTCCTGTTAGGATAGAAGAACTAGATAAAATAGAAGAACTGGAGACTGGCTCCTGTGACTCTATACCCAATTTGACGGTTCCAGAAGATGGTAAGAGAACTGGAACAGGTGAAAGTGAATCTGCTTCCTTACTAACTGCTTTTGCAGAAACCAAACCATAAATTAAATCAGGACCTGAGGCAAATGGGGAACCTGAAAAGATTTCTCCCTGTGACCTCACGGTTGAATTGTCAGTTTCAGGAGGTGATGGAAGAACAGAGGTTGCAGAGTATACTGCACTTGGTTTTCTTCCCCTCCGCCGGGGCGTTTCTCCTCCGCTTTGATGAGCCTTTCGCCCTCGTCTTTTATCTGGAATGGGTACAGAAGGACAAGGAATAGCAGTTGACTGAGTGCCGGGAGATGCAGAAGGGAGAGCAGCGCTTGCTTGAGAGCTGGGAGCAATCAATACGCCAAACTGATGACTTGTTCCAGTAATACTTGTCACAGTAGCAGAACTAGATGAACAATCAGAACCATGAGCCACTGGACAGGTAGAAATTGTTCCTCTGTGAGACCCCACGTCCATACTGCCGGCTGCAGAAGGTGCCAGAACAACCATTTGAGATGGAGAGATCTGTGATGTTGCTCTTTTTGGCCTTCCACGACCACGCTTAGATGGTGGTGTTCCCTCTTTGCTCTGTTGTGTTGGCTGTGGAAGAGGATGTTGCACCGACTGCATAGGAGGAGGCTGCACTGGCTGCTGAGGAGGATGTGCTGACTGCACGAGAGGTTGTGCTGACTGCACAAGAGGAGGTTGTGCTGACTGAACAAGAGGAGGTACTGCTGAATGCTCAAGAGGTGATTGTGTGGACTGTTCAGATGGAACCATTGCTTCTGTTTTAACAGTGACCTTGAAAGACTCATTAGCAACCATCTGCAAGTTCAAATCTTTAACTTCATCCTTCAATTTGGGGGATTGAGGTGATTCAACTTGACACATCTTCTCAAATTCATCTTCTGTCCATTGCTCTTCATAAGAGCGCACCTAAGTAAACCACAAAAATATTTTATTTATGTACAAAAAATAGTTTTTTTTAGAACATAAATTAACAATAGCAAAATAGGTATTATGAGTCGGATGTACTCTGTTTATAAAATATATAATAAACCAACCTCTCTCGCTCGTTTTCCCCTTCCATAATGTTGAGTATCAAGGCCCCCAAGATACTCACTCTTCCTTTTTACTCCTAAACTAGATACCGCCACAGGAGTTGGTGTATCATATAACTTCATTGCTTCACAGAACGGTTTTAAGTCACCAACTGTTAGAAGCCGAGAAGGTAGGGCAAATACTGGCTCAGAACCATTTGTCCCCTGTCCTAATATCAACTTCCATGTTGCCTGCAGAATTAAGGTCTTACTGTGTCAATCTAACAGAGAAGCAATAATTCATTTAGTATTTGCCTAAAGGAACATATATAACCAGACTCTCCAAAATAGGTAGTTTGCATACCATCTCTTCTTCTTGCCTTCTTTTGTCAATTGACTCAAATACATCAATTTCCGATTCACTGCCATCAAACAAAAGTATCAGTAAAAGAACTAGTATCATAAAAATTTCAAATTGAAAATAGGAATCCCTCAATCCACTTTGATCATTTTAGTTCGCTAAACAGGAACGGGGAACATCAATTATTATAGAGGATGGTACAGTAGGGGTAGACTTCTTTACGTAAATGCAGAATATTTCATGCAACTTTTATAGAAAAAAATTATTATTATTTCATAGATTGTAAAGAAGAAATCATAAATTGTTCAGCCTTTTATTTTAGATTAAAAAATGATGAATTAAACTTAATATGTGAAAAAAATGAGTATATAATAGTTTTATTCTTATAACTGATTATTCTTGGTGAAATCAAATGTTGTAGGGACTTGGATTTTTTTGATTCAAGGAGTAATTGATATAAACGAGGAGTGTTTAATTCAGCCGGACGTTATTTATTAGAGGTGCCTTCTTTTTTACCAGTGAAAAAACAATGTAATGTGTTAGTTGTTTGAAATGGGCTCCCACTAAAAAAATTATATCTTTCCTCTTGCTTTCATCAATTCAAAACTCCTATTGTTCCATAGGACCATAACCAAGACTCCTCTTCTTCATCCTTTTTTTTGCCACAGACATGCTATTTTCTCTTTTCAAGCAATTTGAGTTTGGAACATACTAATCATCGCCAGAACATAAACGATCCAAAATTGGGAACGCATATTCTGAATCGCAATCATGGTTTAGAACATGACATTCAAAGCAGAACGAAGGTAGAAATTATTATTTATAAAAGAATAATATTTTTTAAAAGAAAAAATTAGGAATCAGCCTCACAAGTTTACACAGAAGGAAATCAAGGGTCATATTACTTGACAGCAACATAAAACAGCACCATGATGGAAACACAGCTCGTATAACTCATTAAGTTCATCATAGGATCCATCCACCAGGAAAAAGTGTACTCATACAAAACCCAAATATATCTGATACAATGCACCTTCTTTAAAAAAAATTGTGTGCAAGGTGGGCTGTGACTATAGTAAGGGATTAAGATAAATCAGACTAGCAAAATACAATTGTGAGCATAACCCCAAGGAGAGAAAATGACGACATTTATGCTAACATAAATGCATTTCTCAACAATCAACAATCTGATCTAAAAATCACTGTTCCACCAATTTTGTACTCATTTTCAACCACACTGACAGTTCAAACAGAAATGCAACAGAAACCAGACAAAGGTTTTTGTGGATAACACATAATGAATTACCTGAAACAAAATAGTGAAGGCAAGCAGATTATGAAACTAAGGGGGTGTTTGATAAAACTGAATGAAATACTTCTGAATGTTTAAGTAATCTGAATGAGCTGAATGAAGCAGAATTTTGAATATTGAATGGAAAAAAATTGTTTGATAATTGACATGTCTGAAACATCTGAATAACAAATTTTTATTATTTTACCCCTATGAAAAAATTCAAAATTATTGTAAATTTATTTAATATTACTTAATATAATAGTTTATATTGTAAAAAAATAAATACAAAATACTTCATTCAGCAGTCATTTAGCCCATGCAGCCAAAAAAATTACACTTGATTATTCAACCCAAAAATCTGACTGATTCAACCATTCAGGCAATTTTTATTCAAAACAAACGCACTGAATGGCTTATCGATTCAGCCATTCAGCTCTAAACAAACACCCCCTAAATAATTGAATACCTGCGGGCTATGAGATCATTTAAAGCATCATCATGTAAAACAGGTGCAACTTCCTCTTTCTTACTCTCCCGCAGAAGGGATTCCAAGTATTCTCTTCTGTCTTCTGCACTGTGATCATATAGAAGAAATATTACGAGCTTGGTGGTGTGGACTGCTAAGAAAATATTATTAAATTAACAAGTATCCAGCATTACCTTGTGTTATTGTCAAAGAAGCCAGCAGTGATGCTCTGATTAGCAACTCCAAGTTTGTGCTCAGCTGCAGCTCTAACTTGTTCCTCCACAGTTTGGACCTTGGTAAGAGTGGTTAAAAAATAATCAATATATGCTGATGCCAAAAATTATATACAGTAATCAACACATGAATTTCAGAAAATTATTGCACCATCTAGAAACCTCTAAAACAGGAATCCATGCATCAAGATTATGAGAGAATACTACTCTGCCTCAATTCAGTTATCCTCGTTTCCTTCTCTGGATGCCCCAAAGCCTTTTCCCTTTTGTTTTAGCTTATTTTAAAATATAAATTTACCCTTGTTTCTGAAGAAAAAGTGAACTTTGAAGTGGGGGTCCAATAGTGGTTAGTTTAGGATGTTAACAGAACCTTTTTACAATAAGTTTATTACTTTCTTAAAATGTGTAAAAGTTAAACTGAGACAGGAATATAATTATATCACACCTATCAAGTCCTTATAGCATATGAAGCACGGACTCTTACAAGAGGTCAATGAGTCGGAGACAAGGGTGACACGGACATGCCTTGAACTCGGTCTTGATACTCTCTTTCTCCATTTATTTTATTTTTAAATTTCGGAAAATGCTGGGGACACGCCGACTCTTTCTTTAATTATAATTTCTTATTTTTTGAATATTGGCTATGTTATAAATGCAAATGCTAGACTTGAATATGTTTCTTACATAACATGCTAGCTTTTTTCACTATTTGCTTGATATTTAGTATCCTATATTAGTAATAAATTTTATTTATTATAGACATACATCTATATATAATATATAATTCAGTGTATCCTGGACATATCATATCCTGTTTTACGGGAAAAAAGTAGTGTCCCATGTTGTTTCAATAATGTTACCTTTTTAACATAATTTAATTGCAAAAGTTGTCATGAATCTTAAAAGTTACTTATTTTAATGTTGTGTTTGGTAGGTGGGAATGGAATGGTTATTCATTAACGAATGACATTTGGTCCATTTTCCAATAGTCCATTCCCACCATTTGATTCCTTCATATATAGGTGGGTTTAGCCCATTCCATTCTAACTTAGAATACATTTGTGACCAAATTGCCTTACAAATATATATTTAAAATTTTCACTCTCCCTAGAAAATTCACTTCTCTAAAAAAAATTCACCCTCTAAAAATTTTCACTTCTCTCTCTAGAATCTTTTCACCATCTATCTCTAATTTCTTTTATTTTCTCTCTATATTTTTCTTTCTCTCTCTAACTCTCACGTTTTCTCACAAAAAAAATTACATTCTTTCTCTCTTAAAATTCTCTCTAGAATTTTGTCAATTTTCTCTCTCTAAAATTTTTTCACTTCTCTCTAATCAATTCTTTTCACTCTCTCTAGAAATATTGAACTTTCTCTCACTAGCTTTTTTACTTGTAAATATTTTCCTAATAATGAGTGCCTACTTCTTTCCTAAATGAATGAAAAGACCAACCAATAAATGGGAGAATGACCATTCTCATTCCATGCTTTAGTTCATTCCATTCCATCTACATAAATGCCCCTAAATGTTCCCATAGCAAAAAGCCCACAGGCAAGAAAAGAAGCAACCTATAAATAGTTATCCCTAAAAAGTTGTGCTTATTCCAAATCCCAAAAAGAACAGAAAAGGCCACACACTTCCAAAACAGAACAACATCCCTACTCTCCCAAAGCCTCAAAACCAAATAAACAAAAAATGCCCCACCGAAAACCGCGCACCAACTCTTCCACCAACACACCAAATATAGAATTTCAAAAAACCCAAGCAGCAATTCAATACAAAAATAAAATAGAATTTGTCTCATTATTCTGTTTGCACATAAAACATTAACCAATGAGATTGGAATCTTCAACCCCATCCCTTTCTAAAGATACCAAGCCAGCATCTAAAAACTAAGGTTCAAGGGTTTTGGCATCGTAATCAACTTTCAAAATGTAAAGAGATCACAGCTACCATTAATCCACCAAGTGTTTCATGTAAAAAACAATATTTTCTTTAGTTTGAGAAGGACCAAAAAATATATATATGCAACAAATTTCCAAGGTCTAAGAACTCACTGTTTCAAATCGAAGAACAAGCACTTCCCTTTTTTGACCAATCCTATGAGCCCTTGCCTGGGCTTGCAGATCAACCTGACAGTAGTAGAATAGAAGCATTAAGAATAATTAGTTAAGGTGTCGATGGATACACAAGGCATGGTATTCATATACTACCTGAGGATTCCAATCTGTGTCGAAAATGATCACAGTATCAGCAGCTTGAAGATTAACCCCAACACCTCCAGCACGAATGCTAACACCACACAAAAGGTCAGTGAGACTAAGTCACTCAAACAAGACACGTGAACAAGCAACAAACTTTGCAAATCGACGCATGCGCAACACTCCAAAAGAAAATTTTAATCTAAACACGAGTAGGGTCCACGTAACTTGCTCCAAATGCTCTGTCTTCTATTCTCCAATGCACAGGTTTCCTGTACCTTGGTCATTAACCAATAGTTACCAGCTTAAAAGAATAGACAATATGTGAATTTATACAAGGATCAAGTTATATTACAAGCCTCAGACCAATGGTTAAATATTTCTAAGCTATTTTGGAGCCTCCTCTTCAAGATACAACGGAGGAGAACCTGTCATTTCCAGGAAGCAACTAAAACAATGGATGTGCCCACTTTGCCTGATACAGGCTCTCACACAGAATAATTGACTTCGACTGTGATTCTTCAGAAGTAGAAGTTAAATTTTTAATCTTTTGATAGGATGAATCAGCATCAATTAATCTACCAATTGTTGAACTTCAAAGCCTCAGAAAGAAGCCTAATATCCAAAAATAATTCCACTTTTAAACATTGTGTAACAATTACATAATTAAATTTTTTGATTACCTGAGCAGAAATATAAAATACGGGGAACCAGGTTTGTTGAACTGATCAATTAGGGCTCCCCGATCACCCCCAGATGTATGACCATCTAGACGAAGGTACTTGTACTGTTTCCAACAAAGATAATCCTCCATAACATCAAGGAGCCTAGTCATCGTTGAAAAGAGAAGAACCTACAAAAAGAAAAGCTTTATATCCACAAACTTATCAAAAGTAAAGGTGCAGTAAAGCGCACTGATATGTTTATAACATAAGAAAAATTATTAAAACTATGAGGACAGAAAAAAAACATTTTTCTTTCCGAATAAGATGCATTTAAAAATGTAGACCTATTAAAACTTAATCAGAAAGCAAGGAAAGCATATAACAGCAATAATTGCAGTGCCAATCTATCCACACAAAAAAAAAGTGACCAAAACAGTCTAACAAAACTTCTTTATTATCCAAGAGAGAGTGTCACACAGTCCTTTATGCAAATTAACAGCAACAACAAGAAGTTGAAAACTGGTTGTATGAGAGAAAACAATATAACAAATAACAAATAATATTGTATCTTACACATAAGATTTCACCATAATGAAACTGAGGCAGAACAATCACTTTATGATCAATAAAATTATATATAGCTGGAAAAATATAGAAGCATCATCATACCCGATGATCGGTTGCTTTTAGCTTGGGCAGTAGTCGATCTAACATCTCAAGCTTACCACAAATTCTCACAATATTCGGGAGGTAATGCTTAGGGATAAAATCATGGACCTACATAAGGTAGAATGAGATTTAGTAATAAAGGGTATAGAAACATTAGCAACTTCTGGACATGACATAAGACCTTCCAAAGAAAACTGTTCAGTCGCAACTAAGACATGAAACCATGTCATAGAAATGTCCAAGTGAAAGGTATTAAGAACATACCTCCTCCTACATGAAGCTGGCTGAGATAAGGATGATTGCAGATATTACGTAACTCCATAACAGAGTTGTGGACTGATCGAGCCTAAAATAGTGACATTAACGCAAGAACAAATAATAGTAATTAGCTGGATAAAAATAATATATATATATATATATATATATACTTTTGTGTGTGTATTGTTTATATATATCTGAACATGTTATTTTCATTGGCACAGATGGATATATAATGATAAAACATTTGAGATATGCTTCTGAGTTCCGAGAATAAAATCCAAACAATTAATTAACCTTTGAAGTCCCAATGGCACCAAGATTTTCTTCTACTCTCTTCATCAAAAGTTTTTGATATGCAGATGCCTCACATCTCACAAGTCTTTCGATCTTTTCAGGCAGTTCATTTTCAACCTAAAAATCGCATTTCAGAATGCATCAGTAATAATTTGAGTAGATTCAAGTCTATGAATTGCAAAATCAGTAATAACTTGAGTAGTTCCAGGCTATTAATGCTACAATTATAGCCACCGTGATTGAAATTTAGTACTATATGACACCAAGGCAGATTTATGCTACAAAATACAGCAAAAACGAAGCATTGAAAATCATCTTTGATAGTAAATCCCATCCCCAAATGGAAAATTTTATTGATAAGGGTAGCTCTGAAATGTAAGGACCTTGTGTTTCAGCCTCCGAAGTACAAATGGCCGCAGGACTTGGTGAAGACGATTTATGATCAACAGATTCTCCTCCTCAGACAGTAAAGCCTAGTGATTTACGAGCATCAAACAACAAGAGTTTTAGAAGTGAAATGTTATGCAAAGAGAGTGAAGAGCGTCGATGTGAATCAAAACAGATTATTTTTGAAACTCACTTCATCAGGTGAACTGTCACCACTACTCTCAAATGGTTTATTGAACCATTGAGAAAAATCCTCTGATGAGTTAAAGATGTTTGGCAACAAGAAGTTGAGCAGTGCCCACAGTTCTTCAAGATTGTTCTGCATAAAAGCAAATAGTTTAAATTAGATACACAAAAAAAAAAGCACAGCAACATAAAGAAGTAACAGGTGAAAGCAAAGAACCATTGATGATAACAAGTATGCTATAGAAAGGAAGTTCATTTCCAGGAGAAATAAAGATAATATAAAAAACATAAGGATATTTCATTATAACCTGCAGAGGAGTTCCAGTCAGCAGCAATCTGTGAGAACTGCGGTACTGCTTCAAGTCAGCATTCAACTTGCAAGAAGCATTCTTTATGCGATGGCCTTCATCAATTATAACATAATGCCAATGTATTTTGCTTAGTTTTGGTCTATCATGCTTGTTCATCAGATACTCGTATGTTGTCAGAAGGACATTGAATTTCTGAGGAACTATTCTTTCTCTGCCATGACAAAATAAATAAAAAAGTATTTAGTACTGCTGTACTGGTGATACAAGGGGAGGGGAAAAACTAAGAACGAGAGGCAGTTTTGCAATCAAAGGCCATACTTGAATAACCTCCGCCGCTCCTCCGGAGGCCCAGAATAGACGATTTTGTTGATGCTTGGGGCCCAAAAGTTAATTTCAGGAATCCCATCCGGGAAGAACGGAGGATGGAACAACAACTAGAAAAGGTCCTCGGTCATTTTTGTTTTCCATTAGGTAACAAATTAAAGAGATAACCTACAAAAGCTCATGTCAATAACTCTCTAATATATTAACAAAATAAAGATGCTACTGAACCTGTAAAAAATAAAGAAGGAAAGACAGCACCACTAAGGTAATCCAGACTCTAAACCAGTCATACCTGAACAGTCTTACCAAGGCCCATTTCATCAGCAAGAATTCCGTTCAAATGATTATTGTACAGTGAAACCAACCACCTTAGACCATTCATTTGGTACCTGAATGCAACAACCATAGTTACAGAACTCAAAATAGAGTATAATAACAGTCGTTCTTCTCTCCTTAATCTATGTTTAAAGATTATGAGCTTAGATTGCAATAACAGAGAATAAGGAAACATAAATAAGGGGGGAAAAGGTATTGAACCTTTCAGCTAATGGAACCAATTATTGAAAGGAAAAATGCACTCACTCTCTCAGCTTTCCACCCACAAGACTACTTGGCTGATCTGCAACATTCTCTTTTATACTACAGAAAAAAAGGGCAAAAATAAGATAGCGGAAGAAGTATGAATTTCATGAAATAGATCCTGGGACATCCAAACATTACTTTTTAAGATAAACAAACTATCAAATCCTTAGAAAGGCTTTGAACGCTCTACTACCCCTGACAAGGACAAGGACCTTGTGACTAAAGCAAGACACTCTGACTGAACGAGAATACAACAGACGCGAAAAGACGGCTATAATATAGCCACGGATAAGTACAACACAAGAAATGATAACCAATCTTCCGCATCAAGCACTTTGATAAAAAGTCTATGAAGAAGATAAATAAGTGAATTTAATACCTATGAGCCATCAGATAGTACTTTTCATTGCTTTCCAAATAATGCTGCAAAGATTAAAAAATAAAATTAGCAAGAAGTTTGGAGTGAGCTACTTAAGGCACACAAATGATAATTAATATACCTTTGCCTGGTCAGTTTCATCTTCATTCTCAATAGTCATGTCATTTCGATTATCATCCATTTCTGTCTCAAAGCATCTACTTATGGCCTTTGCATCCCGTAACTTTGATCCAAGCTTTTGAAGATATTTCTCAGTCTCTTTCAGCAGTTGCTTAACACGATCTGATTTTGCATCCTACAACAAGGAAAAAACTGATAAAGATAACTCAAATAGCACTTCACCGAGTGAAATCTGATAATTTGGAGAAACAGACTGCACCTGAACCATTCGAAGGTACCCCTCCACATCATTAATTTTTAAAAGATTAATTTTCTCTCGCTGGATTCTGTCAATCTTCTCACGATGTGCCCTTTCCTTCCTTTTATGGAACTCCCTTACATATTTGTTGAAACCCTTCCAGCGTTCTCTCCTCATTTTAAATACATCTTCCAGTCTTTCCCTAAATTTAAGGTTTAACGAGCAGTCTTAGAAACCAAACTGTTTAAAACCCAGACCAAACTAAACTAGAGAGCCATATATTATTATTGAAGTAACGGTGAGAGCATACATTGTTAGGAATTGAAGTGATAATACAGCACATACTTGTGAACTTCTATCTCACTGAAGAACTCCTTCTGCCTTTCACGGAATCTCTTTTGTCGCTCTTCCTTCATTTTCTGCTCAAATTTTTCAAGTTGTTTTGATCTCCTTCCTATCCTATGTTTCTTGATTGATTTCAAACGATCCATATCACTTGAAATTGGTTTGAAGAAATCATTCAGAATATCACTGCCACAATTAAAAGCTTATAAGATACCCAAAAAAACAAGAAATTAGGGTGTAACACAGTCCAATAGACATTATTCTATAAACTATGAAAGACTCAAAAAAAGTACTTTAAAAAATGCAGATACAAACTCGAAAAGTGCAGACAAATCAGGACTTAATTACTTTTTGAGACGGCGTTGCAGCTTCCAGCAGTTGAAGCTTTTTCAATTCAATTACACTTCTAGTTTTCGCAGATATATCTTCAGAAGAGCTAACGGTATCCTGCAAAATCATTTTCACAAATAAAATTATGCCAATATGGATCATATACCACATGAGACTTCTAAAAAACTATGCCATCAGATAAAACTTTTTTATAAGTAAAATTTTTTAGGAACATTGAAGATCATTTAAAGCTCTTATAGATTACTTGGAACTATAATAGTTAACCTTTAGGCAGAAAGTTAAGTTCATATAACCAGTTATGCCCTTTATCCAATCTATGTATCTATATATATAATTAATAGCACAAAATGGTCTCTCAACCCTAAAATTTAGGAATGGTCCTTCAACCCTAAAATTAAGAAATAAAGACCTAAAATTTAAGAAGAAAAAATCTTACTATTATATACATCCAAAATCTTACTATTTCAAAATCTTTTCATATACATCCTTACTATCATAATTATCTACTTATCACTATCTCTTATTCTCATACATTTTTAATTTTAGTTGGTGTTCTTTACAAATCATTTTTTTGAAAACAATAATATTTAATTATATAATTATTTTCTGTTATCAAATTATGTAAGTATAACTATTTGAGTTTAAATAAGATTTCATTATTACATAAATAGATGAATATATGAATATATAAACAAATAAATCATTAATTAATGATGAATACTATCATTTATATTATATAAATAGATGAACTATTAATGTAGATTTTAAATTTATTTAATTTTTCATCAATAATTAGTTGTACATTATTAGTTAAATAATATTATATGAAAATAATTATTTTTACAAAAATCATTGAACACGATATTAATCTATTATTATCATAGTTAATACATTAGTAAGTATAATATAACAATACAATAATTTTATAACAAAACCCGTGCTTCGCACGGAATGATGAGCTAGTTTAAATATAATTTCAAAGGTACTAACCAAACACAGGAGCAAATTTGGACAAAATTCACACAGGCACGGCCTGCGATCTGTGAAGAGATGGAGGTAATGTAATTAGTAACATGGCTCCTTGCTACATTTTCAAACACAGATTTGCTGATATGAAAGTTGTAATATCAGGTACTATATATCCAAAAACTACCAAGGGAAACCAGTGTCTTTTTAATGATTTATAGAACAACCCTCTTCCTTAAACCAATTGAAAGAATATAAATTATCTACAATCACTAAACTTTATTAAGATTTATAAGGGGAAAAATATATATTAATTCCACTAGCTATATATCTTCAAACTGTAAATGCACTTTCTCCAACAATTAATGACATATTCCAAAAGTGAAAGTGCTTCAAAATTTGGGAACCTTGGGATCAAATGTAGGTAACTTATATGTAGTTGTCTTTCAAATAGAAGAAAATTTTATTACAAAGAAAGAGAACCTCATTAAAATAAGGGGGCGAGAGAGAGAATACAAAAACAAAGGAAGATGAGGCATCCTTCAAACATAAAAAAGAAGAAATACAAGTCCTAGTGCAGGAAAGTGACAGTCAGCCAATCCCTAAGCAAACAAAAGACTGAAAACCCATATAATCACCAAAAATGTTAAAGCTGTTTATGTAAATATTAATATTTTAAGAGTTTGTTTGTGAAATACATACCTACTAAGTGTGTTCAGCACTTTGTGTAACTTCTTCTCTCACAAACTTTACATCATTTCCGATTCTATTTTTAATCAAACATATTTAATGGAGAAAAAAATTGAACTTTCAAAATTTCAGTACATAATAGGGTTTTCAGCCAACGCCTTAATAGCATTGAATCATCGAAATGATAACAAGAATATAACAGAGAATTGAGCACAAGATATTAGTTTCATAACAGACCTTTAGCTTGTCAGAACATGCAGTAATTCTTTGCTCTGTTTTTTGCTGTTTGAGAGCCCATGTTTTCTCAATAAGAAGTTTCCTTTTCTGTTGATTCATAATCCACTTCTCAGATGTAGTGTACTTTGGTGATGGTGGCATATCAGTTGATGCAGAAATGCCCCCCTCTTCTTGATCAGTTTCCATTACGGTAAAGGGATTGGTTTTTTGTAGTGCATTGTCAAGCGAAACCGATTTGGTTCCATCTGAGCTGAATCTTTGATGGGAGATTTTCGTATCATCTGAAGGACATGTATAAGCAGAATAAACATCAAAAAGTCATTAATGTTGAAACATTTGAGTTTAAATGTATAATTCTCACCCTGTGACACCAAGAGATTTCCACCATCCATTCTTGAGACTGGTACTCTTAATGGAAAACTTGGCAAGTAAGCATCAGCATGTCGACTTCCTTGAAAATCGTGGTCACCAAGACTAAAGGATTGACTTTGAGCATTATCTTTTCTTTCAGGCACAGATTCAGACAAAACAGCAGAGCCGAGTGGTGATACCTTGGAAGTTTCATCATGACATCCATTACCGGTCCAGCCACTCATCTCTGTCTTCATTTGTTGACCCATGCCTGTAACCAAGGAAGATTGGTCTGTAGATCCAACTTGTCGATGCCTATTCTCCAAATCATCCTTATGATTATTGATTGCCGAACCCCTTAAACTCAAACCATCAGGTTTGTCGCCCTTTGTAGCAGGGAGCTGTGATTGTGGTATTTCCCAGGTCTGCATTTCAGACTCTGGCTTCCTTCTTGTCATTAAAAACTGTCTCCTTTCCTCTCCATGATCAGGCAGTCCTAATGGCACACCATTCTTGTCTGCCACCATGTTCATATTGTCACCTTCTTTTGACAGGTTTCCCTCTGCAAACATTCCTACAGATGAGCTACCTAGACCGCTTCTTTCAGTTTCCTTCGGATTACCTAGTCTTCCAAATGGCATCGTCACATTAGGAGTGCTGCTTGGGCCATCAATTGATTGCTCTTTTCCTTTATGGTCAATCATCTCATTGGACGGGACGTCTGCAGAATCATCAAGTATTCACGAATCAAATTAATCAAAACATACAAAAATAATGAGTTATTAGTTACCTTCTCGGGGAAAGAAGTTTCCAAGTGCAATATCAAGATGCTGCTTTTTCGGTATCAAACCGCTCCTGAAAATGGGGAAAAAGTACTGTTGAAAACAATGTGAATACAAACAATGCTCAATTCTATAATATGGCCTGAAGAAAATGGCAAGACAAGTAACATATACCGGAATGCTAAAAAGACGAGGCACTGGGCCCTGAGTTGTTTCAGATGTTGTTCCTTGAAAAGCATTCCAGACGCAGAAGGAGCCTGG
Organism: Panax stipuleanatus; assembly: GCA_020205555.1. NCBI lineage: Eukaryota > Viridiplantae > Streptophyta > Magnoliopsida > Apiales > Araliaceae > Panax > Panax stipuleanatus. The sequence continues at coordinate 154,951,104 of CM035118.1, forward strand.
GAGACTGGAGATTTTCCTGTACTTCTAAGCATTGTCATCTCAGTAACACTGTTTAGCATGCCACCCTGTCATAGATCAAAATCAAGTCAAATTTGAACAACAGAGAAATGAGAAAATAGGAATGACTTTCAAGGAACACACAAATAATTGATAAATTTCCTCAATGTCACAAGAATCATAAATAGGAACGTAAGGCCACTCGGCGCTTTGGGAGGGAGTAATAAGTCAAAGAAGATAAGGTGATCATTAAGGGGTCGGTTTCTGATTATTATATATGGCAGGGGGATTTTCCAAATTCTTCCAGTTCGATGTTGGAAAACGGAACAGACGTTTTGTCAATCTTTTTTGGGCGGTTAAAGATCTCGCAGAACTTCCTAAAGCTCCAAAGGGGATTACGCCGTTCAAAGATTGTTTAGTTTAAGAGGAGCTTTCTCTTTGTAACAATGATGTATTATGGAGAACTGTCATCTGTAGGGCCTTCCAGATGGGAAAATAGAAAGACAACGGCAATCGTCTCCATAAGGCAAAAATGAGTATATATAGCAAATTAAAATGGAAAGAGTGGGGTCACGGTCAAATCACTCCACTCCATCCAAATACCTACAATTTGCTAATGATACCATTTTTTTTTCTTTGAGATGAATTTTAAGAATGTGTTAATTGTTCTTCAAGTGTTTAAGGTAAGTGTATTATCGTGGTGATCCAAATAGACAACGGAGACCTTCTGGCATACTATTATTTGGTTAGATGGATTCCTGAAGACTTCCCACTTACTTTTCTTGGGTGTGCCCCTTTTAAAAAAAAGGTGTGAGGGTAATGTGGTGCCAAATTTTTTAGAATGCATCTGAATAGCAAACATGAAAAAAAGCCTAAGGATCTGGAAACTGAGAGAAAAATACCAGCTCTATTACTCTTAAAACTTAATTTTGTTTTTTGGCAGAAGATAGCATAAGGAAGGAACAAATGACAAGGAGATCTATCACAAGATGAAGAGGCAAATAAACAAATAAAAAAAGATGATAAAAGCAGCAACAAGTATTACAAGATATTCAAACCTTTAATTGTCTAGTGTAATATATCTCATGAGGCTAATAAAAGTTCAGCACCATTTCCGATTTAGCATAAACGATGGAAATTAGAGCAAGGAAAATGAAGTACCTGAACTGTATTATTCGCGCTTGCTGAGGAATGTAAAATGCCACCTTCATGCTCCAATGCCTTTCCAGCAGTGCCTTTTTCAGAAGGAAACTCAACAGAGGGTGCACCAGAAAAGGCTCCCGCGCTTCTATCTTTAGGCATTTTTGTCCCCAAACCATGAGTATCATATGAACTGCTGAATTGTGCAGGAGATGGGATACCCGACTCTGATGCTACATATGGACCCGAAGGTAGCAGGCGTCATTCCATATATGTTGCTAGCTGCACCTGAAATTTCAGAAGTACAATGTGAGATTTAAATCTGGACCAGGAGATCTTCCAAGACCAAAGGTGCATACCTTTTCTAGGATGAAATGTTAAATTCATAGGCAAAATCACTTCCTTTATTAATTTATCATGCTCAATCATAGGGGCGGTGTAAATAACACTCGTCAAGCCTATATGCAGAAATTCATGTGTACTAAGATTGCAAATTCAACCAAGATTAGTGGCATTTAGAAAAAGATGTCTCCAAAAAGCCTCGATGTTGCTACCTCATTCTAAATCAAGCTGTTTACGCCAGTCCTGGTAAAATTTTCCAATCTGTTTTGGCACACAACACTTCTTCATGATTTTCCTAGTAATTTTTAATTCATGAAGCTTCCTTACCTGATCCAAGAGGTGAAGCAGCTGTCTGGTGCATCAATGTTTCTGTCGAAGAATTACCACCACCAGCATGAAAAGAAAATCTTGGAACTTGGGATTTTTCATATGGTAATCCTATTTTATTTTGATTCCATAAACCCCTGGAATTAAGAACATCGTGTGTAGACGACAAAGAGCCTCCTTGCTGAAGACCTAAAGCATTATGAGCAGAGGAAACTTCTATTTCTTCAGGATGCCTCGAATGTGAAGCTCGTGACAACGAGGTACTGACATTAGCTGAATCTAATGACTTTTCTGCTTGATGCTGAGTCTCTTGCTTGGCTCTGAGCACTGATTTCATGGCACTAGTTAGCAACGCGCTATGATCTGTCTGACTACTGGATTGAATCATATTGTTGAACTGACTATGCTCGCCGCCTTGAATGGATAAGCTCCTAGGTTGCTCAATCTTGTTGGCCACCTTATCCATCCCTGAATTAAAGGTACTACTGTCAAGTGGCTGAAGGTTACCAAATTGTCTTTCACTAGTCAGTGATGGATCAGCCCTTTTTCTCTTACTACTGACTTTCTTATTATCCTTTTCCTTAGCTTTCTCCCAGTTAGGAGAATCAAACCTTTCTTCAGATTGAGATTTGGCGGGCCTAGTGTCAAAACTTGATGGACTTTCATGATCGAGAGATTTACTATTCAAATGGGATGCAGATCCTTGATAAATGTCATGTCCTGCAGAGCTTGAACCAACAGGTGGTCTATTTGAAGCATAAGCATCGACTTTAGTTTGTTCGCTAGATGCCAAGCTTGAGCTAGCTTCGTTTGCGACTGCACCTCTCATTGAAGAACCTGCAGTAATATTATCCAATACCACATTACTAGACTAACAAACAATGTGGTTGGAATTGCAATCTGAAATCATTACCCCAAAAACTATTGATATCAACTTTGGTGTATCTTTACCTCCAAACTGTGATGAAGCAGAATCTCCTACTTGGGTTCCAGTGGTCAAGGGAATGCGTGACGAAATTAAAGCATCAATATCAAGACCATGTTGATTGATGACAGTCTCCATAGCCCTTGAATGGAGAAAGTTAATAACAAGGATAGGAAATTAATGATAAATATCAAAAGATAACAGCCTGAACATGTCAACTAAAGGTTTATATGTAGTGATTTAGCTTGATTATATGCTCTCAATACACATCTCGTAGTCATATGTATTATCAAGGAAACAAGATAAAACATGATTAAATCGTGTGAGAGAAAGGGGGTGGAGATAAAATTTAAAAAGCATTTCATTTAATACAAAAATACTGAATCTGCATGTTATTGTGGAGCAGGATCATGGCATCCTCAATCCTCATACAGCACCCAAATGGTACTTGAGAAATATGGATGGAGTTGGGAAACACTTTACCTTGATATCACTTGATAGGGCATTGAATTTTCCTTTCCACTTGATCTCATGTGTTGCAGGATCTAAAAAAGGAAACACGTAACGAATAAGAACATCTATCCAAGAATGAATCACTCAGAAAAAAAATAACAAAAAGAAAATTACAAACCACATAAAGTTTTGTAGCCAATTTCGTCGGCTCGTCTTTAGACTCCTGAATAAGTTTATGAAGAAACTTTGCTGCCTCCAGCTCTACATTAGATGGAGCTGCCATTTCTTTTATGCTTCATACGTTAGCATGAACAAATCTTTCAGGTCATATTCACCGTCAAATGAAGCATGAAACATGATAAATTAATACTTAATAAAATACAAAATGCAGCATTCTCGATACTAGACTATCAAAATAATCAACCTTCTGGGTCACTATTTTCCTTTCTCTTCTGGTCCTAGTGAGTTGAGTTCTCGCATATTTCAAAAGGCATAAAGTTACAAAGCCCTCCGCCAACAAACTACTTATACACTAAATCTAAAAAATATGCTGCACGGTGAACAATTAATTAGAAGTTTCAAGATCACTAAATAATACAACTCTCCAGCTCCCCGAATGGAAAACAACGAGGGATATATATTTATTGCAAAACCATCAATTAACTGTTAATTTTTTACTAAAGGGGGCTGATCTGAGAGGCTCTTTACCTAATTATGAAGGGAATTCGCCCAAACCCAGACTGAATTTGCGGATTTCATGTATTCCCTTCTTCTTCCTCTTAATTCAATTACTTGTGAACATCAGCTGATAATGTCATATTATATGCAAAACAATAGATTTGAGGAAATTTAAAGGCGAAAAAGTATGATATGCTAGAATAATTACTCACAAGTCGTTTGATCCCTTTAAAAGACTTCGGGATTACAATCTGCAGTGCTGCATACTACTCATACATCGTCCTTCTCTGAGTTTCTGTGAGCTTTTTACGAACCCTAAGCTAAAAGTCCGACGACAACCAACATATGGATTCTGACTATTTGTTGCACTGTAAGGTAATTCGATTCTTACGCTGTATTTAAAATCCCTTGTAAACACTCAAACTTACTAAGCAATAAAGTGTTTGTTAATTTAATTTAAATAATATATATAATTATTTTGTATGAAAATAATCAAAAAGAAAACTTTTATTTATAACTTTTGATTATTTGTCCAATCTAATCATTTTAACCAGGTATATTATTAATATATCTATATTTATTTTAATAACTTCATCTATCGCCCATTTTTATTTTTAAACATTTATTTTTAATAATTTACATTTGATATAAGTGATTAGCAATTTTTTTATATCAAATACTTTTCACTTTTTAATAGTTTAATTGTTTTTTTATTTACTAAATACAAATTACTTTTTGAAAAACTGATTATAATCGAAAACATTAATCATAATCAGTAAACACATTTTTTAAGCAATTCCGAACATACTATTATGTGCTTGATCTTTAAGTTTTAAGTTCAATTTTTATTTATGTGTATTTATTCTCTAATGATATTTGATTGTGCGTGAGTTTTTATACAATAGTAATAACGTACTTGATTATAAAATTATATTATACTGTTTAAAAAGTGTAAGCCATCTAATATTATTTATAAAAAAATAGGTTGTTGATATGAGTAAATCTTTACATACTAACAACTTAGGAACAAACTTACAATTAGTGGAGACGACTAAAATTTTCATTACAATAATATTGGATGAGCTATATCTTGTGATGAAAAAAATTAAGTGAACTGATTTTTTCATATAAAAATTAATATTTTTACATGATCCTTCTCACATAAATAGTGAGTGAGTCTCACCTTCATGCAGGAAAGACTCGTGTAGAAATTTCATTTTAACATGTAGAAATATTAGTTTCCAAAATTTAATCGTCCTTCACTAATTTTGAGTTTATTTGTAAATTATTAATTAATACAAGCTTGGAACTCGTGTGAGACACGAGTTATATTTCTTTTTTTATTTTGTTGAAAATTGGAATTAATTTCAATTTAGGTTCGTTACTTTTTACAATTATTTACTAATTTAATGATCAATCAAATTAATTCAATTGTTAGTTCTTTTTTTTATTTAGATTATTATTATTATTATTGTTATTATATATATTACAAATTTATTTAAATTGTGCAAACTTGGACCGATGCACAAAAGTTTATTTATTCTCAATATAAATATGATATATTAGAATTTTGAGAAAATAATATTAATTTATTAAATTCTTATCTAGCTAGATGAATAGTTGAATTATACAATGTAAGTTATTCCGATACATAATTGAATGTAGTGTACATTTACTTTAATTAGAACTCTAAAATAATTGTTATATTCTTGATTTTTATAAGTAATTGAATTATATGTTAGAGTTTTTAGTTTAATGCCAATCTGAATTAGGGGTTTTCAGTTGATGAAAATGAAGTAACTTAAGCATCTAGTGTTATTTATAGATGTACATTCCTCTCAGAGTATATATAATTAATAAATACAATAATTTTTAAACTTAAAATAAATATATTATTTATATGATTTGCTCCCATCACTCGTCAGTTGAAAAAATAAATAACATAGACGTATAAAAGTGAAAAGATAAAAAAAAAATTGGAAAAAGAAATAGTGTGAAAAGTAGAATCAAAATGAATGTTTGAAGTTAGGGTTTATGGTTAGAGAGAAAAAGAAAAAAACCAACAACATAAAAGTTTATTATATCATTGATTGATAATAATTGAAACTCGTCCAACAATTGTTATTCTTCACTGGGCTGGTAGTGGTAATAATCTTACATTACACGACGTAAAGGAGTTAAGGAGGAGAGTGTCGGCCTAGTTTTCGAGGGCCGAAGACCAAGAATTTGGTTCGATCCAATCGAAGGCTATAGGGCTCAAAAAAACATCAGGTATGCCAAAAGAAGTGACCAATGCAAATGCATGGGGTCTAAGTTGAGCGCATAATTTACCCACTTCTCTCCTCACCGCAGCAGCATTACTCGTTGACAAGTATCCATATCTGAGGAATGCAATATCTTCTTCCAAGGTGATCATAGCATACATTGTTCTCAAAAGACCTAATATGTTCTGTAACAAAAATGAATTATTGATTGATTATCTCACATTAATCAGCTTCCAGATAAATAATAGGGTATATACCTTTAATTGGCCTTCAGATGCATTCGCCTCAGTCTCTGTAAAGGTTCGAAATATTTCGAGATCTGAGAAGGCTTTGCCCAAGTCTTCAGCAAGCTGATAAGTCTGCAAGGAGAAAGGAAAAAAAAACAATAAAGGTAGGAGTAGGAGGGAGAGAGGGAAAGTTGACGGTAACTGCAATATATCTGAATTAAATACGGATCCTCACCTCTGTGAACGCTTGTTCTTTGCTTACTCCCTGCGCTTGGTGTTGTGAGATTTCCACTGCTAAACGATGCAATAGATCTCTCTCCCTCAGGCAGAAGATATCCATCTGGGAATTAAAGACAAGTTCTGAGCATTATATAAATGTTGCAACAACATGACAGCTTGCTGGAAAACAGTTACAGCTCTATGACCTGGAACTGAATGCTCCTCAGGGTAGAACTTGTGAGCTGAGTTGGGATAACAGGGCAAGAGTTGTTCATGTGCTCTAATCCTAACCCTTTAAATGCTCTATTCTTCTTCTTGGCTGCCACAAATTCCGAGACAAGTGCTTTGCTGACCTGAGTTCATACACCAAATTAATTAATGTTGCTGGATACAAATCTGTAGAAGACGAAATAGAGTGTAATGATGGTTTCATCTAATTACTGTTGATGCTAATTAAATCAATCTACTCAAATTTTTTATTTTTTTATTTATTATTTGTCATGCATCACAATACCTGCTGCATAAGAACATTGTTGTCCCCCTCGAAAGTGGACTGCACATCAAACTCACTTTTCAAATGACCAACACGATTCTCGGTCTTTAAACCTTGTCCCCCAATGGCTTCACGACATTCCTGGTTCATAAATTAGTAAAAATATGAGTGAAGAGGCATGGGCATGAACATGACCTAATCTACAAGTAATTGTGGTTTCAACCTGAAGAGTGTGCATGTTATGCCATGTTAAAGTAGCCTTGAATGCACTGGAAAAAACATGGACAACTTTATTTGATTCAGGTGTCCTCTTCATGTATAGCATTTTCAAGTAGTTAGCAGCAAAACTCATAGCATAACTGTACCAAAACCAGAAAGAGCAGCAATGGGTCAGCACAACACCAGTTTCATTTAGACAGTTTATGAGATGCTCACCAAGGCAATGGTTTTGAATGAATGTTTACGTGGCATCAAGAGATTTTTTAAAACAAGGTTTCGTATTAAGTAAACAATGAAATCATATATAGTCCAGCCAATGCAACCAAGTCACAAGCATAAGCTACTTTTACTGAACTCCAGCTAGATTTGAGTACGACGGTGGAATCTAAAAAGTACTCACGTCTTTGCAAGAAGAGGTAATAGCCGCCTTTGATGACTTGGATAATCAAGCAGAAGGACTTCTGGCCCGTTTGGAGCAAGAGAAAATGCGCGCCTTGTCAATGAGTACCTCGTGGCAATGGCTAAACCAATCTGATAGATGAGAAATCTAATACATAAGATACCACTCAAATAAGACTTTGGAAACAGCCTCACTCATTTTGTTCTCACAAACAAGCAGCTGATTGAATGGAAAAGAAACAAGTGTGTTGTTTAGCTCTAGTTACCTTTGCTGAGAGTACTGCGCCAGATGCAAGTGATACACGACCAGATGTCAAAGGAGCCATGAATGTGCCAAACCTCTGAATTAATAACAGATGGAGCACCAATATCAGTTTGTTACTTCAACAATACCTACTAATTAAAACCAAGTTGACGACATATTTGGTTCAAGTCTCACTTCCTAGTTTTTAAGTTTTTCCATTAATATAGGGAGGGCTACTTGTTTTTATTTTAGTAAGGGATTACCATCCTTAGTATAATTATTTTTTTACTATTCTTTAGATAGATTAATAATCATATCCCTGTTTCTCTAATTTCAACAGGAATAAAGGTAATTCTAATATAACAATATTCACATGGAAGAAATATCACCTCATCTGGGTCCTTTATCGCACTCATATACTGTCCATCTGGTGAAACATCAGCGACTGAGTTTAATAAATTTTCTCTTGGTATCCGGACATTGTCAAACCTGGAAGATAAATTCAGTAAGGAGTTTACTTGAGATGTATTTTATTCAACAGTCACTATGTTTTGTGTAAATTTAAATGACAAAAGGGTTTGATTATTTTTTTACCAGATTCGACCATTGTCAACACCATTTAAGCCAATCTTGTGACCACAATCAGCTATATGAATGTTTGGGCATACATTGCCATTTGCATCTCTTATTTGGGCTATAAAAGCATGGACCCCTTCGTTTCTCCCATCAATCTCAAGCTGTGAGAAAACTACTGTGTGTGTCGCATGCTAAAGCCAAAAAGAAAAAGAAAAAGAAAGAAACATAAAAAAGCTAATCAGCTTAAAGCAATGTTAAACAGGATGGAGAGAAGTGAATAATGCATATTAAGTAGCATAAAATTACAATGCCTTACATAAGCTGCACCTCCAATCCAGTATTTCTGAGCTGATTCACATGGCGTGTTAATGACAAACTCTCCGGTGCTTGAATCATACGTCGTAACTGTTTCAATGCCCCGGACCTGAAAATAGTGTGACCATGAAGGCAATCGACGGAAATTTACAAAAGAAAAGATATATGAAAAGCATGAATAGACTAAATAATTGAACAGCCTCCACATACATTACTTCCATGCCCCAACTCAGTCATCGCAAAGCAACCATTGATCACGTAGTTTTCGGTATCTCTCAACCACTTGTCATGGTGCCGCTTTGTGCCCAAAAATTGGATGGCACCACCCCTGCAATTAATTGATGAGATAAAACCTAGTGATTTGTGAGTTATTTCTTTGGTACACAAAAATTACTCTCCCCATCCCACAATTAGAAAAAGAGTCCCATTTACAAACTTTAAGTATACATTTTTGTTCTACGTAGCGATGACATAGCAATGATATAATAATGATAAACTTAAGGAGATGGCGTAATTCTATACCAATATCAACAAAAATGCTGACTTTTCTTTTTCTCAAATAGAAAGAGTATCAATAGTAGAAACCATATTAGTTCAAGACATTGAATTGTATACACTCCTTTCTCCCTTTTTAACCAGCAATTAAGAGGAGTAATTAAGTAACTTACCAAAGCAAGAAGTGGACACCAAGCTTAATACCGAGAGAATGATCAAATGCACCCGAGACATCCAAGATAGCAATTTTCCTAAGCTCACTTTCAGGCCATGGTTTAGTGAGCCAGCCATCGAAAGCCCCGTGCTTGGACATGTACCCGATTCGCCTCATGGTCATCTCTCTCTGGTGTTCCATCGACTGGTTATAATCCGGCACCACGAACACTTTGCCACCTCTCTGTTTTCGGCCAAAAACCTCACTTTCAGTCATCAGTCGGTACAACCAGTCCCGCTCCTCCAAATTGTGACCGTCCGTTAGCTTCCGCATTTCTTTGATATCGAAATCCAAAGGCTCCGAGAGCTCGGCGGGGGAGTATTGGAGGCATTTGGACGGTTGCAGGACAGGAGAATCAGAGAGAATTGAATCTGGTTGGTGGAGGTGTCTGGCCAGAACTTGGGTCCGAAACCTGACTCGATCCATCGAAGAAGATGAAGACTCCATCTTTTTTGCCTTTGAGATTAATTTGGAGCTCCTGCTGGCTGGCTGGCTAACTGGACACAGCTTTGTTTGCAGGAGAGAGAGGGAGAAATGTTATATTGTTTTCCAAGAGTAGCGTTGGAGAAGAAAAGTCGTCGTCGTCGTCGACGGCTACAGAAAACAAATGAAAAGTCGTCGTTGGTTTGCGCGGGCAATTATTGTTTGGATGTGTTGTTGATTTTCTTTATTTTCCTTAAAAAATACGAAAAATACAAACAAATTGAGTGATACAAATTAAAAGAGAATATTATTTTCACATGTATTTTTTTTAATATTTTTATATAGTTTATTCTCACATGGACTCATTATATGGAAATGATCATGTAAAAATATAAAAAATACATATCAGAATATCAATTCCCAATTAAAATACGATTTCCTCTCAAATATTACACAGATATTTTTGTAGATTTCAAAATTGAAATGAAAATTATATTTTTATTTTTAAATTATAAAACAACATTAAATTCTTAACATTGTGTACTACATATCTATATTTATTTGGAATTATTTGAGACAGTTTGATATTAAAAATTTAAGAACCCTAACAACACCATTTCTTTTATTGTACTTATAAGAAATTACAGCTTAGAACATGGATCACACAGAGTTGTCTCAATAATATTTTGTTTAATTAATTTTTCAAGCCTAGTGTTCTGGTGCATCTATAATGTATACATATAAAATTTCAACATCATAACTTTTTAAAGAAAAATACTATACATTTCAACGCAATGACAAATACTAAAGATAAATATGCTAAAATATTGCGTTCAAATAAAAATAAAAATAATCATATAGCCATTTGAGTTCCCATTTGGTACTTGCATTCATTTCGTTTGGTATTATTATTATTGTATACACATCTATTTTCTTTCCTTCCCTCTCCCTCTCCCTCGTTTCTCTCTTTAGGTCTCGTTTGCTTCTAGTGAAAAAAGTACAACTTAACAAATCGTAACACAGCCTCTATTTACTGCACTTTTTAACTTTCAGAAATGGAAATATGGATTAGAGTAATACTCTTTCTTAAAGAAGATGACAGATATTGTTTTATAGTATAATACTACTTGTACAAGAATTGAGACACCTAAATGGCGCTTGGATACGAACAAAGCGCACATCTATTATTGGATGAAACAAGAGTCTTAGCCACATACCCCAACCAATCCCGTTTACTTAAAAAAGAGTGATGAAGCTAGTTTCCTACTGAAGACCATGAGTTTGCTTCAACCCAATCAAAGGCTATAGGGCTCAAAAAAGCATCTGGAATGCCAAAGGAATTGACCAACGCAAGTGCGTGGGGTCTCAGTTCGCTGCATAGTTTAGCTACTTCTTTCCTCACTGCAGCAGCATTCTCTGTTGACAAGTAGCCGTAACGGAGGAAGGCAGCATCTTCTTCCAAGGTGATCATGGCATACATGGATCTCACCAGACTTAATATGTTCTGCAAAAAATGCGCAACAGTTTTCAGAATTCGGTTGTTTTATGAAAACTAATTTTAATTCTCCAGAGAAATACAAAGAGGAGATTTAAATTCAAACACCACCAAATGCAATCTTCATGGTGTTAATTTACTGTGAAACATAAGTTCACCTTGTTGGCTGTTTCAATCTAGTTTGGTAACACCATTAATTGGATAGAGAATTTTATACCTATACTGCTAAATGTATGTTTGGAGTTGTAACCACAAATCCTAAATCACCAAAACAACTTTCATATGTACACTGCTACTGACCAAGTAGTAGAGGTATCATGTTATCTGTCCCGATTCTGCATATTTCATTCTATATTAACACTTTCCCGTAAGTGGACAACAATTACTTGTATAATTGTACCACTATCACACATCTGCCTCCAAGCTAACTTTGCAATTAGTTCTGTTTTTATGACTTATCTCATCTTTTTATGACACATTAACGAGCTTAACATACTTGGACTGCACTATACAAATGTTTCTGAATACCTTCAACTGGCCGGCAGTCACCTCAGCATCTATAAAAATTCGCAAAATCTCTAGATCCGAGAAGGCTTTGCCCAAGTCTTCAGCAAGCTGATAAGTCTGGTACATTAAAGGAAAAACAATGGAATTAGGAGGGAGAGAGATGAAGTAAATGCAAGTAATTCGAATAAAAATGCATCCTCACCACAGTGAATATTTCTTCTTTGCTTAATCCCTGTGCTTGGTATTGTGAAACTTCCACAGCAAAACGAGTCAATAAATCTCTCTCTCTCAGGCAAAGAATATCCTGTCTGGAAAGATAAATTGTGAGCATTACCTTAACGCTGCAAACACGACCTGTTTAAAATAGGAAAAAAGCTAAAGGATTATTACCTGGAACTGAATGCTCCTGAGGGCAGAACTTGTGAGCTGGGATGGGATAACAGGACAGGAGTTGTTCATGTGCTCAAGTCCCAAACCTTTAAAAGGTCTTTTTTTCTTCTTGGCGGACTCAAATTCCAAGAGAAGTGCCTTGCTCACCTGAGTTAAAAGACCCAATTTATTAATTTTTCTGGGTATAAATATTAAGTTGATGAAATCAAAAAAGGATAGTTTTATAATTTTTTTGATGCTAATCAATGTTACATCTTAGAAGGTTTTATTTTGGCTACTAAAAAGATGAACTTTAAAGGTTAACTTCACAACCGTCGATACGAGGAACACTTGTCAGAAAAAGTTAGGGTCAGGTACTGAAAATTCTTTCATTTTCAGTTATTGATCAAAAGTCTATCACTCAATGCTACTAAGGCAGTTAAATTTTCAATTTTCCATGTCAGCGAAAAACACAAGCCAAACAAAGTTTTGGTTGCTTGTTTCAAATTCCAAATGTTGGTTTATTCAGCTTCTCTATGTGCCAAATGACATCAGGGCTGTTACATAGATTCCCATCATTTTGAGTATCATAACAATACCTGTTGCATAAGAATGTTGTTGTCGCCCTCAAAAGTGGACTGCACGTCATACTCACTTTTTAAATGACCAATAAGATTCTCAGTCTTTAAACCTTGTCCCCCAATGGCTTCACGACATTCCTGATTCGTACATTAGTAAACATCAGTAAGGATGCTGCCATAAATCTGACCTATTCCTACTTGTAACTGTGTTTACGGTTACAACCTGAAGGGTTCGCATGTTATGCCAGGTTAAAGTAGCCTTAAATGCACTGGAAACAACATGAAGGGTTTTGTTTGATTCAGGTGTCCTCTTCACAAATAGCATTTTCAGATGGTTAGCAGCAAAACTCATAGCATATCTGTGTAGAAAACATAGCAATGGGTCAGCACAGGAGCACACTTTGTGACGAACGAGATTTTTGTAATTTAATATGAATATTTATTGAAATAAATAAAGGTTTTTCGATGATTTAATTATTGAGTTGAATAATTAATTGATAGAATTGTGGTAGATTAATTTAATTATATGTGTTACATTAGTTAAATTAATGTGGAGAATTTTTATATTTAAAGTATGTATTTAATTGAGCCTATTTGATTAAACGAATTATTTAATAAGCATGATGTTAATCTAATTAATTTAATAATTAATTAGAGATTTAATGATGCAACATAATTAATAAACAAACATTCCAATTATGTGACTATGTGATTTAATGTGAAATTATTCTATTTTATTTAATTGATTTAAATAAGATTATATGATTAATAGGTGTAACATTATTAAACTATATAATAAGAGTTTATTAAATTAAGTGGAAAGGAGGAATGAAGGAGCTAGCCAAACAAAGCCTTAGTGGGGGTTGGAGCTAGTTAACCCACTATGGAATTAACTGACGACCCATAACCCACGACTATTAACTATACGTAATATTATATACACACTAAACATATATCTTATTCATCAGTCTTCTATTTTCATATTACAAAATATCAGAGAACTTTAGAGAGAAAAGTGAGAAGAAATTTGAGAGTAAATTGAAAGTTGAAGAAGAAGTGTTATAGATTCTAAAACCCATATCATCATCAAACAGAGTTAGCAAGGGTATAATTCTTCATCTCAAGTTTTAATTACGTTAGTTTATTTTTTTCAACAAACCCAATTTCAAACTCTCTGTATATGATTTTGGTGATGAATACTTAAGATGTAATTATATATGTGTTATTATATGATTATAACATGTTTTATATCTGGTATGAATGATTTAAAGTAATTGAATTCATGCAATTAGGCCTTAATTGGAGTTTTGAAAAGTTATAGAGTTTTTCCATTTACGTGTTTTAAAGGTTCTCTGTGAAAGGAGAAATTTGACAATTGTTGATTATATGTCTATATATGTATTACAAATTGTTAATAACATGTTATATATCATGTATACATGAATTTACAGTGATTATACCATATAATTTTGATTAAATTGGGTTTTCAAAGGTTACAGAGTATAAAAGTTGTATATATGGCCCATATGACTCTTACGTACAAATTAAATGCTTTAAAGGTTTTCTGTAAATGAGAAATTTGGCAATTGTTGATTATATGTCTATGTATGTGTTACAAATTATTCATAACATGTTTTAAACCATATATGCATGATTTACAGTGATTAAATTCATGCAATTATGCCTTAATTGGGTTTTCAAAAGTTACAGAGTATAAAAGTTGTATATATGACTCATATGGCCCTTACGTACAAATTAAATGCTTTCATCAATTGTTTAACTTTAAATTGACGATTGAATATAATTATACATGTTTAAACGAACAAAACAGAATTTAAACGGACGGATTCGGTATATTAACGAATCTGTAACGTCGAAATTCATGCTTTTCCTTAAAGTTATACAAAATATTGAAAACAGCGAAATTAAATATTTTGATTTGTGTAATTATATGATTTAAAGTGTTAGAAGCATGCTAGAATCGATTTATGATGTTCCCGTGAAGTTAATACTTCATGGGTAGCATTACAAATCGTTATATTTGTATAAATTAGAGTTAATTGGGCTGTTCTGCGTGTTTTTCGCGAACTGCAGAATCTAGGTCTGCGTGCAGCGCGCCCGCGCCGCTCCAAAGAACAAACGGAGTGCGGCCGCGTCTTGCCTGCAGAATTTCAGAAATATTTTCTAAGTGTTCAAGTCTCAAAGATGTGTTTTAAAACTTAATGTAATGAACATGAAGACATGTTGAGCATATAATAAGATGTTAATAACTTATATTATGTTATTAATTTATAAGTTAATTTCATAACTTAAAATCGTTATTATAAAGTCCAATAACATATTCAAAGACCAATGCTGTGATTCGATAGGTATATCGAACTATTGATTAATGGGTATTGTGAATGTATTGATATGTAGGATTTAATAAGGAACGTGAATTAATTGTAGCTTGTGCAAGAGGCAAGTTTCCTAAACTCAAACCTTTAAATTGAGCAAGTTTTTAAACTTTACTTTTATTGAGCAAGTTCCTTAAGTTCTAAATTATTCATTGATGAAGTCTTAGACTTGTATTCTATATCGAGTAAGTTCTTATTCTTAATTGTTCAAGTTCAAGATTTCATATTAGATGCTATAATTCTTTTAAAGCATGAATTCAGTTATACAATACTTATTCGATTGTATACCTTTTGAGAATTATTATTCGAATTGAGTATCAGTTTATTCTGGAACCTTGTAAGACTAGCAAACCTTTATTGATTCGACTAGTCCTATAGTTGACTGAGCGTTCTAAATTCTAGAACTTTTATTAAGCTTAGCCAAACCAAACTTCCTTTGGTGCGGACTCTGATGTCAAACTGAGATGAACCCTTTAATAGGGGATTATTTACGCTTTAGCGTTGAGATATTGTGCACAGTATGGTACTAAGGGCTGATCCCCCTAAGTACGAGAAGTAGAGTACATAGTCTTATGACTGTTAAAGGTTTAAAGTATAAACACTTTACAACCTAAGACATAGTTCGAGGTCTTATGATCCTCAGAATTTCTTTTGATTCTTGTTATTCATTCTTGATTCAAAAGCCGAGTTTTCTTTATTCAGAAGTCTTTGATTCGCTCTCATGTTATTATATTGTTATACTTGTGGGCAATCGTGCTCACTCTTGCGTAATAATAACATTGTAGTTAAGAACGAAAGGTCCGACGAGCCTTCCACTAGCAGAGGCAAGGGGAAAGTTAACAAGTGTTGAAGACTTGATATTAAATTTTAAGAATGTTTATTATCAAGACTTGATGTTGTTTAAGACTTATTTATTTGTTTATGTTTCCGCACAGATGTTTAAGGTTAGTTTGACCTGGGATTATATTTATTTTTCAGATGTTGTAACCCTATAAGGGGATGATTTATTTCTATTTATTGCATGGTTTGTATTTGTTATGGGTAGATAGATAGATGAAATTTGTACAGTGAACACCAAATCCCGTGGAATTGAAGTACCCGAATTTGGGAGTGTCACACACTTAGTTAGACATGCCATAAGATGTTCACTATAGCAGTTAAGTTGCAATATATGTTCTTCAAAGGCACCAGGATGCTTTAAAATCAAGGATGAACAGTGGCCCTTAGTGGGTTCAACTAATTTTCACAACTTATGACAAGGTAGCAGAAGGGATAAATCCACAAACAAGAAGCAATTATCTCTTCTTAAAGTGGAATTTGTTTGGTTTAGAACATGTGGATTGATGTAGTTAAAAATGCCATCAATCATCATGTATGAGGCCACCCTCCAAACTTAACAAAAAATCGTAAAGAGACAAAACTAACCTAGCCTTGAGAAGACCAATGTCCATAAAAATTTAAATGTCCATCAACTGAAAGTCTACAAAGGGTGAATCTTATGTATTTCAGCCAGACAAATCTCCATATATGAGAGAAGATATAAACTTGTCAGCCACACTTTGAAGCATAGTATGACACGTCAGTATCAACAGAAATTGCACATTTGCAGTTCAATATAAAAAGTAAAACGAGATAAATAAAATTAAGCACAGGAAGCCCTTGGTAGTTATTGATGAATAAATATATGCCTCATTTTCTGTTTCATTTTCATATTTTTTTGGGAGTTACTCATAATTATGCAATGGCCACTCATACCCAAATCTCTAAATAGAATATATGAGAAATATAATATTTTCATATAAACATGAAGCCAATTAATTAAGTGATCAACTGGTGACTTGGAGGGGGATTGGAATGCATAGTTATTTGGATTAATCACAAAACATTTGATGAAATGACTGGTATTACTGAACCCCACTCAAACCACCAGCACCCAGACCCAAGCATGCACCCAGAGTTTTACAGGATAACAACGCGAGAGCATGCCCATCACAGAATAGCTTCCTCTGTCCACGTGTCTACACATCACTTGGCTGAAGGAATAAAAATCTAACATAACCATAGACGTTACTTGTAAGATTATTCAGAATTGGGAGGACGTCAGGCAGTACTAACCTTTTTCTCTTGTTATAGTGACGTAAAATATATGGAAATAACACAATTATCTAATCCTTTCCCCATGCCCAAAAATGTGTACATATACAAAAGTAAACAGTAGAATCCTACTGCAACGAATGTAACCAATACAATCATAATCTACTTTAGTGACAAATTTAAAAACCACTACAGAATTTGTGAGGTACTCACGTCTTTGCAAGAAGAGGTAAGAGCCGCCTTTGATGACTTGGATAATCTAGCAGAAGGACTTCAGGTCCATTTGGAATAACAGAAAATGCACGCCTTGTCAATGAGTACCTTGTGGCAATTGCTAAACCAATCTGATAGCAAAATAAACCTAATAAGACATTGCTCAAAGATGTTTGAGATGCAGTGTCACTCTTCCACCCCAAACAAAACAAGCAAACAAACTGATGCGAAAAAGAAGTGAAATGTTTAGTTTTAATAACCTTAGCTGAATAAACCGCGCTGGATGAAATTGTTACACGACCTGATGTCAAAGGAGCCATGAATGCAGCAAACCTCTGAAAATAAGTTAGAACATTAAATCACCCAAGCTTTATTTTACGTCAACTAACTACAAGTTGCTAGAAGCCTAGATAGTTCTTCATACTGAGGACTTGAGCCAAGTTTCATCTTCAACAAGGTAATAAGTGTTTCTATTGATATTGGGAGATCGACTTCCCTTAGCGTAACCCACTTTAAAAGCTTCACATAGATTGATATGTACATAACCCACAACTTTAATTCAGTCAAGAATAAAGGTAATCTGAATAACATTATTATGTGGAAAATAATCACCTGATCTGGGTCCTTTATTGCGCTTAGGTACTGGCCATCTGGAGAAACATCAGATACTGAATTCAGCAAATTCTCTCTAGGTATCCGGATATTATCAAACCTGAAAATTACATGTTTGGAAAGAGCTGTCTTAAAAAACGCGTAAATTTACAGATGCAGAATGACAAAGAGGAGTATTTGTTTTTACCAGATTCGACCATTGTCAACACCATTTAAACCAATCTTATGACCACAATCAGCTATACGAACATTCGGGCATATATTGCCATTTGCATCTCTGATCTGGACAATAAAAGCATGGACCCCTTCGTTTTTCCCATTAATCTCAAGCTGTGAGAAAACTACTGTGTGTGTTGCATGCTAAAGATGAAAAAGAACAGTAAGAAAGAAACATAGATTCAGCTTAAACTGAAGCTAAAATAAGAAAGGAGAAATATGATAAAACATATATCGTGTCATTTATTTTCTTTGAAAAAGATAACGTCTTACATTTGCAGCACCTCCAATCCAGTACTTTTGAGCTGATTCACATGGTGTGTTAATGACAAACTCTCCAGTGTTTGAATCATATGTGGTGACTGTCTCAATACCTCGTACCTGAAAACAGAAACTTATGGAAGCAATTGAGAAAATTTACAACAAAGTGAATGAATTCCATAAACAGGCGAAATGCCCCAGACTAAATGATCGAACAAACTCCACATACATTACTTCCATGCCCCAACTCAGTCATTGCAAAGCAACCCTTGACCCTGTATTTTTCAGTGTCTCTAAACCACTTGTCATGATGTCTCTTTGTGCCAAGAAACTGGATGGCACCACCCCTGAGTTCAATTCATCAGACTAAAAGTAAAAAAACTAGTGATTAATGAGTTACTGTTGGATATTTTCATTATCTAAAAAAAAGTATATAATAAATATATTATATGCTATCCATATAGCCAACAAATGAATTGGTTCAGTTGGATAAGAGAAAGGAGTTGTAATGTTAAGAATTTGAATTCAAGTCATGGCAACATTATGAAAATTTATTTTTTAATTAATTAATTAATTAATTAGGCTAATGGTATTATAGAGTTGGGATGCC
This sequence comes from Panax stipuleanatus, assembly GCA_020205555.1. Lineage (NCBI taxonomy): Eukaryota > Viridiplantae > Streptophyta > Magnoliopsida > Apiales > Araliaceae > Panax > Panax stipuleanatus. Next base: position 154,970,408 of record CM035118.1, read on the forward strand.
AAATGACGGGATACCAACGAAACGACATGAAATTGGGATGCCAACCCAACGGAACGACAGGAAATTGGATGACAACCCAACGGAACGACATCAAAATTAGGTGATGAGCCAATAAAGGGTGTTTGGAAACCTATCAATAGGTTGCTAATCTACCCCAAAATCACAACTAAAATCAATCATTCTCAAGTTCTTAACTTCTAAAAATCATTCAAAATCCTTTTCAAGTTCATAGAAAAATTATTATTTTAAATAATTTTTCTTGTTATTTTCTTTTCTCTTATTTATAGTTTTGCACTATATTTGTTCCTACACAACAAACTCTTGTACAAAGTAAAATATGTGTTTGTCTTGTCTTGGGAGATTAATTCGCAGTAACACTGTATAGTAAAAGTAATGGGCGAATATAGTTTTAAGGAAAGAGTGGTCAATCATTCGATTCAAGCGGTAATATTGTTGTTCTATATCATCTTACAAAGAGGGTTTTGATGCGGTATGAAAGAATAAATTCAATAAATTTATTATTAATTTTGTATTATTATTTAGAGATAAATGTTGAGTTATTAATGAAACTATTTAGTAGGATATAATAGTAGTAGCTTTTCATTACGAGAGTTTTAATTGTAGTCGTAGATTTCAATTAGGAGAGTTTATTATAGTAGTAAATTTTAGTTGGGAGATTGTTTCCTTTTTAAGTTAGGGTTTTTACTTAATCCCCAAGTATTGAGTTTTCTATTTAAGCATTGTAATACTTCGTTATTTGGGAGATTATTGAATGAATTGATTTGAAATTAAAGCTGTGTGTGCTTTTGTATGTGTTTCTTTACCGATTCTCTGCGGAAATAGGTACTCTTATTCCTTTTACCTACCCCGTCTTATATCATAATGGTATCAAGAGCCAAAATTCCTGATATCGTTGATTTCACTCAATTCCTTCCTACCCTATTTTTCTGGCCTCCATCAAATTGTCGAAGTTCGCTAGAGAATCGACGACAATTTTCTGAGACGAAAGTACGATCTGTAGCAGAAATCGTCGTCTCAATCTATTCCCAAAAAAAAAGTGCAAAATTACTGTTCATCACTACACTGCGGGACAATGTTTATCAAATTTCGGGTGTTCTGCCAAATTAAAATTTGGTACCTCCAAGTTTCTAAAATTTTCAATTCTGCCCCTTAAGTTTATGAAATTTTCAATTCCGCCCCAAAGTTTCTAAAACTTTCAATTCAGCCCCTAAAGTTTCTAAAATATTCAATTTAACCCCCACAATTTTTGACTTTTCAATTTAACTCCCAAAATTTTTGAAATTTTCAATTCAGCCCCTTTACATATATACAATGTCTTCCAAGTTTAACAATCCAGACTTTCTTTGGGCTAAGATAAAGCAACTTGAGCATCGAACTGTGGTCATAGGCGAGTAACTTAAAAGGTCTTGTGTCCCGTATAGTGCCGAGTATTGAAAATTATGTGATGAACTTGCACTTTCTTAAACAAGTCTTGCAAATTTAAAGGCGCATTACGAGTACATAACCACATGCTATGTTTGTCCATATTTTATTCAAGCGCAAAAAAATGTTCATCCTAATTGTGTGTGTTCAACTAAAGCTACGCGTTAACAAGAGGAGACCCGCAAAGTAAATTACAAGACAATTGATGAATGTCTCACTATACTTAAACGTATCAATAACCAATATGAAATTGGTGATGATAAAGAAAAGCACATACTCTCACATATTGATGCTTGTGAGAAACATGAAGCGAAAGTTGAGTGTGTTGAACAACTTGCAGATTCAGAGATGGTTTGCAGTGAGGAAATTGAAGTTAAGTTTGACCCCATATGCGAAAATATCAAGGAATATAAAGTTGAGGTCATCCATGTTGATTTTCTCTTTCCGGCTGATACATTTGAGTCCCAAACTACTTCAAATTTCTATATTATGTCGTTATTATTCCCTAAAATTGTGCTCATGACATTAAAACATCGGATGCGAATGTTTTGTTGGAAGACATCTCTCGGATCGTGGTTTATTATTCTACGATATTTCAAAACTCGAGGACGAGTTTTTTTCAAAGGCAAGGAGAATGATGCGGTATGGAAGAAGAAATTCAATAAGTTTATTATTAATTTTGTATTGTTATTTAGAGATAAATGTTGAGTTATTAATGAAATTATTTAGTAGGATATTATAATAGTAGCTTTTCATTAGGAGAGTTTTAATTGTAGTAGTAGATTTCAATTAGGAGAATTTATTATAATAGTAGATTTTAGTTAGGAGATTTTTTTCTTTCTAAGTTAGGGTTTTTACTTAATCCCCAAGTATTGAGTTTTTTATTTAAGTATTGTAATACTTCGTTATTTGGGAGATTATTAATGAATTGATTTGAGATTAAAGTTATGTGCTTTTGTGTGTGTTTTTTTACCGATTCTCTGCAGAGATAGGTACTCTTACTCCTTCCCACCTTGCCCTACATTAGGTTTCAACAATCTTAAGACTATATTAACGATTAACCATGGAGGACAACAATGCAAAAAATAGCTTGAATCAAATTAAGAAACTAGAGAAATTTGATGGATTATTCTTAGACGTTGGAAAATCAAAATGTATTTTTGCTTAACGACATTAAAACTCTCATGTGCTAAATGAAGAGAAAATAGAAGAAAAGGAATATGAGACACCATAGAAATGAAGAGTCGAATAAAATGGGAACAAGATGACTTCATGTGTAAAGGGTACATTCTAAATGCGCTATCTAATTCAATGTACGATGTGTATGAAGCCAAGTTCATGGAAAAGACGACAAGGGAATTATGGGAGGATCTCGTCAACAAGTATAAAATCGAGGACGCCGAAAATTAAATTTTTTTAGTAAGTTCATTATTTGATTATCAAATGATAGATAACAAATCTGTTATGCTGCAAGTACATGAACTTCAAATTATTATGAATCAAATTGTGTCGGAAGGCCATAGCCTTGACGAAGGGTTTCAAGTATCGACAATCATTTCAAAGTTACCAATTTTGTGGAAAGATTGTCAAAAGGAATTGAAACAAAAAAAAATGCAATGATCAGGCAAGAATTTATTAAATTTCTCCAAGTTGAAGAAAATTCTCGAAACTTGGAAAAATTGAAAATAGAAAACAAAAGTGTTAAAGCTTTTGTCATAGAAAATACATCTAAACCAAGGGGTAACAACAAAAGAAAGCGTGGTGGTCAAGATAACACTTCCGGAAATAAAAAACCGAAAAGTACTTGTTGGAAGTGTGGTAAGTCAGGACACTTCAAGAAACAATGTATTTTGTACTTGAAATAAAGGCAACAAAAGAATGACCAAACAAATATGGTAGGCAATGAAAATATTGCTGCTATGATTATGGAGACTAACATGGTTGGAAATGACATGAAATGGTGGATCGATTCTGGAGCAACCAAACATATTGCCAAGAATAAAGTAATATTTAAAGCATATGAACTTATGATGGATAGTCAAGAACTATTCACGGGAAATTCATCAACTGCAAAAGTGATGGGCAAAGGCAAGGTGGTTCTCAAGTTATCATCCGGAAAGACAATCACTCTTAATGATGTTCATGTTTCAGAAATTAGGAAAAACCTTGTATCTATTAGTCTTATAAACAAACATGACATAAAAGTCTTGTTTAACGCTAATTGTATTTTATTGTCCAAGGGTGACATATATGTCGGAAAATGATACGAATCTAATGACATGTACAAACTAGATGTTATTAATGACAATTCATCTTTTGCTTATATGTTTTCTACTTTTAATGTTTGGCATGCTAGATTAGGACATGTAAATTACAAAAGTATGCGTAGCATGAGTAATCTTAGTTTAATTCCTAAGATTAATTTTTTTGATTTAGAAAAATGTGCTATATGCGCCAAGTCTAAAATTACCAAGAAGTCTTTTAAGAAAGTAGAAAGAAATTCACAATTATTAGAATTAATTCATTCTAATATTTGTGAATTTGAAGGCATATTAATTAGACATTTATAGATGATTGCTCTAGATACACTCAAGTTTATTTGTTAAGGACTAAAGATGAGGCTTTAGAAAAATTTAAAATCTACAAGACTGAAGTTGAAAATCAATTAGATCGAAGAATTAAAAATCTTAGATCGGATAGAGGAGGGGAATACTTCTTATATAATGATTTTTGTAAGAATCATGGTATAATTCATCAAACTACAACCCCTTATAGTCCTCGACAAAATGGAGTGGCGGAACGAAAAATAGGACATTTGAAGAAATGATTAATGCGTTACTTATAACTCCTGGTTTGCCTAAAAATTTATAGGGGGAAGCATTAATGACTGCTTGTTATATATTTAATCGTATAACCCATAAAAAAACTCATATTACACCTTATGAATTGTGGAAAAAGAGAAAACATTCTCTTGACCATTTAAGGGTGTGGGAATGTAGGGCATTAGTAAGGTAACTGATCCTAAAAAGCATAAGATTGGAGTTAAAACAATCGAGTGTGCTTTTATAGGCTATGCACAATCCAGTGTGCTTTTATAGGCTATTCACAAAATAGCAAAACTTATAAATTCTTGACCATGGAATCCACATATTTTGTTAGCCATAATATAATTTTGGAGTCTAGAGATGTTGAGTTCTTTGAGAATTCATTCTTTAAAAAAAGGTAAAGATAAGACACTAATAAAGAGAATCAATGAACAATTCATCATAAACCAAATGATGAAATGGAATTTACTATATCTACTGAACCTATGACCCTGATTTCTACATGTACCTAGTAGAAGAAAACATGGATGATATTGTTTCTTCTAATGTTTTTGTGACTAAGCATGATTCTAGTGATAGAGAGATCCATTGACTTTTAGAGAAGCTATGTGCTCTCAAGATTCAGGTTTTTTGGCAAGAAACTATTAATGATGAAATGGATTCTATCATGGGTAACAAGACTTAGGTCTTGGTGGATTTGCCTCCTGGTTGTAAACCCATTGGCTGTAAATGGATCTTTAAAAGGAAAAGAAAATCAGATGGATCCATTAATAAGTATAAAGCTAGACTGGTAGCCAAATGTTTTAAGCAAAAGGAAAGAATTGATTATTTTGATACATATGCTCCAGTAGCAAGAATTAGTACCATTAGGTTATTAATGGCACTAACATCAATTCATAAACTTGTTATACACCAAATTGATGTTAAAACTGCTTTTCTAAATAGTGATTTAGAAGAGGAAGTTTATATGGAATAACCAGAAGGGTTTGTTTTGAAATGTCAAGAAAGAAAAGTTTGTAAACTTGTTAAATCTAAAACAAGCACCTAAGCAGTGGCATGAAAAATTTGACCAAATGATTGTTTTCAATGGGTTTAAAGTAAACGAATAAGATAAATGTGTTTATTCTAAGTTTAGTAAAGGTTTTGGTGTTATAATTTGTTTGTTTGTATGTTGATGATATGCTTATTTTTGATACTAGTGAAAAGGTAGTATTAGAAATTAAAGAATTCTTGTCTACTATCTTTGATATGAAAGATATGCGGGAGGCTAATGTAATTTTAGATATTAAAATTGTGCGGTCTCAAGATACCATTTCTTTAACTCAATCTTATTATATTGAGAAGTTGTTAAAGAAGTTTAATCACGAGAATTGCAAGATAGCATCAACCCCATATAATCATTATGTAAAGTTATTTCCAAATAAAGGGAATAACATATCCCAGTTAGAGTATGCAAATGTAATTGGTAGTCTAATGTATGCAATGCAGTGTATTAGACATGATATAGCATTTTTGGTTGGAGTATTGAGTAGGTTTACTCATAATCTAGGCCAGGTTCATTGGGATGCAGTATCAAAGATACTTAAATATCTTAAAGGCAATGAACTATGCATTATGCTATACAGGATACCCAGCTGTGGTAGAAGGGTACACGGATTGGTTCAGTTGGATAAAATAAAGGAGTTGTAATGTTAAGAATTGGTTCAAGTCATGGCAACAACATTATGAAAATTTATTTTTTAATTAATTAGGCCAACGGTATTATAGAGTTGGGATGCCAAATGACGGGATACAAGCCAATTCAAACGGGTGTGGAAACCTATAAATAGGTTGCTAATCTACCCTAAAATCACAACTTCAAATCAATCATTCTCAAGTTCTTAACTTCTAAAAATCATTCTAAATCCTTTTCAAATTCATAGAAAAATTATTATTTTAAATAGTTTTTCTTGTTATTTTCTTCTCTCTCATTTATAATTTTGCACTAGATTTGCTCCTACACAACAAATTATAGTACAAAAGTATACCTGTGTAGCAAAAGTAAGGGGACGAATAGTCTTAAGTGGTTAACTATTCAATTTAGGCGATAATATTGTTGTTCTATATCATCTTACAAAGAGAGTTTCAACCGTTACTTCTTTGGTACACACATTACCAAATTTAGAAAGCACAATAACTTCAGAGAATGAGTTACAGTAGAAAATTAAACTCAATTTTCGAATATGTTTCTCTTAGGGCTGTTCTAAGAGATCTACCTCACTAAGAGTAGAGAAATCAAGTACCATAACTCTGTCTGGAGTTATGCTTGGTTTATAGATGTCATAAAGACCCATACTCACAAATGACACACCCGGAGGTGACACGTGTTTCCAACAGCCCAAGCTGAAAACACCCCGGGAGAACCACAAGATAATACCACGCCACCTGTGCAGCGCATAGGTCAAAGCAAGTGGGGAGTCAGAGGACGTCCAGGCAGGACCCGTTGGCCATCGGACACATGGACAGTCATATGCCAATTCGTAGCAAGGGCGACACAGTTCACATGGGCTTGTCCCACGGTCTAATGCTACTGTAAGCCTGAAATATGTCGGATTGTGCCGAAGGCACGTGAGAAACTAGGCATATCTATAAATAAAAACCCTCCCCTACGTTGGTAAGATCACACATTCTTACCCATTGGAAACCTAAGATTGTTTTTTTCTTTCTGTGTCACTTATTAACTCTCACATTGGAGGCATTGGCCATGGCCGTTAACCAACCTTAAGGTGGTTGCGTGCATGTGGTTGAAGGCTGAGCAACCATCTGGAGACACCACCCGAAAGAATATAGATCGTCACTAATTAACTTAATTTTCTTTTTCAAACAATCTCTTTTGAACAAAAAAAAAAGTACCCATATAATATAAAGCAACAGTAAATATCAATTCCAATTTTATATTAGAAAAAATAAAATAAAAACTACTCCGTACGAATAATAAAAGATCATCGATAAGTGCATAATATTTATGATTTTTTTATTCCTTTACGTTTGGTTTATTGGATGTTCATGTGTATATGAGCTTAATAAGTTGTTTATTGTTTTTAGGTGAATTAAAGTTAAAAGGATGGGAACAAGTTGATTTGGAGTTGAATTGAAGAGGAGTTTGACCAGCAGTTGACTTTCTTAATTTTTGGAAATTCCTACATGGAATTGGATTGATATTACTATCAGATTTAGGATTGATTTTGACTGAGATTTTATTTCCTTATTAGATTCTATTTCTTTATGAAAACTAGTTATGTTTTGTAATTCCTATTAGGATTTGGATTTCTAGTTCTCATATGATTTAGGTCTTTGTCTAACACTAAAAATAAAGAATAATAGTCAAAGTTTTAATTCATTCAATCTTCTACCAACTCTCATACCTCATTGAAGTACAGACTTGGAGCATGTCAGACTAATTTCTTTATTCGGTTCTAAAGGGAGGTGGAACCTTGTTACAAGCAATTGATTAATTGAGTATTATTATTTATTCCTTCTTGTGTGAAATTTCTTCTGATAATCTGTTTTCATTGATTGCATGCTAATTAATCTAATTAATTTGATATGGCCAATTGAGTTAATTTAATCATTATCATATGCTAGATTAAGATTGGTATTACGTGTAATTGATATCTGTCTTCATCACAAGTAGCAAATTAGTAATACTAATTGTGGATAAGCTTTTGTGTATTGCTAAGATTATCAGAAAACAAGTTAAACAAATCGAGCTTATGTGTTTGTTGCTTGAATTAGCCTAATTTTCTATTTCTTAATACTTCTATCATATTAAATCGAGAGAGCTTGTTCTAGGTTGTATGCTAGTTGAATCTGGTGAAGAGCTTGTTTCATACCGTGAATATCTAAGGAGAATTTCGGATAGCAGAGCTTATTGTTATCTAGGGCTAATAGTTTCATTGAAGGGTAAATAATAACAACTTGATTAATTGATTGTTGTGCTTGGTGAAACTGAACTGTAGAACTGAAGTTTTTATATATTTGATTAATCTCATTATTTAATTCTGTTTTTCTTAGTTTAAAACAATTTCAAAACCTCCCATCTTTATTTTCTTTTAAAATAGTAGAATAATTCTAAAACAAACTTACTCTCTATGGGATCGATCCTTGCTTACTACTGTGCTAATTATTTAAATTTGTGAAGTCAAAGTGAGATTAATTTGGAGTGTAAACGACAGCTTCCAATCATACATATAAATTATGAAATTTCTTAATATGTGTCCTAAAGGCACATGCTAAGCACACAGTTCAAGGGAATATTCTCTTGAATTGTGTGTATATTCTCTTAAACTTGGTCCAAATGCAGAAATCAATAGAATATGCACATAATTCAAGAAAATATTCTCTTGAACTGTGTGCTTAGCACGTGCATAAATTATAACCAACTAGCTTACCAAAGGAAGAAATGCACGCCAAGCTTAATACCAAGGGAGTGGTCAAAAACACCATAGACATCACAAAGAGCAAAATTTCTAAGCCAATGTTCAGGGCCCTTTCCGGTGAGAAACCCATCAAAACAACCATGATCCAACAAGTACCCAATTCGCTTCATAGTCATCTCTCTCTGATGCTCCATGGACTGATTGAAATCTGGGCCCACAAACACTTTGCCGCCCCTCTCTTTACGCCCAAAGAGCTCGCTTTGAATCATGAGCCCGTACGTCCTGTCCCGATCCTCCCAATTGTGGCCATCCATGAGCTTCCGCATTTCTTTGGTGTCAAAATCGATGGGCTCAGACAGCTCTGGAGGAGCATATTGGAGGCATACTGAGGGCCGGAGAGATTGGGAAGGAGGATAGAGATTATCGGGTTGTTGCAGGTGCCGGGCCAGGACTTGGGTCCGAAACCTGACTCGATCCATTGACGATGATGTAGATGTAGATGTAGATGTGGATGAAGGTGATGAAGACTCCATGTTTATAAGCTCTTGGTTTCTTGAAGGTTACTTAATTTATGATCCGCCATTTTTGACTCGTGTGAGGTATCCCGTAGCTAACGGAAGAAAAGTATATAGGCTAGAAGTCGTAATTGGTTGGCGCGACTCTTTTATCCGTTTTTATTTATTTTTTCAAAAGGTGTTTTTTTTTGGGTGCAAAGGAGGCCTGAAGACCAAAGCGAAACGTTAAAAAGTCTTTGGTGCTGGTTGTTTAGTTCTTAATTTCTTTTAACAGTTTTATATGATTCGAGAATAAGGTAAATTTATTTATAGCCTGGCAGTGATTTATAAATAAAAAAAACTAATATTTATAATTTATTTTAAAATAATTTATAAGTCATTTTAAAATAAGTTAATTTGAACAAATATAATGTCTATTTTGCCCCTCTTCTGTTTTGTCTCACTTTTTATTAATGTGTTTTTTTAGTGATTTTTATATTTTATTTTAACTTATACGTTGTTATGAGCCGAACATCTTCATAATTTGTTTTAACTTAATTTCTGACTTATAAGTCAAATTGATGCTTAACACTTTTACTTATAAGTCATAACTTAGGTTGTGTTTGATAAATCTGGCGATTAATAGCTGAATGATTATGATGTCTTAATAAATTAGATCATCTGAATGGTTATGAGGTCTGAATCTAAAAAACTGTTTGATAACTAAAAAGTAAGTTGTCTCTTAATGACACTATTTTACTATTTTAAAGAGTAAATTTTTATTTAATAATTTTAAATATTCAATTTAATAAAAATGAGTGAATAATATTGTTGAATATATTTATATAAAAAAAAATTATCAAAAAAATTTCATTAAGAGGTACCTCTTAATTATTAAGATTTTATTTTCTGTCTTACCGATTAAGAGGCATTCAGCGATAACAAAAAAAATAAACAAACAGCATCATGCCTCTTAGCGAATAAGAGGCAGTCCATTAAAAGGCAATCAGATGTAAACAAACAGCACCTTATATTTTAACTTTAAGTCATTTTAAAATAAGTCATTCTCGAACGGGCTCTTAGTAAAATTTTATTTCTCTTATCATTTTTTAATCGTTAAGAGGAAGATATAAATTTAAATCATTAAAAATTGTCTCTTAATGAAAAATTTAAATCTATGAAGTCTTTATAAATATTGTACCCTCCCAATTCTAAATTTTAAGACCATTATTGAGTTTTGAAAAGTCAAAATAAAATATTTTAAAATTTAAAATTGATATTTTAAAATTTAAAAGTCATTTTTTTTATATTTTTTAGTTATCAAACAACTTTTTAAGTTGAGATACTATTTGACTTAGATAATATAATTTATTATCAAACACCACCACCTTATAATCATCCGATAGCATAGCTAGAGGCAGGGACAAAGCTACAGCTAAACTGGAGGGGGCCACGGCCCCCTCCTCCTTCCCCTCACCCCCCACCCCCCCTCCCCCTACCCCTCCCAAAAGTTTGAAACATGATATAAATCCTCCAAGGTTTGAAACATGATATAAATCCCCCTAAGATTTGAAACATGATATAAATCCTCTCAATGGTTTTGTAACAGTTCAAATAAAGGAGTCTCACACTCATAGCAGAATCTAAAATTGTGAAAATAGAATATGTTGAAGAAGATTACAATGGTGTCACTTCTTTAAAGAAGATTAGTGCTGATGATATGGATGGATCAAAATCGAAACTAAAGTCTCTGCACTGGGACAAAGTACGAGCAACCTAAGACAAAACTACAGTGTGGGACCAACTACAACCCCCAAGTTTGGCCCTCCTTAAGTTTGAATCTTGGCTTCGCCCCTCGCTAGTAGGGGTGCTCATTGGTAAAAAACGAACCGGTACTGAATCAAAAATACCGTAAAACCAAGAACCGGTACCGGTACCGAAAAACTGATTTCGATACCGGTTCGGTACAAAGTCGGTTTCGATTTTTTCGGTTCGGTTTTCGGTTATACCGCAAAAAATAAATAATTAAATATTTTTTTTTATATTAATAAACTTTTTTAAAACTAAGATTTTTTTATATATATTAATATAATTTCATTTTATAATCTACCATTTCATTTTATAATCTACATTTCTTGTTGTAATCTACCATTTCTTTTTGTAATCTACCATTTCTTTTTATTATTATTATTATTATTATTATTGGTGTTAGTATTATTTATTTTATTTATTTAAAAATCTATACTGTTACAATTTCATGCATGCTAGAAATTTTAGATAGCATACATTTTTAATAGTTGGGATTAACTGTATCAATTAAAATTGAATGATTTGTATCAATTTTAAATTTCGGTTTTACCGAATTCAAAAATTTAAGAACCGGTACCGGTATCGAAAAATATAAAAAAATCGAAAAAACCGGTACCGCCCGGTTCGGTAAAAAACCGAAAAAACCGAAAACTTTGAGCACCCCTACTCGCTAGGGGTCTCAAGTGGAGTGTCACTACAATAAATACCATAACTAGAACAATGTCCAAGCTCAAGAGCATCAGTACAGGGATTTCCTTGCCTATTAGTATGCATCATGCATGAGATGTGTGTTCCAAGGTGTTAACGCCAAGATTCGTCCACGCGCTCCAATCACTAAGCGCGTCCAATCCTGCACAAAAACGGGTAAACACCAAAGCTTGACGGCTTGGGCCGCCGGGGGATAGCTCCGGTGTGAGAGTAAGTACAGGCTGACAAGGTTTAACAATGGAGGGATAAATTACTCTATTGCTGGAATAATAAAGTGTTGTGTACCTTATGAGGGTCGAGCCATATATTTATAGGTTCTCACATCCCTGCTTGAATCCACTTCCTCATAGGATTAGGGTTCCCCCGTGTATCCTTTTCATAATAGGATAATACCGAATCTCCCAAGATATAGGAAGTTCAATCAATGCATGATTCTTCCTCCCATAAATAGAATCTCCATATAGTTAGGAGTGTCCCCCAATCATGGACAAATCGGACCCCCCATGGCCCAACCATAGCCTTAATCGAGGCCTGGCCCAACTTGGGTCTTCAAATATTCGCGCCCCAACATTGCCCCCCAGTCTTTCATTAAATGGAACATTTGAGGGAAGAGTATATAGCCCTACCATGCAAACTGTCTAATCCACCGGCTAAGATTTGGTACTCTTTGTCTAAGCCCAACAAACCCAAGGACTGACATTCTCCGACCGAGCCCAGCCCATGAGACCAATTTAATCAACACCGGCCTACCTTACACGGCCCACCACCCTTTAATCTGTCCACGCGAGGGGCTGGAACACCCAAACAGTCCCCCTGTCTCCAACCCTTCATTTCCTCACGTGCCTCATCATTTTTCCCCTATTAATGCGCCGTCTTTTGGGATTCGGGACCAGCTGCCAAAAAGACATAATAAAACTCACCCAACACCCTTCCGTTCATACCTTTAAAAATTCCCATTTCTCCCTCAACTCTTCTTCTCCAGCTAACAGTACCTTACACTCTCTAAGTTACTTAGATACACAGCAATGGCATCCTCCAGCAACCCTTCCGGTTCCCTATCCGACATTACTGACCCTATCCCTGCTGCTCCTTTGTCATCCATCTCAATACCCACCACCACCATCACCGCAACTCCGACCACCTCTCCTACCATTTCCACCAATGTAACCACTACGAACACCACTATCAAAAATACTCCCTCACCAGAAATACCAACGGAAAGTGACCATGAAAAAGCCCAACGCGAATACTCTGATGCGTCCCAATTCCCCCAAATTAACACTATCTCCCGACTAACTGACGAAGCAATAGACACCATTCGCACCAGCTATCAGATCCCCACCTACCACGAACTGAAAGCCCCAAATGCCAGTGACCGGATGTATCACACCACAGACGGCTGGACCGCCGTCCCTATGATCCTAATGGAAAAAGGGATCCGTTTTCCCCTTCACCCATTCATTCCAACCCTCCTCGGATTCATCGGCGTCGGCTTCAGCCAGCTGGTCCCGAACTCATACATCCATATCGCCGCTTTTATCGCCTTCTGTCACGAGGCAGAAGTACAACCCTCTGTTGACTTCTTCTTTAATCTGTTTAGCCTCGCCGGGACCCTCACTCCAGGACTCAAAGTCTTCAGCAAAATTGCCAACAAGCCAAACACCCCCCCAGAGAGGTTCCGAAGACCACTGATGAACGCTCCTTCCAGTAACAAAAATTGGTATAAGGACTGGTTCTTCGTCCGAGGACCAGAAACGCTTCGGTTGCCGAGCTGGGCTTCCCATAAACGAGCCAACGTTCCCCTCGGAGATATGCAGCCAGAACGTTTCAGAGAGATCACTAAACTGGTCAAAAAGTTACCTACGACCGAGTGGAGTTTTACACTCCTGACCAAGCAAGCCTGGCTTTTCAATCACAAACGTAAGCCTAAGATTCACTTTTATTTTGCATTATTGCATAATTTTGATTATTACTTCAACCCTTCTTTATTATGTAGTATCCCTCATCCGACCAACCTCCATTGAAGTGCGTGATCTGGAGGAATACATGGCCGGTAAACAGCCTACCGAAGCCACCACCACGGCAGAAGCGACAGAACCCATCACTAAACCGCCTGCCGAGGTCCAAACTGCAGTAACAAGCGTTGACGAGCCGGCCGAAGAAGACATCCCAGAAGTTTCCCTAAGAGTCAGGCATAAAAGAAGAGCCTCAAAAAGGCCACATAGCAATCTCAACCAATCCTTACCCACACCTCGGAATCTGATCGATCTTCCGGCAAATGAGCGAGCACAAATCCTCCGAGCAAAAAAGAGACGCACCAAGGTCAAACCCTTGACTGCCGAGGAGCTACGCATCCCTTCCTCCATTGGGCCGACCCCATCTGCCGAGGCAGACATCACACAGAAACGCAAGACCATTGAAGATTCCTCCTCAGAACCAGTAAGCAAAAGACCTTATATGGAAGAGCCTTCCTCCACACAACCAATTCCACCTAATCCATCCAAAGAGGGTCTTTCCACCAGATCATTTTATTCTGAAGACGCCCAGAGCTATCCTATTGACGCTCTCAACCATTTCAACCTCCAAGCCGACGACCCCCATTATATGGGCATGTCCTTAAATGCCCTTGTACTGAACGGCCTGGTGCAACAATGCAAGGTGACAATCTCTCCATTTTGTATTTTGATAATGTCTTTCATCGCGTGTACTTTTTCTTTAACCACTACAGAACTCCCCAGGCCAATGCGACATGGAGCCGGGTGCTCAAAAGATGGGAGGAACGAGATGCCGAAGGGACCCAGCTCGGCCAGAAGATAGAGAACCTTCGTTCTGCCCTCTCAACAGAACAGATTGCGCGAGCTGAGGCCAACCTTCTCAACGAACAGCTGCAGAATGAACTGTCTAGCCTACGCAACGAAAACACCAGTCTGAAAGAACATGCAGATCGTATGAAAGCTGAGAGTCAACTCCTCCGAGAAGAAGCCGACGTAGATAAAGCCAAAATCTACCAACAAAAGCAGGACAATACCGAGCTCCAACAGCAGATATTTGTCCTGACCAAACAAGAAGAAGACGCCCGGCGATCAAATACAATTTTGGAAAAGCAATTAACTGAACTTAGAGCCGCAGCCGAGCCAACTTTTACCGAAGAGTCTAAACTTCGGGCTATTAACGAGTATAAGGAATCGGCCGAATTGAACGAGAAAATTATGCAGATGTACACCGAGGGTTATGAGGCCTGCCGTTCCCATGGTAAGGCCAGGATGGCCGAACGTTGCCTTAACCCGGCCCTGCTTGATTCCTCTGACTCCGAAAAAGATGCCAACGGTGATCCCTCCGACTCGGAATAGGGCTCTTGTAAATATTCTCTTTTCCTGTAAACAAATTCGATTTAATGAAAATATTCATCCTTTTGTCTTTACTCCTGAAACTTCATTTATATTCATCATGAAATAATCGTAAGTAATCCAAACATGAAAAGTTTACTTTGCCCCCCGAGGCTAAATTAATCCAACCATTGGCCTCTGAAGTCCTTCTCTCCGAGAGCCGAAGGAACATCATGAAAAATATTCACATCGTTCCGAAGAAGCGAAGAAAACCCACCTCGTCACTCCGATGTACCCTCTCTCCAGGAGCCGAAGATACATCGGGAAAATTTTGCTTCTAAGAGAAGCCCACCATAGTCACTCCGATGTGCCTTCTCTCCGAGAGCCGAAGGCACACCAGGAAAAATGTTGCTTACATATGAAGCCCTCCATAGCCCCACTGATGACCTTCTCTCCGAGAGCCGAAGGCACATCAGGAACGTTCCAAGATGCTCCGAAGAGGTGTTGGAACCCAACCTTTAGACACTCCGATGTACCCTCTCTCCGAGAGCCGAGAGTACCCCAGGAAAAGTTTGCTTCAAAACGAAGCCCACCAAAGCCCCACTGAGGACCTTCTCTCCGAGAGCCGAAGGTACATCAGGAATAATCCTTCACTTCGCTACATAGAGTCGAAGGAACTCCGCCGTGGATCCTCCAATGACCTTCTCTCCGAGAGCCGAAGGTACACCGGGAAAAATAAAAACTCCGCTCAAAAGAGACGAAGGGTCTTCCACCATAGCTCCAATGACCAATCCGTTGATCGGTTAAGCAGGTTAAGCAGGTTTTGGTCCGTTGATAGACGAACATGAACACAGAATAAGTTACAATGGAGAAAAAATATTTCTTTTATTGATGAATCCCTGGCACTATTACAGACGCTTGACTCTGAACTCGGGATAACCGAATACCCTATGATACGGAGGATTCTTCTTACTGATAATATTTCCTAAGTCTGCCGGCATGCCAGGTATTCTGGACATCGGTGCCATCCAATGCCCGAAGGCGGTAAGTGCCAGGCTTTGGTACTCCTGTGATCTCATAAGGCCCTTCCCAACTTGGCATTAGTTTTCCTTGATTTTTGGGCATGGAGGCCTCTACTTCCCGCAGAACAAAATCTCCGACTTCGAACCTTCTCAATTTTACTCCCCTGTTATAGTGCCTAGCCACCCTGCGTTGGTAAGCAGTGAGTTTCACCAAGGAAGCCTCTCTAACTTCCTCAAGTAGGTCCAGATTGGCCCGAAGTCCGTCTTCATTATATAAATCCTTGTACTGGCTAACCCGAAGGGAAGTGGAACCAATCTCTACCGGCACTAAAGCATCTGTCCCATAGGCGAGCCTGAAGGGGGATTCACCAGTGGTGGACCGAGGAGTGGTTCGATAGGCCCACAAAACACTGAGCAGTTCTTCCGGCCATCTTCCCTTCGCTTCATCGAGTCTTCGTTTGATTCCATTCAGTAGAGTTCTATTAGTGACCTCGACCTGCCCGTTAGACTGTGGATGTGCGACTGAGGTCTTTCTGTGCTGTATACCGAGTTCGGCCAAAAATGACTCAAATTTAGACCCCACGAACTGTCGGCCGTTGTCTGAAACTACTGCCATAGGTATGCCGAATCGAAACACAACACACTCCTTTAAAAATTTCAGGCACTCTTGTTCCGTGATCAATTTGAGTGGTTTGGCCTCTACCCATTTTGTCATATAGTCGATTGCCACAATGACGAAGCTCACTTGCCCCTTTGCTTTTGGTAATGGCCCCAGTATATCTACCCCCCAAACGGCGAAAGGAATGGGTGATAATATCGAGTACAATTCTTCTGGTGGTTGATGTATGATAGGGCTATTCAACTGGCACTTCAGGCACTTCTTTACGTACTCAGAAGCTTCTTTGAAAATTGTGGGCCAATAATAGCCTTGCCGAAGTACTTTGTAGGCTAAGGACTTGGCTGCCATATGATCCCCACATATCCCCTCATGAACCTCCCGGAGGGCATATTCCGCTTCGGAAGGCATTAGACACTTTAGTAATGGGGATGAATAGGCCCTTCGATACAAATCTCCATCTATTAATACAAAATTTGCACTTCTGTGTTTGACCTTTTTGGCCAGCAACCGATCCGAGGGCAGTATACCATCTGCGAGATAGTCCAGGTACGGAGCTATCCAGCTAGTTGAACGCTCTATACACATCACCTCAGTATGCTGAACACTTGGTTTATTCAGCGTTTCCAGGTAGACCGAACCGCTGAAGGTACTGGCTTCTGTTGTGGCCAATCTGGCTAATGCATCTGCTATGGTGTTGTCTTCCCGATCTACCCCCTGAAAATCAAAGAACTCGAGCCTCTGCAACCAATCTCTGGTTTCCGCCAAATATTTCACCATTCTGGATCCCCGGGCCTCATACTCCCCAGATACCTGTTTAACGATCAATTGAGAATCACTAAAGATAACCAGTCTATGCACTTCCAGGCTCTTTGCAAGCCGAAGCCCCGCCAGAACTGCTTCATATTCAGCCTCATTGTTCGTTGCTTTGAATTCGAATCTGATCGCCTGTTGAATTTTGAACCCTTCGGGGCTCGTCAAGATGACCCCGGCTCCACTAATATCCGAAGTCGTTGATCCGTCCGTATACAAGGTCCAAGTATTCTGCCCTGGCAGAATAGCGGCCACCGCTTTTCCAACCCCCTCAGCTTTCTTCGAGCTATCGTCTGCTTCCGAGAAGGAGCATTCCACCACGAAATCTGCTAAGGCTTGTCCCTTGATTGCTGTCCGAGGGTGGTATTCTATTATGAATTGGGACAATTCCATAGTCCAAGCTGCAAGTCTCCCAGAGACCTCTGGTCGTCCCAAAACTTTCTTCAAAGGCTGATCCGTATAAATTACTATCAACCGTCCCTGGAAATACTGTCGGAGCTTCCTGCTTGCTATCACTAAGGCATAGGCGAATTTTTCCAGGTTCGGATACCTTGTTTCTGCATCCCTGAGGGAGTGGTTTATGTAATAAACCGGGTGCTGCTTACCCCCAATCTCCCGCACCAGTACAGCCCCTACCGCCAAAGAACTTGCCGCCAAATACAAGTATAAGGGCTCTGTAGGAACAGGTTTCACCAGCAAAGGTGCCGAAGATAAGTACCTTTTTATCTCTTGAAACGCATCTTCACATTCTGTTGTCCACTGAAAACTCTTTGCGTTCTTCGGCCCCTTCAGAGTATCAAAAAACGGCAGGCATCTCTCTGCTGATTTGGACATGAATCGCCTCATAGCTGCTATCCTCCCGGTTAGACGCTGAACGTCTTTATACGATTGTGGGGACTTCATATCCAGGATGGCCCTAATTTTTTCGGGATTGGCTTCTATCCCCCTTTGACTGATCATGTAACCCAAGAATTTTCCGGCTCCCAGCCCAAAAGTACACTTTGTAGGGTTCAATCTGAGGTTATAATGCCGAACTGTCTGGAAGCAATTCTCCAAGTCATCCAAATGCCCTCGGACTGACATACTTTTCACGATCATGTCATCTACGTATACTTCCATAGTTTTTCCCAGCTGGCTCCGGAAGACATAGTTCATCATTCTTTGGTAAGTGGCCCCGGCGTTTAATAAACCAAATGTCATCTTCTTATAAGCATATACCGATCGATGGGTTATAAAGGCCGTCTTCGGTATATCTTCCTTGCACATTGAGATCTGGTGATAGCCTGAGAATGCGTCCATGAAACTAAGCAGTGCATACCCCGAAGTGGCATCGATTAGTTGGTCGATATGTGGCAGAGGATAGAAATCTTTCGGGCAAGCTTTGTTTAAATCAGTGTAGTCGATGCAAACCCGCCATTTGCCATTCTGCTTCTGGACCAAGACTACGTTCGCCATCCACTCCGGGTAGTCTATCTCAAATATGAAATCTGCCGCCAATAGTTTCGCTATTTCCTCGTCAATTATCTTCTGTCTCTCGGGGGCGAAGATTCTTCTCTTTTGGCGAACTGGTTTCTTTGCTGGGTCTACGTGAAGTTTGTGTTCGGCAACTTTTAAATCCACCCCCGGCATATCGCTGGGGACCCATGCGAAGATGTCGGCATAGCTCTGCAACAACTCTGTTAAATGGGTCCGAAAAGGTTCGGGTAGCCCCATACCGATTTTTACCATTTTGTCAGGCTTTCCTGGTACCAGCTCTATGTCCTCGGTCTCGCCGGCCGGTGTGACTAATGGCTCCTGACTGCTTTCGGTAAAGGGCTCGATCTCTATTGCCATCGTCTGCTTCTGCTTACTGACCCCTACGCCCGAGGTGATCAGCGAATTCCGGTAGCACCTCTTTGCCAGGTCGAGGTCTCCTAATACTTCTCCAATCCCATGCTTGGTAGGGAACTTTATTTTGTAGTGGGGTATGGAAGTTACCGCCTGGAGGGCCGTCAATGTGGGTCTTCCAAGGATAGCGTTGTAAGCCGAGTCAACATGTACCACATAGAATCGACACCTGATTTCCGCCTGTCGAGGAGCTGTGCCGAAGATAACCGGCAACTCAATGGTCCCTGCCACTTTGACTGGTTCGTTGCTGAAGCCGTAGAGGGGGGATTCTTGCCCGATCTCCATCTTCCTTCCATCCAAACTCATCCTCTGGTAGGCATGAGCGTACAAAATATCTACTGATGATCCGTTGTCTATCATCATTCTTTTCATATCCACTGACCCTACTTGTGCCGTGATCACCAATGCTCCTTCATGCGGTTCGATCGGCTCGGTAGGGAAGTCCTCGTCCGTGAAGGATATGACCGAACCTGGGAAAGGCTTCTCCAGTCTCGCGGGTTGGTCTGCCACAGACATCACCGTATCTAGATAATTGCGTCTCTTTTGTCCCGAAAGTTTCCCCATCATGCCTCCCGTTATGACATCGACCACATGGCGAGCCCCTTGTGTTGGGTTCGGCTGGGGCTGCTGATCGGCCTGAGTTGGGATAGTTATCTTCCGAGTCTGTTCTTCTCTTCCCGAAACGAATCGTATCAGGCCTCCGTGCTGTACGTTTGTTTCAATCAAATCTTTTAACGCCAAACAATCTTCGGTGTAATGTCCCATGCACTCGTGGTAATCACAGTACCTGCCGGAGTACTCTTTCTTAGGCTTGTAGCCGTCATCTGGCTTCTGGTAACCCGGCTGTTTCTTTAAGTGCTCCAGGATGTCGGGTCGAGGGGTGTTGAGTAGAGTGTAAACCCTTCCTTCTTGATCTCTTGGCAGAGGGGGCCGGGTTCCCCTCGACCCTTTGTTGTTGTCGTACCTCTTTGGGTAGCCTCCCGATCTATCACCTCCATATCGTCTTGAATTTCCCTCGGGTTTGCTCTTCTCCTTCTCTTTGGGTCTCTCCGTAGATCCGCGTTTCAGACTTTCCATAGCTTCTTCCATAGTTATGAAGCTTTCTGCTTTTTCAAAGGCTTCGGCTAAACTCCTCGGGTGGTTGAACATCAGTTTTTTCATTAATTTTTCTGACCTAACCAGATCCAAACCGTTCTGGAAGAGTCCTACGGCCTGTAGATCATTAAGTTCGGTTACCTGCCCGACCGCTTCCCTGAATCTCTTCACGTACTGAGAGAGCGTCTCGTTAGAGTGTTGTCTGACTTGGGCCAACGACCCAGTAGGCTTCCCTCTCTTTCTATTACTCCCAAATCGGGCGTGGAATTTATCACATAGTTCTTCCCATGACGAGACTGAGTTTGGGGCCAGTGTGTTCATCCATTGTCGGGCATCTCGCCTTAGAGAGGTGATGAAGGTGTTACATTTTGCCGCATCGGTGTAGTCGTAATAATCTAACAGCCTGTCATATGTCTGGCTATGCTCATAGGGGTCGCCCGTCCCGTCATAACTTTCGATGTACGGCAGTCTTTTATTGAGGTCACCCTTTTCCCGAAGGATTTCTTCGGAGAATGGGGAGGCTTTCTTCCCCGAAGTTACCTTTTCCTGCTGGCTTGCGATCAACTGTTTCTGCATGTCCTCTAGCTTCCTTGTCAACACCTCTACGGCCGCCAGAGCTGGGTCCGAACTCTTCTTCGGGGACAACTTTTCTCTCAGGTCTCTCCGGTTCTGAGGGCTTCTGCAGTCTCTGTCTTGATCATGCCGAGGACTGCCTTGGAGACCATCTTTCGGATGGTGCATTGATGCTTGGGCCTCCTGATGAGACCGCTTCCCACGGGGACTATCGTGTCTTCGGTCCTGGCGATGACCTTCTTGATAGCTCCGATCATCGTGCCGAGAACTGTTAGTGCAGTGTGTTCTCGAACGTCTCCTGGTTCGACGATCTCCGGATCTGCTTCTTTCCCGAGAGCGGCTCCGAAGCCTCTTCTCGGTGTCTTTGGTGTGGTTGTCATGCCCTTGGGATCCTCGACGTGGAGACCTCCCTCTCCCCAAGTGTTTAGGGTGGCTGGAAGCCTCATCTTCGACTATATTCAGCACCTGTCTGGCGAGCTCTTCCTTTTGCACCCGGAGGACTTTTAGGGCCTGTTCTGTGTCCTCTATCTCTTTCATCTTTCTAGCTATGGCCGCTTCTCGATCTTCGAAGGGGTGGGTTCGAGGCTGGGCACCTTCAACCTGTATCCGATCTCTTTTTTCCTGGCTGGTGGTGCGGAACAGTCTTCGTTGGGCAGCGGGGTGGCCCCCTACTTGGGAGCCAACCGAATTGTTCTGAGGGCCAAGTCGTGAGTGGATGCTAGATGGCCCTAACCTATCCTTCACCGAGCCTCTTTGTGCTGATGCTGCCGCCGATGGCTGTCTTTTACCAGAAACTTCTTTGCTATTCACCATGTTTTATGGTTAACCGTTGGTTGTGATTGAAAAGCCCTCCTTCTAGCGCCAATGTTAACGCCAAGATTCGTCCACGCGCTCCAATCACTAAGCGCGTCCAATCCTGCACAAAAACGGGTAAACACCAAAGCTTGACGGCTTGGGCCGCCGGGGGATAGCTCCGGTGTGAGAGTAAGTACAGGCTGACAAGGTTTAACAATGGAGGGATAAATTACTCTATTGCTGGAATAATAAAGTGTTGTGTACCTTATGAGGGTCGAGCCATATATTTATAGGTTCTCACATCCCTGCTTGAATCCACTTCCTCATAGGATTAGGGTTCCCCCGTGTATCCTTTTCATAATAGGATAATACCGAATCTCCCAAGATATAGGAAGTTCAATCAATGCATGATTCTTCCTCCCATAAATAGAATCTCCATATAGTTAGGAGTGTCCCCCAATCATGGACAAATCGGACCCCCCATGGCCCAACCATAGCCTTAATCGAGGCCTGGCCCAACTTGGGTCTTCAAATATTCGCGCCCCAACACAAGGCTTTCTTAATAACCTCCTTCAATCAGTAATAAGAGTATCATCTGGATGGTCCTTCACGTTCTCATTCATAATCAAATGAAAAGCTATTTCCGAATCAGTCTCAACTTCAAGATAAAGAATTCTGTGATTCTAAACCATCATCAGCCCAATAACCCATGCATAATTCTGCTGTAATGGCATTGCAGAACCCATGAAAATTACAAACCCAGTCTCCTCCGAGTTTGGCCAATGCTCAACACTAACATTCGTGTTAAGCTTAAGCCAGCCCACCTGTGGCCTTTTCCAAATCAGATTGACAAGGAAAGTAGGTCTTTAATTCACTTTTAAAAATAAAAAATGATCATATAATTTGAAACAAAGATGGTAATTTTCTATTATTTATAAAGTTAACTATAAAAAATAAATAACTTACTGTTGACAACAATAGATGGAATGAGACGTTCCTTTTTATAGGCTTGTGCACACAACGAACAATGCTACTATCAAATAAAAAATCTCACATAATGCTCATATACACACACATGTATACTGTAGGCCCCCGCCTGATATGTGGGGCCCGCGATATGTATGTGTGTATATGTGAGCATTATGTGAGATTATTTATGTGATAGTAACATTATTTTTACACAACTCACTGTCCCACATTTTTGCACTCAAGTATGGCATGTACTCTTGCAACTTTATTGCTAGTATCTTAAACAAGTCCGTACCCAATAAAAAGAAGACACAAAACAACACAAAGCAAACTGCTTTAAAGTCATCCCAATAACTGTTGCAGTTTCTTACTGAAGCTGTGAATGTAAGAGGATTCCAAATCTTTATCCAACAAGAAGTCTCTCAGCTTAGCATGATTAGCTCTGACCTCTTTCCCAACTTGATTATCTTCTTGTGTCACAGTCCCCACAGCTTTGCATACACCCTCCCTTGTAAACACCCCATCTTCTTCTCCTTTCTCCACTTCCACACCAACCTTCAGATTTTGACTCATCATCCTCGCGTTAATAATTTGATCCCCTACCACCGGAAGCAGAACCAATTGGCACTTGTTCACTAAAGCTTCCGCTAAAGAGCCCGACCCGCAATGTGTTATGAAGGACCCAACTGAAGGGTGTCCCAAAATCAATTGTTGTTGCACCCAGCCCTCATGAACTACTCCTCTTCCTTTTACTCGCTCCTCAAACTTATCCGGCAACGCTTCTTCAATCGACTCTGCTCCAGCTGGTGGCTTAAGTGCTGCCAAAAATGGCATACCCGTAAGCTCTAATCCATATAAGAGTTCTTGAAACTGATACATTTTTAGGATGCACTCGCTTCCAAACGCACAGTAAATAACTGAACCTGAAGCAAATTTACTTAGCCAGTTGGCCCATTTTTCTTCTAGAGGAGATGTGGGTGGCTCTGGTATAACTGGTCCCGAAAGCAAAACAGGCTTCCCAAACTGGGATTCAAGGTAGTCACAGTAAGGCCCCTCGATTTCTCTACATGTCCTGAAGCCTAATGCATCGCATTGGCTCAAGCTGATGAATTGACGATCATTGAACAGCGTATTATTGCCAAATTTCATCACCCTTCTAGCAGCAAAGGCTCGCGCTTCATGGGCACGGAGGGTGATGTTTGAAGCAGGATAGTTAGCTGGGGGTTTCATTAGGTCAGCTTCGGTTATTTTATCTCCATTGAGCTGCCTTTCGGGGGATAATGTGTAGCCTATTGTAGCTGGACTAATGATGCAGTAATGAATTGATTTGATTCCCAATCGCCTGGCCAGACCAGGGATCCAGTGCGCGAAATCAAAGAGCACAACATCCACTTTTAGGTCATAGAGGAGACGTTCCACGTGGTCCTCGGTGTGGTCCATGGCGGTCACGAGGAGGGTCTGTAAGGGGAAGGGCACGTCGGAAGTGGTTTCTGATCCACGAGGGAGTCCATCAACGTGAGGAACCGTGATGGGAATGAAGGTGATGAGGTCAGGATGGAGGTTGAAAGACTCTAGTTTTGGTTGTGTTTTGGTGGGGATAAGAAAGGAGACTCTGTGACCTTGCTTGGCTAGTTTGTTGGATAGGTGGAGGAATGGGGTAAGGTGTCCAAGAGCAAACCAGGGAAACATGGCTATGTGAAAACTTGGTGCATTCATATCTTTTGATTGGTTGACTATGAGACTCCAGGACAGAGCTGAGAAGAGTGAGCAAATACACTACAAGAGTGCAAGTTTTCAACAATATCACTAGAACTAAGGAGAAATCTAAAAGGAAGCTAATTGTCAAATAATATAGTTTCATAATATATGTATATATATATATATATATATATATATTATTTCGTGGGGGGGGGGGGGGGGGAGAGAGAGAGAGAGAGAGAATGATGTCCGTTTCTACCCAAACTCCCCAGCAAGTCCTTTGGGGGGTTGAAGCATGCTTGGTTGGTGTCGTGGTGGTTGGGGTGGGAATATAGGGTAAAAGCTACTTTGGCTAGTAAACAACAAAATAAGAATATTCTGCTCCTCTCGTTGTGCAATTGAGGGTTTTTTCTTCATCTCTTTTCCGTCCTCTCCGCAAGTATATATACTGTCCGAGTTGAACGCTATTTATCACCTTCCTCAAATTTTCACGTCCAAAATTGTAGACAGTTCCCTATACGGTAAAACAGAATACCATTGAACATAACCATACTCAGAAATATTAGTTATACGAACCACCATTCCCCCGCTATCAAGTTTGATTGCAACATGCAGCCTCTGCTGTGAATTTACAACCACCATTCTCAATTATTTATTTTGGCTCTAACAAGTAGACAGACAGTTCACATGGTTTGCAAAGACACAATGTTATCACAGGCAGAAGCAATTACCGAGCAAACTTGATCCATGTTATATGTTATGTAGATAAAACTATTTTTAGTCTTATTAGAACAAAAAATTCCAGGTATAAATACTCATCATTTTGATGGCAAATAAATGTGCTACTTTGCAAGTTTAATATGAAAACGATGAAACAGTTGGAACTCTTCAATGCGGACAAGGTTATTGATGCAGCATAGCGTTTTTAACACAAAACGTGATTTGTAAGTTTAAATACCAACAAGAATGTAAAATAAACCCTTGAAAAATATGATGAGAGAACAAAGAGATAATAATATTAATTAATGAATGAACGTTCCTTGTAAATAAACCTAGAATAGAATTAGAAACATATATATTGTCATTTTGATGATGCATAAATGTGCTACTTAGCAGGATTAGTATGAAAACGGTGAAGAAGTTGAAACTCTTCAATGTGAACATGGTTATTGCGTAGAATGCAAAAGGATGTGGCTGCTTCAAATAAAAGTATGTGCCATCTACAGTTCTACAAAGCTATGTCTGTTTCATAAATGGTTAGAAAAACTTGAGAACATGACAAGGGAATGGTCGTATATATACACACTACATGTGTCGTCTTTTATCACTACTAATTGAACAATCGAAGAAAGGAACAAGAAATTGAAGTACAAAGATTTAAGTGGCATTTATACACTCCAAAAATTAAGCAACCATATCTTGATCCACAAGAAAAACTAAATTACGAGAACCAGACCTAAGCAGCACAAACCATATCATCCTAAAAGTAAAAGAAGAAGGAAACAAGGAAGATGAACAGAAGGGATCAGTACTTGGATTCTTCCCCTAGAACAAATTTGGCTGAACTTCAGCAAGTCTCGAGCATTTTAGCGCCAATGTTATCGCCAAGATTTCGCCACGCGCCTCAATCACCAAAACGCGCTTCAATCCTGCACAGTAAACACGTCAGCACCGGATCTCGAAGGCTTTGGGCCGTCGGAGATCGCTCCGGTGTGAGAACAAGTACAGGCCGGAATCAGGATTAACAATGGAGGTGGTGTGTTCTAGTGTCTGGAGAGTAAAAATGTTTTGTTACCTCCCTTGTTTAATGCTCTGTACTCATATATTATCTCACCAACTTGCATGTTTTCCCCCGATGCTTACGTCAGCTAGCTGCATGCAGGCTTTATCATACTTTGCTCTCCACTAAATCAACATTATGTCAAATCCTCATTAATGAAGGAGGCTTAAAACAGCTTAGCCCATCTAATCAATCAGCCGCCTGCTAATTTTTAGCTAACCCTTCTCTAATAAACTATTCACCCACAAAATGCCATCTGTCCTCCACTACCACCTCCAGCCCAAGCTTTATGTTAATAAGCAATTAGATAATAGCCCAATACTCCAAGAATAAAACCGGGTATGACCCGATCGGTCCAATTAATTTTGACCCAAATGGCCCAAAAGGTTACGACCCAACATTGCCCCCTAATCTTTTATTAAACAGAGTGTTTGATGAAAGAGTATAAGAGTCCGGCCCAACCACCAAAAAGAATCCAAACAGACTTGACAAAGCACACTCAATAGAAGGCCCATGTCCGGATACAGATCCCCCAAATTCAGAAACACACGCCAACCTTTCAAATTCAAAAAACAATCGACGGTTTCTTCAATTCCAAGAACGGACGCCTGCTTTTTCCATCATTACCTTCATTTAATGTGCAGCCTTTGGGTTTCGAGAATTACCGAAAAGACTCCACTATAAAACCCCCAAACTCCCAACTTGGATAGCTTTACCTGTTTATTTGAATATCAAGATTTTCTAGCTTTCTTCTTCCTTCAGTTTTCCCTTTCTGCAAATCGTCATCAATGGTTGCGCAGAACCACGACAACTCCATCCCATCCTCTGAAACTCCTCTAGTTTCTGTTCCGATCGTTCTAAACCCTAGTCAGACACTCCCGTCCACAAACCCTAAGTCAAAACCCTCATTCAACAAGAATCCATCATCTGATATTCCCAAAGAAACCCCTCTGGAACCCCCTTTCGACTTTACTGATGCCAAGCGATTCGCTCATGCCAATACCCTTTCTAGAATTGCTGAAATAAAGATTCTAGCCATCCGAGACCGATACCAGATTCCACCCAACTATCAGTTACGAGCCCCTTCCCCAACTGACCGTATGTATCATCGTCCCGATGGTTATGTTGCCATGCCCGTTACTCTTCTGGAGAAGGGACTCCGCTTTCCTCTTCATGCCTTCGTTCTGAATATGCTAGGATTTCTGGGAGTTGGGCTGGCCCAACTGGTCCACAACTCTTACATTTATATCCTTGCATTCGTGGCTTGGTGCTTCGAGCAGAGCATCCCACCATCCATAGATTTCTTCTTTTCCCTTTTTGTGGTGGACCAATCCAGAGAGAAAGGTTTTAAGGGGCCAAGCAAACCGTCCAGCGTCAAGATCGAAAAAAGGTCCTTGATAGATACCCCCTCAAGCAACCGAGGGTGGCATAAGGACTGGATCTTTATCAACGGACCGGACATTTCTTCCATCCCTAACTGCAGTGGCGGAGCCAGGATGGACCAAAGGGGGGGGCGGACACCGGCGAGAGGGGGGCGACGGTGGAAATGGTGTGGGGAAGGAGGTATAATATACACTGAAAATTTTCCGGCCAGGGGAGGCGGTCGCCCACCCGTGCCCCCCCTTGGCTCCGCCACTGCCTAACTGGACCACTATCCTTATCCTTTCTCCAGACTTCGGTGACCTCACACAAGAGCGGGGGAACGAAATGGTGAAGGTGCTGAACAAACTTCCTCTGAAGGAATGAAACTTCGGACTCCTCGGTAAACAGGCTTGGTTGTATAACCACAAGTGTAAGTTCTGAACTCACCCTTTGTGTAAATTTTTTCAAATTTCCTTCAATAATTGTTCTGAAGTATTACTTTCTGTTTTCTGCAGTATCTCTGATTAAGCCTACTTCCATTGATCGAATGGATTTAGAGAAATTCCTTACTGCCAAATCGGCCCCAGCCTCTACCGAAGCACAGGACACTAAGACCCAAGCTTCCGAAGACCAGCCCACAGAACTCCCTGCTGCTGAAGTACAGAATGTCGATGTTCCAACAAATGAAACCCCAACTACTGACCCTCCAACAATTGAACCAACTCCATCTGAAAGAGTAAGCCGACCCAGAAAAAAAAACATGCTGCCAAGAAGCCAAAATCCACTCTCACTCCTGTTCTCACTGAAAGTCTTCTGGATATGCCCATTGAGCAACGCACCAAAATTCTCCATACCAAAAAACGAAAAGTCAAGGCAAAAATTATCCCCCTCATCAGCGAAGAGTTAAGAATACCCGCTTCTTCCTCCAGTCAGCCTCTTCCTAAATCAGCCGACACAGATGAATTTGAGGCCGAACAAAGCTCCCCTCTCATCCAGAAAAAAAGAGCCATTTCAGATGATCAACCCCCTTCACCTCCCTTTAGACAACCGACACCTCCCCCAAAACAAACAACACCCTCCTCACCCCCACTATCTTCTTTCTTCGGACCACCCCCTGGTGCGGTCCACTCTCCATCTTTATGGCCAGATCAGAGGGAAGATTTTCCTATTCATCTTTACAATTCTTTCATTCTTGACACGGATGACCACCGTTTCGATAATAGCTCCGTTTCCGACTTGATGGAGGAGGGTATCAGAGTATGTAGTTCGTTTATTTAACTATTCTTCTTTGGGTATAAATATCTTCCTGTAATTCCTTCTTGACTTTGAACAATTGCAGGCAAATGGAGTCTTTGGGCGTCTCTACCAAAAATACAAAGAGGTTGAAGCTGATGAAGAGGCGGCGCGAAAAGAAAATGCCATTCTGAAATCTGCCTTAGAGAGGGACAGGAGCGAACATGAGAACCTCCGCTTCAATTGTAAGGGTCTTCAAGGTGATCTTGCCAGAATGAAAGAGCAGTTGGTCGCGTCTGAATGAAGAACTTCAACGTTCCAATGAACAGTTGTCTCATAATAACCGAAGCTTGACCCAAGCTGTGTCAGAAGCTAAGAAATCCGAAGAACGTCATCTTGATCTGCGAGGAAAAGTTGAAAAAGAGCTTCGTGACCTAAAGTTGGTTGGCCCACCCCTTACTAAAGAGCTTCGGAAGGAAATTCAAATCGAATACCGCAAGTCTCCCGTTTTAAATAAGAAAATAGTTGAAATGTACACCGAAGGCTATGAGGCGACCCGAAACAAAGACAAGGCGAAATTGGCTACCGCTTCACTCAACCCAACTCTCCTCGATTCTTCCGAAGATGAAGACGAAGAGTGATGTCGAAGGCCATCTATCTCTTTCTTATTTTAGTGTTTATGTTTTTATGAACTTTTTGATAACTTTAATTTATTATTGTAACTTTCGTTTTTCCGTTTAATGATATATATCTTATCTCTTATTACTCCTTTTCAATTTAAGTTATATTGTTATTCAAACATCATGTGATTTAACTTCAACACTTCGAACAAAGTCAAGTATAATATAAGACGAGACTTACTCATTACCGAAGAATGCCATATACCATTGTTAGAATGAATAAATCACCGAGCTCTCAATGAGAATATTTGTTCCGAGGAACTAAGAATATCATCCAGCCTTATAACAATTAGGTAAATCCGTTCTCTCCGGAAGTCGAACAGGTTGACCCAAAAAATATTCTGCTTCGCTACGAGGAGTCGAAGGGATCCAACCTTAAAACTGATGACCACATTCTCTCCGAGAGCCGAACGGGTTGGACCATCAATAGTTCGCTTCGCTACGAGGAGACGAAGGAATCCAACCTTATACCAAGCTGGCAACCTTGTTCTCTCCAAGAGCTGAACAGGTTCAACCCAAAAAATATTCCGCTTCACTACGAGGAGTCGAAGGGATCCAACTTTATAACTGGTGACCACGTTCTCTCCGAGAGCCGAACGGGTTGGGCCATCAATAGTTCGCTTCGCTACGAGGAGACGAAGGAATCCAACCTTATACCAAGCTGGCAACCTCGTTCTCTCCGAGAGCCTAACAGGTTCAACCCAAAAAATATTCCGCTTCGCTACGAAGAGTCGAAGGGATCCAACCTTATAACTGGTGACCACGTTCTCTGCGAGAGCCGAACAGGTTGGATCATCAATAGTTCGCTTCGCTACGAGGAGACGAAGGAATCCAATCTTATACCAAGCTGGCAACCTCGTTCTCTCCAAGAGCCGAACAGGTTCAACCCAAAAAATATTCCACTTTGCTACGAGGAGTCGAAGGGATCCAACCTTATAACTGGTGACCACGTTCTCTCCGAGAGCCGAACGGGTTGGACTATCAATAGTTCGCTTCGCTACGAGGAGACGAAGGAATCCAACCTTATACCAAGCTGGCAACCTCGTTCTCTCCAAGAGCCGAATAGGTTCAACCCAAAAAATATTCCGCTTCGCTACGAGAAGTCGAAGGGATCCAACCTTATAACTATAAGGAAGAAAGGCCATCATTGGAGAAAAAAGCCACTTTTATTGATAATTGTCGTAGTAATTACAGACTTCCGGGCTTTGAAATTGGCTCTACTGAAAATATTTGCGGAGCCTTCCAGCATGCCAAGTACTCTTAATCTCAGACCCATCTAAGGCTCGCAACCGGTAAGTTCCGGGCTTTGGTACGCTAACGACTTCATAAGGGCTCTCCCAATTTGGAATGAGTTTACCCATATTCTGAGGTGTAGAAGCCTCTACCTCCCGAAGAACAAAATCTCCAACTTCGAATCTCCGAATTTTTACCCCTTTGTTGTAGTACTTAGCCACACGACGTTGATATGTAGCCAATTTTACCAAGGCTGCCTCCCTGACTTCTTCAAGCAGATCTAGGTTGGCTTTGAGTCCCTCCTCGTTGTATAATTCTTTAAATTGACTGACACGAAGACTTGTAGACCCAATTTCCACCGGAACTAGAACATCAGAACCGTATGCCAGTCGAAATGGCGAGTCTCCCGTCGTAGTTCTTGGCGTAGTCCGATAGGCCCATAACACGCTGAGTAATTCTTCGGGCCATCTTCCTTTGGCGTCATCCAGCCTTTTTTTGATCCCATTCAGAAGTATTCTGTTAGTTACCTCAACTTTCCCATTAGATTGTGGATGAGCAACCGAAGTCTTCCGATGCTGAATTCCTAACTCCTTCAAGAATGCCTCAAACATTGATCCCACAAACTAGCGTCCATTATCTGAAATTACCACTATAGGAATGCCAAATCGGAATACTACTGACTCCTTCAGAAACTTCAAGCATTCTTGCTCCGTGATCAGCCGAAGCGGCTTCGCCTCTACCCACTTAGTCATATAATCAATCGCCACTATAACAAAACTAACCTGACCTTTCGCTTTTGGGAGTGGACCCAGTATATCTACCCCCCAGACATCAAAAGGTATAGGAGATAAAACCGAGTATAGCTCTTCTAGTGGCTGATGTGGGATCGGACTATTCAGTTGGCACTTCTGGCACTTCTTCACGTAATCGGTAGCCTATTTGAAAATGGTTGGCCAATAATACCCCTGACGAAGCACTTTATATGCTAGTGACTTCGCGGCCATATGATCACCGCAAATACCTTCATGAACCTCCCGAAGGGCATATTCAGCTTCAGACGGAACCAAACATTTCAGCAATAGAGAGGAATAAGCCCTTCGATACAGATCTCCATCAATAAGCACGAAATTTGCACTTTTGTACTTCACCTTTTTGGCTAATATTTGATCCGAGGGTAGTACGCCATCTGCCAAATAGTTTATGTATGGTGTCATCCAACAATTAGATCGTTCGACGCACATTACCTCTCCGTGATGTATGCTGTGTTGCTTCAAAACCTCCAAGTAAACTGATCCATCAAAAGCATTTGATTCAGTTGTAGCCAGCTTCGACAATGCATCAGCGTTTGAATTATCAGTTCGACCAACACCTTGAAATTCGCACGAGTCGAAGTACTGAAGTCGATCTTTCAATTCTGCAAGATACTTGACCATTTTAGAGCCTCGAGCTTCATATTCCCCCGAAACTTGTTTGATGACCAGTTGAGAATCACTGTAAATAATCAACTTATGAACCTCCAGACTCCTGGCCAGAAGCAAACCTGCTAGCACCGCCTCGTATTCAGCCTCATTATTCGTTGCCCTGAATTCAAATCTGATAGCTTGCTGCACTTTGAATCCCTCCAGACTTGTTAGAATGATCCCAACACCACTAAGGTCCGAAGTGGAAGATCCATCAACATGTAATGTCCAAGAATCGTGCACCTGCTGAAGTGTAGCCACTATTTCCGTAGATCCTTCCGCATCGTTCAGACTCCCATCAACTTCGGAAAACAAGCATTCTACCACAAAATCGGCCAAGGCTTGACCTTTAATAGTTGTCCGTGGATAGTATTCTATAAAAAACTGAGATAGTTTCATTGTCCACGCAGCAAGTCTCCCCGAAACCTCTGGCTTCCCCAACACCTTCTTCAGTGGCTAATCTGTGTATACCACTATTACCCGACCTTGGAAGTACTGCCGAAGCTTTCTACTGGCAATGATCAAAGCAAAAGCAAACTTCTCAAGGTTTGGATACCTTGTTTCTGCGTCCCTAAGGGCATGGTTCACATAGTAAATCGGATGCTGCTTACCCCCAACTTCACGAACCAAAATCGCTCCTTTTGGCAATGAACTTGCAGCCAGATACAAATATAAAGGTTCAGCAGGAACTGGCTTCACCAATAAGGGTGTCGAAGACAAATACCTCTTTATTTCTTGGAAAGCTTCCTCGCACTCCGAAGTCCACTAGAACGTCTTCGCATTCTTCAACCTTTTCAATGTGTTAAAGAACGGCAAGCATTTAGACATGAACCTCCGCAACGATGCTATTCTACCAGTCAAACGTTGGACATCCTTGTACGACTGTGGGGATTTCATGTCCAAGATAGCCTGGATTTTCTCAGGATTAGCTTCGATACCCCTCTTGCTGACTAAATATCCCAAAAACTTGCCTGCTCCCAGCCCAAAAGTGCATTTAGTCGGATTCAGCTTCAAATCATAATAGTGAATCGTCTAAAAACACTCCTTTAGATCGTCTAGATGACCACGAACTGACATGCTCTTAACAATCATATCATCAACATAGACCTCCATATTCTTCCCAAGCTGTTTTGTGAAGACGCGATTCATCATTCTCTGATACGTAGCTCCAGCATTTATCAAACCGAACATCATTTTTTTAGGCGTATACAGACCGATGAGTAATGAAAACTGTCTTCGGAATATCCTCCTTGCACATAGAAATTTGATGATATCCTGAAAAAGCATCCATGAAGCTCAGCAAGGCATACCCCGAAGTTGCATCAATAAGTTGGTCAATATGAGGCAGAGGATAGAAGTCCTTCTGACACGCTTTATTCAGATCAGTATAGTCTATACAAACTCGTCATTTTCCATTATGCTTTTGTACTAGAACCACATTTGCCATCCACTCCGGATAATCAATCTCGAAGATAAAATCTGTAGCCAGCAACTTAGCGACCTCTTCATCAATTATTTTCTGCCTCTCTGGCGTGAAAATCCTTCTCTTCTGCCGAACTGGTTTCTTAGCTGGATCTACTTGCAATCTGTGCTCAGCCACTTTCCGACTCACCCCAGGCATGTCACTAGGAACCCAAGCAAAGACATCGACATAACACCGAAGCAACTCCATTAGATTTGTTCGAAAAGGCTCTGGCAATTCCGAACCGATTTTCACAGTTTTCTCTTTCTTTCTCGGAATTAACTCGATCTCTTCGGTCTCCCCCGCGGGCATGACTAATGGTTCCGTTCCACTTTCTGTAAATGGTTCCATTTCAATGGCCATGGTATGTTTCTGCTTGCTGACTCCTACTCCCGAAGTGAACAGAGCATTTCGATAACACCTCCTCGTCAAGTCCAGATCTCCTGCGACTTCGCCAACTCCATGGGGCGTAGGA
Organism: Panax stipuleanatus; assembly: GCA_020205555.1. Classification (NCBI taxonomy): domain Eukaryota; kingdom Viridiplantae; phylum Streptophyta; class Magnoliopsida; order Apiales; family Araliaceae; genus Panax; species Panax stipuleanatus. Next base: position 155,004,584 of record CM035118.1, read on the forward strand.
AACTTAATTTTGAAGTGGGGAATTGAAGTAACTGCCTGCAAAGCTGTTAAAGTAGGTCTCCCCAAAATGGCATTATAAGCTGAATCTACATGTACGACGTAAATTTACACATAATTTGAACCTGTTGGGGAACCGTTCCGAAGACAACTGGCAGTTCAATGGTCCCTGCTACTTTGACTGGATCGTTGCTGAAACCATATAAAGGGGCCTCCTGCCTAATTTCCATCTTCTGACCATCCAGAGGCATCCGGTGATAAGCATGAGCATATAGAATATCCACCGAAGAGCCATTGTCGATCATCATCCTCTTCATATCCACCGAACCAACTTGTGCAGTGATTACCAAGGCTCCTTCATGTGGTTCGATAGGTTCCGAAGGGAAATCTTCATCCATGAAAGAGATCACGGAACCCGGGTATGCCCTTTCAGCCTTCGGAGGTTTATCTGCCAGAGTCATCATCGAGTCCAGGTATCCCCGCCTTTTCTTCCCTGCAACCTTGTTCATGTTACCCCCGGAGATTACATCTACAACATGCCTTGCCGCTTGGTTCTGTACTGGTTGAACCGGCTGGGCGACTTGTACTAATTCCCGGTTCCTTGGCTGTTCCCTCTGCTGTTCTCGCCCTGCTACATACTGTACCAGAGTACCATTTTAAACTTTTTTCTCAATGAACTCTTTCAGACTCTAGCAAGAATTAGTGTCATGCCCGACCGCCCGGTGGTAATTACAGTATAAAGCGGGATCTCCGGATCCTGGTCGGGGATTGTTCTTAGGCGGTTCGAAGTATGGTTGGTTCTTTATCTATTCCAAAATAGTAGCCCGATCTGTGTTGAGCTGCGTATACACCTTATTCACCTTCTGAGTCGGAATGGGCGGACGATCTCTCCTGGGTGTCCAGTTATTGTTATAGCTCTTTTGATTTCCTTCAAACAGATCATTACCGCCACTACTCTTCCTCTGATTACCATCTGATTTCTCCTTGTCTTTTTCCTTTACCTTTTCCGAAGAGCTCTACCTCAAGCTAGCCATCGCCTCTTCCACCACGATAAAGCCTTCAGCCTTCTCAAACGCTTCGGCCAGACTTTTCGGATGCTTGAACATCAGCTTCTTTACCAGTTTCTCTGACTTCACCAGATCTAAACCATTCTGAAACAACCCTACTGCCTGAAGATCGTTGAGATCTGAAATCTGCCCCACAGCTTCTCTGAACCTCTTCACGTATTGCCCCAGAGTTTCGCTTGAATACTGCCTTGCTTGAGCCAACGGTCCCGTGGACTTTTCCCTTCTCTTATTGCTCTCGAAGCGAGCATGGAACTTGTCACACAGATCCGCCCACGACGCAATCAAATTCGAAGCCAGAGTCCCCATCCACTGTCTCGCGTCTTTTCTCAACGTCAATCCGAATGTCTGACACTTAGCCGCATCCGAATAGTCGTAATAATCCATCAGCCTGTCAAACGCTTGACTGTGGTCGTATGGATCCCCAGAACCGTCATAACTTTCCATATGAGGCAGCTTCTTGCTAGGATCTGCTTTCTCCTTAAGAATTTCCGATGAGAATGGAGACGCCTTTTTGTCCGAAGTCTCCTTCCCTTGCTGAACCTCCGTTAGCTGCTTCCGAAGTTCTTTCATCTCTTTCGCCAGGTCCTCTACTACCCCGGGTGGCGAAACAACTTCTTTCACTGGAGAGTTCATCTTCTTATGTTTAATCTGATCTTTTCTATCCGAACTAGACGATCTTGAAGGACTTTGTCTGTTACTTCGGCCGGAGTGAGTACCCTCTGTGTGGTGTGCCCTCTTCGGACTCTCTGGAGAATAACTGCTTGAACGGCTTTGGCGCCCATTCCTTCTACTGTTCCTGCGATACTAAATACAAGGAACCCTTTTCAAAGCCTCGGGAGAATATTCTCGTGACCTACTTCATCTTCTGTCGGGGTAATGACTACAAAACCCACTTTCCGACTGCCTAGAATATTTATCTTTCCTTGCTCTTCGACCTGGTGATCTACCCCATCTTTCCGGTCGAGTGTAACTGGATGTCTCCTCTTCTTTCTCAGCTACAAGAACCATCTGTTTAGAAATCTCTTCCCTCTTCTGTAGAAGTGCTTTCAAAGCCGTGTCGGTCTCTTGCGCCATCTTCGCCAGGGTAGAGATTTTGTCTGCCTGACCTTCTCGGTGTTGGGTCCTAGGCGGTGTACCTACCACCCTTTTCCAATCCTTGGCAGGACTTTTGCTGGCAGTAGAAAATAACTTCCTCTTGGTATCACCATGATCTCTAGCATGAGGCCCTCCCGAAACTTTTTGTGATCTAAGTCTATCATGGATACTTATCGAAGGACCCAACCTATCTTTCACCGAGATTTTTTGCAAAGAAGAACTAGCAGTCGTCGGCTGTCCTTCGGCTGTAACCGTCTTAGTGTTCACCATAGCTTCCGATGTAAGATACTCAATGTTTGTGATTGAAAACCAGGAACACTAGATGCCCTCCTTTTAGCGCCAATGTTATCGCCAAGATTTCGCCACGCGCCTCAATCACCAAAACGCGCTTCAATCCTGCACAGTAAACACGTCAGCACCGGATCTCGACGGCTTTGGGCCGTCGGGGATCGCTCCGGTGTGAGAATAAGTACAGGCCGGAATCAGGATTAACAATGGAGGTGGTGTGTTCTTGTGTCTGGAGAGTAAAAATGTTTTGTTACCTCCCTTGTGTAATGCTCTGTACTCATATATTATCTCACCAACTTGCATGTTTTCCCCCGATGCTTACGTCAGTTAGCTGCATGCAGGCTTTATCATACTTTGCTCTCCACTAAGTCAACATTATGTCAAATCCTCATTAATGAAGGAGGCTTAAAACAGCTTAGCCCATTTAATCAATCAGCCGCCTGCTAAACCCCTTTTTAGCTAACCCTTCTCTAATAAACTATTCACCCACAAACTTCCACCTGTCCTCCACTACCACCTCCAGCCCAAGCTTTATGTTAATAAGCAATTAGATAATAGCCCAATACTCCAAGAATAAAATCGGATATGACCCGATTGGTCCAATTAATTTTGACCCAAACGGCCCAAAAGGTTACGGCCCAACACTGAGTAAGCACTTCTGTAAAAGCATCTTCAACATTCATGGACTCCAGAGCAGAAGTTTCCTATAAAGAAGGTACTCTCTTTCTCAGCAAATGCCTTGGCATCCTCAGTGGAGACAGCCCACAAGTGACGCAAATCTGCCTTGTTCCCTACAAGCATAATCACAATGTTGGAATCAGTATGATCACGGAGCTCCTTTATCCATCTCTCAACATTCTCAAATGTGACATGTCGAGGGACATCATATACAAGCAATGCGCCGACAGCTCCTCGGTAGTAGGCACTTGTGATTGCACGGTATCTATCAACAAATAGTATGAACAAAGATGAGGGTTTTTCTTAAAAGAAATAGTAAAAAAAAAAACAAACTAAAACTGACAAATTTTATGTATATTTTTAAATAATAATACAGAGTAATTATAAATAAGAAATAGGCTCAAATAATCAAACACATACTCTACAATGAAATAGCTGACATCCTCACCGGTAAACAGGAGAAAGATTAAAAAAAACTCTTTGACAGGCAACAGATAACATTGGAACTTACAACTTGAAGATAGATGTATGGTTGTCATTTTCACTTAATAAATAAACAGGTTTCTGTATGTGCAGAACATATTAGGGTTTAAATGAAGAAGTGAGAGATAACAAATTTCGACTTCCTTCAGCCTAGTAAGTGTATATAAACTTCAGAAAATTACCAGTTCAATCAGATAAAACTAGTTTCTTATTTTCCTTTCGCCCTTCCTTTCCTCTTATCATTAGAGATCTCAGAGCAAATGCCATTGAAGTCCTATTGTATGAAGCAGAAGAAACATAAAATACTATACTCCTCATGCACCTCCATCTCACTACATCAATGACCTCACCCCTACATGGTGTCCTTTTATAACATTTTCACTTGGTGCGAGGGGAACAACATCGACTTATAGGGGTCATACCTTACATCTAAGCACAAAACTCTTTACGTTACATGCCACTCATGACTTACGTAGGAATTTGACATGACATGTAGCCTTTTATAACAATTTCACTTGGTCCAAACAAAGTCATCAGTGCCTGCCCAGTACCCCCTGATCTCCCACTGCTTTTTGGAGTAATGGTTTCTGATAAGCTGATATGATGATATCCCAAAATGTTACTCTCTCCGTTCCTTAAAAAGTGCAGTTTTAGCCCTAAAAAAATTGTTCCTTAAAGAATGCAGTTTTAGGAACTCAAAACTTCTTTTTCCAAATATGTCCTTGTTTTAATTAATGCACTAAATGGGGAAGTAAATGCACTAAAGGAATAGAAGGATTAGCTTTGTCATTTAATTCCACTTATTGGTTTGTGCGCTTTTAGCTAAAACTGCACTCTTTAAGAAACGGAATGGAGTATTCTCCTAATTATCATTAAAATAATTTTACTATTTAGTAACCGAGTTCAATCTGAAATTATTTCCTCAGTGTTCCATATACACTAACAAATGACCAATTAGTTGGCAGCCTTGATTCAACTTTAGCTAAAATTCCAAATGTTAGATGAATATATAACCAGAAGTAACCTAATGAGCTGCATAATAATCAAAGTAATTGCAATATAGACATCCCAACTCCTTTCGTTACCAAATTCATTTACAAATTAACGAGAAATCTAAAAAAATCCTAAAAAGGAGATAAATACAAAATTTCGAAAATAGGAACTGAGAAAGTTAGACCCTCCACACCACAAGGCAATGCTACAACGGTTAAGGTGATTGAAAAAAAACACACATTTTATAAATAGATGCTACCTACACAAAAAGTTGCTTTCCAATCAAAATTTGTGAAACATTTAATTGTAAATCTTGCTCTCTATTTTTTTTTCTTTTTTTATACTGTTTATACATAATTTTTTTTTTTTTTATGTATAATTGGTGTTCCTAACATTACACTATACAAAATATCAAAGATAACCTAAAATTATTTTTAATCAGACATAGTCATAAACATGTTATATATGTATATTTAAACACTATAAACATGTTATATATGTATATTTAAACACTATACATTTGCCTACCGTTTCAGTTCAAATAGTTAATGATAGAGCAATGCTACTATCACATAATTTGGGTCACATAAAGCTCACATACACACACATGCATATTTGCGAGCCCTAGAGCTGCAAACGAACTGAACCGTTCTTGAACCGGTTCGGTTCGGTTCGAGTTGCTCGCCTAGTCGAGTTCGCACAGAGTGTGTCTTTCGATTGCTCGATCGAATATGTTCGCGAATCATGTGGTTCAGTTTGTCTTTGTTCGTGAACAGTTTGAGTTCAGTTCGAGATCGGTTCGATAAGTTCGAGTTCGGTTCGATAAGTTCGAGATCGGTTCGAGTAGTTCAATTTTTTAATTACATGTTTAAATTATTTTTAAAATTATAAATACAAATAATTGGTTATTTTATATTAAATTCTAAAATTTGTCTTATTAATAATTGTTAAATTTGTAGTTATTTTTTTATTACCTAAACATCTTTTTGTTTTTTTAATAATTTATTACAAATAAACTTTTTTATTAAATAGTTAATAAATAATAATGTGTACTTCTTTACCTCTAAATTCTAATTTAATTAAAATAATTTAATATTTTCATAAAATTTTGAACAATGATTGTTGGATTATTATAATTTACATTCCCAAATAATTTAATAAATTATAACCCATGTCATTATGCACATAAATAAAGTAATTAATCATCATGCAATGATAATTTGACATTAATTAAAGAATGATACAATACAGTTGCTTATATGTACATCAGTTATTGAAATTGTCAAATCGAGATAGAAAATAGATAAATCAAGTCTTCAATGTACTTATCGAGACTTCGGTAATAGAGTAATAATCATCAAATTATTTAATGAATAATTTTGAAACTTTAAAAAACTATACATAAATTTGAAGATCGAAAATAAAAACTAGATATTAAATTTTAAAATTGTAAAAAAATTGAATATTAATTAAAAATGACAACAAACGAAATACATTACTAATATTAAATTGTAAATTTTTGATAATCATTTGTTTGTAGACTCTACTTGAAGTGGTTGAACCTTGAAGAGTTGAAAACTTTTCGATATTAATATTTGATTGTTGATATTTGTAAATCAAAAATTTGTAAGTACTTGTTAACTTTTAAGTAAATTATAAATGATAATTATAATATTTAGTCTAATTTTTGATTGAATAGTTAGACTCTTAGAGAAGACATTTTTTGTATTTATTTAACTATTTTTTGCTTTAGAATTCTAAGTTTGTGTTCGTGAACAAGTTTGGTGTTCGTGAACATAATTTGTGTTCGCGAACAAGCTTATGTTCGACTTGTTCGCGAACTCGATCATGTTCGCAAACACCAAACGATCCGAACTCGTACATAGTTGTTAGTTCGATTGAGTTACTCGAACATGTTCGAGTTCGACTAAAAGTGTTCAAGGTCGGTTCGAGTTCGACAAAATTCGGTTCAGGTTGGGTTCGTTTGCAGCTCTAACGAGCCCTGCATGTCACGCAAGGCCCACCGTATGCATGTGTGTGTATGTGAGCATTATTTGACCCAAAATTATGTGATAATAGCATTATTTTTAATGATACTACTACATAATAAAAAAAAATTAACTTACTATTAAAATTGAACTACCAATAACTAAGATAGGAGAAAAATGGATAATACGCAGTAACAACATACTTGTAACGTCTTGTTGACTTTGTAGATTTAGGCAATAGCTATATACGTATTTATATTACAGCAATATTTAAAATTTAATCAAGACACTTTTGTCAATTGTTACACATTTACTTTCTTTACTTCTTCTCATCAGGGATAAGAATATAGAATATCATATTGCGGTATAACATAACATAGATTGAAGTGACTAAATTGTTTAAATGATCTATTACAATGTTCTGGTGAATTATTATCATAGCTATAAGGTGACAAAATTGTATGGCAGACGCAGGCTTCAGATTCAATCCTTGGGCTTATTCCTCGTCTGTTTACGCTTGTTAACATCCAGGTATCTCTTCCTTAATCGAATAGCTTTTGGCGTAACCTACATAACCGTGCAACAAACTTCTTAGAATCCAGCAAAGTCTCAAGGAAATTGTAATAAACAAGTCAAGTCATGAAGCCAATAACAGCAGCTAAACTTCCAAACAAATTGTTGGCATTCCAAGTATTAATGTGACAAACGAGAATTTTGTACTTTATTTTGAATATTTATTGAATTAAATAAACATTTTTGATGATTTAATTACTGAGTTAAATAATTATTTGATGGAATTGTGATAGATTAATTTAATTATATGTGTTACATTGATTAAATTAATGTGGAGAATTTTTATAGTTCAAGTATGTATTTAATTGAGTTTATTCGATTAAATGAATTATTTAATAAGCATAATGTTATTCTAATTAATTTAATAATTAATTACAGATTCAAGGATTTGACATAATTGATAAATGAGAATTTTAATTATGTAATTATATAATTTAATGTGGATTGTCATATTTTATTTAATTAAATTTAAATAAGATTATTTGATTAATTAAGTGTGACAATTAAAACTATGTAATAAGCATTTAATGAGAATTAATGGGAAAGGAGGAATAAAGGAGAGAACCAAACATGACCTTAAAGTGAGTTGGGCAGTTAATCCATAGTAGGATTAACTGACCACAACATCGTCAGTTTTATACATATAATTATACGTATATTATATTAGGCCTTACATATAATATACATCAGTGTTCATATGTTCATTCACGTCAGAGCAATAACTTAGAGAGAAAACTCAGATAGAAAAAGTGAGTTTAAGAGAATTGCAATTGGAGAAGAAGAAATTATACAATCTAAACAGAGTTATCAGAGTAATCTCTTCAACCCAAATTTTAATTCACTGTCATAATATTTTCTCCATGAAAACTGTTTTCAAGCTCTCTGTGAATAGTTTGAGAATTTATGCATGATATGATTATATATATATATTAATGTGTTCATAACATGTTTTATATCTTGTATGCATGATTTAAAGTGATTAAAACTATGTAATTATGTTTAAATTGAATTTTCAGGAGTTACAGAGTATGAAAAGTTTGAATATGGCCCTAATATACAATTTTTCATGCTTTAAGTGTTTATTAAACTTTAAATTGATAGTTGATTATGATTATGCATGTTTAAACAAACAAAACGAAATTTAAACGGACATATTCGGAGTTATACGAATCTGTAACGTCGAATTTCATGATTTCTCTTGAAACTTTTCAAAACACCAAAAACAGTGAATTTATGTGATTTGATTTAAATAATTATGTGATCTAAAGTGTTAAAAGTATGTTAGAATCATTATTTGATGTTCATGTGAAGTTTATACTTCATGGGAATCATTGTACTAGTTTAATTTGAATTTATTTAGCCTTTTTTGAAAATTTTCGCGAACTGTCACTGAACCGGCTGAAGCCACCCGTCCCAGCGAGGGTGGTGCAAAGAAAAATTAATTTTTGGCCTTTTTTGTGTATTTTTAAGCCATAAAATGATGAGTTAACCTAACCTAATGATCATGATAACATGTAATACAATACTATAACTTGTTGCTGACATGTAAAATATAATTTGAAGCTTCATGTTAACTAGTTATGTGTAAACTTGAATATTGTTGTCGTAAAGTGTGATTTTTGACCGTTTAAGAGTTACACATGTGTAGTATGCATGTTGTGATTTAGATTTATGTTATGTGGTTAGTTAACAAGTTAAGGTTTGTGAACCAAGTTGCTAAGTTGAACTTAAGTGAAAAGTTCAACAGTTAAACATAGTAATTATGAAAACTAATTGATGTCATATACATAATGTAACGTGTAAGACGTTGAGAAAATGAATTGTAATTATATTCGTAGCTTGTGCACAAGACAAGTGTTTTATTCCTAATATATTATCGTTAAGCAAGTTTCCTAATCCTTTTTCTTATGCTAAGCAAGTTTCTAAACTCAAATTTTACTTTTATTGAACAAGTTTTCTATTCTTGAAATACTATCATGATGCAAGTTCTTATCCTTGTTTATTCAAGATGAGATTCCATATGAGATGTTATAATTCCTTTAAAATATGATTCCAGTTATACAATATTTATTCGATTGTATACTATTGAGAATTATTATTCGATTTGAATATCGTTTATTGTTAAACCTTGTAAAACTAGCGAACCCTTATTGATTCGACAAGTCCATAGTTGATGAACGTTCTAAATTCTAGAACTAGTATTGAGCTTATCCAAACCAAACTTCCTTTGCTGCGGACTCTGATGTCAAACTGAGATGAACAACCCTGTTATAGGGGATTATTTACGCTTAGCGTTAAGATATTGTGCACAGCATGATACTAAGGGCTGATCCCCTTAAGTACGAGTAATAGAGTCCATATAGTCTAACGACTGTTAAAGGTTTAAAGTAGAAATACTTAACAACCTGAAACATAGTTCAAGGTCTTATGACCCTCAGACATACTTTTGATTCTTATTATCCATTCTTGATTCAAAAGCCGAGCTTTCTGTTATTCAGACTTCTTTGACTTATTCGCATGTTATAATATTGTTATATTTGTTATACTTGTGGGCAATCGTGCTCACTCTTGCATAATAACATTGCAATTAAGAACGAAAGGTCCGACGAGCCTTCCACTAACAAAGACAAGGGCAAAGTTAACAAATGTTGGAAGACATGTTATTTAATTTGAGAATGTTTATGTTTAAGACTTGATGTTGTTTAAGACTTATTATTTATTTATGTTTCCGCACAGATGTTTAAGGTTAGTATGACCTGAAATTGTATTTATTATTAAGATGTTGTAACCCCATTAGGGGAGATGATGGAGTTATTTCTATCTATTCCATGGTTTGCATTTATTATGGGTAAATAGATATATGATATTTGTACAGTGAACACCAAATTCCGTAGAAATTGAAATACCCGAATTTGGGGGTGTCACAGTTAATCCATCGTGGAATTGAATGCTCAGTGCAAATCAGCTCTACAAGTCAACCTCAAACAACCAAGTTACTTCAAGACTATGGATAGCCCATGAAAGAGCTTCGCCAGAATAATCACATATGCAGAAATTTTTGTTACTTTCACACGACAGGAGAAAAATAAATAAATTCCTGGAACATACCTCAATGAGCTCATCAGAAGCAACATAACCTATTGCTTCTTCAAGGGTCATCTGCACCAAAATGCATTCAGATGTTTAATATAAAAACACCAATGCAAATATAAAGAGTTTATTTCTTCAGTATACCACATCACTTGTGAATTATGATTCTTTATCTTTTTTCTCCCCTACCTAACATGAAAGCAAAGTCCGACTAGTGAATCCACAAGGCTTAGGTTGCCCAAAACCTAAGTCAATAATTATTAACCATACACAAGTTACTTAGCAGGACCATCTACAAGTGGTCCTGCACTTTCTACAAGTGATGTTCCAAAACCATCATCTCAGATATAGCAATAAGACTGAACTATTAACGGCACTGAATTGAATAATGCATAATACTGGAAAGGAGGATAATATATGAATGAAAAAAACAAAATCTAGAAAGCAGAGGGTTAAAGGGAACATACTGGGCGAGGAGGAGATAGCTTCACAGTTTCATCCTTGTTCGCAGCCCTTATATTGTTGAGTTCCTTATTCCGCACTGGATTGACCTATGATAGACAAATAAAACACCAAGTCACCTAGAGAAACCATAATAATTATACAAGAAGAAAAGAAAGTTCCCATTACATCAAGATCCGTATCTCGTGAATGTTCGCCAACAATCATGCCATCATATGACTGCATACAGTTAAAAACTTAGTTAGTTGTAGTTGATAAGAGTATTTGTCTGCTATATTAGCTTAATAGCTACATATTTAGTTTTCCTGTGCATAAGGTAATCTATGTTAATTGACCCAAATGCCAATTACTGAATGCTTGCTGATCAGGGGATGACAAACCTTAAAACTGCACATGCAAGAAGTATTGCAATAATAATCCAATAAAGAGTCGTCTAGACAAAGATGAATAAAATACTTATAACCATGGAATTGATTGGATCATTAAAGCAAAAAACTTGAACGCAATTAGAGTTATCAATATTTGAATGGGACATATTTTGAAATTTGGCAGCCCAACGGCTAAACTTAAGACATTAGTAAACTTCATTATATAGGCAGGTAGTTCACATAAAGGTTGAGGTCCTCCAAGGTCAGAATTTGAAAAGATGAACAGCATTATGGATTCTGAAGAGCGAAAAAATAGTAGTAAGTTTTATAATTCAGTAATAATTGTCAACCTCCATTCCAAAAGTCACAAAGAGAGTTCCCCGAGGTTCTAAACTGAGCAACGCATAAGCAGTGATAGTTCCACGGCCCACGGACACCTGTTAAATCAAGTAATGTATCAAAGTGAGATCCATAGTAACTAAGCTTCAGAGATGATAAGACATACAGGAATTTAGATATTAAGATGATTTGAAAGAAGAATCAGCATTCACACTAGGCTACTACTTGCAATCATGACATAATCAATTACATAAATATTAATCTGCATTTTCATCCCCTGTAGGTTTCATAATAAACATTCTTCTCTCTATGACATACGTTAACATCACTAAAATTTTCAACATCAGAGGGGAGAAAAGAAGAGAGATTGAGATGGTGAATATACAAAACAAGGCACGCTAACTAATAATTTTTTTCTTTTTTTCTTTTTTTTGGGCTTAACAGTAAATTATATATACCTCTGCCTATATATCTTTTATAGCATAAAGATACCTACCTCTCATGAAAATGAATCCTCATGAGATGGTAATTAGGTATGGCTCATTTATTATTCTAAAGTACTGAAAACTAAAAAGAAAGTTTATTGGGTACTCCAGATAAGGTAATTGGACAATTTACCAATACTCCTTTCCTGACATTTCCAAGAGGACCACGATGTTTTGCATATTCTGCATAAGAACAGGAATACATGGTATAAGCAAGAACAGTGTTGCCGGGGGAAAAAAAAGTAATATGTAAGCTTAGTGTATCAGTGTAACATGAATTCAAATTAAAACAACTAAATCATGCAAGCATTGAGATTAAATGAATCAATTTTGCAACAAGCAAGGGAAAATAATATGAGAACAAGTTGAAGTAACTAATAAGATAATGCAATTGACTTGACGTTTGAGGTGTACCAAAATTTTGTAACATAAAGAATATTGCCAGTCTTTAGCTGATTTTACTTGGTGCTATGCTAAAATGAGGGCAGCCAAAGTATCAATGTAATTTTACCCTAGGGGTAGCTGTTCTTCTGCAAATAATGCTGGAATGTCCAAATTTCCAGTACCCTGGATGGACTAATTTTAGGTGCTGGCCTTTGAGAACACTTTCTTTCTTCAACTTTAACTTCACAATATAATTTTCATCGTATATGCAGTTTAGTTAAATACTTCACCCTATGTTCTAAAATATATGATCAATATTGACTTTTTGAAGTCAATTGGAGGTATTTTTAAATACAAAATTGATATGAATTAATTTAGTTTTAGACAATACAATTATTAAAACTGTAAAATATATATAGTACTACTAATTACATTATTTTTTATTTCAAAAGTTAAATGAATTACATCAATTTTAAATTTAAAAATATCTTAAATTGATTGTGAAAAGTCAAATTTATTCTTCTATTTGGTACGGAGGGGGGTATGTAGTTATATGAGTGGTGAAAGAAATCCAGGTTTGAAAGTATGTGTTCGACCAGATTCAGACAACCAGCTTAACTAAATGTCTTAGGATGATTATAATTAACATTCAGTATTCAGTTTATTTGAATCGACATAAGAATTATCATATGAAATAAGCAATGAGAAATGAGATACAGTTTTATGGAATTTGTAACACCCCAGTCCCACGTCAAAAGATATGGAAAAAAATTGTCTATATATAAGGAATTAAGTTATTAACAATAGTATCTTCAGTCATAACATTTTGAGTGAGAATGTGATGGGTTAAGATGACAAAAAAAAATTACTATTGGGCTAGTAGTTTAAGCCCTTGTTTGGATGGATTTGATTCAATTTGGACTTGAGATTTGACCCAAGATTTGTTCCAGACTTGAAATTTGACCTGAGTTGTTTTATATGATATATGTATATAAGGAATTAAGTTACTAACAATAGTACCTTCAGTCATGACATTTTGGGTGAGTTTGTGGTAAGCTAAGATAACTCGATAACATATTATTGGACTAGTAGTGTAAGGCCTTGTTTGGATGGATTTGATTCGATTTGGACTTGAGATTTGACCCAAGATTTGTTCCGGACTCAGGATTTGACCCGAGTTGTTTTAGAATTGATAATCAACAAAGATGTATAATATAGATAGACAAAGATGTTTTTTTAGGGACAGGAACAACATAAATAAAATATGATGAAAAATTAAACATTTAGAAGTGTTTTTTTTTTTATAAAAGAAATTTTATTAATAGAAAATAAATGATACAATAAAAGGGGAACAAGAAGTCCACCCTCAACAGACTAAAATACAGAAATAAAAAAGAGCACTTAAATGCAGAAGGAACAAAAGATCTGTTGCAGAGCAAGCGTACTCAAGAATGCACGGTGCATAAATCCAGTTCCACGTGTATCACTGCTGAACACACTTCTGTAACCAACCAGCCCCCTACGATAGCACAACAAAACCATATTATATCTTTGTACAAAGGCTTAGAAGACATTTTCTGAGAAAACTATTTTTTCGCATTTTAAGATTTGCATAGAATACACTCGGCATATTTCTTTTTTCCAAATTTCAATAATAAAATAGTCTTGAACGTTAAAATTAAAGAAGGATCATCGAATAAAAACCATAAATGTTCATGACCAACTCATAAAATTACAAGTAATTTTTACCAGGCATAAAGGACCGTGCAGTTCTAAAGAAGTGCACATTTTAACCACCCAACACAAAAAAAACCTCTAAAAATGGGATAATCAAAAAAGTGTAGCAAGTTATGTCTTGTGTTCTCTTTTGTCAAACGTTCTTCAAACCAATCATAGACTTTATTGAGATAGGTGGGACTCCCCCTTCACTAATAGGCTCACGATTCGACTTTGATCGTTATGGACTAGTCCCAAGATCGATACATAGTCAATAAAATACTTTTAAAGACAACAAAGAACACTAAGGCCTCAAAACACTGGAGAGGAAAATATAATCCAAAACCAAAAAAATAGTATTTAAAAACTATTAGTTTCAAAATACAAAAAAAAAGTAATATAAAATTAATAATGTAGAAATGAGTGCAGAAAATTAAAGGCTAAATTTGAATTTAATTAGAATAATTCTAGATAGAAAAAGAGGCAAAATCAGTGAAAAGATGGACAATTTGTTGCAATGAAGGATATCAAACGACAGTAATGGAAAACAGAAAATCAGTAGGGAACATAATAAAGTAAATTACCAACCTTGATGGACAAGTCAGAGACATTCTAGTCCTGCCAAAGTTCCCTGGGACAGCACCCATGTCCGTAACCTCGCCTTTTCTGTGAGAGAGAGCTTCCATGACTAGACCCACATGCTCATCGTTTACCTTATATTGACAATATAATGTTTGAATTGCTCAAATCCTAAAAATATCCTTAAAGAGAGGGGCACCAACATACGCCCTACTACATTGAGAAAAAAACATACCTCAGTTGTCACTTCTTCAATTGGCTCTAGCCTGACACCGTTCTCATTTTTATACCTGATCCAATACATGGATATTGCTCAAGCTGTGAAGAATAAATATTACACCAAAAAAGGTGATTATGTGGACTTTAATACCAAATACTCGCATCCAATGGTGTTACTGACGCCAAAAATTCTATGGTATGCATCAGCAAGTAAACAAATAGAAGGAAAATTACAATAATATGCAAGTACATATGCTACTGGATTTGTCCCTCAATTACAAAGGTTGCTAGTGGCTTTCTTAACTGTCAAGCCAGCATTGATTCAAGCTTGCAAAGAATACTTGTAGACCAATACAACTTTTTAAGCACATCATACTTCCACAATAAAGCAATTGCACTACCAAGTACAATATTGGGAATAAAATTTCAATTTGGGTGAGGTATACGTAAAACAAAATATCAGCATATCACCAATAACGGCAAACTAAACACATTATTTTTAAATATCTACATGTAATATGATGCGAACTTCATACTAGACCGTAAGGAATAGTCCCACATCGGTTGCAAATGCAACTTGTTGTGGGTTGATATAGGCCTTAACTCTCCCCTTGAGTAACTGGCTTTTCAAGGTGGGTCAAAGAGGCTAAGGTTTGTATCATAATATTTCCTTTACTAGAAAAAAGAAATTTGGACTCAAAGGGCTTTCAGTTTTAGAATAGGTTTTGTAATCATGGCCATGAATATAACAGGATGATGAAGAGCTGATTAACAGATGAAACAACAAGAGAAAAGGAATAATTACTAAAATCATAAAAAATATCATCAGTACCATGAGCTGATGAGCGTTTGTGTGTGGAAACATAATGTTTTGAAAAGAAACAAGTAGATGTAAGAATTAAGAATGGAAAGAAAAAATGCAACAGGCAAGTGCACTAGAAAAACCCACATGACTTTAGGGGGTGAGACCGATAGCTCAAATCCTTCACGCCTCATATTCTCAATTAAGATGCCTGAAACAACAAACAAAAGTTTAGACACATACCAAATTTTCAAGAGGACCAACTTATTTTATTAGGAACACAAGACACTTCACTATTCCTAAAAGGAAGAATATATATATATATATATATATATATATTGGATAGATTATAAATGGCCAACAGGAACTCACCTAGTTGAAGCTCTCCTCGCCCTTGAACTTCATATGATTCTGATAAACCTGGTATTACATTTATGGCAAGATTTGTTTCTGATTCAGCCATTAACCGGTCACCAATTTTCCCCCCTGTCAACTACACATATTTGGAGGCTATCACATCAACTAATATATCCCCTGGACTGAAACTTAAAGGGGTGGCGACGGAGAGACCAAAAATAAGTTAAACTACGCTGACACAAAAGCTCCTGGATGTGCTAAGGAAAAAAATCTGGAGTGTTTAAAGAAAGGTTTTCACATCCATATCAATATCCAGAGATGTGTTTTCATGAAATCATAAGACAACGTCAATATTATATTGATACAGAAAACATACACAAGAAATGAAGTGAGTACTGGAGTGTGTGTGAAGGAAGGTGTGGTGCAGGATCACTATGTCCTACGAACTTCAAATATTTGAAGTGTATAGAAATGAAGCTGATTTTTCTCCAAAATGCTTCGCTTTATTAAATCTTTTCATTGACTATATCTTAATCATGTACAGGAAGTATGATCTAGTAAACCTTCTTGCAGAATATCATGATGGAACACGTATACATATAACCAAGACATGGCACTTTGCAAGAAAATAAGCTTCATTTTCTATGAGATATTTGATATTTTTGGTCAGCAAAATCAATATAATACAAAACATTAATGGATGCTATTTCTCTTTGGTCATACAAGTATACTAACATCTTCTGTTTATAAGGTTTTGTTATACTTCATACAATCAAACAGTAAATTATGATACAAAGAAACATACAGAAAAAAAGATATAATGCAATAGTTTTCACTACCTGATTGTAAATCACACATTTCAACACAACAAATTGACCCAAATACAAGGATGAAGTCTTAGCTGGTCTTTTGATGGTTAAGACTGAGGCTTTGAGACCTAATTCTCACCACTTCGGTGAGTTTGTTTTCCCTGTGTTGTGTGAAGTTTTAAGTCTACTGATATTGTAATTTATGTTGATTACGAAATTCATTTCTATGTGTACAGATATCCCTCCAAAGTGGGGGGTTTCAACAAAACTAAAAAGTGATCCAAATATCAAACTCCATGGGTCATGTAGCAAAATTAACTAATAGTCGAATCAAAAGTAACTATTAATGAAATCAAAGGAAATATATGACATACATGAGTCCCATCACGACCTGCCAACGGAGAGTCATTGACGCTGAAAGTCATCGAAATGGTTGGGGGATCCAGCTCAACAGTGGGCAATGCAGTCATGACCTAGCATATGTTTTTACAAGTCAGACAAACAATTTCCTTAAAGTTAACAAATGAAACTGAATTGTTACACTTTTTAAGCAATGTGATGCTGACATGCTGAGCAAATTGCCAAAACCTCAACATTGGAACTTAGATTGCTGAAAACCCTTAATATCTTATATTAAAAATCCAAGCAAATCTGATTTTTGTTTAACCCGGCCCTGTTTCACTTTAATTATCTAAATAGAATTCCACATAAGCAGCATTAGTCAAAGTCAGACTTTTAATAATGGTAGTCTTCAATTTGACGAAGAACAATTACTAGAAATAATTGATAAACAACAGAAATAGTATCAGAGATATAAGTTCCCAACTAGACAGAACAATCCATCCAAAAAAACAACTAAGCGGGGATATATATGCAATCATATTAAGCAAAACCCATAGTTGTCGAACTCCGGAAAGAAAGTATGTATTCACATGCCTCCACATTTGAGACTGGGTGTATATTTTACATCACACGCAGTCGACATGTTTAACTTTTAAAGAAACAAGGCTTCTAAAATAAAACTGTCTTGATGTAGTATCAGATTATAAAGTTCCCAACTAGAGAGTAAAATGTCCAAGGAAACTAAAGATAGAATTGGCATACAATCAGATAAAAATAACTGTTCAAGAACTGCAGACCAAAAGAATGAAAGTGTATCCAATACCTCCACATTTGAGACTGTGTGTCCTATTGATGGACTTGTCAACCCAGTCATTGATACTATATCGCCAGCACCAGCAGCGTCTACCAAAACCATGCTCATACCCTTCTTTTTCATTAGCTTCGTAACCTGTAGCAAGAAATGTTGGATGACCTATGAATTGAAGTGGTAAATGCAAACTACATTGATTGAAAGTAGCAAGCATATAAATATTTATCAATTTATCATTGTCTAGAGACTTCTGTAATTTGTATCAATTATCTCCCTAGTACATCGTCAAATGAACTGTTTTATCTCTAAGAAGAAAATTTTAAAAAAAAGTCAAGTGCTTTGAATGATCCCCATGTCCTGGCAAAAACTTCAAAGTTCTGTAAATTTAAAGATTTCAAGAAAAATTCCAATTATATACTTAGATTGGCATATAAAATAAATTAGGTTGACAGAAAAGGTCTTAAAGTTATGCCTCACTTTTTTTTTCTTTTTTTCTTTTGTGTTTTTGTTCTCTCTTTTTTTTTTGTAAATTTACAATCTAATGTAACAAATTTTAGAATTGTATTAGTTGAGCTGAAAATGACGCAACTGAATATTTAAAGCTCAAAATATAACTGATAGTTTGGATCAAATTAGAATACACCCCCATGTTTTTCTCCTACTTGGGGCAAAAATTGCCAATTGGAAAAATAAAACCACACTGTTCAATGGGTAAGGTCGGCATTCAAGTTTTTTGTTAATAAAAACTACCCCCCGGAATGTGTGCAAGCTCCAAAATCAATCTACGGTACCAAACAAGGTACCAGTCTTGGTAAGAGGAATTACGCGCATTCCATTTTGCTTTTAAAATAGGGTCGCTTAACTTAAAACTGACTAGTAACAATTTTTTATTCATCAAATGAACCGCCAAAATTTTTAGAGTTTTTGGCACTTTATTATGCAAATTCTGTGTGAAACTATGAAAGAAACTACAAAGACAGACAGGGTGCTACTCCAACTCGAGTTTCCTGGTACTTGAGAAGCAAAGAAATCTAGGGTCTGCAATGTGGTGTTTTTATTCTAAGAACTATGATGTCAGAACTTCCTTGTTCTTTAAATCCACCAAAACCTCGATAAAGTTGTTTGGTTGGGGGTGTCTTTGAGAACACATTATTTCTTCAAAGTTTTAGATTAACTGAGATAAGTGGCTGTGTGAATGGGATAGTATCATATTCTATATTCCCCAATTAAATTGAACAAAGATGCAGGCTGAATCAGGCGCTACAGTTTACATATAAGAAAAAAGCACACATAATTAGAATACGAGTGCATAAGGAAGTTTATTCCTTCCTTCCACTGCTAATTCAATTTTTAGTAGTGAAAAACTCTTCTTTTCCAATTAAATAAGTTATCCTTGACTATGTTTTCCAGTTAAATGTTATTATTTCTGAAATATAAAACCCCTACAAGAACTGATTAATAAAAACAAGCATATTGGAGTTAATAAAAAGGTGGCAGGCAGATACCAAATTGTGATCTAAGCAGAATACACATTATAGTTGAGAACACCTTGAACATAGATCAAAAATTGCAATCTGAAGTGGCAAATGGTAATTTATCACTTTTAGTAGAAACAGGTAACTGAGACCACACACCTTCCCTTCCTCGATTTTTGTCACCCCAGCATCTGTTTTACGAAGCCCATGTACTCTGTCCCCAACACGAAGGACTCCAGAGTTTATACGCCCAGTTAATATTCGCCCAAGGTAAAAATCTCGTTCCATCATGGACACCTGATAGAAACGGTTAAGCATCTTTCTCAAGGTTCCAAATAGTAAATTTCATGAAAAAACAAGATAGTAATCAAAACATACAAAAAAATAATGCAAGGAAATAAAGTTAGGGGTGCAAAGGATCTTCCGTCAACCAAACACCCCCTACTTCTGAGGGTAACTACAGACCCGAAGTGTGATACAGAATAAGGAGAACATGCATTATTGTTGTCAACCCACCTAAGTAGAAAGTGTCAGTCTTCGTCTACAGAGCACAGAGATATCGTACTCAACGTAATATGCAGAATTCTTCAAACAAACTCTTTGTTAAATAAGAAAACAAATTTAGCCAACAATTAGTGCACGTACCTATGTTTGTTCAGATGCATGTGTGCAGGAGTGAAAGTTCAGTGTAGTGCATGCATGTGATTGCTCTACAAGACTTTTGTAAAGGATAACTTCCTCAAGTATAAAATGAAAATTTATATCAGATAATAGGGAAATCATCAAATAGTTAAAGAATAATACTTTTCCCCCTCGTAGAGTTCTTTTTTTTAATATAGTTTATGTGCAAGTGGGTACCCCATTTTGTCGGTACTCTCTGTTGTTGTTTTTAGCAAATACTGACAAACTGATGTATAGTTTGATCCTTATTATTATGAAACAATAAACACCCCTCCTTATTATTATGAAACAATAACCCCCCCCCCCCCCAAACAAAAAAAAAAGGCGTTTTGAAAAGAACTTTCTCCACTCCTGTGCGCATCCATGAAAACCCTAGATTACAGTTACATAACATGTTTTATATAAAAGAAGAATATTTTATTGGTGAATGGAGAAGACATTACAAAGCATGAAAAGGACAAGAAATCAACCAAAAAGAAAACCAAAAAATTAAAAAACAAGGCAAGTACGAAGAAAATATATTGAGAGATTAAGTAAGCATCGCCCCACCAATCCCTGTGAAGCTATGACAAAGAAATACTTAGAGAAGCTCCTAATGCATAAGCCGAAAGAGAAGTAAAGGAAGGACACTATCCCAAAGCAAATCTATATTCATCACCGGACCACAAAATATCCTAGCATTTCTCTCAATCCAAACTCCCCACAAAATGGCAAAACAAGCATATCTCCGAAGAAACCTCTTGTCCTTTCCACGTCCAGAACCCCTAATTCTATGAAGGAGAAGATTTTTTACTAAAGAGGACAAATTCAACATTCACCTAAAACACTATACAGAAAACAACACAGCTGTCAAGCCATCAAAAAGTGAACAAATAGATGGGAATGAGACTCACTCTCCTGCAAACACAAAACACACATATAGGGATAAAGATTTGAAGGCCTAAGCCACTGACAGATTTTGTAATGTTAAGCCAACAAAAACCACGCAAATGCCTTAATCTTTTGGGGAACTTTGCTTTCCATATGTAACAAGCTATAGTAAAATGGCGCATTGGATGATAATCCAGTAAGTAAAAGAAAAACGACAACAGAAGATTCCCGATGGTCAAAACTTATCAATATTGTATCACCAACCAACATTTTGAAAGGTGCATCCAGGTTTGCTGTTGGAGGGGGAACATGTCTTATGATTGCATCAAGCAATTGTGACATATTCTTTGCATCATCAGGAGGATTCTTGGTGAAGGTGTCAGAAGCCCATCCTTCTTTGGCAGAAGCATAAAGAACAGCAAAATCTAGCTGCTCCTCTGGAAAATGTATCATCGATTATTTAGCTTATATAAATATTAAGCTTATAACAAAGTAAGAAAATGAAAATTGAATATATAGGTTCCCAATTTTTCTTGTACCTGTTGCACCAAGATTTGCAAAAAGGTCAAACACTAAGCTCTCAACTTCATTGCACCTCTCCTCACTGACTGCACCATACAATGATTAAGAATGCTTGGACTAATTAGGGATAAAGAATAATTAAAAACTAGAAAAATCACATTCTTGGAACTACCCAACCTATCCATTTGGGATAATCTAGTCACGATTTTCAATCAGAATTTATTGGTTATGCACAAGCAGCTAGCAGTTGCAACACCCATTATATAAGTTAGCGAGGGTCCGGGGGCAGCGCACCCAGCCCAAAACTAGAGGGGTAGCTTTGTACGTGAATTAGGGTTACTTATATTGTATTATACAAGGGATCCTACAATGTATTATATACGAATTTTCTAGGAGATAGTGAAACTGTCAGTCACCGACCATGGAATAGCCCAAACGTTTTGGGTGAACAACGTAAATTTTGCGTATTGTGTGATTGTTTTTCTTTCTTATTTTTGCTATTGTTTTCAGCTATGTTGTTATTCTCTAACATTGATATCTTTGAGGAATAAAACTCCTTATATCTTATCAGTCCTTCCACCCTATTCCCTTCTAGGCGCACTATTTGTCAGTGGAAATCACAGAGTAACAATCAATCATTGCCTGGGACTAATTAGAAGAGTTATAAGGGTAGTTTCCCCACGCACAAAGTGCCTTTACGGGGTGCATAAATGCCTTTCTTCCCACCAACTGCTTACTCAGGCTATATCTTAGCAGGTTTTACATTGTTACGAGTTTATACAAGGATCAAAACAATCATTTTATTTATCTTTTGGTCACATTAGAAACATCATTAGATATTTTTTTTTAAACGTCTTAACCACTTAAACTAGACCAAAAGTAAATAATAATGTTTTTAAGTATTACTTATTGCCTTTTTGGTGTTGATTAATTCACTTCAGCACTATTTCTTTGACACTTAGGAATATCAAGCAATAGACGACATCAAATGTGAGTCCAATTCATAGGTCCTATTCCAAACAAATATGACCCAACTAACTATTCCATGAATTCCAATGAATACAAAATAGTATTAAGAATATATTTCCCTTTGTAATAACACAAAAAAATTCAAGGTTGCAGTAAAAAAGGTGCCTTCAAAGTGAATTACCATGTGGTCTGTTAACCATCTAATACAAATTCTATTAACCATCTCATACAAATTTTGATTACTAAAATAGCACTGACAAATAAATGAAAATTGAAGACAAAAAGGCGATAAAATGAAAAGCATCAGAATATTAGTGGTCAAAATATTTACAAGAGTGAGAGCCATGAAATATAAGATGCCAAAGAATAGACAATAGTGATGTATAAAGAAGGTGTACCTGAAGGTCTGTCTACCTTGTTTAGCAGAAGAATAGGGCGTATTTTATATTTTAGAGCTTTAGCAAGAACAAATTTTGTCTGTGCAAGTGGACCTTCGCCAGCATCAACGACTAAAATTGCTCCCTCAACCATGCCAACAACCCGCTCAACCTATGAGCCCACAAGAAAAGGAGGGGCAACATACAATTTATGATGGCCTGTCAGATGGTTTAAACAATACAAAACTATAAATGATTGCAAAATATCTGTCTATAAGGAGTCATCTCCGCGCAAGTTCTAAAATGGGTAAAGTAAACTACAATTTTTGTAAAGTTACCAGATACTCTATGGTAAAAAACTCATGAGAAAGATATACCTCACCACCAAAATCTGCATGCCCAGGAGTATCAACCATGTTTAGTTCATTTTCCTTCCACGAGATGGATGTAACCTGCTCAACATCCATGATAACGATTTTATTTTATAAATGATAGTACAAAAAAAAGCATTATATTTTGAAGGAAAAAAATATACCATGATAATGATTTTACTTTACAAGAGATTGAGACACTTAAAAATGCAACAAATCATAAAATCCACATGGAAAAAACACATCAAGGCTATCAACGTTGGACTCTCTATTTCTCTTTTTGCACATAATCCAAGAGCATTTAGACACAAAAATGGTAGAACTATCAATATTTTAATGAGAATAAAAGAAAAGAAAGTTAGAGAACAGAGAAGAAAAAAAAGTTAGTGTAAGGAATAGGCAAGGATATAGAACCAAATATAGGATTAGTTGGGGCATAGTTGTAATAGTGGTATTCTAAGTAGATATATAGTTGTAATTCTATTTGGAATTGATGAATGATAATGTTAAGTTTCCTTTCTCTCTCTACGGTTCTATCTCTTGATTTCTCCTCTCTGTCTTCTTCTTCCCCAAATTTCTTTCTTAATTCTTCTCAAATCCTTGTTCTACTTCTCTCTGTTCCTTACAATTGGTATTCAAAGCCGTTCCGATCCCAGGAACAATGACAACTGAAAATCAAAACTTTACAACCCTATAAACCCATTTCGAGAAATTTCGAGAATCAATAAAAGAACTGCAGAGTTCTATAGATGAAAAGTTCAAGCAAATCGTGAAGAAATTTAGTGATATAAGAACTTCCAACGAAAGAGCTCTTAGTATGATTTCAGAACTGAAAATCATATGGCCAAATCATGAAGAAATCGAAGCTGCAGCAAATGGAAGTAAAGGAAATGGTGATGTTCATAAGGTGTTTGATAAAAGGTCTACAAGAGAAAAATTCTCAGTTTCAATGGCTTGATTGCACAAATCACTTCGTTGAAACTATGAAGAAATATCACCTGCAAATTTAATCCAGAGCCTGACAAAGAAATGCAAATATGTGGTTACATTCAAGATGACGACTGTCAGTGTGTAAAAACAAATGTTATTTGGTCAGATTATGATGAAAAGGATGAGCATGGTGATGCAATTATAGAGTTTGATGAGGAAGAGATGAACCCATGTACCAGAGATATTGATCAAACTGGTGATGAAGACGCCGATCCAATTGTACTTGAGGTTGGAGATTATAAAGATTTGCTAGCAAAAGTTGAAGACCCAAGTTCACTCGTCAATCAAGTTTGTACTGAATCAATTCAGGACAAGGTTATTTCTGTTCCAAAATGTGAATTCTCATCTCCTAACTTGGCAGCAAACACTAGGGAAGGGGCGTTCTTTGTAAATAAAAAAGAAATTGGTGTTGCGTGCAACGGTGCAAGGTGTTCGATGAAATGCCTAATAGAGAAATAATCTTGGAGTGTTCTCATTGCCGTCTTAAGTCAATATGACGATTGTTTATGTGTTGTGCTAAATAATCCAAACCAGCCTATGTATAATGATAGTGGGGGTAAAACTAGGACTATACATATGAAGGCTTTGAGTGTGGATGATGGGGTATGTAATGGTCCTAATAACCATGAGCTATTATTGGGTGTTGAACTGCATCAACCGACAAATATTGGCGAAACAACTTCTGCAATATTTGGCTTGCTAGAAATAAATGGGAAAATTTCAGAGTTGGTGCCACCAAAAGGTTTTGTAGAATCATTACAAACTAAAAATGTTTATAAAAGCCAGTTGGGAAATGCTCATAATGTGCCTCTATTTGAATGAAAAATTGGTTGCATGGAGAATGATTCAGTTTTAGTAATGATTACCATGGATATAATCAAGTTACATGGTACCAATAAATCAGTTTATCCTCTTGAGCCTTTTGATGTTGGACGAAAACTACAAGCTGCTGGAATTTCAAACAGAAACAAGCATACAACCCTTACAGAAGGATGATCTAGTGTCTGAACTGGGAAGTTATGTGGGTCTTTCACAACAACCGATTGAAGTTTGTAACTGTGAAGTTACAAAATAGTCATCTCGGACGACAAATTTCGGGGTTTCTCCTGCCCAAAATCGTGATGCTTCCAGACAATACCGGTAACAATGAAGAAAATTATTGAATATTCTCAATCTGGTGATGAAAAATCTAATTTTCTGGTTGGCGGTGTTGATAATTCCAACGTTTCTGTGGTTGTGCTAGAGGGTTCAAACCATTGCAAGACATTCAAAATTATTTTTACGCAACATGCTGGTCATGGATGAGGAAGTAAAATGCTACCCTAATGCAGAAAACGAGTTCAATAAAATGCATGGAGTGATAGAGAAAGATGTGTTATTCATACTTGGACTTGGTAACAGTCTGCGCTTCACTCGAGCCAACTATGAGGTGTCTACCTTGCTTCGCACTGAACTAGTTAAGGTGTCTGTTTGGGATGTCATGATTGTGCTTTTTGTGCTTGAATTCACTGCTAGTGCTACTTTGTGCAAAGGCCCGAATAGAGGATTAGAGACACTGGCAGTCGGCTCATTGTTATTCTTGGTGGAGTTAATTGTTACAGACCATGGGAGGGTATTTCAAGTTATCTACACGAGTGCTGCCTTATTTGTGATTGGAGCGGCAACTACATATTTGAGAATTTTCCCTCATTTAAAAAACAACTATGACTATGGTATAGTGATTTTCTTTTTGACCATTAATCTGATTACGGTTTCAAGCTACCATGTTAATAACGTATTAAGAGTGCACATGACTGCTTTTGCACTATCACCATTGGTTGTGGTGTCGGCCTTCTCATGAGCCTCCTGGTCTTTCCAGATTGGTCAAGAAAGGACCTCCATAATTGCAGTGCATTCTTGCTTGAAGTATTAGCCATGTCAACGGAAGGGTATTTCTCCGGGTACTTAAATGACAATGAGCCAGACAAAGACAAATTTGAGAAGGATCTGAACTCAAAGTCTTATGGTGGGATCTTGGAATTACATGCAAGTTGGGAGTCAAGGCACTCCAAACACTGTTACAATACTCTTGGCTGCATTACATAAATAAGCTACCACATCAGGTGCAAGAAATTAAATGTTGGCTTGTGATACATGTAACTAATGGAACTGTTTTTAATGAAGTTTGCAACAATCATCTAGGATATCAAAATGGTGACTGGTAAAGTTGGTGAAACCATTAGTGTTGGTGGTAATTACAAGTTAGTTATCTATTGTGCCAACTGCCAAGAAATAAGAAGCTCTTGGAACATCTAGGCGCGGATTTTTTTGTAATTAACCATGATCCAAATCAGATGGAGGCTGGCAAAATGAATGGTAATATAAATAATGTATCGGCAGATCATCCAATTTTGCAATTGATTAACTTGTTAAAGACACACGGAAAGCAGATCATGCTTGGTGCACCAGTTAAGTCACTTGAGCTACCAGCCTTTCCTTTGCTTATAGGTAGGAAATTGATAGCAGGGAGTGCCATTGGTGGAAATTTTCAAAGTGCACACGGAGGGATGATTTTACTAACCATTGTTGGAGAGGCTCTTAAATTCCATTTTGAGGGTAACGGTACAGAAGAACAATTTACTTGGTCCAATAGTTATTCTATGTGAGTATGTGCTAGTGCTGAAAATGAGCTCAACATTAGCAACTGCAGAATTCAGCGTACGATATGACGGATGCACAATCAAGGAGTTTTTGTGCTCAATCACTCACTAATGTACAATCTGCAGCTGCTGAAAATCAAGGAGTCTCTAGTATAGCTGGTATTTGCTGTTTTCATATTTTCAGTCTCTTGTTTTGTTTGTGATAAACCTCATCCTTGAGGGCAAGGGTGTTTTTGAGGAGCAGGGAACATAAGGATTAGGCAAGGATATAGAAGTAAATATAGGATTAGTTGGGGCATAGTTGTAATAGGAATTCTAAGTAGATATATAGCTGAGTTGTAATTCTATTTGGAATTGATGAATGATAATGTGAAGTTTCCTTTCTCTCTCTATCTCCCTCTCTGTCTTCTTCTTTTCCCAAATTTCTTTCTTAATTCTTCTCAAATCCTTGTTCTACTTCTCTGTTCCTTACAGTTAGAGAAAGTGGGGTAGTTTTGTTCTACTTTTTTACAAACTAAATAAACTGAACGTACAGAATTACATCTAAAAGCAATACATAAATAATTGAATCAAAGATACAAAGATATATTTTATCAAATAATACTAAACAGAGAATGTTTTAGGCGTATGTTTGGAATAGAGAAAGTTCAGACCTTCGAGGAAATAGTAATGCCACGCTCCCGCTCGAGACTAATGGAGTCGAGGGCTCGTTCGTGAGGAATGCTGGCTCCACACTGCCGGAGTAGCCGATCCATTAATGTGGTTTTACCATGATCGACATGAGCTATCACTGCCACGTTCCGGAGCAGGCTCGGGTCCAGCGCGCCTCCTGGTGAGGATGCGGCGGCGGCGGCGGCCGGTGCTGCCGAGGAGGCGCGGCTGATGCCGGTGGCGCGTTCATATAGATAGGGTTTGAGAGGAGCAACTGCTGGGTTGGAGTTGTAGGAAGAGGATAGAGAGTTTCTTGTTGAGGACCAGAGCGAACGAATTAGTGGACCAGCCATTGTCTTGGGCGTGTTTTTGCTCTCAGTTGGACATTATTGGAACTGGGATTTTACTCTAGGATTCATCGTAGGGTTTTGGCGGCTGCTAACGAGTCGGGCTTTTCTTTATTTATTACTCCACTTCCTAAAGTGAAGTCGGCTGTTCTAACTGAAATATCGGTACGAGCTTAGGAATTACTACAAGCGTGGATGTCGAATCTAACGCTGTTCAGAACAGTTTCCTGATCAACTCTCTAAGGTTGTGTTTGATAAACTTGGACAATTAAGATCTGAATAATTATGATGTTTTAATAAATTAGATCATCTGAATGGTTATGAGATCTGAATTTAAAAAATTATTTGATAACTAAAAAGTAAGTTATCTCTTAATGACATTATTTTACTATTTTAAAGGGTAAAATTTTATTTAATAATTTTAAATATTCCATTTAATAAAAATGAGTGAATAATATTGTTGAATATATTTATATAAAAAAAAATTATCAAAAAAATTTCATTAAGAGGCACCTCTTAATTATTAAGATTTCATTTTCTGTCTTACCGATTAAGAGGCATTCAGATATAACAAAAAAAAAAACAGCATCATGCCTCTTAGCGAATAAGAGGCAGTCCATTAAGAGGCAATAAGATGTAAACAAACAACACCAAATCTAATTTTGAAAATTAAATCAATAAATCATTATTTAATAATTTTTTATCTTTATTTGTCTCTCTATTTCAATTCCTATATAGGATTTTACTCCTCAGGAAGTCAAAATACCGTTCTCTATATATACAAAATAATATTTCACACACTCATTTAAGTAGACAACTCATCAATCATACACATCTTGACATTTTTTTATTACTTCATTTTCAAATCATAAAATTAATATTAAATTATTTTTAAAAAATTAATTTCAAACATATTCAAATTTAAAATTGATATAAATTTATTTAATTTATGTCAATATAATTATAAATATTATAAAAGTACTATTAATTATAAAATTTAAATAAATCATATTAAATTTAAATATAAAAATATCACAAATTAACTATTTTAAAGTTAATATTGATCTTATGTACATTTGCAGATACAATCCATTCAATACTCACTCCATAAATTACTTCAAATTTAAAATAAAATAAAAATTATTTTACAGTGAAATACAATTGATAAATTATACTCTCTTTTATAAATTATAAGATTATTATTAATTTAATATTTTGACTGTTGGAACTTTCAAATTTTAACTTTTAACTTTTAAATTTCATTATTTAAAAAATCAATATAAGGAACCTGTTATGTACATAGTGAAAAAAATTGAATCTCTATTTTGCATAATGACCTAATAGATTGCAGAGTATGGATAGAGATAAGAAACTGTTGTGAATGCTCTTACGATCGCGGTTAGGAATTAATAGTATGGATGTGACGCGGAGAGCCTTATTTAAATTCGTTTTTGTATTTTAAATTTGTTCCATTTTCACGTCCACCCTTAGATAATTTAAAGTCAAAAATTATTTAGGCTTAATATTTGTACACATACTCATGTAATTAAATATTAAAATACATACTATGTAAATATTTTTGGGTATTGGAGTGATATATATATATATATACGGTCCCCTTCTCTAGCAAACTTTAAACAACGAACCAAAAACGAATCGGATATAGCGACGGTTCGAACCATCGCCATATCTATGCCGTTGGCTTTGCATGCTATAGCGACGGAAAAAACCGTCGCTATACATACATCGAAGTATTTTGGTAATATATGCACTATTAACAAAACACTATTTTTTTTGATAAATTTCACTAGACCATCTGAGATTAAACGTTTTTTCACATCACCACCTTAGTTTTAAAAATTAACATATAAGCGTTTACCTATAGTTATGAGGTAAAATTTATGCATGTAATACACTTTCTCAAAAATATGTGAAGAAATAGTTTGGCTGTCTAATCTTTAATCAAATACCGAAGGTACCCTTTTTATTTCTTCACTCTTCCCAAACCCTAACCCCTAATTATCTTGCCCAAACCTAACTCTATTCATATTATTATCTTTCACCTTTAACAGCCTAGCACCACAATTTCACCATTAACATCCTCAATGTACCACCTTAGCACCACAACCTATCACTATAGTTTGAAAAATCACGAACCCTAACATCTTCTATTTACATTAAAACACCATATCAACCTAATGGAAAAAAATAATGTTAATTTGAGTAAATCTATTGCATTCTTTTTTATATATATCAAAATTCAATATTTTGGAACTAGATTTACAAATTAATGGCCAAAATCGTAATAGTGAACTAAAACGAAGCTAGTATGATGGATTAACGCCCCAAATGGTGTTGGTTTAGTTGAAATTACAGTTGAAATCTTGTAAAAAGCATAGCTCGCGAACCAGGGTTTTCTAACCATAATTTGATCCTTTTTTGTTGTTTTATGAGGTTGAATCATAGTCTATAATACTCAGAATTTGCTAACAAACAAAGCTCAGCAATTTTCGAGCTCCAAATGATGAATTTCAATGGATTTGTAGCTTGATTTTTCTTATTAACTCATTGTCGCGGACAATACATGTGAATAGGTGTTTTTAGTGAGATTTAGGATTGTTTTTTGTTTGCTTTTGGCTAATTATGCTTGGATTTGGTTGAGGGATAAAGCCCAAAGGATTTTATGCCCTAATTAAGGGACTATAAGGTCTTGAATGGATTTTTGTTGAAAATATCCTATTCTGCAAACTAAGGAATGGCCCATGGATTATTTGAGTTTATTTGATGATTTTTATGATGTCTATGGGTGATTAAATCATCATAAGGAAGCTCAAAAGATTTGCAATAATCTTGCATCGAATTTGGTCTGAAAGGTGATGAATTTTAGGCTGACTAATGGAGTTGGTGTAGGTATTATGTTGTATGGAATGATAAGGTTGAAGAAAGAGAAAATAAAAAAAAGAACAAAAAGGGCATAATTGTCTTTAGCCGCGTTGGTTAACGGTGTTGGGACGTAAAAGTATTTTCCACTTCACCTCATAATTACATGTGTTTATGTGTTGATTTTTGAAACTCATGTAATGATGTGAGAAAAACGTGTGATGATGTGAGAAAACCGTATAAACCTCATGTAGTTAGGAGTTGTCAAACAAAAGATTAGGCAAATAGAATTCTTCTTACAAAATTGATAGAGTATATTTTTAGCCTTGTAGGTTAATTTGATTGTGTTAATAATTTTCTTTATATATAATTGAGAAATTGTTGAATGTATGTCAAATTTCGAGCCTTAATATATATATATATATATATATATATATATATATATATATATATGTATATTGTTATAAAAGATTACTAAAATTAAGAACAAAGATGATTAAAAGGAAGAAAGCATTCTCATAGTATTTTCATGTGTATCATTCTCTTTACAATACATCTATTTATAGGTACATGAACATCAATATTTGGAGGTTTCAAAAATCAAAGGTCATGAGTTTCAAAACTTAAAGGACATGGGAAGTTACAAAACTTAAATGTTATTACAATAAAGATGGGAAGAATGAATCTAGACATCCATATATATTATAATTTTATAACACTCCCCCTTGGATGTCTATTGTATAGCCATACGCATTGAAAGCTGCCTCATTAAAAACCTTACCAGGAAAAACCCAATGGAAAAAAAAAACCTTAGTTAAGGGAAAAAGAGTGCAGCGCGTATTAGCTCCCCCTCATGAATGTATCCTTAAGTCCTTTAGCTGTCGCATTCTAATATTGCGACACAATCCTTCAAACATTGTAGTTAGTAATGCTTTGGTGAACAAATCTGCTAGATTATCGTTTAAGTAAATTTGTTGAACATCAAAGTCACCGCACTTATCAAGGTCATGTGTGAAAAAGAATTTCGGTGATATGTGCTTTCTTCTATCACCTTTGATGTATCCTCCCTTTAATTGAGCTATACAATCAGCATTGTCTTCATACAGAATGGATGGAGTTCTTTTGTAGCAATTTTCTAAGAATATGCCTATTTAAAAACCTTACCAAATAAAAACCCAGTAGGAAAAATTTTTTGGCGAAGGAAAATAGTACAATATTCTTGTATAACTTCTAGTGCCTTGGGATTGCCTCATTAAAACCTTGCAAAGGAAAACCCAGTGGGAAAAAACCTTAGCGAAGGAAAAAGAGTACAATCAGCACATATCCTTTTTACTTCCCTTCATAAGTACATAGAATTTACATTGTTCATGGTAAAAATATCATTAAGTCGAAGCATGCTAATATTGTGCACCATCTTCTACAAAATCGTAGTTGGTAATGACTTAATGAATATATCAACCAAATTATCACATGATCATATATGTTTGATATCAATATGCCATTCTTCTGGGGCTCATGTGTATAAAATAATTTTGGTGCAATATGCTTGGTTCTATCACCCTTTGAATAAAATAATCTCAAATCAATAGTCTCACGAAGATAACGTAAAATATGTTTAATTTCATTACAATGTCTTCGAGTTGGTGCATAACTATACATTGCTAGTAAGTTAACTGCAAATGTTATATATATCAGGTCTTGTCAAATTTGCAAGATACATCAAAGTACCAATTACATTAAGATATAGTACTACAGGACCAAAACACTAATCTCACGAAGATATGGTACTTCAAGACCAAAAGTTTTTTCACCATTTTCTTGTGGTCGAAACGGATCTTTCTTGATATCAAGTGACCAATCTATCATTGGAGTACTCAAAGGATTAACATTATCCATATAAAGTTCCTTCAGGACTTTTTTTGTGTATGTTGATTGATGAACAAGAATTCCATAGTTCAATTTGTAGGCCAAGACAAAAATTTGTCTTACCAATATCTTTCATCTCAAATTTGTTGTTTTTATCGACTCTTCTAGAGCAAGATCTTTCATCAATAAATACAGTAATAATAGCAAATCCAGATTATGATCTTTTGATAAAAATGCATGCACAAATTGGAATATTCTCAAATCCTTATTTCAAAAGATATCCACTCAGGCGATTATACCACAATATGCATCTGGATCGCTTTAACTCATATAAGAATCTTTTTAGCTTGATAGAATACATACTTCGAGATGTAGAATTATATGATTCAGACATTTTATATCCTTCAAGAATTTTTATGTAGATATCATTATCTAATGATCCATACAGATATGATGTAACAACATCCATTAATTTCTCTTGCTACCAAGCTAATTAAAAATTTGAATGTAATTGCGTCCATTACAAGAGTATATGTTTCTTCATAATTAATACCATATCTCTGCGAGAAACCTTGTGCTACAAGTCGCGCTTTGTACCATATAATTTCATTTTTCTCATTTCGTTTATGTACAAATACCCATTTGTATCCAACAGGAATTACACCTTTAGGTGTTCGGACTACAGGTCCAAAAACTTCACGTTTATTTAGTGAATTTAATTCTGCTTGAATCGCCTCTTTCCACATTGGCCAATCATTTTTACGTTGACATTCATCAACGATTTGTGGTTCATATTCATGATCATTACTTCTGGTAATATCAAGAACAACTTTATATGAAAATATGTTGTCGACAACAATTTTATTTCTATCCAATATATCCGTCTCCTGTATATCCATAATGTTTCGAGATCTCGTTATTTTCAGGTACCTAACCTCTTCAGGAGATAACTCATCCTCTTCAGGGGATAACTCTTCAAGAGTTTTATTTTCAGGAGATTTTTGTTCACAAGTTTTGGATAGATCAATAAATTTTGTAGTCTGTTTCATGGGTATAGCCTCTTTATAGGCTGCAACTTGTTTTTCTTCTAGGGAATTTTATCTTTAACACCGATCATTCTTCCAAGTTTCAGGTGTGACTTTGAGTCTTTGACTTAATTAGTTGCTACTATATTAATTAATTGTCCTATAGGGACTTCAATCCGTGCTGAAGTATTAGTAGCTAGAATGTTAGATTTCACTATTTTCTTATTATCGGTGAATAATTCTTGTAATTGATTTGCAAGTCCTTGCAAATGAATAATCCTTTGAACTTTCAGTTCACATTGATTTGTACGAGGATCAAGATGAGATAACGTCATATTTCATGTAATCTTCCGTCTTGCTTCAGGCAACGACCTCACGTCGTGCTTCAGGCAACGACTTTTCTCCCCCTAATTGTGGGAAGATTGTTTCATTAAAATGATAATCCTCAAAACATGCCTTAAAAATATCACTTGTTGAGGTTATGATGCAACATGTAAAATAGCATGACCCCAAGCATAAATTGGTAATTTTGATTTCATAATCAAAGGTCAAACAATAATTTTAAGTCTCTTGATAATAATTCAGCTAAACCATTTTGAGTATGTGTATATGCAACAAGATGTTTAACATCAATTCTAATTAACATGCAATATTTGTAACGACCATGAATTTTAAACTCTTATTTATTAAATATGTGATTTAATTTTAACAAGTTAGTTTTGTGAGTTTATTTAAACCTTATGTGGTTATGTGAATTTGTGAAATAATTAAGGAAGTCACTAATGGTTTATTTAAATTAGTGGACTAGCCCTGAGACTTTAATATCAGAAAATTGATAGGATTATTAACAATTAAATATTCAATTTATTTGAATATAGTGGCAAGATTTGAACCTATTGATTAATTTTAATTATGATTAATTAATCGATAATGTGTTGTTTAATTATTATTATGAATAAATAATAATTAATGAGTAAGAGAACTGATAATATAATATTATTATATTTACTTGATTTACTGTTATACACAAGCATACGATACTAAAGCTTTACTATATGGTAGCTATCTATATTATATATAATGCAATGTGACATATTAATGTGGTGAATATTATATATATAGACTATATAGTAAGCTTTACTACATTCATGTGAATTGCATGATAACATTTCTGATGTGACTTGAAGGGTGTAAGTAAACATTCATGTATGCCTCATCAACATATAGTAATATCAATAAACATTATTAATTGATAATGATTTCATTAAATTATTAGGATTATAATAATAACAGTTATGGTAATAAATAATGAGCAATACACAATTATATTATATTTAGTGTTAATAGAAAATGTACATGGATTATATGTATATACACTACTTGATACCTTGTAAGTAAGAAATAACATTGTAGCACCCATTTAATTGTATAACTTAGATATATACTATTTGTATAAATATAGTATACAACTTAGTGTATTAGCAAGTGCTGAGTTTACATTGTCCCATAATAAGAGCCCAACTTCTTCTCACGTGAACAAACAAAGCTAGCTACACTCTACATTTCTCTCTCAAATTCAACAAACATAGCCATAATCATGAGATGGGGAGTGGGATTCATGAGTGGAATCACCAACCCTCAGCAACTCTTTCTTATCTATTGAACATACTTGCAATCCTTTGGTTTGATTTGGTGAGTAAATATTTTGTCTGTATTTTCAAATGCCTATAAGAGTAACCTCTCCTCCTTGTAGTTTCTTTTGCTGAGATATTGTCTAGTAGAGTTAGTATACTGAGTTCCTATTTGAGTTAAGGAAGAATTGGTATAGCAGCAAGCTCATAGTTACAGAGGTATAACATTTACCTTCATGTTCTTCATTTTCTAATAAAATGTTAAGCTCTTGATTCTTTGAATTAAGCAGGTATTAGTTGATATTTGATTTGGGATATGTTGATAAGTGTTATACAAACTTCTTAATATGTTAGAATTGCAATATGTCATGATAGAAACAAATTTCGTAATTATTTTCTAAGTTGGGTTTGCAGAACTGCCAAAGCAGTTTAGCTTCTGGTCTGGCCGACAGCCTGCGCAGCTGCGCCACAACCTGCTCTTGGATTGGCCGGACACCGGCGCAGCTGCGCCGGGTTTATACCTGGTGCCTGCGCAGCTGCGCAGGTTCCTATGGCCAGTTTTTATTTTCTGCTTCTGTTAAGCTGCTGTGATATACTAACATGTGATATACCATTGAAACAAGCTTGTGAACATGATTTAAATGTAGATATTAGTACAATAACATGATATAAGTATGCATTCGTTGATGCTAAATGTATATGCCATGACCATATGTTTTAAAAAGGGAAACTTGTAATTCAAAAGTAAACCTTGTCATGGACGTATCACGTGAACATTCTGATTTTGTATACACAATAGTGTGGTTTATATTGTCATGAAATGCGAGTCTAAAGTGTGTTCACACACTAGCATACGTGATAGCAAGATTCTAGCGATTTTGAAATAAGAAACTCAAGAACTTTCAAAGTGAACTTGGCTAAGGTTAATGTCTTTTAGATTCTGACTATTTGAGAGCATATATATGGTTTATATATGAGTCCTAAGACATACGAGTTATGAGCACAAGGCACTTAACATGTATTATGATACCTTATTGGCTTAGGGTGATTTTTAACGAAAAGCTTAGAACGTGAAAGATTATATCATCGATCACCATGTGGATTACGTATTGATCATACAAGCATGTATATTAGAGTTCGTTATGCCTATAAGCATATTATCATGGACCTCGTTGAGTTAACGTATAGATTTCACATATGCACGAATTCATAGAAAATGAATTTCTAAGGCATGAAATAGGTGGATTAAAGTATATATGTATAGTATACGCATGAGCATGCATGTTATGTTTAACCTTGTTATGTGATAACATGAAGCATGAACTTGTATTATGTAAAGTATACAAATTACCGACATGAGAGCATATGACTTTAAACTAGGATTAGGTTGAGCATGCTAGGTTTTCAAAAATTATAATCATAAAACATGTATGTTGATTAAATATAAGTAACTTGAAGTATTATGTGTTCAAGTCTATATTGATGCATAGAAACTAGATAATCTAAAGTTATTAAATCTATGACATGATTAGATTGACTTACGTGAATTATGGATAGATTGATATGATAAGCAGATTCTTATAAGTGTAGACTCGTATTAGTTTACACATGCTAATTGGAATACCAACTTATTAATGTTAGGTTATTTCAGCGAGATTTAATTAAAGCTAGAACTTAATTGTAGCTGAGCAATCAGGCAAGTGTCCGAACTTCACTATTTGATTGTGCAAGTTCTTTAATTCTTATTTGTACAAGTTCCTATCCTTCTCATATTGTATTGAGCAGGTTATTATCGTATTGACAGTTAATTATTTAAAGCTTGAACTTTATTTCCAAGCATGCTATTAGGTGGTTTAATTACTTTACAATTATTCCACATCGATATTATTGTTATTCGCACTTGGTGCACTTGATTTCGTACAGTCTTGGACTTGTACATTATTTAAAGTTCTATAATTCTTGAACTGCGTCAGATAGAGTCTGAACTCTTGTTCGGTCAGACAATTGTATAAAATTTTTATAAAAGCTATCCAAACCAATTGATGGTAAGGATTCTTAGACTGAAAGAACACCCCTTGTATATATAGGGGAGTACCCCAGGTATCTAGTATAAAGATACAAACAGCAGAGTTGAATGTTATGCATATACATAGCGTACGCGAGGCTGATCCCCTCAAGTACTTATTCTGTAGCCAGTAACCAAAGGGTCAATCAGCTATGGATTTCGTTGGAGTTTTATAGTTCAAAAGTCTACTTGACTATCAGTTATTCTAAAAGCAATTATTATTCTTGCTTCCGATATTCATATTGTTGAATTCATTATCAGATATATTCCTTTCATCATGATATATCCTTTATTGTTGTATTTCAACTTGCTGAGCAAACTTGTTGCTCATCCTTGCTATATCATGACTTATATTGCAGTTAAGTCCGAGACTTCAGGAAAGGACAAGGGTAAAGGGAAGATGTAGGATTAGTTTGCAAGGAGCAGACTTTATCTTTATGTTTAATTAATTTACTGTTATGTAATATGAACCCTATTGACTATTCTAGGGTATGTTTGTATGTTTTGTATTTAAGGTTATCGAATCTTGGGACTAGTAACACCTTTTGAATGAACGACATACGTTTATTATATTCGCATTTAGTTATTGTATGTTGTTTAGAGGTGGATGTTTATGTTAGATCGTGACGACCGGACCAGGGTCAGAGGACCCGGATTCGGGGGTGTCACAATATTCATCAAAAACTTGAGATGTGAATTTTACCAGCATTATCTAAATAAATTTTCCTAGTTATATAATCAGGAAATTGTACTCGCAACCTAATTATTTGAGCAAGAAGCATAAGAAATGCAATATTTCTAGTTAAAAGTAAACATACATGTGATCATCTGGTTAATGCATCAATTAAAACCATAAAATATTTGAATAGACCACAATGTGGGTGTATTGGTCCACATACATCGCCCTGAATTCTTTCTTAGAAAGATGAACACTCAATAACAATCATTAAATGTGATGGTTTGATAATTAATTTATTTTGATAAAATTAGGTAAAGAAATCTTTTGGTTCTTTAAGTGATGTTCATGGGAGTTTTTAATAATTCAACGCAACATTATTGATCCTGAATGATCAATACGATCATGCCAAATCATAAAAACCTTTGGATCTAAACACTTCTGGTGTATTGCACACTTCTAGTATATTACAACATTCATTACAACATTCGTTTCAACTATTCTCATTTTAGTATAATATAACCCAGAAGAAAAAATAGATAATTTTTCTAATATGAGCTTCTGTCCCGATACTATTGAAGTAATATAAAGAAATTCTTCACTGCATTCGTTATTGGTTTCAATATAATAACCATTATAATGTATATACTTAAAGCTGCGCAAATTTCTGCTTGTCTTAAAATAATATAAAGAATCATCAATTCAAAGTTTTGTGCCATTTGACAACATTATAATCGCTTTTCCAGAGCCTTTAATTAAGTTTGATGAATAATCGCTCTTCCAGAGCCTTTAATTAAGTTTGATCGATGAGCTTCTAGCCCATACATCTTTACATATGCAAAAATATAAATTTAACTTTATTATTTGAAACATAAATAAAACATATAATAAAAATACTTATTATAATGTCATAATACAATGAAATAAAAATAATTAATTGGTATGAACATTTCTATCAACATCATCAAGGAAATCATAGACATCAAAATTAGTTATATCCACTCTTTTTGAAAAGTCAAAATAACTTATGTGATCTTTAGGATCATTATGATCAATAAAATTAATTTCAATTCCCTTTCTTTTCTTTTATGGAGTTTTGGTATAAATCTACTAAATATTTAGGAGTACGCCATGTACATTATCTTTTTTTATATTGATTGTCCTTTTCACGCCCAATACCACAACCACAACTATAATTTCCTCTATGATTATCAAATGAGGTTCCATTCACTTCAGGGAATGTAGTAGAATCGGTCAGGCAAGATTGTTGAGTTTTCACCAAAAACTCATTATTATGTTTCAGTCACTATAAGACATGATATCACTTCAGGGAACATAATTTTCTTTATCGCTTTAGGAAATATTTTGTAAACTTACGCTCTCAATATTGCTGCTACAGGAGCATATTCGAGGCATGAAATCTATTAAATATTTTTTCTAACATGTCTTCATCAGTGTGTTTTTTTCTTTTTCATGGAGATAATGACGAATAAAAATCATTGATTTTGCATGATCCTGCATGGATGCATGATTGCCAACTTTAATTGTATCTCCACAATTCTTTGCCTTTATATGAATATCAACATCAAGAGTCCATGACAAGTAATTATTATCCGAAATATCAAGGGTAGCAAATTTAAGTTTTATAAAATTTGACATCTATATAATATATATAATTATGTAATAAATTAAATAATTAAATATAAAGCATTTCTTAATCAGATTCACTACTTGGATAATTTGGCTATGAGCCTAGCAGAGTAGCCTCTTTTGAGCTGAACAAGTAGTTATTTTTTTTTTAATGTAACAGTAGTCAAGCTAGACACATTAACCAACATATTTTCTCATCTCCATTAGCCTCAATAGGTATCACCTTACCTTAATCGGAATTTTACAAAGAGACTTGTGATGTGTATATATATATATATAAATATATATATATATATATAATTTTAATGAAATTGTACTTCATATACATGATCAAATTTAATTGTAATGAAACAATACTTACAGCATGAGTTGAGAGAACTCCTTTTCCAAGATTGGGTAGAGTATCGTGCTGATAACGTGTTATAAAAGATTACTAAAATTAAGAACAAAGATGATTAGAAGGAAGAAAGCATTCTCATAGTATTTCATGTGTATCATTCTTTTTACAATACATTTATTTATAGGTACATGAATATCAATATTTGGAGGTTTCAAAACTCAAAGGTCATGAGTTTCAAAACTTAAAGGACATGGGAGTTACAAAGCTTAAATGTTATTACAATAAAGATGGGAGGAATGAATCTAGACATCCATATATATTATAATTTTATAACATATATATATATATATATATATATATATATATATATTAAGGACCCAAGCATTAAAGAATAATTTAAATTTTCAAAATATAGTTTTGCTTTCTTTAATAATTTCTTGCAAAAAGAAGATAATTTTTTTTTTGCTTTTATGAAAAATGGATTTAACTAAAAAGATATAATGTTATTCCCTCTGGTAGAGGCCAAAAAACACTATTACTTGGGTTCTTAATTTCCTCATACGTATCTAGGTTAAATACACTGTTATTCCTTGTGGTAGAGGCCAAAACTATTATCCCTGCAAAAAAGTCTGTTACTAATACCGTATGTGGTTGGGTTCTTCAAAATGTATGAGTTCTTAATGATACCCCCAAAAGTGAATGCTTATTAACATGATATTAAACAACCATGAATGAGTTTACACTAATGTAACATTTGATTGTTCATAGTTGTGATCAGTTGCATCATTTTTACCTTCATGAGCCCCATTTATATTATTAGATTTTACACAATTTGTTGCTTAGTTATATTTTTAGTCGAGCAAATCATCCTTCTCACTCCCAAGTAATTAAAGAAGAACACAGAGAATTGAGAAAGTCTGCCAATGTGTCAAATCACTGTGACCCTAGCTCATGAAAAGTTAAAAGGCTCTGCAATTCTATGGAACATATGACCCGTAACAGTCTAATTTTTTTTTTAGCAAAATGAAGATTATATTTACCATAAAACCAATAAAAGGTGAACACTTTTCTTTTCTTTTTGAAAAAATAATATAAAATTAGGGGCAAAGGGAGTACAAATTAAACTTCCAACATACAATTTAAGATGAAATATGTACATGAAAGATTAAGTAGATTACACCATGCATTTATGAGGTATAAATCTGATTTAAAGATATATACATGGCCTTAGTTTCCTT
The DNA here is from genome assembly GCA_020205555.1 of Panax stipuleanatus. NCBI lineage: Eukaryota > Viridiplantae > Streptophyta > Magnoliopsida > Apiales > Araliaceae > Panax > Panax stipuleanatus. Next base: position 155,045,771 of record CM035118.1, read on the forward strand.
ATTCTTTTCTTCAATTTAGGAGGCTGCAGAACAACCTTAATTGCAGCATCAAACACAGCCTTCACATTCTGGTAAAAAAGAATAAAGAAAAGAAAAAGCTGCTCAGAGAAAACCTTAAGCTGAACATAACTAATTTTGGCAAACTATCAGTCACTCAAACAATTTGGTTGAGGATTCTGGTAAATAACTACAAGCTAAAAAGCAAATTAAGTGTGAACTGAACCTGCTGAGTTTTTGAACTGCACTCTACGTAAACAGCTGCACCAATCATCTTCTTGAGTTCCTCCCCCTGCCCAATTTTCTCTTTATTAACATATGCATGTTGGGTGAGTGAGTGGTTAGCATGAAGTTAACTTTGGTCAATTGACCAATTATACAGTGTCGAAATACAGACGGGAGGTGATCTATCTGTGTGTCAGCACTGTATTGGTCAATTGACTAACTTACCATCTAGTAACCGGATCCGTTGGGTGAATATCATATATAAACTGTGCACATTAACATTTGAGATTATGCACGCGTTGGCATGCATAGAAACATTAGTATCTATCATGAGTGACTTGCCTGAGCAGTTGTGATTGGAGTTGCCCCAGGGTGATCCCGTAAATCTGCAATATACATTAACAGAAACTAGTTGTTTCATAGCTAAAAAATCCAGAAAAAAGGTTCAGCCCAGCTGATTAATCATGATTTATGATTAGATTGTTCATAACTGTGATTAAAAGTTTACTTACCTAATTTGGTTCCCACTAAAATAATTGGCACGGTTGGAGCATAATGCCTCAGCTCAGAAATCCACTGCGGCCGGCCAATGACAGTTTTTATCAAGATAAGAATCCGAGATGGAAAAAAAATTGGGGAAATAAACAAAGGAATTCAGGCACGTACATAGCATGTCATGATTCAATGACTAACCTTCTTTGAGATATTCTCGTAGCTGGCTCTGCTAATTAGAGAGAAAGCTAATAAAAACACATCAGCACCTCTATAACTTAGAGGCCTCAGCCTGTTATAATCCTCCTGCCCTAAATTGTGAACACCAAATCAAAACTCACTTGGTAGTATATACAGATGAGAAGAAAAGGGGTTAAAGAGTTATATATGATCGCGATTACGATCCCATTTTGAGACTGTAAAATTAATTCTAAGCTCCAGTTTATTAAACAAATTCATCTTTGAAGGCCTCAAACAGTAGTTACCTGCTGTATCCCATAGTCCAAGATTAACTGTACTCCCATTCACCACCACATTAGCACTAAAGTTGTCGAAAACCGTAGGCACGTAATCCTATGAAGATCATAGTATATAACAATAATCTGATTAGATGTTAGTATAAAGTAGAATAAGATGATCAAAGTTATACTCCATACAGTTGGGAAGGTGTTGGTAGTGTAAGAGATTAGCATGCAGGTCTTTCCAACTGCTCCGTCGCCCACAGTGACACACTTGATGAATCTTGCGGTGTTCATCATTCCAGAGCTAGATTCCTTTTGTCCCAATATATAATTCTTCAAGTTTATTAATAATCCTCGATCGATCAACCGATGAAATTAATGGAAGTGGAGATATTATTTGGAGTGGGGAGTGGGTTTGAAATTTGAATAGATATGGAGGGTGGCTGGGTGGGAGGGAGGCATGTTTAATACCCACTTTAATTGGCAGTGGACCTAACTACTTTCTTTTGATCCCTTTTGTTTTTATATTTTAATAAAAAAAATAATTTCTTTGTTATGATCCTAGTTGCAAGGTATGAGACTTGTGTCTCACATTGATGGTATGGGACTTTCATGTGAGATATTTATAAACTTTGGGCTCTCCAACCTTAGCTAGCTTTTAAGGTGTGGCTCTCCCATAGTTTATATCAATTGGTATCAAAGCCGTCCACTATCTCCCGGTTGCAATCGTGAGCGTGGTGGAATGTTATGATCCTAGGTATGGGACTTGTGTCTCTCCAACCTTAATAGCTAGCTTTTAAGGTGTGACTCTCCCATGGTTATTAACATTCTTTTGCTTAATTTACAGCCAGTGCCAATGGGTTTCTGTTTCTTAAAGTGGAAGGACAAACAACAGAGAGAGGCTCCAAGAATCTAGCAAAGGTTTGGGGGTGGGATTTGGTGGTGGCGTTAGTTGGTTAAGTGTTGAACAAGGGAGAGTTTGAATGATGCAGATCAAGAAAACATAAGTAGATTGCTTAAGTGGGTAAATAATGATAATGCCTTTAACAAAATTAACTTCAAAGGATGAACAAAAACAAAAGTTAACAAGATTGAGTCGGTCGTTGGGTGATTTACGCCCAACTAACAATTATTTTATGAAGTAAACCGATTGGTCAACCTATTTAAGAAGGAAATAGGAGCAATGATGGGGTCCAACTGGGATAAAAATTGGGGTCTCAAATTAAGGCAGTCAATTTTTTATTTTTTTTGTCTCATAACGGTAAACAGTTTTGGTTGTGTTGCACACTACATGCTTGACAATTTTACTACGTGAAATTTTATCTTTTGGGTCGTTCAAAATCTGCTTAATTTATGTTTGTTGTTCTGAACGTATTTTGGTAATAAAGCATTTATCAGCAACCATGATATATAGGCTCTGTTCATAGTGAAAACTGGTTATGAATGTTGAATACTTGAATTGTAATAATTGATTAGTGAATGAATGGAACATGTATAGAAATTTCATATAAATATTGGTTTTTTGATGAATGATGTCATCTCTTTTAGTACTTCCTCCGTTTTAAAATATAAGTTTGCTTTTTTGGCTATTTGAAGTCAACTTAAAGCAATTTCAAACTTAAAATTAGCATAAATTCCTTTGGGGTTGTGTCAAAACAGTAATCTACATGATATGGTTTGTTTGCGTAGTTTGGTTGGGGGTAATTCTTGCATGTTATAAGATCGAAGTCATTTCTGATCTCTTTAATGATATGGAGATATATCTGCATTATTGTTTACGTAGTTTGCTTGGGGTAATTCTTTACACGCTATTAGATTGAAAATCATTTATCTCTTTAAAGACGTGGAGATAATGTATGCATTATTGTTTATCGTAGTTTGCTTGGGGTAATTCTTACATGCTATAAAATCGAAATCATTTATCTCTTTAATGATATGGAGATAATATCCATCATTCAAATGCATGCAGAAGCAAAGTTGAACAACAAGATTCTTCAATCCTTAATAGGGTAGCTAGCCTCCAAGGCGATGCCACAAGTACCACTTGTATCAGTGGAGTCACGTTTAATCTTAATATAGCCAGCTTCTCCCCATTGGGTGCCCCATGAATTCTTCACAAGCCAGTACTTGTCGCCATTTTGTTCTCCATAGCCAACGATTGTTACCCCGTGATTGAGGTTTTTCCCACAATAGCCTGAGAAGACTCCTTCAGAATAAAGCTGAAAGTTATAGCCAGCAGCATCAACCGCCACTGATACTGGTTGGTTTGCAACTGCAACTTTTAGGCTCCTCTCGTCCCCAGCAGGTACGTTTTTGTAGCCGCTTATTGTTGCTGCATGGTTTTCAGTTTTGCTGACCGTACATCTACCATTTCTTCCTGTATAAGGATAATCTCTTTCCGTGGTGAGACCACCAATCCCTTTTATATACTCAAATGCTTTAGCCATGAACCCACCATTGCAGCCTTCGTTGCCTCGGTTAACATCGCAGTCCACAAGCTCTTGTTCTGACAGAGACACCAGTTTGCCAGTTTTGATGTGGTTGATACCTTCCACGGCTGCTACTGCAGAGAATGCCCAACAACTTCCTGTAGTGATAGGCATATATGTAGCATTCAATATTAGTAAGCGCAGAGGTTCTAACTGGGGAACGTAATGGCAAAAGCAATTTTCATAGAATGCTTATTCTATGCAGATTGACCCCTGGCCCTGATCATCTTAAAAATAATGAAAATACTAATAATAAGAATGTGGAACCTGCAGGTGTATCTAAAGCGTGAATATCAGTTTGTCGGATAGACAACATGAAATTTCGATATTAGTCTCAATCGTTTGGATCACTTTTTGTAAAAGAGTTTGGTCCTTTCCTACAAACTCACTACTATATATTATACTTGCTGATGAGTTGTGGTTATGAGTGAAATCTCTGAAAATATTCATATATCTATCTCAAGGACAAGACGATAAGAAGGTAGGTAGGTAGGTAGGTAGTAGCTAGTTATCCTTCCTTAAAAGGAGGAAATTAAACAAAGAGAATGAGATTTCAGTACCACATTTGCCTTGATCTTTGATTGGAGTCACAGCTCCTTCCATTCTCCAATCCATGCTGGTTGGCAAAGCCTTCTGAGTTTTCTGATCAGTTGTGAAGTTGTGCCCCTTATTAGATGATCTCCCAATGACACTACTACTCTTATAACCCGAGTAGATAGAATTGAACTCCTCGTTTGTCATGTCTGCAAATTTGTTGTCAACAAGTTTGTATGAAAGGTGCTGAGAATTGATGTAGTCAATAAACTGAAGATTGGATTGATAAATCCCAAAGCGTAATTCCCATTCATCTCTAGTTGAATATTTTCGATTATGTTTTGCCAGCCAATTTTCGTATCTCTTCAACACTGATTCTGAGTCGAACTTTGCAGGCATGTGCTCCCCGGAACTTGCTCTTGAAAGCATGCACAAAAACCAGAAATTGAACAGAGTAAAGCAAGCAGTTTTCAAGAGAGTGGTTGTCTCCATTCCTCAGTGTGTTGTGCACATGCAGAAACTAAATCAGGTATGTTAGCTACGTATTGCAGTGCAGGCTAAATATACTAGTACAATTATTCAGGCATCCCAGTTGAGTCCGTCTTGTTTTGTTCATGCCTTTTGTGCTCGTGAATTCCGGTAGAATATTTGTTATGTTTACGTTTCATGTTTTGTTTAGTACTGTGTTTTTGTTTTAGTACTGTGTTTGTAATACACGCTTATTTGAGAGCATTTGGAATTTTTGTAGCAACAACAATAGCACGCGCGGTCCGCTTGCTTTCACATAATAATATGTTGAACTAGAAAACATCCCACCAGATACGCAATGGGCTTTTATAGTTACGGAAGATTAGGCTTTTATGTCTTAGCCTGAACAGTAATCATTATAAAACAAGGGAAAGAAAATAGAATGAAGAATATTTCAATACCCGCCCCATTGCCTAAATATTGTCTCAACTCATACGCATTGGTTGGAGTATTTACAGCTGCCTATATATATAACAAACGTACTAGCTATATATATATATATATATATATTATGCCTAATTGGGTAGAAATTAATTAAGTTTTCTGGTTTATTTATTGGAGGGATGAATTTGAAGTTCATTTAAATCTCTTTGAAGTTTTTAAGTTAAAATTAATGGCCAACAAGGAAGTCTGGATATTTTTCCTAAACAAGTACAGTCCAATGATTTCTCGGGGGAGATTCAAAATTTGGAGGGGATTAGATTTAACTTCAAAAAATGGAAGGTTTGCTTATTTTAAGAAGTAGGTAGGAAATTTGAAGACGATATTAATTGATCCATGAAATGCTTTATTAGTTGAGCGTAAATGTTATTGGATATATAATCTTACAACCTTTTAATTAATTTGTGATTTCAGGAGTGAAAAATATATATAGTAAGATATGGTCATGAGAATTGAGCATTTGGTAGAAATTAATTAATGGAAAAGACAGACAGACAGACAGATCAGCCCATGGAATTAGTGAATGGCATGCACAAGTACGAATAATGCAGCACTTAATCCTTGTTTGATTGCCACCAAATTGAATGTGAATCCCATTATGGAAACCCCTTAAAAACACGTGCGTGCTAAAGGACGAACTCCGATAAAGAGAATAATAATAATAATAATAATAATAATAATAAGCCAGTTCGTTCATCAACACATAGCGGCCCTTCACTAACACTAATTTTTACCCTATACAACAAATACATGAAATATTCTGCAAAAAAACAACAAGTAAATCTCATATTCAACGTGCCAAAATACAAGTCTCACAATATATAAATTATGGGGGGGAAAACCCTTAAAATAAATGCAAAATTGGTGAAAATTGAATCTATTAGTATATCTTAAGGGCTCGATCAGCTTGGATCAATCAAAAAGCTAATGTGCTGTTTGTTTACATCTGATTGCCTCTTAATGGACTGCCTCTTATTCGCTAAGAGGCATGATACTGTTTTTTTTTTTGTTACCTCTGAATGCCTCTTAATCGGTAAGACAGAAAATGAAATCTTAATAATTAAGAGGTACTTCTTAATGAAATTTTTTTAATATTTTTTTTTATATAAATATATTCAACAATATTATTCACTCATTTTTATTAAATTGAATATTTAAAATTATTAAATAAAAATTTACTCTTTAAAATAGTAAAATAGTGTCATTAATAGACAACTTACTTTTTAATTATCAAACAGTTTTTTAGATTCAGACCTCATAACCATTCAGATGATCTAATTTATTAAGACATCATAATCATTCAGATCTTAATCGCCAGATTTATCAAACACGACCTAAGGTGCTGTTTGTTTACATCTGATTGCCTCTTAATAGACTGCCTCTTATTCGTTAAGAGGCATGATACTGTTTTTTTTTTGTTACCTCTGAATGCCTCTTAATCGGTAAGACAGAAAATAAAATCTTAATAATTAAGAGGTGCCTCTTAATGAATTTTTTTTGATAATTTTTTTATATATAAATATATTCAACAATATTATTCACTCATTTTTATTAAATTGAATATTTAAAATTATTAAATAAAATTTTACCCTTTAAAATGGTAAAATAGTGTCATTAAGAGACAACTTACTTTTTAGTTATCAAACAGTTTTTTAGATTCAGACCTCATAACCATTCAGATGATCTAATTTATTAAGACATCATAATTATTCAGATCTTAATTCTCAAATTTATCAAACACAACCTAAGACTTATTGAGCTTAATTAATTAAGCACTGCGTAACGTACGTACCTTAATTAATATCAAATTAATTATATATTAATCTTGAAACTAATTGATCATGATTAGTGCCATCCAGCTGGCTAGCTAGCACGTTTGATTAATAATTAATAAATGAAATGAGAGATCGTTGGATTCCAAGTAAGTTGAGTTGAGGGTATGGTTTATTATTACTATTATTATAATTTTCTTCTCAGCCATCCATTTATAAGATCTACGGTTATTGATTTGGTTGCTGGAAACAGTTTCATGGCAACCGGTTGTCATGGATTGAATCCCATATATATATATATATATGGAAGTGGAAGTGGAAGTGGAAGTGGAAGTGGATGATACCAAGAAACATGAAATATATGCATGTATATATGCCCTACATGTGGGTATGGTTTGGAGACAAAGTAAAAGCAAGGAAGCTTAAGTTAGAGATGGAGCGTGCTAAATAATAATTCACATGGCATGCCACTGTTCCTCTTCTGTTCTGTTAGCCACCCTAGCTCCTCACACAGCTCATCATCCCTCCCTAGCTCCCTCTAATCTCACTGATCACTACTCCAATTATTCTCTCTATCTTCCTAGCTAATTCATACATTTCAGACACATCATCGTGTGTGTCTATATGAACCCAAATAAAAATGATATATATTCTGAACAACAGTACGTACGTATCTCCAATAATTTGTTCCCGAATATTATCAAATCTTAGACGTAATTCATTAAGCCTTAGAATGAGTTTGCGTAATTAATTTGTTGAGATGCATAAAGGAAATTAAGCAATAGATAAAAATGGAGAAACACCATATACATAATAAACAATGAATCCATCGATGACATATATATATTAATTGGGTAGGCAATAAGTTAAGAACAATGTTGTGATTAGTTAGTTGATATATATTTGATCCAACGGTGTCAAATGGAACCTTGATCGAATATTATTTCCTAAATTAAACTTTCCATGTATATTGACCATCATGACCCTTTTCAGGGCCGTTATTTGCGGGAGTCTTGTTTATGAGCACCGTAATGTTAAGAGAGATCGACTTTTTCTATGCATGCATTAGGAAGTCATCCTATATATTAGTATAAGGGACATCCTCTCTATTTCAAATCTCCATTATTTATATATTTTTTATCATTATTTCTTTCTCCCATTAATATGATATTACATTTTAAAATGTTTTAAATTTAGATCATGAAATGAATAGAATCTTAATTACAGAAATTACGTTCTCACCTCTCTTCCTCTTTTTTTATTAATGGAGATCCCCTCTCTAATTCAAATGAAACGGAGAGTCTACATTTCATTCGGAGAAGGAGTGGGGGGAGAGAGAGAGAGAGCACGTGGTGTCTGAATTCTGATTCCTGATCATATATAGATAGTTATATACTATTTAACTGGTGCATATAGGCTACTTTCCAGTAATACAGTTGAGACTCAACCCTTCCTACCAGCTGTGGATAGCTGTCCCCATGTGACCCCACTATCCATATATATTATACTCTCTACATCTGCAAAATTATCACAAAGAAAGAAAGAAAGAAAGAAAGATGATGTTCTTGTGGCTGGCCAGCTAGCTAGCTAGCTATCATGTATGTATATATTATTTATTATTTCCGATTAATCCCTATATAGCTAGCTCTAGCTCCTATAGCGTATTGGGTTGTAGTTGGTTTGCAATTCTTTAATTTTGCATTTCACTGGCTATATACGTACGTACGTACCCAAATTACTTATTATAATTAATTAACTCTCTCTCTCCCTCTCTCTCTCTCTTACTTACTTACTTAGCTAGCCAGCCATGAGCCAGCTACATTGAGCGAGCGGGCGGCCGGATCGGAAAATAATATATTGCAATGGCACAATTGCCTCCAAAAGTGCCACAAAGCTCATGGCCTCCAGATAATATTTCTCAACACCACCAAAGGATGCCTTCCATGGATAGCTTGGCCACCTCCCAAGGCCCTTCATCAGCTTCTTCTTCATGGGTTGACGAATTCCTCGACTTCTCGTCGTCCAAGCGTGGGTCCCACCGGAGGTCGGTCAGCGACTCCATTGCCTTTCTTGATCAGATCCCAATGGCAATCGAAGATCAACGCAGCAGGAGATCTTCTGCACCGGGGTCCAGGACTAGTGCCGGGAGCGCCACCCAGTTCGACCGGTTTGATGAGGAGCAGTTCGTGGCCATGTTTACGGATGATATCTCCGTGGGCCCCACGGTATCTTGCTCCAATCCCTCGTCACCGTCCGATCATAACAGCATGGATGATATGGATCATAAACGCAGTAGTACTGCAGTACTACTCCCACGTGATCAGCAGATGATGCAGCAGCTACGAATCGAATCTGAGGAGGCGGAAAGCGCATCGGAAGGTCAGGAAGCGACTGGGCTTGCATCTGCAGAAGACAATTACAACGATAAAATATTCGATCCCAAAAGGATTAAGAGGTAGCTAGGTAGTCGTATATATATATATATATATATAATGTTAATTAATCACGCAGTTGCGTTGGGGCCCTTAGAAGGTGATTTTCGCAATATATATATTAATTAATGCATGGAACAAAAACACAAGTACATTCATTTATTTAATTAATTAAGTCATATACATATATATAATAGTAAGTAAGTTCTTAACCATAATTATGAACAGTGTTAAAAACCCACAATTCTTTTTACTCTATATTTTATTTTCTTCTTTTAGTACTCCTAGTTATGCATGCTTTTTGGTTAAATTAACAGAACTCCGATTAATGATATAATAATAATAATAATATAGCAAGAGATCAGGAACTACTAACGTGCATTGTGCTTAATTAAGATCGACGGTCGATTTTATTATTAATTAATGAATTTGTTTTCATTTTCCAAAAGAATCTTGGCCAACAGACAATCAGCACAACGATCACGGGTGAGGAAATTGCAGTATATATCCGAGCTAGAACGTAGCGTCAACTCATTACAAGTAATATATATATTTATTATATGTTTGTTGATGAACTTAATTTAATTAATTACTTATAGTAGTTTGAATGAATTGTAATTTGTTTGGGAAATATTAATTAAAGGCGGAGGTATCGGTGTTGTCACCAAGGGTTGCATTTCTGGACCACCAACGCTTGGTTCTAAATGTGGATAATAGTGTTCTTAAACAAAGACTCGCAGCTCTCGCCCAAGATAAGGTTTTCAAAGATGGTGAGTTATATATATATATATGATTAAATTGTTCAATCTTTTCTTACTACTACTACCGCTGCTAGTACTAGTATTAATATCACATGCAATATATATGGGTGTTTAATGTGGATCGATAAGGAGGCATGCATGCATGATGTATTAATTTTGGGTCCACACTTGTCAGATGGAGTTAAACGTACGTCTTCTAGTGGTTCCACCAATAATTGATGGAGAACATTCAATAATAAATTGTTTAGGGTGGTAAATGTTGAATGGAATGCTGCAGGTCATCAAGAAGCATTGAAAAGGGAAATAGAGAGACTGAGGCAAGTGTATAATTACCAACAACACAACTTTAAAAAGATGGAGGAGAATGGTGGTGGTGGTGCTACTGCTACCGCTACCCCATCCGCAACAAAATCACTACTAGTCTTACAATCTCCCGATGATAATAAGATCTCGGATCATGCCAATGGATCCGCTCACAAGGAACAAATTATGATGATGATGATGATAAGCTGATCGATCACTTAGCTAGAATTATGTATAATTCTTTCTTTAGCTCAATTCTACATTAATCTTTTCCGACTTCTCAAAATCTCGAATATTATTGAAAACGAATATCCTTCGTTTGGTACATGTTCTATTGTTTTATTTGGTTCTTTCGGAATGAAAAGTATCATTTCACTTCTTTTTTGATATATTAAAATTTGTTAAGAGTATCTCTTTTATTTTTATTTTTCATGCACTTTCGATCCAAATATACATTTAAGGACAAAAATAATAAAATTAATGACAATTCGGGTCACAAGTACTATCGAAAAAAGTAATGTATTATCACTAAATATGTTTTCTTTCTTTTTAAAAAAAAAACTAAATGCGCACCCGGGAAATTAGTTAATTCGACTGAAACAGAAATTCCTATGTAATGTTTCAGCAGTTAGCATGCATGTTTCAACTTACATATTTGACAGCATGCAGTTCGCATGCATGTTTAATTATTTTAACTTTTAAGTTATTAAAATCTGGCTCATGAGCACTTGCTAGCAAACAGCTAAATGAATAATTAATCTATTTGGACGGTTGAGATACGTCATTGTAGTCGGGGTCTATGGACAGTGGCGGAACCACAATATTTTTAGAGGAGGGTCAAAATCCATCAGTAAAAAAAAATTATTTATTGACGCTTGAAGTGCTTCTTTCAAATTTATTTTGTCCAATTATAATATTTCACAATATTCTATTCTAACCTTTCATGTCAACCTTTGAGTTATAAGTCTAATGACTTTAAATACATATATATATATATATATATATATATATATATTAATTTCTCTCGAACTATGAGACTATTAATCAAACTTTGAACTTTTTAGTCAATTGATTAGTTACTTTTATAGATAAATTACAAATTATAATATTATATATTCAAAACCTTATATTGTGGTTCTAATCATCTTCCTTGGAGACAAATGAGAGGAGCCACTCAAAGCAAGAAAATGAATTAAGTTATTCTCATTTACAAAAAATTGATACCAATGTATGATTAAGTCAGTGCAATATTAATTAATTAATCATCAAACAATAGTATAAAATCATCAAATGCTTGTATGGTAGATTATCTACGAATACTAAAATGATTCATGTCTCATACTAAATTTGCTCATATGAAATCAAACAAATGTATAAAAGTTTTACAACAAGAAATCATCAAATGTTATAGAACAAATGCATGCAATGCTTTAGATTCTAGGGGGGTCATATGACCCCCCCAGGCCCCCCCTGGTTCTGCCAGTGTCTCTGGAAGCTAAGCGTAATGTATATTATTTGGATTTAAAATTTATTAGTAGCTCAGGTGCTGTTTGTTTACATCTGATTGTCTCTTAATGGACTGTCTCTTATTCGCTAAGAGGCATGATGCTGTTTTTTTGTTTTTTTGTTACCTTTGAATGCCTCTTAATCGGTTAGACATAAAATGAAATCTTAATAATTAAGAGGTGTCTCTTAATGAAATTTTTTTGATAATTTTTTTTTATATAAATATATTCAACAATATTATTCACTCATTTTTATTAAATTGAATATTTAAAATTATTAAATAAAATTTTACCCTTTAAAATGGTAAAATAGTGTCATTAAGAGACAACTTACTTTTTAGTTATCAAACAGTTTTTTAGATTCAGACCTCATAACCATTCAGATGATCTAATTTATTAAGACATCATAATCATTCAGATCTTAATTATCAGGTTTATCAAACACAACCTCAGTTTTGAGTTTTACTAGTATATTGGGTTTCATGAGTTTGAGCTCAAATTATAATAACAAGATTTTCTAATTACTATAAAAGCATTTTTTTTGTGTGTGAATCATGGTAATTAAAATGGGAGAAACACATATACGATTGTATTTGATAAACAAGACCAGTCACAATTTGATGAACGTGAGTTGGGTATATATATATCTTGTATTATTTGCTTTTTTATAGATATAAAAAATTATTTACGGATTTATAGATAAATAATAGATATGCTACATGCTAATTATATACGTACGAAATTAATGAAGAGGGGAAAACTGAAAAGTTGTAGATCATATATTTGAAATTATTTCAATTTTGAACAATTTTCTAATTAACCTCTGCTCGATCTCTATTAGAAAAAGTTATGCATGGAGCTTTAATTAGTTATGCATGGTCTGAATAACATGACAGAGTCGATCCACCATGACCGGCATATATATATATATATATATTATATGATGAAGTCTACGTACTTGAAGAAGAATATCCCCAACGTACTCTTTCTTCTTTCAATTGCCAGTTTTAATGGAGAACTTGATTGTAAATTTATGTATATTAGTTTAAGAATATTAATTAATTCCAGGTCATGTTTATAATTAATTAATAAAGCTCTTGTACGCGGACATGATAATTGGACATGCACTAGTGTTTTATAATTTCACATATTTGTATTTTTACCCCCATTGAGGTCAAAATACAAATAAATGAAATTGTAAATTCTCATGTCTAATTTTTATGTCTAATTATCATGGAATGGGGGTAGGAACCAGAACGGGCAACTGGAAGGGGAGACTAGGACGGAAAGGGGAAAGGGGAAAGGGAAAGGGAAAGGAGAAGAGAAGGAGAAAGGAGGGGAATTATTAGGATATAATTTTATATTTATCTTTAGGTTAAATTTTGTTAAGTTTTTATCTTTAGTTTTGTTTTTTTTAAATATTAATGTTTTGTTTAATTGTTGTTTTGTTTTATTTAATTATTATTTTATTTTGTTTAATTGATGTTTTGATAACTTATTATTCTTTATTACTATTATGCATTTTTATTTACATAAAATGATAAAAAAAAATTGTAGAATAACTCAGTTTTAAATTTGTTTAAATTATTCAATATTTTGTTTTAAATATTTATTTTTATCTCTTCTACAATGACTGTTATATTTAATTTTTTTTAATACGTCAATACAAAATTATATACTTGTTCATCATAGTTTAAAATAATAAAATAGTAAAAGACTGTTATTCAGATATTTCAGACATATTAATTATCAAACAACTTTTTTCATTCAGTATTAAACTTCATTCGGTTTGTTTAAACATTCACAACCGTTTCATTCAATTTTTATCAAACAACTCCTAAGTAAAAAAAAACTGACATTTTTGTAACAATATATTCCTTCAGTCCTTAATATAAGTCGTTTTAGAAAAGTATTTTTGTCCTTTAATATAAGTTTGAGAATTTTAAATAAGTATTAATTGCTTAATTTGTAATATTACCCCAATATTAAATATAACTTTGATTTTCTCACTATTTTTTGCCCAATAAATAACATTATTTTTCGAATACAAGAGCAATATAGACAATTGATATTATATTTAATACTATAATTCCTTAATACTTGTGCCCAAGTCTAAAACAATTTATATTAAGGGAGGGAGTGAGTGAGTAACATGTAACATGCAACATGCAAGTAGGAAAAAAAGTTATGTTGACTAAGGATCTCATTGAGAGATTCAAATAATGCAAAATGTACATAAAGTGAACAAAAAGAGCACTGGTATAGAGTGTGATAACTTGAAACAAAAGAGATTTCCTATGAGAAAAACCTGCTTGAAATGCACCATAGGACAATCTTTTCATAAAACCGAATTTTTCAAGGCCACATCAAACACAATATTAAAGGCATCAATTAAAATGATACTTCAAAATTAACCGGGAAGTATATTCATCCACTACCTAGTACCACTACCTTGTACACAAGGACTGAGCTCTCATCTTCGCAAAATGAGGAGTCAGCAATTATAATCCTCGTAATATCTAGAGATTCAGCCATTTAAAGCTTCAAAACGTTTTCATAACTGATAAAGAAATTAGGTTCAAAAGAGGAAGATATATCAACACAAGCTTTCCTCAAGAACCATAGTCCCACAATCATTCTATGTTCATAGTCTGTATCTTAACTCAGCAAGTCATCCTACAGGTATTTCATTAATACATTTTAGGGATAGCATTGCCATACAATCATCATAGTAATTTCATAAAAAGCTATTACAATTCATCTCTACATAGTCATCAAGATCCCAAAAGTAAAGCTCAAAAGCTAATTTCTTAACAAAACCAGGATTAACACCTGTTACATAAAGCATGTTATCCAAAAATATTTGACCTTCCTATTTCCTTCATTTATCTCCCCTCTTATCACATATCCCATCCTGCAATGAATGCAAAAGCCCATCAAATATTGGTTATTACCTAATGCAGGTCCATACGGATTCTGTGCGCTTTTAAAGGCATATATTAAATAGGGAAAAGGGAGTCGTCATGCATTGACTATAGTTCAGGCCCAAAACAACATAGAATTTAGCAATTCAAGGGAACCACAATTCACGTTAAAGAAAAATTGAAGATCAAAAATCAGACGAAAACTTGATTTGCATCGAAATGATTCTACATCCTTCTAAAGACTACCCACTATTAGCTTTAATGGTATCAGCTAACACTTAAAAGAGATAAGTTGCGAACAAGGGTAAATTGCAAATTACTTCTTTTTATTTAAATGAAAGAAGCAAACAAAACAAAGATATCTTGCACCATTAACTTCGGATTCATGGAATTCCTATTTTTTCGCAACTTCCTCAGCATGCAATTAGACAGTAGTACAATTAATAGCAATTAAAGCAACATTCTGAAATAAGATTAATGATGGCACACATGGATATAAGCCATCAGATATATACATAAAAATATACACACACACATATATACATGTGTACATATATGTATACATATTTATGTGCTTGTGCGCACGCGTGCGTGTGTATTTATATATATGCAAACAAACGGACATATATACATATGTGTGTGTATATATATGTTGTGCTCACACGTGTGCGTGTGTGTGTGCGCCCGCGTGCGTGCGTGTGTATTTATATATGCAGACAAACGGAAACACTACGTTAGCATAGAGCAATTTCGTTACTTTTTTGCCCTCACCTCCCTCCACCCCAACCCCACCTTTTTAGTTGAAGTCAAGTAAGTGTGATTCATGAAGTTATACAGTGTGGCATAGAAATTAAAACAGAATCATCATATAGAGAGCTAGTCAAACAGTTTCACAATTAAAAAGTTATGCATTAGAAATTAAATCAACCTAAAATAAGAACTTCTTGAAGCAACACGTCATTCACTTGGCGCACAGCCTGCCATTTCTGAACATTTTCTTTTTGCAGACATTTCCTTAAGCAGTTTCACTTCATTCTCACAAGACGTCAATCTAGTATCCAGCACTTGTACCATGTGAAAATGTTCGTCAAACATACCAATAAACATTTCTAATTTTTCATTATACTTCTGCTCTATCATCATACGATTCAGCCTATCTTCTTCCTCTTGCTTCTGGCATTGCTTCTCTAGTTCTGTGATGCTCAATACAAGACCTCCAGGACCAGCATCCTTGTAAAGCGGTTCTTCAGGAAGCTGACAGCGCTGTCTGTATTCAAAGAATGCCATGTTAGTTTCTTTTAAGGCCTTCCTGTAGCCATCCAAGAGATTTCCCATTATATAAAGCTCACGTTCAAGCCGGAATATCTGTCCTTCCTTTTTCTCAAGCTCTTCCACCTTGATCTTGTGCAACTGTTCAATAAGATTATCCCTCTGCTGCAGCTCACCAAGTAAAATCTGCTGAGTCACATTTGATTCCTGAAAAGCCTGCTCCTTCGTCTCGTACATGATCTTAGCTTTTTCCATCAATTGCTGTACCTGCCCCATGCAAAACCCAAAATCAGATGACTTATGATCCCACAGAACATCAGTCCTCATCCTCTTATTGCTACCATTAAGATGTGAGGTATCCTGTTCATGCTCAGTTGCTCTCTTATTACTGTTACCAAAGATGGACGGACCACCCATAATCATATGTGTTTCAATTGGTGACAGAAGCCCCATTGAGGACTGGCCATGAACTTGTTGTCCCTGCGAACAAAAAGTTAATTGATTCGCTTCAAATCCCTGAAGTAGATTACCATTCAAATCAGTCCCCTCTAGGGAGCCATAATTTGGTGCAAGATCGCATCCTGCCCCATCCCCGGCTTCTTCATCCATATCCATTTCCTCCCCCTCTTCAACTTCATGTTTACTCTCCTCATTACTACCCAAACCCCTATCTTCTCCTACACGACAAGGCTGCAAGAAATGTTCGCTTATATTGTTCTTTACAGCCAAATCCCATTGCCCTTGTTCCTCATCCTTGCTCTCCTCAACATCCATCAAGTCATTGCCCTTGATCTCTTCCTTTTCGACTATATCTTGTCCCCCTAAAGTTAATTCAGTATTGGCCTCTTCCAATACAAAATTGTCTTCCCCGCGAGAAGACTCATTCAAACCACCATCGTCATCTTCCTTCACTTCCACCTCCAACTCCACCTTCCGAGGTTCTTCCCTCAACAACTCCTCACGCTGACACTTTATCAAGTACTGCAAATGAGAAGCATAATAACAGTCCACCAATTGAACCCCTTGTTTCAATTCATTCTCCACCATATGCCAAAACAAACTAGCCCAATCCACCTTCTCTGGATGCCCATCTTTAATCAATTGCATCCAATTCCTCACCTCACCCGTTGTTATCCACGCATCCTCGTGCAAAAGCACCCAACTTGACACAAAATCCTCCATGAACGAAATAAATTCCTCGGACGATTCCTCCCAATCCAAATCCACAACTCCCTCCACCACATTAGCAGAACTCTTCTCCTTCTTTGCAGGTAAAGGCAGTTTAAGAGCCCGTGCCAAATCTGCTCGATTAACTGCTATTCTAAACCCATTCACATGACTAGAACGCTTGGGAAGATCACAAGTCACAATTAACATGGCAACAAGATCAGCTCTAATGGACTTATCAAATTTAATTTGAACGAAATCCCACAACCCGAGACGCTTCAGGAGCTTCTCGTGCTTGGGGAAATCTAAATTTTTGGAGGGCATAAATGGAACAAAATTTAGGTTTTCAAGCAAGTTTTGAACTTTTTTGTCAATCGATTGTTGCTTCTTTTTCATGTGGCCAAACTTTTTGCGCTTATGGCTTTTTCGATAAGGGTTGTTGGTGGGTGAGGTTATTAGGAGTGGGTTGAGATCTGCAATCGGATTGGGGGGAAGAGAGATGAACATACCCGATTCTTGCTCTTCTAGCTCCTGAACTTGTGGATCTTCCTGATTAGGGTCTGATTTTTCTGGGTTTTGGGGTGGATCTTTATTTTCTAGGGTTTGTGGTGATTGAGGTTGAGAACGTAATTGTTCTTGTGGTGGAGCTGGTTGACTGTCTTCTTCATCTTGGGTAAGATTAGGGTTTTGGGTTTGTAATGTTTCTTCTGCTGGATCATGAAGATGGGAGGGACTGGTCATGGCGAATAATTCTGTAGTTCTTTGTGTTTTGGCGTTCTCTCCGACTCTCACCGTTAAATAGGGGACATCAAAAAAGAGAGAGGAGTAAAATGTAATTGTCTACCTCCTTGTTCTTTTCAATGTCTTAAAATTTGTCAAATCAATTTATAAATTAATTTTTATTATTAAAGTTGTTGGGTGTGAATTTTTTTTTTTTTAACTTATAAATTATTTTTAAGAAGTAATGAATTCTGACTTTTTAAAAAATAATTTATAAGTTATTTTAAAAGAGTCTTCTTAACATGTGTTTTTAGGACATATGCTAAGCACACAGTTTAAGAGAATATTCTCTTGAACTGTGTGCATCTTTCCTTAATTTCTGCATTTGCACCAAATTCAAGGGAATATACACATAATTCAAAAAAATATTCTCTTGAACTATGTGCTTAGTATGTGCTCCAAGGACACATGTTAAGAAATTCCATTTTAAAATAAGTAGATTTGATTAAATATAAGCACTACTTTATCTCTAATTTAGTAATTTTTATATTTTATTTTAACTTATAAGTCACTTTAACCAACACGTTCACATTTTATTTTTATTTTATTTTTAATTTATAATTAAGAATGATGTTAAATATTTTTATTTATAAATCATCATTTAAAATAACTTATAAATTATTTTAAAATAAGTCATTCTCAAAGTGACCCTAATATAAATTACGATTTTGGTCTTAAAAAAGTTAAGGAGTTTGAAATATTATTTTAGTATTAGCTTACTATTTATACTACATTATTTTGTCCGTCTATGTGGAGTAATTTATAGTTCTATTAATATAGTTTTAGTTTGTGAAAATGAGAATTACACCGCATTGTATAAATAGTTAAATACGCACATCCTTCTTTTTAAATTTTAATGATGTCGATTTATTAAAAAAATTAAAGGGAACATCCAAAAATTCTTCGCCTCTGCCCTATTTAATTATAGAATGATTAGATTCTGGTGGTGGTTGACAAAATAATTTCAACGGGAATGGTGTTTAGGTTAGAGGTTCAATTTTTTGGGGTTTAAGTCTAGTTTTGTAGAAATTTAGACAAAATTTTTAGGTCTTTCTACACTGATATTGTTGCTTTTGTGACCGGTCCAGTGATCGGTTTTTATTTTTTTTTAGTAACTTTTAAAAAATATATAGTATTTATTTTAATTGAATTTTTTACCGAATATAAAAAATAGAGTATGTACAGTTTATACATACCCTATTTTTTGTATGTAATTTGTTTACTATTTTTTATTTAAATGTTAGGGCATAGGGTTTAGTTTTATGGTTTATAGTTAGAAAAAAAAGTCAAGGTTGTTTAATTTTCAAGGTCTAGGATTTAATTTTGTTTAATTTTAGGATTTAGAGTTTAATATTTTAGGGTTAGGGTTCTAATATAGTATTTAAAGTATAAATCCTGCGACCCCATATAGTTTCAAAATTAAAAAAAATAATATATATATATATATATATATATATTATGAAAAATTAGGTGATCGACCGTTCTATTTCGAGTAATGTTACATTTATAAAAAAACTTCTAATTAATTGAAAAGTCCTCGTATATGGGTATGTCCAATGATCATAGTCAACCACAAGTATATACTCCCTCCATCCCTTAATATAAGACGTTTTAGAGAAGTTTTTTTGTCCCTTAATATATGCCGTTTTAGATTTTCAAGTAAGCATTAATTGCTTAGTTTCCAATATTATCCCAAGTATTAAATATAACTTTGGTTCTCTCACTATTTTTTGCCCAATAAATAATAATCTCTTTTTTCAATACAAAGACAATATAGACATTTGATATTATATTTAATGCTATATAATCAGTTCCTTGTGCACAACTCTAAAAAATCTTATATTAAGAGACGGAGGGAGTACATCATTTAGTAATAAGCAAAAAACTATTGATTTCTTATGACACCTAATTTTTCCGAATATTTAGTCACTTTAAATTTATTTTTAAACATTACACAAATAATGTGTGCTCTAGTATTTTTAAAATATTAACTTTTCCTGTTGTACGAGACTTGTATTTACATGAATTTATTTTTAGTATTCTATTTGTTCCATAAAAAATCATATTAAAAATATATATTTGTTTTATGTATATAATTAAAATTAATAAGTATTGTGAGACCCCAAAAATTTTATGAATAAAGATTGAATTTCCTCTATATATTATTTTAAAATAGTACGATGTTGATTTGATAAATGTGATAAGTTATGGGTGAAATATGCAAATATTTCAAAATAAGCAAGTGGTTATAAATATTCATTGTTGTCGGGGAATACTCGTTTAGTTGTGGAATATTCTTGTTGTCGGAGAATATTCGTACAACGGCGCAGCCATTTATGGATCCCACAATGGAATAACTGTCGGATATAGAAAGCGACAGAAATAACCATTTTATAAATAACGGCGTGCTTGTTACCGTTAAAACTGTTGAAATATTCGGTGGTTAAACTACAGTAATACACGGTGTCGCACAGTAGCACACGGTATTGCACAGTAATTTTAATTATTGATTCTTACGTAAGAAGACACTACTCAATAATTGTTACAGTAATTACTGTTCAATATTTTATTGCTACATTGATAATTGCATATTATTGATTCAATAATTGTCATTGCACAGTATTTCAAATTATCAAATTAATAATTCATATTATGGAATAATATTATTAGATAGCATTATTGGCAATGTCTAAGGAAGTTCTGTTTAGGAGGGGTTATTTAATTACGCGCCAGTAAGGAGAAATCCTTATCGGAAGGCCCCCTCTTTTCTAGGAATGACCTGGTTGTTAATATTGTAGTTCTGTAATATTATTTGTGAATAAATAATTGTTGATATATATAATAAGGAAATATTTATTCAATTTTGATATAAATGGTGAAATTTTTAGCAAAAGAGATAATTGTTGAAAGTTTGGCATATTTTCTATGGAATTACAATTATTTCTCCGATAAAATATTCATTCAAATATATTATTATAATATATTATAAATGTTTAAATAATAATGTAATTATAATATATATATATATATATATATATATATATAGTAGCCTTGTTTTTTTTCTTCCAAGTTGGTTTCCTGCAAACCATTCCTTTGTTTTCAAATAGTGTGGGCCCCAATTGTTGAAAATGAGAAGAGTTAGGCAAAATTTGGCAGAGAAGAAAAAAAAAATTAAGCAAGTGGGTGGCGGAGGAAAATGTTAAGCAGAATGCTTTGTTTTTTCTCCTTCCGTTCCACTATAAATAGGGGGTAACCCCTCCTTCCTAAACCACACCTTCAATGTCAGAAATTCTTATTCTATAGTATTGTGAGTATTTTCTTGAGTATAAGAATATTTTGAGTGTGATTTTTGGTGCGAGATTTTCTCATAGTAATATCCGGTATACCAGTCAACCTAGTTTTCTACTAAGGTAAGGGATGTTATTTTCTTTCGTAAATGATGTTATTCTTTTTAATATCATTATTTCAAAATATTGACATGGATTTTATTATAAAATTCTTACTTTTTTCGTCGGGGTTACTAATTACGTATACGACACTATTCACGAAAAAATTAAATTTTCTTATATTTGTCCAAGTTGGCTATTATGGGTTCTATCTTTGATTGGATCCAAGTTTTGATCTTTATTCTTGAATTTTGCTCCACAAAGTATTATTATGAAATATTCTTGAACTTGGATAAACTAAATTACGAATCCCTAATCTTTGTCTTTTATCTCACTGGATTCGTTATTTATATTATTTTTCATTATCCTCAGTCCTAAATGGTGATATAACTGAATATCTTTGGCCTGTAGAGCAAAGATGAATGATTACCTGTTGAATATCTTTGGCCCGTAGTGCAAAGATTGATAGGTGTTGAGATGAACATGACCAACTGGTGATACAAATGAATATCTTTGGCCCGTAGTGCAAAGATGAATATTTGATTTGAGATATATATTGATTGATGTTACAGGGATAAAATATTGATGATGGACTTTTAAATCGTAGAAGATAGTAGACTTCATTCTCTACGTAACTCTTCTAATGAATTGATATTTCTGCTGCAGTTGTTGATTTAAAACTTGTTGTCCATAATATTTTATTTGGTTTGTTGAAGACTAACGATAAATTATTCTTTATTATCTTTGTCATAATATTCTTTACTGGGCTAGTTGAGCTCACCCTTTTCATTTACTGTCTTCTTCAGGAAATGAGAATATCGCAGGGACTAGTCGGGAAACAGAGTGATGGTCCGAGTTAAGAACAGTAGTAGTTCTCACTATTTTTATAAAATAGTGGGATAATAATTGTAATGAATAAGAAATGATTTTGAATGTTTATATTTCGTATTATATACGATTTGCATTTAAATTCATAGTTGTATAGTCGTATTTCTTTCGACCTTTTGTTATAAAAGATTTGTATTTGAAATTCTGTACCATGTATTTGGCGACTCAGAATGGGTTGGTATCGAACCAGGAGAACGTGCAACAGGAAGGCTATATTCATCCTGTAAACAACCTTACCGAAGAAACGGTGAATGATGGGATGTTTAGAAGTTTTTTGCAGTTCATGCAAAACCAGACGAGGGAGACTCGTGTTCATAATACAGGTGAAAATAATAACTCACGACTTGTCACTGCCAAGTAGTTCAAAGAGTAGGGACCGTCAGAATTTCAGGGAAAGCCAGATCCAATCAAGGCAGAGACGTGGGTTAAGCAAATTACTAAGATATTTGATGTCTTGGGATGCACGGAGGAACAGAAGGTTCCATTCGCCACCTTTATGTTCCGTTGAGAGGCAGATTACTGGTGGGAATCTGTGAAGCGTACCCAACCTGCCGCACTCAAGATGTCTTGGGAGGCGTTCTAGAAACTGTTTAATGACAAGTACTTTTCAGAAAGTATTCGTCACATGAAAGAGGTAGAGTTTATCAGACTGGAACAAAACAACATGACGGTGTCCCAGTACGAGGCTAAGTTCGCGGAGTTATCCCGATTTGCACCTCATTTGGTGGAGAATGAGGAACGTATGACGCGGATGTTTCTGAGAGGTTTGAAACCAGAAATTCGTCAATACCTCATTTCGCACAAATTTTATCTATATTCGGATGTAGTGAACAGGGCCCAGTTGTTAGAACGAAATAATGATTATGTTCAACCAAGGGACAACAATCAAGGTCGTATCGGTGGCAGCAGTCATCGGAACAATGACAACCAGAAGGGATGAAAGTATCATGACAGAAGCGGTAACCACTCCGGTGGAAATCGTGGCCATGATAGAAGAAGTGAGTCGGGGGGAGATTTCAAGAAGAGAAGGTACAACAATGAAAACGTGAAAACATCGACAGCAGCACCAACATCAACTGTTTCTAGAGGAGGAGAATGACCGCCGGTCGTATGCTATAAATGCGGGCAAGAGGGACACATCAGTCCCAACTGCACACAACAATCTAAGGTGTGCTATAACTGTGGAAAGGAAGGACATATAGCTCGAGTGTGTCCTGTAGCGAAACCAAGTCCAGCGGGGGTGGTGATTCCTAAGGCAGTTCCGGACAAATCAAAGTCAGTGGTTCCTGAAAGAGCTTTTGTCGTAACTGCCCAACAAGCGAGGAACCCGAATGAGATTCTTACGGGTAAGCTAATCATAAACTCTTGCGAAGTCTATACCTTATTAGATACTGGTGCTACCCATTCTTTTATTTCATCTGCTTGTGCTCAACGTTTGAACTTGACTTCTGATAAATTAGACTTTGACTTATCTGTTGAAACTCCGTTGGGAGAAACCTTCGTTACATCTACAGTTTATAAATCTTGCTTGATTCAAATTGGTACCCTCACCCTACCTGCTGATCTTATATCTTTGAAAATACTCGCGTTTGATGTGATTTTAGAAATTGACTGGTTAACCACTTATCATGCCAAAATTGATTATTTTCGTAAGGTTGTTAGTTTTGATATTCCTAATCAACCTGTTGTGCGAATCCAAACCACCAAACCACTAAAATCAATCAATGTCATTTCAAGCCATAAAGCTATTCGTTTATTGAAAAACGGATGTCAAGCTTTCTTAGCCCATGTCACTGATCTAAACCAGAATACGTTAGGTTTGAATGATATTTCTGTTGTTAATGAGTTTTCTGATGTATTTCCCGAAGAACTTCCAGGTCTACCCCCGGAACGTGAAGTTGAATTCTTTATTGACCTTGAACCCGGTACAAAGCCCATTTCTAAAATTCCATATCGAATGGCTCCTATTGAACTTCAGGAGTTAAAGGTCTAACTACAGGAGTTGTTAGACATTGGTTTTATTCGTCCTAGTACATCTCCTTGGGGTGCTCCTGTTTTATTCGTAAAGAAGAAAGACGGGAGTATGTGTTAGAGTTTATTCCCTAGAGGCTAATTCTTTGATGTAATTGCTTAAACATTTTTGATATTATATTTAATTGAACAAATGAATTGTTTTATTATGGTTTTATTTACTGCGTTATATAAATGTTAACATAATAAAAGTCCTTAGAATAGTGATACAAATTATATGGCTTCAAGTATGTGACTTGAACATGAGATCATATAATTACAATTAGTATCATTACTCTTAAATGTCCCTAGTCGAGTGTCATTGTTAATGGGACAACAATGATACATTGAGACTAGTATGTGGATTGACTGATGGCCAAATCTCATTGGTCATAAATATATGAGATATTGAGTCAATGCATAGGTACATGTTAGAGAACAATGTATTGGACAGACCCACCATGAGACTTCTACGTGGAGCATTATGCAAAATGTCATAAGCAATTCTCATAGTGACAATGATGTAATGATCCTCCGACCTGAAATCATTATATTACTACACGAGAATTTATGTACTTTGATATCATTAAAGGCCACCTTTAATAGGGTGGACGATAAAGGTGATTATTGGGTACATCATGAATCGTGTGAGGAATATGAGTGATCTAGATGGAATTTAACCCTCCTATATATTAGGGGTGATATCCATAGGCCTCTTGATTGAGTAGGACTATGAAATGCATGGCCATGCTCAAATAGTGATTTGTTTCATATAGTCTACTCATCGATCAAGAAAACTCAGATTAAATTATGAAGAGGATGACACATTCCATGCCTCGAGTTTAATCTAGGATGTCAAGGTTAAAAGGATTAAATTACATTGAAACATTGGTCACGAAAAGGTTGTATCGAATCACCGATCTTATTATTATTTGGGTAGCAGTGATGCATTACTAGATGCCGCTCACTGTTTATAATTTTATAATATAATTTTAAAATTATTGCCAACATAATAATAACCTATAGGGTCACACACTTAGAACGTAATTAAAAGGGAATTAATTTAAATTGTATGGATTTAAATATATCAATATGATTGATATTATTTAAATTACGAATTTAAATTAATAGGATAATTTGTATATATATATATATATGTATATTAATTAAGTAAGACTTAATTAAGATATAATATATATATATATATATATATATATATATATAAATTCGGATTTTATTTTTCTAATTGGATTAGGTTTTGGTTAATTCCTTTAACTGCTATATATATATATATGATATATCAGCCGTTTAGGGGATTATCGATATCAAAACCCTAGCTGCTCTTAGAGAGAGACTAGTGAGAAAATTTTAAAAAGTCCAGATCCTTGGCGGCTAGTACCGCAGCTTTCCTTGCTGCAGATCGTGTGACGATTCGCGGGACGTTCGTGTGGATACCGTAGAGGCGCAGTTCCGTTGGATTGCGTTGAGGATTCGAAGCAGTTCCAGAATCTCCATCGTCTCCGTTCAGGCTTGAATAATCGGTAAAATAAATCTTAACCTCTGAATTAATATGTTTTTCGCATGGATCCGGTTTTAGGGTTTTGAATTTTTTTTTTAATTTCCGCTGCGTTTATGTGCCGAAATCCCTACAGTATGCGACTTTGTATTGACTATCGGGAGTTGAACCATGTCACCATCAAGAATAGGTATCCGCTACCTCGTATTGATGACCTGTTCGACCAGTTGCAAGGTGCACAATTCTTTTCAAAGATCGATCTTCGTTCTGGATATCATCAGCTGAAGATTAAAACTGAGGATATTCCAAAGACTGCTTTTAGAACTCGATACGGGCATTATGAATTCTTAGTCATGTCTTTTGGATTGACTAATGCTCCTGCCGCTTTCATGGATATGATGAACCGTGTATTCAAGGAATATTTGGATCAATTCGTGGTTGTATTTATTGATGACATCCTCATTTATTCCAAAAGCCGTGAAGATCATGAGCACTACTTGAAGCTAGTACTTCAAAGGCTTTGTGAAAATAAGCTATATGCCAAGCTGAAGAAATGCGAGTTCTGGCTAGAGGAGGTAGCATTCCTTGGACACGTGGTATCAAAACGTGGAGTATCTGTTAACTCGGCGAAGATTGAAGCAATTCAAAGTTGGGAGCAACCGAACTCGGTGACCGAAGTACGTAACTTTCTTGGCTTAGGTGGTTATTATCGGAGATTCGTGGAATGATTTTCTCGAATTACTACTCTATTAACTCAGCTGACTCGGAAAGATACAAAATTTGTATGGAACAAGGAATGTGAGAAGAGCTTTCAAGAGCTCAAGAGGAGACTCATTTCGACACCTGTTCTGACGATACCATCTGGTTCGGATGGATTTGTCATTTACAGCAACGCTTCGAGCAAAGGGTTAGGATGTGTTCTTATGCAACATGAAAAAGTCATAGCCTATGCCTCGCGACAACTCAAAGAATATGAGAGGAATTATCCTACTCATGATCTAGAGTTGGCAGCTATCGTTTTCGCATTAAAGATCTGGAGACACTACCTGTATGGAGAGAAAGTGGAGATCTATACGGATCATAAGCGCCTCAAATATTTCTTCACCCAAAAGGAACTCAACATGCGGCAACGACGTTGGCTTGAGCTGTTGAAAGATTATGACCATACCATCCTGGAAAAGCGAACGTGGTAGCTGACGCATTGAATAGAAGATCATACGCGGGAACAAATGCGATGCTATCAAGGCCTATTTTGTGTGATTTACAAAGGATGGAGATAAAGTTCAAGACTCCGGGGACCCATGCGATGATGTCAAGTATACGCGTAGAACCAACTTTGATTGATAAAGTTAAAGCTGCTCAAGCTACAGACCCGAAGCTGATGAATATGAGAAAAAAGGTGCAAGAAGGTGCTATTCCAGAAGTAAGGATTGATGAAGAAGGAATACTTCGAGTCAACTCCAGACTTTGTGTTCCTAACGATTCTGACTTAAAGTATAGAATCATGATGGAGGCACACAACACACCGTTTGCAATCCATCCTGGGAGTACCAAAATGTATCGTGATCTTCGACATACATTTTGGTGGAGCAATATGAAGAGAGAGATCGCGGAGTTTATCTCGAGGTGTTTAACGTGTCAACGTGTCAAGGCGGAGCATCAACTGCCAAAGGGTCCATTGCAACCACTTGAGATTCCAAAATGGAAGTGGGAACACATTACCATGGATTTCGTTACGGGCCTTCCCAAGGTTTCTCAAGGCATAGATGCGATTTGGGTTATTGTTGATAGATTAACCAAGTCTGCTCATTTCTTGCCGATACGGGAGACTTATTTCCTTGAACGTCTTGCTCGTATGTACGTGAATGAGATTGTGAGATTGCATGGCATGCCAGTATCCATAGTTTCGAATCATGACCCAAGATTCACTTCACGATTTTAGGTCAGTTTGCAGAAAGCTATGGGCACGGATTTACGATTCAGTTCGGCATATCATCCTCAAATGGACGGGCAATCGGAAAGGACTATTCAAACTCTTGAAGATCTATTGAGACTCTATGTTCTAGATTTCAAAGGGAGTTGAGATAAGTGCTTACCATTGGTGGAATTCTCCTACAATAACAGTTATCAGGCAAGTATAGGCATGGCTCCATTCGAGGCATTGTATGGACGAAAATGTCGTTCTCTAGTATGCTGGGACGAGGTGGGTGAAGCAACATTGTTGGGATCGGAGTTAGTACGTATGACTACGAAAAAGAGTCAAATGATCCGGCAACGTATACAAACCGCACAAGATCGACAAAAGAGTTATGCTGATCTTCATCGGAAGGACGTAGAATTTAATGTTAGGGACCATGTATTGTTATGTATTGCTCCATGGAAAGGAGTTACGAGATTTGGAAAGAGAGGAAAGCTCAACCCACGATTCATTGGTCCATTTGAGATCTTTGACCGAGTAGGAAATGTGGCCTATAGACTCGCCTTACCGCCTAGCATGTCTCGTGTTCATAACGTTTTTCACATATCCATGCTACGTAAATACGTGAAAGACCCAAACCATCTTATTGAGTTAGAACCAGACGAGATAGCCGAAGATTTAACGTACGAGGAGGTACCTGTCAAGATCTTGGATAGGAAAGAGCATGTTCTACGCTCAAAGGTTATACCTCAAGTCAAAGTTTTATGGAGAAACCATGAAATTGAGAAAATGACCTGGGAGTTAGAATCGAAAATGAAAGCGAGGTATTTCCACCTTTTCGACATACCAGGTACGTACGTCAATTTCGAGGACGAAATTTCATAAGAAAAGGAGGTTGTGAGACCCCAAAATTTTTTTGAATAAAGATTGAATTTCCTCTATATATTATTTTGAAATAGTAAGATGTTGATTTGATAAATGTGATAAGTTATGGGTGAAATGTGCAAATATTTCAAAATAAGCAAGTGGTTATAAATATTCATTGTTGTCGGGGAATATTCGTTTAGTCGGAGAATATTTTTGTTGTCAGAGAATATTCGTACGACGGCGCAGCCATTTGTGGGCCCCACAACGAAATAACTGCCAGATATAGAAAGCGACAGAAATAACCTTTTTATAAATAACGGCGTGGTTGTTACCGTTAAAACTGTTGAAATACCCGGTGGTTAAACTACAGTAATACACGGTGTTGCACAGTAGCACATGGTATTGCACAGTAATTCTAATTATTGATTCTTACGTAAGAAGACACTACTCAATAATTATTATAGTAATTACTGTTCAATATTTTATAATTGCTACATTGATAATTGCATATTACTGATTCAATAATTGTCATTGCACAGTATTTCAAATTATCAAATTAATAATTCATATTATGGAATAATATTATTAGATAGTATTATTGGCAATGTCTAAGGAAGTTCTGTCTAGGAGGGGTTATTTAATTATGCGCCAGTAAGGAGAAATCCTTATCGGAAGGCCCCCTCTTTCCTAGGAACGACCTGGTTGTTAATATTGTAGTTCTGTAATATTATTTGTGAATAAATAATTGTTGATATATATGATAAGGAAATATTTATTCAATTTTGATATAAATAGTGAAATTTTTAGCAAAAGAGATAATTGTTGAAAGTTTGGCATATTTTCTATGGAATTACAATTATTTCTCCGATAAAATATTCATTCAAATATATTATTATAATATATTATAAATATTTAAATAATAATGTTATTATAATATATATATATATATATATATATATATATATAGTAGCCTTGTTTTTTTTCTTCCAAGTTGGTTTCCTGCAAACCAATCCTTTGTTTTCAAATAGTGTGGGCCCCAATTGTTGAAAATGAGAGGAGTTAGGCAAAATTTGGCAGAGAAGAAAAAAAAATTAGGCAGATGGGTGGCGGAGGAAAATGTTAGGCAGAATGCTTTGTTTTTTTCTCCCTCCGTTCCACTATAAATAGGGGGTAACCCCTCCTTCCTAAACCACACATTCAATATCAGAATTTCTTATTCTATAATATTGTGAGTATTTTCTTGAGTATAAAAATATTTTGAGTGTGGTTTTTGGTGCGAGATTTTCTCAGAGTAATATCCGGTATACCAGTCAACCAAGTTTTCTACTAAGGTAAGGGATGTTATTTTCTTTCGTAAATGATGTTATTCTTTTCAATATCATTATACCAAAATATTGGCATAAATTTTATTATGAAATTCTGACTTTTTTCGTCGGAGTTACTATTCACGTATACGACACTATTCACGTATACGGCACTATTCACGAAAAAATTAAATTTTCTTCTATTTGTCCAAGTTGGCTATTATGGGTCCTATCTTTGATTGGATCCAAGTTTTGATCTTTATTCTTGAATTTTTCTCCACAAAGTATTATTATGAAATATTTTTGAACTTGGATAAACTAAATTATGAATCCCTAATCTTTGTCCTTTATCTCGCTGGATTCGTTATTTATATTATTTTTCATTATCCTTAGTCCTAAATGGTGATATAACTGAATATCTTTGGCCTGTAGAGCAAAGATGAATGATTACCTGATGAATATCTTTGGCCCGTAGTGCAAAGATTGACAGGTGTTGAGATGAACATGACCAACTGGTGATACAAATGAATATCTTTGGCCTGTAGTGCAAAGATGAATATATGATTTGAGATATATATTGATTGATGTTACAGGGATAAAATATTGATGATGGACTTTTAAATCATAGAAGATACTAGACTTCATTCTCTACGTAACTCTTCAAATGAATTGATATTTTTGCTGCAGTTGTTAATTTAAAACTTGTTGTCCATAATATTTTATTTGGTTTGTTGAAGACTAATGATAAATTATTCTTTATTATCTAAGTCATAATATTTTTTACTGGGCTAGTTGAGCTCACCCTTTTCATCTATTGTCCTATTCAGAAAATGAGAATGTCGCAGGGACTAGTCGGGGAACAGAGTGATGGTCCGAGTTAAGAGCAGTAGTAGTCCTCACTATTTTTGTAAAATAGTAGGATAATAATTGTAATGAATAAGGAATGAATTTGAATGTGTATATTTCGTATTATATACGATTTGCATTGAAATTCATAGTTGTATGGTCGTATTTCTCATGACCTTTTGTTATAAAAGATTTGTATTTGAAATTCTGTACCATATATTTGGCGACTCAGAATGGGTTGGTATCGAACTTATTTTGGGGGCGTCACAAGTATGCTTAATTTAATAACATAGTATAATATTGAAAACATTTTGTCATTAATAGAACCTTTGGTACACTTATATATTTATAAGTGTGCAACTAAACAATATAAATGAATAATTAAATAAAAGATGTAAAATATGGGTGAGAAAACATAAGAGAGGTCAAATCTTTAATAAAATAGATAAAATATAATATTATTACTAAATGAATGGCTTTTTGACAACGTAAACTACTCTCGGACTATGTTTATTTATAAAAAGTATATTTGAGATTGAACTATTTTTTGATTTAGTATTATTTTAAATTATTTTATCCCATGATAAGATATTAATAGCCCTTTAAATAGTTATATGAATTATTTTTTGTCATACTTAAGTTATTTATAATCTCATGATTAATGTGAGATTAATAAATTTTTTATTTAAAATTATAAAATGATTTTATGAGACTAATTGTCCCACACTAAGAGACTAATAATACCTAATTAATAAAATTAAATAATTTGAAATAATATTAAATTAAGATAAAATAATCAAATTGTATACATATTTTTTTGTAAACAAAGTATAGTCAAATTCCTAGTTATAAGGAATGAAAAATGATTTGCGTACAGACAGAAAAAAGAGAAGCGACATCTGCATAAAGATGCCCGTGCGTAACAGTTATTAGTGTCGTGCACTCGCTCGATCACAAACTGCTCATCTTCTCCTGCTCTGTCACGCACATAACAAATTGATCGATCTCTCTTCTCGAATCTCTATAGACCAACGGTCACATTTGCAGCAAAGTAAAACCCTTCATCTTCTTTTACTCCAAATCACCAACCCTCTTCTTCATCCCTTTCCAACGGCTAATTAACTTCATTGCTCCACTTTCCTTTCTCCCTCCCAAATCGCTTTCTCTTTCTAAACACTGTCACCAAATATGGCCATGGATTTCTCTTTCTCTCTCCTCCTCTCACTCATCTCTATCTCCTCAGCAACACTATCACTCGCATCACCTTTTCAAAACCACCCACTTTCACACCTGACCCTGAAACAATCCGCCCAAAACGGCGGTGGGGTGACGGAGGAGCTCTGGTGCGTGGCCAAGAACAACGCCGAGGACGCCGCCCTCCAGTCCGCCCTCGACTGGGCCTGTGGCTCCGGCGGTGCCGACTGTGGCCCAATCCAGCAAGGTGGGCCCTGCCTCGATCCAGCCGACATTCAGAGAACGGCGTCGTATGCTTTCAACGATTACTTCCTCAAGCACGGCTTGACGGAAGATGGCTGTAATTTTAGTAACGCGGCCGCTCTTACTTCTCTCAATCCCAGTAAGTTTAATTTATCCATCTAAAATAGGATTTTTCTTGACACGTTTGCTTAATTTTGTGATTTTGATGAATTTTGGTTTTGTGATTTTCCTTTCTGATCTCAGGTTATGGTAATTGTAAATTCCCATCAAGGTAATTTCCACAGTGCTGTTCTATATGTATTCCATCTATGTTTTCTTTTTATTATGTCTATGCTCTCTTTGGTTCCTAAGTGAATTAGACCTAAAAAGTGTACTACGTAGAACTCATGTAATTACTTACTTAATAGTAATAGTACTTGTTAATTGGATTAAGATTGTATTATCACTTGAATTTTATCAAATATGCAAATTCTGGTCATTATATGAATTAGTGTAGGAGTTTACTATTGTTTGTGGCATCTCTTTACTTTGATAAAAGCATGATTGCTTTGCAAAAATGCACATAACTAATTATGTTTTTTTTTTCATTTTAGCAATTTATCTTATCATGGGTTTTAATTGGTGATTATATTTTTTGCAATTGCAATACTGAATAAGATGGGGCACTTTAATTTTATTGAAATAAGCAAAAGATGTTGGTTGGTTAAGTTAATTAGGCTATTAATATCATGTTTTGCGCATCTGATTCCAGTTGCAGCGGGTATACATTTCACAATCATAATTTGAAACACTGTCGTTAACATTTTAGTTTGTCATTCAGAAGTGTTTAATTAAATATGTTAGGTTTTGTTATTTGTGTTGATTCGCAGATGAAGCTCGTTAATTAAAAAACTGAATATGTTTATTTAGGGCAGAGGAACTACATAATTATTATAGTGGTTTTATTTTTATTTTTATGTTCTTTCTAGTTTATGGCTGTCATATGGGATTCATTTGTTGTCACAATTAGTTTGGGATAGTTGTTGAGTTGAGTATATTATTTTAAAAGCCAAAATTGATCTTATGTTATGGTATTGTTTGTTATTGTAGTATGGCCTTGTTTGTCATATCTTATTTGGAGCAACTTATAGATTATTTTAAAATATAGCCTGCAAAGATATTGTTTAACCTTATTTAGAATAAGCTATAAGCGGAATACAACACATTCAGTATAAAAGAAAAGGCTGATATCTAGTGTTTTTTTTCCAGCTTATTGCTTATATGGTGTTTTAAGTAAACATCTTCAGCTTATTTGCCCGTCATAACAACTTATTTCCATAATAAGCTGGTTTACTAAAGCTGTGCTAAACTGGATAATCTAGTGTAGCGGAATTACACGATCTATTCCACATCAATTCATCACACACCTGTGTAGACTAGCCCAATAAGCATGTTGAGGCTCCATCTGATGTGGATTCATGTGAAATATCTCAACAATCTCCACCTTTAACTTGAATACCCATCACAAGTATCATATACTAGTGTAGTCACTATTAAACACACCTTCTTTGAGTCCTTCAAGAGCTCTGCTCGACTCTAATACTACTCCACCACGCCCTAGGCAAACGTGGGAGCACCACCTTGCTCTTTCCTTGTGAACCCTTTACCATGAGCAACTTTTTCAGAGTCATCCTGAGCCCGCTCCACCCGATCATATTTCACTGCGTGGTGCCAAATCCATGAGTGATCATCTTGTGCTTCACCATGGAGTGTCAACCTGATACTTGAGCCCAACGAACCATGAGTTTTGATAACACTTGTAGCGACATTGCACAATCCATTCCACATCAATTCATCACATCCCTGTGTGTGCTAGCCCAATAAGCATGTTGGACCACGTTAAACCTATTAAGTTGAGGCTCCATCAGATGTGGGATTCATGTGAAATATCCCAACATCCAGCTTATTAAATAAAGTGTTTAACTTGAGCTATTAAATAAGTTGTTGCCGTGCGACAAAAAAGAAATAATGTTGATATACAATTTGAGTGAAGCGGTAGCGAGAGCGAGTACACAATTGGCGATTATTTGATTGCAATCGCACAAATGGTTAAAATGGAGCTGTTTTTGTAAAATATGCAACAGTTCCACGAAAGATGCTTGTTGGTCAACTTACTTTGGATACGTATCAATGTTACACACTCATCCATTACAGTTGATATTCATATCAACATCATTTCTTGTGACACACATGAAGTCTATAGATTATGTGGTTTGGTAACATTTCAATTTGCCATCGGAAGGTGTTTGAAACATATTAGTTTTTGTGATTTGTGTTGATTCCCGGATGCAGCTCGACAGGCAAGAATAGAAACTTCAATGGTTCGTCATTTGTGGGAATAGGGCCAGCTATTGCAGATACGAGTGACGGCAATTGTATTATGGGTTGCCTCCGACCTTGGGCCTTCATATCCTTGATTCAATTGTTCTTTGGGTTTAGATTGAATTTTTGAAAATGGTTTGGAATTGGTTCTGTTACCAACAAGAAGTGAGGCGAAAGCAAAGAATTTTGTGTAGACAGGTGCGTAGTGTAGAAAGTATGCATCCGTTAATCTATAGCTAGCTAGCTATTCCACGTATTCTATTGAAAATGTCTTCACTCTTTGTAATCCATGTAGTTGGTTTTCGATCTCAATCTAAAATGCTTCGAGATGGTCCATTTTTTCCTTGTAGAATGACTTTTTATGTTCCTATTCCTTGCGTTTGGTTAAAGATTTGCCGTATTACTTGAAGCCCGTCTCGAGTACTTGTTAACTTGTTTGTATGGAGAGATGATATATATATATATATATATATATATATATATATATATATATATATATATGTACAGTGCGATCAGTACAATATTCTGATGCATTTCCTAATAATTTGGGTGCAAGTTTTTAACATATACTCGACAACACTTTTACTCTGCTATAAGGATTTAAACCTCAGGCCCATATTTGAAGAATTCTTAACACTATTGTGGCCACAGTGAAATGGTGGTGTGCGTTTAATGAAGAAGTCTCATCACTTGGCCCTAGCTTTGCTTTTAATTTTAACTTCATTGATACTTCCTCTATTCCATAAAAAAGAGTTTCGTTTTATACTTTTGCAATAATTAATATTGTGAACTTTAGGAGGACTTGACAACCCAACTGGAAATATATTACCTCACACAATTTCGCCGAAACATAATATCAATATTTTTTTTTTACCCCTCCAGTATCATCTTGAGCTAACGTTGTGCAAAAAGTAGTAGTCCAGCGTTCTTGTTGATTATTGATAAAATAATCTACACTCATAGTAAGCCATGCAACCCTGTTTTTTTTTGTGTATTTAAATTACACCAAAATTATTTGATTTTGTAAAAATTTCAGTTCCAATATATATTATAAATATTTTGAGAATAAAAAAAATAACCGGTCGGGTCACTAAAACCCGGTCGCCCAGAAAGATTGTTTAGTCTATGTTCTCTTTTACCCCATCACGATTAGAGTTGGTTAATCCCAAGGTTGGGCGACATTTTTCAAATTCATACAACTAAAGTGATAGGCATCTAGATCCTACTGCCTAGCAAATCATTTAATACTAGTGCGTAAAAAATCTTTCAATTGACCAAATCATATGGTTCACATGGGAATGCACACCCACATAACGGACGGACTTATATTCGATCATCTTAGGTAAGTAACCAACTCCCGCAAAAAGTGACCACAGGAAGCTAGCCAAGGCGGCGTTCGTTCTTATAGACTAGACTAGATATGAGTTCAAAAACATTTTGAGGCTAGGGTTTTCCGCTGTTATTATTATTTAAAAAAAATGTAAATTTTAACTGAGAAATACTACTTCTTCTTAATATATGAGGAATCGACCCGTACGCCATGAACACACCAAAAAACAATAAAATAATAATGGTTGTAGATTCATCAAACATGTACTATTGGTTTGTATCATTAATTATGGACTAAAATGAATACGAAGGAAGAGCCAGTAATGAATGAATTAATTTACCGTCTCTCGAGATCTTCTAAACCTTCTTCTTCTTGTAAAGGAGATTGAATTCGTTGCGATGATCGTTCCCTGCTAAGCATTTTCCTAAATGAACTTAACCTTAAGCTGCTAGCGCTTGATGATCCAATTACCTTTGCGGAAGCTTGTGCTGCTGAAGCGTCCGTACCTTGAGCATCGATAGGCGGAACAACGTCCCTGACTGCTGCACTAGCCTCTCCAGGCTCAAGCACAACCCCCCGCGGCTCTGCTTCGGTTCGACAAATGGGGCAAGTTGAATTTGTACCTAACCATTTATCAATGCACTCTGTATGAAAATTGTGGTTGCAATTTGGTAGAATTCTAATCACTTCACCCTCCTCTAACATGCTTAGACAAACTGCACACTCTATTGCTCCCACGTCTTGCTTGAAAGTGAAAACCGGCAGTGACGCGATAACAGTTGGATCCAGGCCGGTCTTGGCCATGGGTGAGTCGTGCGCAGTACTTGCGTAGAGGCCCAGTGGCCCGAGGGCGGCTCGACGGCGACGGACTTGGCGACCAAGGACACATCGTACGTATATGTGCAAGAGCGTGACAAGTAGCACCACAAATGATAACGAGATAATTGCGGTGACCATGATCTTGCCATTCATATTGTACCTGTTTTTATGATCATCATCATCCAAATCCATGGTAGATTTTCTAAGACTAGAATGGAGAGAAGTCTCTTTTATATTATATTATTTATGTACAGGAGGTGTTAGAATGTGAATTTGGTGAAGTTGTTTTGGTATTTGGGATGCAATTATATAACAATGAACAATGAGTAAGAAACCCTGTGTTTTCAAGGGGTTGACCATTGAATGTGAAGTGTTTCCCCTCTATTACTTGTTTTAGAATATGGATTCTAGTTAAATTACTGTACGTACTACTTCCATTAAAAAAGTTTCCATTTACTTACGTTGATCATGTCATTCATTTATGTACTGTAATTATTCTTATCTATATAATTATTATGCGGATAGTGGATTCTATCTGCGCAATAGTTATGAGGATGAGATATATTGTGCGGATGAAATATAATTTCTGGCATAGTAGTTGCGCAGAAAGTATAAATAAATTATTGTGGGGACTAAGTAAATCTCAAGTCAAGTCATTTGATTTTTTTTAAACGGTTGGATAATAGATATTTTTATTTAACTTTGAATATGAATCATTATATATGTAAAAATGATTTCCGTTAAATTTGGGGGTAGGCGGAAAGTCTAAAGAAAATAGTGAAAGTGTGAAAAATGATGGACCCAGAGAAGAGAAGAAGAGCTACCTACCACTCTTGCTAACTAGAACCGCATTAGCTGACTACGTAATTGTTTATTTTATGTGGTTGGTCGGTCCACTTGTGCATCAATTTTCTTTCGTGGTTGTTTTTACAAAATTATTGAACTAAAAATTTCAAAGCGACATCTTTTCTATGACCATTTAAATTCTTTCTACCCTTTTAATACTTTTATTTTTTCTGATAGAGTATAGTTTTAATTAATATATTGCAATAGTTTAAAAAAAACAAAAAAATATTCTAAAAAAAATCAGAATAAATAACAATAATAAAAGCACTACGTAAAACATACTTTCTGAAATACCAAACATTAAATACTTTGACAAAAATAGTTTCCTCTTTTAAATGTAGAATAGAACTAATTAATTAATAGGGGAATCTTACGAGTAGCATACACGAGCCAAAAAAACTAGTCCGGCGGTAATTCCTTTGTCATGTTTTTCTAGGGCTTGTAGTTTCCGCAAGACTAGAAAAAACTTTTACAGTTGCATCATCTTTTGAGGCTGCAATTATGTACTCTCTTCGTTCCTAAAAGATTGTCGTTTAAGGTTTTGACACATGAATTAAGAAAATCATTTAGTACTAGTAAAATTTATTTGAAATTCCATCACTACTCCTTTATGGGAAATTGAAAACTATTAATACAAGGGAGAGAATTTATTGGGACAATGAGAGAAAATAGGGGTAATATAGGAAAATAAATAATTTATTCTTCTAGGAAGTTGTAAACGACAAACATTTTTGGATCAAATTTTTTCTTCTAAAACGACAATCTTTTAGGAACGGAGGGAGTAAATGACAAGCATTCGATTCCTTTCTAATTTTTTATGCTCATATATATCACTTTGAGAGTTCTATTATATATTTATATATATATATATATATATATATATATATATATATATATATTAAAATAAAAATAAAATTCTTTTATATATTACGAAAATTTTGTTACAATTGTGAAAGCCAGTATAGATATGATTGGATAAGATTATATACATATATATGGTGAACCTACTAATTTTGATGTAACAGTGCCTCTGTCCTTTTCATTTGGTAATTTTGTCTCCCATTCAGCCACATACATTTATACTTATATATGCGTAAATAAAAACTGCATGTATATATATAATCAGGGCCGGCCCTCAAGAGGCATAGGCGTAGAGCCCAAAAAATGTAGGGGCCTCAATTTTTTTTTTTAATATGTATATAAAGAAGAAAAAAGTGATATCTATCAAATTGGGAAAGAGAAAAACACATGAAAAAATTTCTTCTTCTCTGGCTGCATATGATCATCGCTCAGACGCACATACATCTATCATCTCTTCTTCATCCAGTCCAATTATCAGAATAATTTTGTTTTACCAGGTAAATAATTTCTCCATTCTTTCTTACTTTTAATACTTTTATTCCATAAGATTGGTTCTTGCTCAGTTGCTCCAATTGAAATTGTATACAATAAAACCCTAATATAGAAACTTTGCAACTTTCATAGTTCATCATACAACATACACAATAAATTGAAACTTTGAAACTTTTAATATTGAAATTGTATACAGTAAATTGAAATTATATACAGTAAATTGTATGTGGGTTTTCTGAAAGTTTGGGAATATGAAAGAATGGTTATTATAGTTTGCAACTTTGCAAATTTACATAATTGGTAAAACCCTAATTACCTGCTATATGGAAAAATCTACATGGTTCTTGAGATTGTCGTATTGAGTTATTGTCTTATTGCATAATTGGATAGATTGCCATATAATGCCTCCAAATAGAATTAGAATTCAACCATCAGGGGCTCAAAAGAAAAAACAAAGGCAATGTGGGCCTAAGAATAAATTAGGGCTTACATGTGATCTAAAGAAATAAGGAGAAAACCTCCACGTGTCCCGAGGCAGAAGACTCGTGGAGGTTGCTCATTTTGGGAATTGATTGAGGGATTGGATTGGTGGCTAGAAGGACAGGGCAATTTAGGCATTACTCAAGTAATTAAGGGTATCTCTGGAATTTCTTCTGAAGTCACATGCCAGGCACAAGACCCAGACATGTGTCAGGTGCAAGACCCACACATGTGCCAGGCACGTGACTATTTTCCAGAAAACTCTATAAATACCCCCTTCCACTTCAATAGAAAAGGGGTTGACTTTTGGATTCTCTCTGAACTGAAGACACTCAAGAAGGCTCTCTGGATTCTTGATACTCTAGTAGGGTTCCTGGATCCTAGGAGTTCTGCCACGTGTTACTTGAGCAATCGCTTACCTGTTCTTCTCCCATCTTCAATCAATCAAGACCGTACTCTTTGTGGATTTCTCTCCTCCTCAGCCAACTCGAAACCCTAACCCTAGTAAGGTACGTTTCCTTACCCACATTTCTTTGGCGACTCTGCTGGGGAGGTGCAGAATTCGTGAAGGGTATGCCCACAACGCGAAGCGGGAGAACTACAGGAAAAGTTTCACCGACAACTAGCATTACTTCGCCGGATCCGGTTCCGAATCAAGCAAATCAAGCTTTCCAAGACACGAATCTGGATCTCGATCAGCCCATCTTAGAAGACGCTTCTGAAGGAAGTTCAACATCACCACATATGGCTGATCCACAACAAACCAATGTCAGACAGATAGGCACAGGAAGACAAGGTGAGGAAGTAAGTGGAGAACAAGCAACCACGAATGTTGTGCAGTTGGAAATGCTCAAGGCGTTAAAGGAGGCACGAGAAGGACAAGGGATGATGATGGCCATGATGACAGAAATGCAGGGGCAACAAGAAGAGATGGGGAATTTCCGCCAGCAGTTGATGCAGATTCCAACCTTCAAAGCTATGTTTCCAGGAAGTTCGCAGGAAGAGCGAATAGGAGGGGATAATAATAAGGAGAATCAAAAGGCACCACCAGGAACAGAGAGTTATCAGATTCCAATCATACCTTTGGATCCCCAAAACAGTGGTGATGTACCACAACCCAGAGTGGAAACAAACCAGCCTCAATCAATCATCATTCCCACTACATTCCCAGTGTTTTCACAAGTGCAGGTACCGACTATCCCGAGCCATGCCCAACAAACAAGCCAACAAACACAACCAATGCAAGCTTTAAATGATGCAAGTGTACACCGGTCGATCTCCTTACCACATACACCGCCAATGCAGCAATACATCACAACCCCTCAAAGAGTCCATACAACAAGCCAGTATGTGACGAAGGATGATATGCTTGACGTAATCAACCAACTCCGAAGACAGACAACCAGACCCTCAGAATTGGACTTCACTCCACCATACCCGACGTATATACGGAGACAGCCTTACCCAGCAGGGTATATTGAGCACCCTCCACAGTTTCCGAAGTACAATGGAGAGAAAGGGAATGCAAGAGAACATATAGCCAGGTTTGTAGAGTCAATGTCTCCGTGGATGGGTTATGATGAAGTGATCAACCACAACCTCTTGCTCCGTGAGTTCAATAAAACGTTAACAGATAGTGCCTTCAGTTGGTACTACAATCTAGAGAAAGGGTCAGTCCAAGATTGGGACGATTTGAAGTTACAATTTTTTAAGAAATTTTTCTATGTGCAGAAACAGGTGACCATCGTGGAATTAATGCGATTCAAACAAAAGCCAAATGAAGAGTTGTCAGATTACGTAGACAGATTCAGGGCTCAGGCGCAAAAATGTGTGGAGCCGATTGAGGAGAGGAATCTAGTAAGCATATGCAACAATGGTGCCCTAGATGCCTTTAAACCCCACTTGGTCACTAAAGCATGTGATTCCTTTGCAACGCTCTCATCATTTGCACAAGACTTGGGAGGAATTATGACTTTGCCCGCAAGCCATGCGACTGTTACGTGGAAAGGCAAAAGGACTGCTACCGTGGCTTTAGCAGACTCTCAGCAAAAGCCACAAGGGGTCAAGAGGGAAAAGAGTGGAAATAATGAAAGGAATCGAGGAAAGCCAGGAGACAAGTTTTTGAGGTTACCGATCCCAGGAGCTATTACGTGCAGTGAGAAGGCATTCAGGGATTTGTATGAGCAATGGGTAGAACATGGAGTTGTTAAACCTCCAAGGCCCAGGTTTGTTGTAACAGAAGAAATGAAGAGGAGACCAGACTTTTGTGTATACCACCAATACGCCGGACATTCCACTATTGATTGTTACAGTCTGCGGAGGATTTACCATGAGAAGTTGGCGGCAGGAGAAATCGAACTGGAAGGAGGAGACAACGTTCTGGACAAGCCACTGCCTAACCACAAGGGGAAAGAAACATGCAATACCATTACTCATAGTAAATCACTAGAAGAAAGAGAAGTGGAGATGATGGAGGGCACAGAAGTGATGGAGGACGATTCTAATCCTGGTCTGCAAGTCACCGCGTTGATGAACGGAACTAAGTTCAGGAAGTTTTTCGATCAGATCGGATTGATTAAGGAAGCAAGGATAGAAGCGACCAAGGCAATCATCAAAGCTGCAGAAACACAGGAGACTTGCATGGCAATTAGCAAAGGGTTTGTGAAGACAATGGAGGAGGAAGAGAACAAGATCACTTTCTCTAAGGCTGATAGAGGGGTGAGATACCCACATAATAGACCATTATATGTGACAGCAATAATTAATGGCATAGAAGTACGGAGGGCGTTCATCGATAATGGAGCGTCTATAAATGTCATGCCATACTCCATCTTTAAACGGTTGGGTCTGCCAGAAAAGAAGATTGTTAAGGAAAAGACAAACATCACGGGGTTCGCCAATCAAAGCACAAGAACCCTCGGATACATCAAGGTGGATATGCAAGTGGGGAAGATCCGGGGACCCGTGATGTTCCATGTAGCAGAGGTTGACGCAGCATATCATGTGTTGCTAGGAAGAGCTTGGCAAAATGACTATGGGGTGGTGCCATCAGTTTTTCACTAGTGCATGAAGGCAATTTGGAAAGGAAATGAGGTTAAGGTACCAGCAACAAGGAGCCCTTTTGGGCCAGAGGAAGCACATATCACCGAAGCAGCTTTCTTCGACGATGTCGCTGAAGAAGGAGAAAATCATATTGCCAAGCCTGATTCTCTAAAGCTAGCAACCTGGGAGGAGGTGAAGAATGACAAGTTTGTGCCTGCGCAAAAGGAAACGAAGCCAACCTTAGAACAAGGTGAATGTCCCAAAAATAAGAAGCCTATAGTAGTAGATGTAGAGAAAGAAGAAAAAGACCAAAGGAAGCGGGCAGCAGACTCGGAGGATGCCCGAAATATAATCAACGCCAAACGGACAGCCCAATAAGAAACTGACAAAGTAAATAAAAGAAAAGAAGAAAAGAAGACAAAGTGGGAAAAAATTGTCAAACCTGATGGAAAGCTAGTGTTCCGCCTGTGACAGTGCAAGGGGGAGGAGCACGAAGGTACACCCAAACCTGAGGGCTCAGGAGGTGTCCCCCACTCCTGTAGCAATGAAAAGGAAGAAATCGTGCAGCAGAAGGTGGAACCAGCTCCGGAATGCTTTGAGGACCGACCAAAACCTCAGCAGAATGAAATGGAGGAAGTCGATCTGGCAACGGGAGAAAGAACGCCAAAGCCGACTTACATTAACAAGGAGCTGGACCCCAACCAGAAGGAGGAGCTGATAAAGCTACTGCGAGAGTATGTGGATGTATTTGCTTGGAACTATAACGAGATGCCCGGGAT
This sequence comes from Panax stipuleanatus, assembly GCA_020205555.1. NCBI lineage: Eukaryota > Viridiplantae > Streptophyta > Magnoliopsida > Apiales > Araliaceae > Panax > Panax stipuleanatus. The sequence continues at coordinate 155,089,033 of CM035118.1, forward strand.
CGACAAGGAGTTGGTAGAGCATAATTTGAACCTAAGCCCAGGAGCTAAACCAGTGAAGCAAGCGCCACGCACCTATGCACCAGAGGTCGAAACACAAATAAAGGAAGAGATCAAGAAGTTGTTGGAAGTAGGATTCATCAAGCCAATTCAACATCCAATATGGTTATCCAGCATTGTACCAGTAAAAAATCCAATGGGCAGTTGCGAATATGCGTAGATTTTAGAGACTTGAACAAGGCATGCCCAAAGGACATGTATCCGCTACCCAATATAGACACTTTGGTGGATGCAACAGCCAATCATGAGATGATGTCATTCATGGATGGGTTTGTAGGCTACAATCAAATAAAAATGTCCATAGAAGATGCAGAGATGACAGCCTTTCGTACCCCGTTTGGAAACTTTTACTATGTAGTAATGCCATTCGGGTTAAAGAATGCGGGAGCAACTTACCAAAGGGCAATGCACGCCATCTTTCACGACATGATTCATGACACTGTGGAGGACTATGTGGATGACATAGTGGTGAAGTCTAAAAAGGAGACAACTCATATAGAGGATTTAAAAAAGGTGTTTGAACGTTGTCGCATGTACAAGTTAAAGATGAATCCAAAAAAGTGCGCCTTTGGGATGACAGCTGGAAAATTTTTGGGCTTCTTGGTGCATAACAGAGGTCTGGAGGTAGACCCAAACAAGTCAAAGGCTATCACAGATATGCCCCCACCAAAAACGCAAAAACAGTTGAAGAGCTTTCTAGGAAAAATTTCTTACATGAGAAGATTCATGCCAGCATTGGCAGAAGTCACGGAACCTTTTGGAAAGTTACTAAAGGGAAAGACAGAATGGGACTGGGGGCAGGATCAGCAACAAGCCTTCAAGAAAGTAAAGGAAATTTTAGCCTCGGCGAAAACGATGGTAGTACCACAGAGAGGGATACCATTGCAGTTGTATATCACTTCTACTGCAAAGTCTGTAGGAGGATTGATCACACAAGAGGTAGATGGGGAAGAAAAACCTGTATACTACATTAGCCGAATGATCAGGGGACCCGAAACCAGGTACTCACAGGTAGAGAGACATTGCCTGGCACTGGTGTTCGTCGCACAGAAAATGCGCCATTATTTTTTGGCACACGAAGTGAAGCTTGCAACAAGAACTGACCCAATCAAATACTTGCTGACCAAGCCAGCGTTGGTAGGAAGACCTGCAAGATGGATGATGATCCTTTCAGAATATGATATCAAGTGTGTAACACCGAAGGCAATCAGATATCAGGCATTGGCAGACCTGCTCGCTCAGTTTCCAAATGGAGAATACGAACCCCCCTCTGAGGATCTTCCAGGGGGAGAAGTAGAAATAATTGACGTGGTAGATGAAGACTCAGAGTGGTGGAACTTGGCCTTCGACGGGTCGTCCGCAGAAGGGAAAGGAGGAGCAGGTGTGGTGTTAACTACCAAGGAAGGAAAGGAAGTGGCCCTGTCATACAAGCTGGATTTTCCTTGCACGAACAATGAAGCAGAATATGAGGCGTTCATATTGGGATTACTGGCAGCTAGAGAATTGGGAGCCAAGTGTCTCAAAGTAAAAGGGGACTCAAATCTGATAGTGCAGCAAGTAAGAGGTCAATTTGCAATGAAGGAACCTACCTTGGCACCATACCGAACTATGGCACAAAAAGTGATGGAAGCCTTCAAGAAAGTGGTGATTGAGTATGTGCCAAGAATACAAAATAGACAACCTGATGCATTAGCCACAGTAGCATCTAGAATACATGTCAAAGGAGAAGACTTGGATGCCAAGATAATCAAAAGAACTCTCCCAACCACGGTGCTGGAGTTATTCCCCAAAGATCTGACGGATGATTGGAGACATGTCATCTCTCATCAATTACAAACAAAGGAAGGGAATATATCACCGGTACAGCTTCAGAAATACCGCATCATTAAAGGAGTATTATACCATAAAGAAGTAGATGGTATATTGACAAGATGCTTGGGAAGGGATGAAGCAAATAAGGTTTTATATCAGGTACATGAAGAAAACTGCGGATTGGCAGATATCGGCTTGTATCGAAGGTTGCAGCGACAAGGGTATTATTGGCCCGAAATGAAGAAAGAAGCAAATGTACTTCAACGACAATGTCTTTCATGCCAAGAATACCCTGGGGAGGAGGAATGTGCTTTCATCGATGACATAGCAGATTGGCGAATCCCATATATGGAATTTCTACAAAGTGGTAGTCTTCCTGCTGAAAAGAAGGATGCAGTCACAATAAAGAAGAAAGCACAACGTTTCTTCTTGCAAAACGGAGAGTTGTTTAGAAGAGGGTTCAACGGTAAGCCCTTGCGGTGTTTGGAATTAGGAGAGGCCAAAGATTTGGTCTACCAAATGCACAAAGATGAACACCAAGGAGGAGCCAAGTTGTATAAACAGTTGATTGATCATGGTTACTACTGGCCTAGAATGGAAGGGGATTGCTTAGAGTTTTCCAAGAAATGTCACGTTTGCCAAATTCATGGGAACTTGATTCATGCTCCCGCTGTGGATTTACGGACCTTAGCAACACCATGGCCCTTTCATACGTGGGGAATGGATCTTATAGGTCCTATTCATCCCAATTCAAAGGGAAACATCTGGATCTTGACCGCCACTGAGATGTACACAAAGTGGGTAGAAGCAATACCTTTAAAGAGGGCTACGGGACCAGCAGTGGCAAATTTCATCAAAGAGCATATTATTTGTCGTTTCGGGATCCCGAATGTCATTTTATCAGATAATGGAACTCCCTTCATCAATAGGGACGTCAAGAGTCTGATAGATAGATACAGAGTGAAGCATTACAAATCATCACCTTACTACCCGAAAGGCAACGGACAAGCAGAGGCCACAAACAAAACTCTGATCAAGATTCTCTCGAAAACCCTGGACGATCATCCGAAGACATGGGCAGAACAGTTACCAATAGCGTTATGGGCCTATCGAACTTCAAAAAGAAAGCCTACGGGTGAAACCCCATACGCTTTAGTATATGGTGAAGAAGCTATCTTGCCCGCAGAAATAGAAATCCCTTCGGCAAGGATGAGACTCCGAAGCTTAGTCGAGGAAGATAACCGACCAGCCGCTCTAGAAGCTTTAACTGACTTTCGAGACAAGGCTAAAGAAAAATTAGAACGGTACCATGAAAAACTGCGACAACAATACAATACTGCAGTGGTACCCCGACAAATTCTGGTGGGGGACTTGGTGCTCAAGACAGCGAATCAAGTCATGAGGGGAACACCAACCACCAAATTTTTTCCCAAATGGGAAGGCCCGTATAGGGTGCGAGAGATCTCCGAAAGCGGATATTGCAAAATATCTCGTGTGGGATCCGATGCTATCTCGGGCCCATTGAACCTGAAATGGGTAAAAAAATATTATACATGAGATAGTCATCACAGAAAAGTTATACTTTTAACTTTAAAAGTAATTGAGGCACCTGAGTTTAAGTCCTCACACCCAAGAAGGTTACACTTTATCTCTAAAAGTGACGAACGTTATGCTTTCTCCGACAAAAGCAAGATTTATTTTCTGAAACGTTATGCTTTTCGTTAAAAGCAACATGATTATCAATAAAATGTCAAACTTTCACTTATACTTGAATAATTATTTTTTTTTAAAGTATGGATTCAAGTGTTGGTTTGCGAAAAAAAAAATACATATATATAAATTCAACTTGAAGGCAATTAATAAGGCCAAAGAAACTATATTCTGATAAAGGAAATATATGTTCTGATAAAGAAAATATATGTAAATGAGTTTTTTTTACAGGAATGAAAAAGAAAAAAAACTACAGAAAGCCATGATCTAAAGGCCATGCCATATCAAACTGAAGAGGGGGCAAAGCCAGGGCCTCTAATTTAGCAATAGCAGCATCTCGAACCTTCACTTTGGCGGTTTTCAACTTCTGTAAAGCTTGGATATTTGACTTTAAACCCTGAAGTCGGGTCTCCAGTTCATTTGCGGTGTTCTCAAGATCTGAGATTTGTTCCGAAAAAGAGTTATTCTCGAGCTGATACATAGTAACCTCTGACCGTAGTGCAACAATCTGAAAAGTGGAACTAAGAAGATTCAACCGATCACGAAAGGGAGACATGTCAAAGCCAACGGTGGAGAAGTCATTAAGCTCACTACTAAATCTATCCAAGTCTTCAGCTCGCAAAGAATAGAAAGAAAGACTGTGCAACTCAAGGATAAGGCTCGCAAGTCGATCCAAAAAGAAAGTCTGGACGGCGGCTATGCGGATAGTCAGACGGTCAAGTATTTGAGGAAACCGAGCTATGAGACGATCGAGAACTTCCTGGCTAGAAGAAGATATCTGAAAACCCCTCCAAGAAACAAGGTCTCCATTTGGATTGAAGGAAGCTCTGGCCGAAGCTACTTTAGAGGCCATCATAGAATCAGTCGAAACAAAGGATGGAGGAGCAGGGGGTTGCTGTGCTGCCGATGAATTCTCGAAGCATTGGTCATCCGGAAGATAACTCGGAGGATAACCGAGATCACTATATGGCAAGGAGTCAACATCTGGATGGAGAGTATCAAATAAAGCAAGCGCATCAGCAGGCAAAGGCAGATCTTTCATCTTCTCGCTCTGAAAATAAGATAATAAAACATAATATATTTGGGAGAAAGAAAGAAAATTCAAGAAGAAGATGATATATTAACCCAAAGATAGATACTCACAAGATAGTCAATGTTCAAATAGTTGGGAGAGGCCACAGACGGTGGAATGTCAATCAACCCACCCAAAGTGCTATCAACAATAGCCCCCCGAGAAATCACCAACTCGGCAGAATCCTTCTGGGGAGGATGAACATCAGCAATAGTCTCAAAAGGATTCCCCCTCGAGAAAATAAAAGCCTCACCGGTATCCTTGAGACTGTCATGAGGAGAGGCTGTAAGAGTACGTGAAGAGAGAGTTGTACCACCCACAACATTACCTGAGCTCACATCAGATAAAGAGTCTTCAGCATCAAGACTAACACGATCATCCTGCGGTGAAGAAGACTCGATAGCAACAGTGATAGGTTGAGGAGGATCACAAGTAGTGGAAGCCATAATCGTCTTATTTACAGCACCCGTAGGAAATAAAACAGGAGCATCGTCATCCTCTTCATTAGCCTCGGCAATCTAAAAAAAAAATGAGGAAATAGTGACATGGGGAAACACAAAAATAGCTATATGAATGGTTGAGAGACATAAATGAAAATGCTACAAAGTTTACCAAAAGTTTGTGTTGTCTTTTGACCGGATCCTTGGCTGCCGACGCACTAGGACTAGCATCATTAAGAGGGCGCTTTGCTAATGGCTTTAAGCGAAGCTTAATGATAGAACGGCTAGCAGGGACCACAGTAGAAGCTGTAGGGGGCGTCACCTCAGAGTTGGTAATAGCTGATGCTCTCGTTTTAGAGCGAGTAACTCTCATTTCCTCGGCAACGGAAGATCCCTGGGGAGGAGCTGGAGGAGGTATCCGAGATGAAGCCCGTGGTGGAAGATTTAAAAAAGTAGTAGGGACCTGTGCAGGAGGAACATCTGGGTCTGCGAACGGAGGAAGAAAAGACTCAGAGATTAAAGCCTTACGCTCAAAGAGTCGACTACTAGTTGGCCAACGCTCTGAACGAGTATTAGATCTAGGAGAACATAACATTCTGGTCCATTGAAGATGTTCGGGAGGAGAAACTGGCAGCGAACAAATCATAGTATTATCCTGCCACTTTTTAAGGTTGATGAGCCAGTAGTTGCGTTCATAAGTAGTATATCGCCCTTGCCGGGAATCATCTGGTATGACGAAATGAAGAGGGTCACGAGAAGCATTAGAAGGTTTTGGAAACTCCCATGCAAATGAGGAGGATGTGGGGACAAAATTGAGGAGAGCACCCTCGTAATCCCTCTGGCAAGAGCGGCCGAAAGGTCGATTTTGGTCAAATCCAAATTGCCTCATGACTCTATGAGGAGAGTAAAGTATAGTGCCAAACCCATCATCCTCAACAAAATATGGAAGTTCCGTAGCTCGGAGGAATATGAACCAAGAAAGTGAAGACCCAGTCAATTCCTTAACATTCGAAAAAGAACGAAATTCCCTCCTGTAGAAGTGAGGCCGAAAACCATCCTCTGGAACAATAGTGTAAGGGCGAGCAGTGAAACAGGAAAAATCATCAATATAAAGCCGTAAATCTGAAGTAATTCTATGATCAATCCAGCGAGCGTTGCGGGGAACAATGTTGGCCGATGAGAAAGGGTGCGAAAATTTCCTTTTCTTCTGAGAAAAGTGCCCAGAAGTTGAATGGCTCCAAAAATGCTCAAAGAGGAAGATCTGAAGAAAGGAACATGGAACAAAGCAACTCACGTCGTACCTGAATAAATGAAAGAAACATTAATGATACGAAAAAAAAAAGAAAAAAAAGAGAAAGAAAGAAAGAGGGAAACTGAGAAGGGGTACCTTCCGACAGATTCTCTCATGGCAAGGACAGTTTCATCCAAGCGACGATATAAGGTCCCTAAGAAGAGAGGAGCAAGAGGGATCTCCAAACCCCGAGATAACAAAGCCGCTAAGCTAAACATACGGGTCGAGACACCGTCTATGGGTGAGCCGGGGAAGATAAAGTGAGATAACCACATAACCAGATAAGCAGCCAGAGGAAAAGGACAATGTTCCTCATGAAAAGTGAGGACGGACTCCCTGTAAACAGAACTATTCCAATGGCCAGGCTTGTAATCCCGAAAGAAATAGCGTACCCAAGATAGCCAGGAAGTCTCCGGATGGGTAGGGGTCTCGAAGTCTGAAAGGATTATATTACCTTGAAACCTCGTGGTGTAATTGGAAGCCTGCTTGAAGGCTTCTGTCAAGTACGCAACACATTCGACATCCCTAGGAGATAGGCTGGATGGACCGCAAGAGGCTGAAGCATCAGCACGAAGGCTACAAGATATAATTCAGAATGATTACATAATCCACGAAAAATAAAGATGAATGTACAAAACAGAAGAAATAATTACTGGTAAATGGCATAGACATCCTCTAAAGTAGGAGTGAACTCCCCCCAAGCAGTGACAAATGTACATGTAGAAGAACACCAGCGTGAAATCAGTAAGGTAAGGGCGTCATAGTCCTGTTGGATACGAAGATCCCTACATAGCTGAATACAACGCAAAATCCCGGCTTTGTCCAGTATTTTTACATAATCGGAATTCCCAAGGATATCATCGGTCCAATGTTGCCATCCCGGAAGGCGACTAGATGAGTCGGACAGGAAACGAACGGGGCTGAAAGGGTATTCCTGTTTTTCAATGCACATGCGGAGAATTTGAGTAGAGCAGGGAAAGCTGTCTGCACTTTCACCAGCAGTTGCATATAGAAATAAACCCCCTTTGTCAGGTGAAGGAAAAGCTGCACGATCATATTTCTTCGTTTGTTCCCAGAAAACGTCAAAAGACCCAAAAAAAGGAGCTTTTCCCCACTCGCTTATGAAGGGGATTTCCTTAGCGATTTTCGGGTCCGCAGAACGTTCGTCAGAATTAGCCTACAACGAGGGGGATTTGACATGAGAATTCTATGAAACAAGGAAAAGGTGATGAAAGCATTCGAAATTAAACGCTTACCATGGTAAAAGAGAAATGGTGAATCCCGAACAAATGAGGTCGCTTTGAAAAACAATCTCCCCTTGACAATGTCCGACGAGAAAAAAAAAGTTTAGCTCGAATAAGAAGACTTATCCCGAAAGATGAGATATTAAGAACACCTGAAAAGAAGAGGAAACAAAATAATTAGCAAAGGACGGAAAATCCTCTAGGGTCACCTCAGGATTCGACCACATGGAGATTCGTTATGCTGAGGTTCAGCCACCTTGGGATTTGGCACCCTACTAGGGTGCACCCATCCATGATGGTCCAACTATGGTACCTTGCTTCCGTTCTTGGTTCGTTGTTTGATTGATTGGAGCGAAGCGCCGCTTGGAATTCTTTGAAAGTAAGTTTTCTTTTAATATCAGAAAAAAAAAAAGAAAAAGAAAAAAGGAGCCTGCAATTACTTAAAAAAAAAATAATAAAAAAAAAAAAATAAATTGAAAATTGAAAAAAACGTAACAGTAGTGTTATATATAAAAACGTGACAGTGATTATATATATATACATAGATAATAAAATATTATATTATATATATATAATAATTAAAAAATAAATAAATAAATAAATAAATTTCGGTGCAGACACTTTTGACTTTAGACAAGATCATAGTAAATAATATATATATATATATGTATATGTATTCACATGAACCTGCAATGATAACCTGCAAAGCAAAGTATTTGGCAGGCTATTGTTATGTAGCTACAATGATAATATATATATATATTCGCATGCTATTGTTATATAATAGTGTTTCGTAATATAAGTTTGCAGAAGTTATGTCAGCCATACATCTTGATAGCCATACAACACTCACCAGTCTTGGGCGACCGTGGTTTATTTAGTCGGCTTCCTGGATTGCGTCAATCGTTTTTATTCTGGATTAGTTTCTTGGATCTTCTCTCCAATACAATACTACTGATATTGTATATTTCTTCATCAGCCACAAAGAAGAAACTCAGTCTTTCTTTTCTATATATACACAAACACAAAGCATGTATCCTAATAAACTTGGGACTCTATATGAATCAATCTGTACAAAAAATTGTTTTATTTTAGAACTCTAATTTTTGGTCAGGAAGTTTGTTTTCCCAAACTTCTTTTCTGGTTCGGATTGTTAAATATATATATATATATATATATATAATTATTTGCTCTTGGAAAAAATTATTAATAATAAATGATGCATATACTTATTATTTAATTATGAGTAGTGTAGTACTGAAAAACCTATGGATCATGATTGAAAATATATATATATATATATATATATATAATAATAATAAATAAATACTGACCATGCATCTTTATTTATTTATTTATTTATATATATATTTTAGTTCCAGATAACATGCTACGTTACATTAGTAGGTTTATTTAATCTGTATTAAATATGTTTATAATGCATCTTTATTTCCATATTTCTGAATAATCGATATATATTATTAACTGTTGCAACTAATCCCCTGCTTGCCAAGTTTTCAGATTTAATTTAGCAGGATTTGAAAATAAATTTGATAAATGATTTCCAGTATATCTTGGGAGAGCTCCCTTAGGGTTTTCTTCTCATAAGATTTTGGTTTTTTGAGATTTGCAACATCGAACTCGGCGTATTATTCAGAAATTTGGAACAGGATTCAAAGATAATGAGTATTTTTGCACGATCGTCACTTCGAAGGCGTGACTCACGTGCAGGGGGCAAATGTGGGCCTAAGAATAAATTAGGGCTTACATGTGATCTAAAGAAATAAGGAGAAAACCTCCACGTGTCCCGAGGCAGAAGACTCGTGGAGGTTGCTCATTTTGGGAATTGATTGAGGGATTGGATTGGTGGCTAGAAGGACAGGGCAATTTAGGCATTACTCAAGTAATTAAGGGTATCTCTGGAATTTCTTCTGAAGTCACATGCCAGGCACAAGACCCAGACATGTGTCAGGTGCAAGACCCACACATGTGCCAGGCACGTGACTATTTTCCAGAAAACTCTATAAATACCCCCTTCCACTTCAATAGAAAAGGGGTTGACTTTTGGATTCTCTCTGAACTGAAGACACTCAAGAAGGCTCTCTGGATTCTTGATACTCTAGTAGGGTTCCTGGATCCTAGGAGTTCTGCCACGTGTTACTTGAGCAATCGCTTACCTGTTCTTCTTCCCTCTTCAATCAATCAATCAAGACCGTACTCTTTGTGGATTTCTCTCCTTCTCAGCCAACTCGAAACCCTAACCCTAGTAAGGTACGTTTCCTTACCCACAGGCAACAAAGAGATGCACTAGTTCTTTTTTTATTAAGTGATATTGAAAATTGTAGTCTTTTTTTTTTATCATTTATTGCTCTTGAAGAAATAACTTTTTTTTAATGTAAAGAGCCCCAAATTTTATCTTCGCCGCCCTGTATATAATGTTTGGTATGTCAAATATAATGAAATGAATTTTGGCCACGGGGAGAAGATCAACATCACGGAAGATAGCATGTATATATAGACTGTATAGTGCCTTAAACTTGACGTATTTACGTCTGCATGTGTTTTATATATGTATGTATATGCTATGAAGTAGCACCTATTGACCAGACGAGAGGAAGCTAGCTAGCTAGATAGAGTGGCAATTGGGTTTTAAGTCAACATATATAATGAGATATCGATCCTACTTGTTTGTTAGTTTCAATCCAGTGATCACATTCACATTTTGTCTACAGGAATTAAAGTAATATATATGGCTTGATCAAACACGTACGTACCATGATTTAATTTGCTAGTATTAATTAATTCTTCCCCTAGCTAGCTAGCTCCCAGGCCGGCCGGTGGACCATATATCTAGCTATCTTGATTAGTTGAGTAGTACTAGTAGTAGTTAAGTTGAAACTATTTAATGCGTTGAACGTTAAATAACACCACACTACACTAGGTTAATAATTTGGCAATCCAAATTAATGTTTCCAATAGCAATTAGTAGTAATTCTTAATGCATGTACTACGCAAGCAACCGGCTGCTTAATTTAGAACATGCAGCAGCTTGTTTGAGTCGTCTTCTTTCAATATTCATGTTGGTGCGTGCTTAATAAGTAGAGTAGTCGATAAATATACCCCTTCTCTTCCTTCTGAATTAAATGTGTCTATACACGTACGTACATTAACGTTTAATTAAACTATTACTACTATTGTGTATTTGTGTACTTCTCCCCGTCCCATACTATAAACATGCATTAGATAGATAACAAAAACATGCATTAGATAATAGATAGGATAACAAAAACATCGAGTAGCGGCCGGCCAGGCCGGGCCGGGGGAGGAGTAAACGGAAGTTAATTTACGGACATACATGCCCCCATGCATGCTTGCCTAATCCAACAACAGGACAAGGTATTCCTATATGATATGGGCTTATTATCCCATTACAAGTACATGACATGTGGTGAAATCCAAAAAGACCCATTCATTACGTAAGGGAAAGCAAAATTCTCAACAGCCCAGCCCGTAGACAACTTCTTGTACGTACGTACTTTTAAGTTGGAGGTGGGGTCTCAACAAAAACTTCCATGAATGTTAGATTTAGATTTACTAAAGAAGCAAGGATCATAAGTGAGTGTTGTATCTTGAATTAGTTAGAAACAGGTCCAGGCCAGCCGGTACATCTAAAATCTTAATTTAATTAATTAATTAATCACTATATAGGCCTAGTGAGTAGTGATAGAATCAACAACAACAACAGCCACAGCCACAGCCACAGCCACAGCCACAACAAACTAACTAAATAATAGCATTAGCATTAGCATTACACAACAACTGAAATTAATTGCTAGATTCGAACGAACGAACCAAACATACACAAGTTTTTCAAACTAAACCGCATTCCATTTGTTCCCTTGGACCTTGGTCCCCCATTTGATCAGCTAACTGAAATATCTTCTTCTAAGTAGGATATCATAGCAGCTGTTCTGTTCTGGTCTGTTCACCATTGTGGGTTTTCATTTCAGCAAAGAAAATCAAATTCAGGCTAGCTATTAAAATTAATCATCATATTAAGTACGTACGTACCTGATGGACTAGTCTCTGTTGATTCAACGGTGGGTATTGGTAGAAGCAGAGGATGTGTCTTCCCGGCCGTGAATCCTGGCCGGAACTTGGAACCCAGAAAATCGCTCTGACCCAAATTGGCTGCTTGATATTGAGAACTGATCTGAATTGTTATGATGATCCGACGCGGGTAGAGCTTGGTCATTCCAAGCACGAGCAAAAGGAGAAAAACTGGACTGAAGGGATTCCCTCTGAGAAAATAATGTGGAGTTTTGGCCAAGCGTTTGGGACGACTGTGTCGTTGGCGGCTGTGAGTTGAAAAAGAAGCCTGTTTTAATCTCTCCATCCCATCCAACCATTCTTGGGTAATTTTGCTCAAAAGTCACCGGAGCCGGAGCCGAATATAGGCCAGCTGGAGGGTCATGGCTTGAATTAAAGTCTTGTTGTAAAGAGTGAAGAGATAGACAAAGATCCTGGGGATCATTACTCTGGATTGAACCTCTAATTGACATTATATCACCCGAGTAATTCTGAAAGTTCGTTTCTGATCTCGTTGGGAAGAAAGATTTCATGGTGTCATCACTTGGGTTATTAGGGAGCTGAAAAGGGTAGCAGCCGGAAGAAGGCTCTGGTTGGTGTTCCAATGCAATCCCACTAGAGCCCTGGTTTGGAGCCACCGTTGTAGTGCCCATTGGGTTCCACGGAGGTAATTCTTCAAGCTTGTCAATGGCATTTTTGGCCTTGTTGATGAGCCAATCCACGGCTTTGCTGGGCCGGTCATAGCCTAACCGGTCCTGAACGTCGTAGAATTGAATGGCAGTGTGGGCCGAGAGCCGGACTCGCCGGTCCCTCGGACCTTTTGCAGTGTACACCTTGCTGTGCCGGTCTTTTCGGCCGGTGGACCGGATAATGTGGCCTCCTTCAACTTGTACTATCTCTCCTCCTCCGCTGCTCTTCATTCCCATTATTGGCCTAGTTTTTGCATATTCACTTCTTTTGTAGGGGAGTTGTTTGCAAGAAGAAAGCTGTTTTTTCTCTGTTTGGGTAATTTTGGTGTTTTTCTTGGTTCTGGTGGTGGTGGTGATGATGATTCAACTGATCCAGATTTACACCCTTTATCTGATTTATGTACTCTGTCCCTCTTTAACTGACAGCTTACACTTGCCTCTGCTTAATCCAATCTAGTTGAGTACTCTGGTTTTCTTGCTGCGACTGATAATTGATAATCCCAATGAATCCTGCCGCTGTACCTCCTGAATCCAGAGCCCAGTGACCCCTCCCAATCCAAAAATCCCAGAACCCTAAAATTATTTCCTTTCTGTTTTGGTGAATATTTTATCAAGAAAACATGGTCAAGAATGGCTTATATTTTTAAAAATCGACCTAAACCAGAAAAAGGGCAGCACCGCAGTAAAGCCCAAATTCACAATTCGCTGATTAGACAGACTTGCTATAAGGAATAAAAAAACAATAACTCGTTAGCCCCAAAAAAAGGAACTTTTGTCACTCACTAGCTAGGTGTTGGAAGGGTTTTTGAAGAATCGGTAGGGTTTTTCAGTAAGGATATGTTTAGACATTGGAGATAGGAGAAAGAGAATGAATGGAACAGTAAATATGAAAGAAATTAAATACTACTTCCAAGTAGTACTTACTTTACTACTCCTACTATCTTGTTATATGGAGTATGTCACAACTATTTGATGCTTCTGCTAGGGTGACAGACTTAGGTCAGGGTAAAATATAACAGATTCCCAAAATTATTAATGTTTCTGGCCGCAAAGACAACAAATGTAAAAATGAAGCCAACAAGAGTTGTTGGTAACAACTAACTAGTGATTACAAATATAGATATTCAGCACACATAAATATATATTAGTAGTAGCTAGGGTTAGTGATCTGGTTGCTTATCGACACTATTCGAATAAACAGATCTTACATTATAATACTTTTACTGGTCGTTATTAAGAGTAGCGGTTAGATAATTTTTTATTTGTTGGCCCCCACCACGAGTAGGGGCTAGGAAAAATATCTTAAACACACTCACTATAGTTAAATTTAAATAATTTCAATGTATCGAAAGTCTTTGACCTGAGTGGTATGACTCAACCCATGTTAACCATAAGATTGGGAGTTCAATCCTTAGCGATGGTCAAGGAGGGTGTGTGTGTGTGTCAAATTAGAAAAAAAACAAACAAAATAGTTTCAATGTATTAATTTGTAAGGTAATTTCAAGTTGTATTACAATATAGAGTTTAAATTTTAAATAATCAAATTATCACAATAATTGACAATGTTAAATTATATTAAATAAGAAATTATTTATACAAATATTTTATAAAAATAAATACATTAAATATAGTTGACAATGTTAAATTTTATTACTTAAGAAATTATTCATACAAATAAATACATTGAATATAATTGACAATGTTAAATTTTATTACTTAAGAAATTATTTATACAAATACTTTATATATTGAAACTATTTAAATTAACTAAGGTGGGATGTTTTAGACATTTATCTTACCTCTACTCTTAATAGAGGCCAACAAAAAAAATCTCTAGTCACTACTAAAAGTAACGACTAGTAATTTTTTTTTCATCTTTAGATCGTTGAATTTCTGAATTAACGATGTAAGATTTGTTTGTTAGAATAATGTCCATAGCAAACATTTGACATGCATGGATCATTACCCTTACTAAATAGTAATATACTAATATATGTACTCTATCCGTTCCAAAATAAACGTTCTAATTAGTTTCGACACGCTGATTAATGAAGTTTTTTCTTACCTAATTACCATTTTTGATTACTTATCAATTGAAGTATTTTTTTCACTTTTTTATGACCCAAATAATTATTTTTTCACTTTTCTATGACCCTAATAATTATTTTTTCACTTTTATACGACCCTAATAATTACTCTTTCATATGTAATTTAATTCTCTAGATACATTTTTTTGTAACTCTTACATTACCGATAAGTATATTAAATAGATTATGAGGGTATAAGAGGAAGAATATGATAAATATAATTACTAATATAGAAATAGGATATTTATTTTGGAACATCTAAAAAAACAAATTAGGACATTTAATATAGAACGGAAGGGAGTATATGCTTAATTTATTTGTTCAATTATATATATATGGACCAATGCATAGCTAACGTTGTAAAAAAGAGTCTAGCCTTACAACACATCGCGACCCTCCAATTGCAGATCTAACGGTGAAACTGATCTCCGGTCCGCAGTTTAATACTGCGAAATCCGCAGTTTAATTCTGCGGACGGAACAGATGTCCAAAATACCCTTTCTTGAACTAAAAAATATTATTTTTGACATCCGTAATATTAAACTGTGGAGACTGGTGCAAGAGAGGAGAAGAAAGACCCATCTCTCTCAATTTTAATTTTAAAATACCAAACATTCTCTTTAAATTTCCAAAACTCACACCTTCTTCCAGAACCAAGGATTCCTTTGTGTGTAGGTTCCTGTTATTACCACAACAGATTGAAAGATCTAGTGAGAAATTTCAAGTGACAACCCTTTTGGGACAGAAACCTATGAAGGAGAAATCCATTACCATGGATGATACAGCAAGCCTTAGCCTTGAATCGGTGAGCTTTTATTGCAGAGAAAAGTAAACAAATTGAAGAATTTAAAAGGACGGATAACAATATGGTTGAAAATTTTCGTTTTACTTAGCAAAAAAAAAAAGGACTAAAAGCAATAAGAAAGCTTTGGTAGCTGCACTTCAAGATCTCTGTAAAACAAATGAACGGGTATTACAATTGGAAGTAAGAAACAAATCAAAGTTTGATCACACTTCCCGAAGCCAAATTCGATTCCGAACTCCCGAAGGGATTATCGATAGCTGAATCCTTCCCGAAGTAATCGTCCCGATCCTAAAATCATTTGTTCCGAAGTCATTTGGCATCCACAATTTAATACTGCGGGAATTTAAAAAATAAAATAAAAATCTGAATTTTGCCAATACGACGTCGTTGGCCAATTGACTTGCCATACTTAACGTCTGTAGTTTAACATTGCGGACGGTACTTATAATATTTAAAAATTACATCGTTTTTCAATTGACAAAAAATACTCGCAGTTTAATATTGCAGACGAGAAACTTTTACAAGGAGGGTATTTTAGACATTTATCCCGTTCGTAATATTAAATTGCGGAATACTGAAAACTAAATTACGGACGAGACCTCTATTAAATCGTTAAATTTATAATTGGTGGATCACGATGTATTGTACGATTAACCTCAAATATTGTTGGCCCCATTAACACCCACTCCCATTGAAGTTGATAGTGATCTATAACAGCTTCTCTCTCTCTCTCTCTCTTATATATAAGTACTTTTTGTAGTTCACTAAAAAGTAATACACTTTCACCAGAAAGAAAGGACAAACATACTACAGCCTAGCTCATAGTTGCAGTTTGCCAACATCTCTTCCTATACATTGTACTATTCCACTCATTAATTTAGTTGTACCACACAAATTTAGTTCGTTCTAACTAAACCAACAATTAGATCGCTACATACTTCCATGAAACAAGAAGGGATGGATGGATGGATGGATGGATGGATGGATGGATAAATACTATGAGACGAGTTATACACACACCTTTCAACCTTGGACCTGATGGATATCATGAGACGAATGATATCATTGGGCCAAATACTATGTAGTATACATATTCCATTTAAGAATTGAAACGCGCACTAAAATTCGCATATAAGGTATGTACATTCCATTTAAGGTTTAGATAGCTTATATGTGAATTAATTTGAGTGCGATCGAAAAAAGCAATTAACTAACTAATTAAGCGCTCGCACCAGCCCCGCTCTCAACACACTAAAAGGACTAGCACTCTAGCCAGCTAGGTAGCTGGTCATCAGCATAGAAAGATGAAGATGCTGCTCTGGTATGAGCAGACATGCATGTACACTGCCTATATATAATGGATCGATCCCTACAATTAGCATGATCCTGCCAGATAAACACATGGATTTTAATTTTAAAGTAAACACAAAAAAAATTAATTCAGTTTGTTCACTAGCGCTAGGCATCACCCGCGCTCGAGGGGAATGATGGTTGAAAATGATACTTCATATAAGTAGGTACGTAGGAGTATATGTATTTTTTCCTTCCATTTTGTGAAGGTGATATATTAAGGATCTGATCGATCGATCGATCTTGGCAAGTTGTAATTAAAAAGGTGGATTTGGGGAACCATGCTTGCATGATAGCAGCTATATCATGATCCAATCTTTTCATAAAGAATAGGAGTTACAATTACGTTACCGGTGATGTTAGGGTATCAATTTTTTAATCTTAAAAAATGTTTAAAATGATATATATACATTGATCGGATAAATCACGTATGGTATGATTGACTATGTCTTAAAGTAGTATTTATTTTGTCTTATTTAATGTCACAGACGCATTTTAATTCAAAAATTTAAGACCGCTAACATTATGATTGTTGGGCCATGAATATCTTGGGCCGGTCAAATCTTACTCATCTTGGGCTTTCCGGGTCAAACCCCTTTTTACTCTTGAAGTATTGGGCTATTATATAAATGATTATTTAGATAAAGTTTGGGCTGGAGCTGGTAGTGGGTGACAGGTGACAGCTTATAGACTAAAGTTATCCCTAATCTGTGAGATTAACAGGCGGCTGATTGAGGTGATGGGCCCAGCCGTCTTTAGCCTCCTTCATTAATGGAGAGTTGACATAATGTTGACGGGGGGAAGAGCAAGTGTGAAAAAGCCTACATGCAGTCAACGGGCAGGAAAAAATATCGGGGGAAAACATGCAAAGGTGATGAGACAATATAAAGGAACAAAAGCACTACACAAAAGAAAGGTAACGAACATTTTTTCTCTCCAGACACTAGAGCACACAAAACCATTTTTCTCTCGGTTCTATACTTATTCTCACACCGGAGCGATTCCCGACGGCCCAAAACCGTCGAGATCCGGTGCTGACGTGTCCATTGTGTAGGACAAAGAGTGCTTTTCGTGATTGAGGCGCGTGACGAGATTGTGGCGTTAACATTGGCGCTAGAAGGAGGGCTTTTAGTGTTTATGGTTTTCAATCACAACGTACTGAACATCTTACATCGGAAGCTATGGTAAAAAGTAAAACGATCACGGCTGAGGGACAGCCGACGGATGCTAGCTCTTCTTTGCAAAGGATTTCGGTGAAAGACAGACTAGGACCCTCAAAAAGTATTCATGATAGACTTGGGTCACAGAGGGTACTAGGAGATTCTCAGGCTAGAGATCGTGGGGACACCAAGAGGAAGTTATTTTCTACTGCTAGCAAGGGTCCTGACAACGATCGAAAAAGGGTGGTGGACACGCCACCTAAGATTCAGCACCGAGAAGGCCATACGGACAAAATTTCTACCTTGGCAAAGAAGGCACGAGAGACCGACACAACTTTGAAAGCACTTCTGCAGCAGAGGGAGGAGATCTCTAAACAGATGGTTTTTGTGGCTGAGAAAAAAGACGAAGATTTCAGTTACACTCGACCGGGAAGACGGGGTAAATCACGTGGTCGAAGAGCAAGGAGGAATGAATATTCCAAGTGAGATGATAGTGAGTCTTGTAGTCATTCTCCTGATGAGAGACGAAGTATGTCACAAGAATATTCTCCCGAGATTTCGAAAAGGACGCCTCGTATTGAGTATCATGGAGGCAGTAGAAGAGATGGGCGACGAAGCCGGTCGAGAAGTCATTCTCCCAAAAGTTTGAAGATGGTACACCATACAGGGAATTCTCGCTCTGGCCGAAGTATAAGACGAAGTCCTTCGACATCGTTTAACCCGGATGGAAGAAATCAGATTAAACCCAATAAGACGAATTCTCCAGGGAAGGAGGTTGTTTCTTCACCCGGGATGGTGGAAGACCTAGCGAAAGAAATAAAAGAGCTTCGGAAGCAGCTAACAGAGGTTCAACAAGGGAGGCAGACTTCGGACAAAAAAAACGTCTCCCTTCTCATCGAAAATTCTCAAGGAGAAAGCAGATCCCAGCAAAAAGCTACCCCACATGGAAAGTTATGACGGTTCCGGGGATCCATTCGACCACAGCCAAGCGTTTGACAGATTGATGGATTATTACGACTATTCAGATGCAGCCAAATGTCAGACATTCGGATTGACGTTAAGAAAAGACGCAAGGCAATGGATGGGGGCTTTGGCTTCGGATTCGATTGCGTCATGGGCGGATTTGTGCGACAAGTTCCATGCTCGCTTCGGGAGTAATAAAAGAAGAGGAAGACCCACGGGATCGTTAGCCCAAGTAAGGCAATATTCGAGTGAGACTCTGGGGCAATATGTAAAGAGATTCCGAGAAGCTGTAGGGCAGGTTTCAGATCTTAACGATCTTCAGGCAGTAGGATTATTCCAGAATGGCTTAGATCTGGTGAAATCGGAAAAATTAGTAAGAAAGCTAATGTTTAAACATCCAAAGAGTCTGGCCGAAGCATTTGAAAAAGCCGAAGGTTTCATCGTGGTGGAGGAGGCAATGGCTAGCTTGAAACAAAGCTCTTCGGAAAAAGTAAAGGAGAAGGACAGGGAGAAGCCTGACATTAATCAGAGAAAGATTAATATCGGCAATGATCGGTCCGAAGGGAATCAGAAAAGGTACAATAGTAATTGGATGCCCAGGGGAGATCGTCCACCCATTCCGACTCAGAAGGTGAACAAGGTGTACACGCAACTTAACACGGATCGGGCCACCATTTTGGAATAAATTAAAAACCAACCGTACTTCGAACCACCCAAAAACAACCCCCGACCAGGGTCCGGAAATCCTGCCTTATATTGTAATTACCATCGGACGGTCGGACATGATACGAATTCCTGCTGGAGTTTGAAGGAATTCATTGAGAGAAAAGTTCAAAATGGTACTTTGATACAGTATGTAGCTGGACGAGAACAACAAAGGAATCAGTTGGGAAATAGGGAGATAACTCAAGTCGCCCAGCCTGTTCAACCAGTGCCGAACCAGGCGATGCGGCATGTTGTAGATGTAATATCCGGGGGGAATATGGGAAAGGTTGCAGTTAAGAAGAGACGAGGGTATCTGAACTCGGTGATGTCTCTGGCAGACAAGCCTATGAAGGCCGAAATGGCATATCCTGGTTCCATAATATCCTTTCAAGATGAAGATTTTCCTTCGGAACCTATCGAACCACACGAAGGAGCCTTGGTAATCACTGCACAAGTTGGTTCAGTGGATATGAAGAGGATGATGATCGACAATGGCTCTTCGGTGGATATATTATATGCTCATGCTTATCACCGAATGCCTGTAGATGGTCAGAAGATGGAAATTGGGCAGGAGTCCCCTCTGTATGGTTTCAGCAACGATCCCGTCAAGGTAGCAGGGACCATCGAGCTGCCAGTTGTCTTCGGGACGGCCCCCCAGCAGGTTCAAATTATTTGTAAATTTTATGTTGTACATGTTGATTCGGCTTACAACGCTATTTTGGGGAGGCCTACTTTGACAACAGGCGGTTACTTTAATCCCCCACTTTAAAATTAAATTTCCCACGTCCCACGGAGTTGGTGAAGTTGCAGGGGATCTGGACTTGGCAAGGAGGTGCTATCGGAATACTCTGATCACTTCGGGGATAGGAATCAGTAAACAGAAGAATACAATGGCCATTGAAGTGGAACCATTTACAGAAAGTGGAACTGAACCCTTAGTCATGCCCGTGGAAGACACTGAAGAGATCGAGCTGATTCCGGGAAAGAAAGAGAAAACAGTGAAAATCGGTTCGAAACTTCCAGAACCTTTTCGAATAAGTCTGCTGAAGTTGCTTCGATGCTATGCTAATGTCTTTGCTTGGATCCCCAGTGACATGCCGGGAGTAAGTCGAAAAGTAGCGGAACACAGATTGCAAGTGGATCCAACTAAAAAGCCAGTTAGACAAAAGAGAAGACTCTTCGCAGTGGAGAGACAGAAGATAATTGATGAAGAGATCACTAAGTTGCTGGATGCAGATTTCATCTTCGAGATCGATTATCCAGAGTGGATGGCCAACGTGGTTCTGGTGCAGAAACATAATGGCAAGTGGCGAGTTTGTATGGATTACACCGATCTGAATAAAGCCTGCCCGAAGGATTTCTATCTTCTACCTCATATCGACCAGCTCATTGATGCGACTTCGGGGTATGCTTTGCTTAGTTTTATGGATGCTTTTTCAGGTTATCATCAAATTTCTATGTGTAAAGAAGATATACCGAAGACAGCTTTCATTACCCATCGATCTGTGTACGCCTACAAAAAAATGACTTTCGGATTGATCAATGCGGGAGCTACATATCAAAGAATGATGAACCATATCTTCGAGAAGCAGCTAGGCAAGAATATGGAGGTTTACGTTGATGATATGATTGTTAAAAGCATGTCGGTTCGTGGTCATCTCGATGATCTAGAAGAATGTTTTCAGACAGTGCGCCGTTATGAATTGAAGCTGAATCCTACTAAGTGCACTTTCGGACTGGGGGCAGGCAAATTCTTGGGATATTTGGTCAGTAAGAGAGGTATCGAAGCCAATCCAGAGAAGATCCAGGCTATCTTAGACATGAAATCACCTCAGTCATACAAGGATGTTCAACGTTAACTGGTCGAATAGCATCGTTGCGACGATTCATGTCTAAATCAGCAGAAAGGTGCTTGCCGTTCTTTAACACGTTGAAATGGCCGAAGAATGCGAAGACCTTCCAATGGACTTCGGAGTGCGAGGAAGCTTTCCAAGGAATCAAAAGGTACTTGTCTTCGGCACCTCTGTTGGTGAAGCCGGTTCCTACTGAACCTTTGTATTTGTATCTGGCTGCAAGCTCATCAGCCGTAGGAGCCGTTTTGGTGTGGGAAGTTGGGGGTAAGCAGCACCCGGTTTACTATGTAAACCATGCCCTTAGGGATGCAGAAACAAGGTATCCAAACCTTGAGAAATTTGCTTTTGCTTTGGTTGTTGCAAGTAGAAAGCTTCGACAATACTTTCAAGGTCGAATAATAGTGGTGTATACAGACCAACCATTAAAGAAGGTGCTGGGGAAGCCAGAAGTTTCCGGGAGGCTTGCTGCATGGACGATGGAATTGTCTCAGTTCTTCATAGAATACTATCCCCGGACAGCTATCAAAGGCCAAGCCTTGGCTGATTTTGTGATAGAATGCTCGTTTTCGGAAACCGATGGCGGCATGATCGAAGTAGAGGGATCAACAGAAACGGTAGCTACGCTTTAACAGGTACATGATTCTTGGACTTTATATGTGGATGGGTCTTCTACTTCAGACCTTGGTGGTGCCGGGATAATTCTGACAAGCCCGGAGGGGTTCAAAATACAGCAGGCCATTAGATTCGAATTCAAGGCAACAAATAATGAGGCTGAATACGAGGCGGTATTAGCAGGATTGCGTCTGGCTCAGAGTCTGGAAGTTCAGAAGCTGACCATTTACAGTGATTCTCAACTGGTCATCAAGCAAGTTTCGGGGGAATACGAAGCTCGAGGCTCTAAAATGGTTAGATATCTTACAGAATTGAAAGATCGACTTCAACACTTCAGCTCATATGAATTTAAGGGTGTTGGTCGAACTGATAATTCCAATGCTGATGCATTGTCGAAACTAGCTACTACTGAATCAAACGCCTTCGAAGGAACAGTTTACCTGGAAACCCTGAAACAAGCCAGCATTAGAATGAAGAGGTGAGGTGCGTAAAGCGGTCTAATTGTTGGATGACTCCATACATAAACTATTTAGCAGATGGCGCATTACCTTCAGACCAGATGTTGGCTAAAAAGGTGAAATATAAAAGTGCAAACTTCATACTTATTGATGGAGATCTGTATCGAAGAGCTTATTCCTCCCCATTACTGAAGTGTCTGATCCCATCTGAAGCTGAATATGCCCTTCGGGAGGTTCATGAAGGTATCTGCGGTGATCATATGGCAGCGAAGTCATTAGCGTATAAAGTGCTTCGTCAAGGTTTTTATTGGCCAACAATTTTCAAAGAGGCTACAGACTATGTGAAAAAATGCCCAAAATGCCAGCTGAATAGTTCGATCCCACACCAGCCACCAGAAGAGCTATACTCGATTTTATCTCCTATACCCTTCGTTGTCTGGGGGGTAGATATACTGGGTCCCCTTCCAAAAGCAAAAGGTCAAGTCAGTTTTGTTATAGTAGCAATTGATTATATGACTAAATGGGTAGAGGCGAAACCTCTTCGGCTGATAACGGAATAAGAATGTTTGAAGTTTCTCAAAGAGTCGGTAGTATTCCGATTTGGAATTCCTATGGTAATAATTTCAGATAATGGACGCCAGTTCGTGGGATCGAAATTTGAGGCGTTCTTGAAGGAGCTGGGGATTCAGCATCGAAGGACTTCGGTTGCCCATCCACAATCCAACGGACAAGTTGAGGTAACTAACAGAATACTCCTGAATGGGATCAAGAAAAGGCTGGACGACGCCAAAGGAAGATGGCCCGAAGAATTACTTAGCGTGCTATGGGCTTACCGAACTACACCAAGGACTACGACGGGAGATTCCCCATTTAGACTAGCATACGGTACTGATGCTTTAGTTCCGATAGAAATTGGATCTACAAGTTTTCGGGTCAGTCAATTTAAAGAATTATACAATGATGAGGGACTTAAAGCTAACTTAGATCTGATCGAAGAAGTCCGAGAGGCAGCCTTGATAAGGTTGGCCATATACCAACGTCGTGTGGCTAAATACTACAACAAAGGTGTAAAGCTTCGGAGATTCGAAGTTGGAGATTTAGTTCTACGGGAAGTAGAAGCCTCTACCCCTCAAAATATGGGTAAACTCATGCCAAATTGGGAGGTCCCTTATGAAGTCATCAGCGTATCCAAGCCCGGAACTTACCAGTTAAGAACTTTAGATGGGTCTGAAATCAAGAATACTTGGCATGTCGGAAGGCTCCGCAAGTATTTTCAGTAAGGCTAATATCAAAATATGGAAGTCTGTAACTACAACGACAATTATTAATAAAGATGGCTCTCTTTGTCTCTCTAATAGAGGTTTTTATTCACCAGATATAAGGTTGGATCCATTCGACTCCTCGTAGCGAAGCGGAATATCTTTTGGGTTGAACCTGTTCGGCTCTCGAAGAGAACGAGGTTGCCAGCTTGGTATAAGGATGGATTCCTTCGTCTCCTCGTAGCGAAGTGAACTATTGATGGTCCAACCCGTTCGGCTCTCGGAGAGAACATGGTCACCAGATATAAGGTTGGATCCCTTCGACTCCTCGCAGCGAAGCGGGATATCTTTTGGGTTGAACCTGTTCGGCTCTCGGAGAGAACGAGGTTGCCAGCTTGGTATAAGGATGGATTCCTTCGTCTCCTCGTAGCGAAGTGAACTATTGATGGTCCAACCCATTCGGCTCTCGGAGAGAACGTGGTCACCAGATATAAGGTTGAATCCCTTCGACTCCTCGAAGCAAAGCGGAATATCTTTTGGGTTGAACCTGTTCGGCTCTCGGAGAGAACGAGGTTGCCAGCTTGGTATAAGGATGGATTCCTTCGTCTCCTCGTAGCGAAGTGAACTATTGATGGTCCAACCCGTTCGGCTCTCGGAGAGAACGTGGTCACCAGATATAAGGTTGGATCCCTTCGACTCCTCGCAGCGAAGCGGGATATCTTTTGGGTTGAACCTGTTCGGCTCTCGGAGAGAACGAGGTTGCCAGCTTGGTATAAGGATGGATTCCTTCGTCTCCTCGTAGCGAAGTGAACTATTGATGGTCCAACCCGTTCGGCTCTCGGAGAGAACGTGGTCGCCAGTTATAAGGCTGGATCCCTTCGACTCCTCGCAGCGAAGCGGAATATCTTTTGGGTTGAACCTGTTCGGCTCTCGGAGAGAACGAGGTTACCAGCTTGGTATAAGGATGAATTCCTTCGTCTCCTCGTAGCGAAGTGAACTATTGATGGTCCAACCCGTTCGGCTCTCAGAGAGAACGTGGTCACCAGTTATAAGGTTGGATCCCTTCGACTCCTCGTAGCGAAGCGGAATATCTTTTGGGTTGAACCTGTTCGGCTCTCGGAGAGAACGAGGTTACCAGCTTGGTATAAGGATGAATTCCTTCGTCTTCTCGTAGCGAAGTGAACTATTGATGGTCCAACCCGTTCGGCTCTCGGATAGAACGTGGTCGCCAGTTATGAGGCTGGATCCCTTCGACTCCTCGCAGCGAAGCGGAATATCTTTTGGGTTGAACCTCTTCGATTTTCGGGGAGGAATGGGATTATCCTATTGTTACGAAGCTGAATAACATTATAAGTTCTTCGGAACTAATCTTTCTAAAGGATTGCTAAATTGTTCATGACACTCCTCGATAATTGAGTAAGTCTCGTCTTCTGTTATTACTTGACTTCGTTCAAAGTATTGGAGTTAAATTGCACGATGATTGGATAACAATATAACTTGGACTGTAAAGAAATAAAAAGAAAAAGAAGAAGATCAGATATATTTCATTAATTATGGCCAAAAAATTACATTGTTAGAAAAATTTATACAAATATGTGAAGCATAGATTGTCTCCGCCTTCACTCATCATCATCTTCATCGTCAGAAGAGTCGAGGAGTAAAGGATTCAGAGCAGCAGCAACCAATTTTGATTTCCCCTTACTTCGATCCGCCTCGTAACCCTCTGCATACATTTGAACTATCTCGTTAGTTAGGGCAGTAGACTTCCGATATTCATTCTGAATCTCCTTGCGGAGCTCTTCAGTAAGGGGGGGACCCTTTAGCTTTAATTCGCGAAGTTCCACCTCAACCTTCCCCCGAAGATGAAGATGGTATTCTTCGGACTTCTTAGCATCCGACGCAACTAGGGCTAGATTTCGATTGTTGTCGGCTAACTGCTCATTGGCGCGCTGAAGTTCTTCATTCCTTTGCATGATCATGTTTTGAGAAGCTTCAGACGCGGCCAACTGCTCTTTCATCTTTATGAGGTCATTTTGAAGACCCTTGCAATTGAAGCGGATATTTTCGTGCTCGCTCCTCTCCTTGGCCAATGCGGACTTTAAAATAATATTTTCTCTTCGGGCCGCCTCTTCTTCGGCTTCGGCTTCTTTGTACTTCTGATAGAGACGCCCAAAGATCCCATTTGCCTGTAGACATCCTGAGTTAATAAAATACTTGAAGAATATATTCATAAGCAGAGATGGTCAGAAACTTACTCTAGCCTGATTGGCCAAGCCTTCTCCCAGCAGATCGACAATGGAGCTGTTACCAAACCTATGGTTGTCTGTATCCAGAACGAAGGAGTTATAGAGGTGCAAGGGGAAGTCTTCGTTCTGATCAGGCCATAGGCTCGGTGATCGAGAAGCTCCAGGCGTTGACCCGAAGTAGGGAGGAGATGATCGTTGGGGAGAAGGCACTGTTCTGTTGGATGCCGGGAGGTCAGAAGATGTGAAAGGGTCAGCGGGTGAGGGTGATTGACCACCAGAAACTTGCTTCTTCTTTCGAATCAGAGGAGAACTGGGTTCGACCTCGAATTCGTCAACTTCGGCAGGATTAGGAGAAGGTTGGGTTATTATGGTAGGTGATACTTTTAGCTCTTCGGCAGGAAGGGGAATGATTTTTGCCTTGGCCTTCCGCTTTTTAGTGTAAAGAATCTCAGTTCTTTTCGCGACAGGCATGTCTAAAAGGCTTTCGGTAAGAGTAGAAGATAGAACTTGTTGGGATTTTTTAACACCCCTTTTCTTCCGACGAGGCTGGCTGGGCCCTCCGGTGGGGTTCGAATCAGCCGCTGAGGGGTCAGCAGTTTGATCTTCGGCCGTCTGTCCTATTTCTGGAGCTATAGGAAGATCTTGGGCTGATTCGGCAGAGAGATACTCCTCTAATTCTTTCAAATCAGAAGAGGTAGGCTTAATGAGAGATACTGCAAAATTGAAAGATGAATTTCAGAATAGCTGTTAAAATAAAGTTGAAGAAGCTACACAAACAATGATTTCGTACTTACATTTGTGGTTGTACAACCACGCTTGCTTGCTGAGAAGTCCGAAGCTCCATTCTTTCAGAGGAAGCTTATTCATCAGCTTCACTATTTCGTTTCCTCGTTCTTGGGTAAGATCCCCAAAATCTGGAGAAAGAACAGGGGTAGTGGTCCAGTCAGGGATGGAGGAGATATCCGGTCCATTAATGAAGATCCAGTCCTTATGCCACCCTCAGTTGCTTGAAGGAGTATCTATCAAAGATCTTCGCTCAATCTTGACGTTAGATGGTTTGCTTATCCCCTTGAAACCTTTCTCCCTGGATTGACCTACCACGAAGAGGGAGAAGAAGAAATCTATCGATGGGGGAATGCTCTGCTCAAAGCACCAAGCAGCAAAAGCAAGGATATAGATATAGGAATTGGGGACCAGTTGGGCCAGTCCAACTCCCAGAAACCCTAACATGCTCAGAACAAAAGCATGAAGAGGGAACCGGAGGCCCTTCTCTAGAAGAGTGAGGGGCATAGCAACGAAACCCCCTGGGCGTTGGTACATACGCTCGGTGGGTAAGGGGGCTCTTAGTTGATAGTTGGGGGGGATCTGATACCGATCTCGGATGGCTAATATGTCAGAATCGACAGCTGAGGAGGGGGTATTGGCATGGGCGAATTTTTTACAGTCGGTGAAGTTGAATGGAGTCTCTGAAGGAACTTCTTTGACTGAATCGATGGGGACGGTCTTGCTGGAGGATGGTTTCGATTTGGGTTTCGCGATTGGGGCGGTGTTATCAGTGTTTTGGGAAGCCATCGTTGACAGACAAGTTGAGAAGAAAACCGGAGCAAGAAGAAAAAGAGAGTTGGGGTATTTTGAATTTCAAATGAACAGGTAAAATTATCTGATTTGGGGGTTTGAAAATTATATAGAGTTGCCTTTCTGGAGACTCACGAATTCCAAAGGCTGCACATTTAATAGAGATAATGATGGGGGAGGTTAACCGTCGGCGTGTCCTCTCGGGATTAAGAAACTATCATTTATTTTTGAAAATTTGAAGAATTGGTATCTGGCTTTGAGTTCAAGGGGCATTTGGACGTGAGCCTTTTATTAATTGGGCTTCGCCAAATCTGTTTGGATTCTTCTTGATGGTTGGCCCGAATTCTTATACCCTTTTATTAAACACTTAGTTTAATAAAAGATTAGGGGGCAATGTTGGGCCATGAATATCTTGGGCCGGTCAAATCTTATTCATCTTGGGCTTTCCGGGTCAAACCCCTTTTTACTCTTGAAGTATTGGGCTATTATATAAATGATTATTTAGATAAAGTTTGGGCTGGAGCTGGTAGTGGGTGACAGGTAGTGGTGCACAACAGGCCGGCCTAGTCTGGTCCGGCCTGGGCCTGCCAGGCTTTGGCCGTTGACCAGGCCAGGCCAGGCCTTGACTTTTGGGCCTTCAGGCCAGGCCAGGCCAGGCCTCGACCCCCAAACCATGGCCTGATGAGGCCTGTAGGCCAGGCCAGGCCAGGCCTTGGGCCAGGCCCAGGCTGGTCTGGTTCAGCACTTATAAAAAAAAAAATTACAATATTAACTAACTAATAATAAATAACTAACTAACTTATATTAATAATATTAATAATAACATTAATAATAACTTTTATTAATGTTATATTATTAATAACTATTAATAATATTAATATTATATACCTGTTATATTAATAATATGCTATGCAATATTAACTAACTTATGAATATTAACTAACTTATGAATATTAAATAAACCACGTAGTATATTAATATTAAAATTTAATAAACTAACTTATTAATATTAATAAACTAACTCATATATTAATATATGAATGATTAAATGTATTAATTAAATGTACTTGTAATAAAATTTTGTAAAAATGATGCAAGATTTTTGATATTTATTTTATTTTAACATTCTACTACATACCAATATAAGTTGAATGATTAGAACAAAAATAAATATATTTCTCTTAAATTAAAAGAAAATGTAATTTAGATGTAACTGAATATAAAATAAATTGATTTCCTAAATATATGTATAGTTGTTTACTATACACTTCGTAGAAAATACTGTAGATTACACTTTTATTTTTTGAATATAAAGTTAATTTCATTGAAGAAACTAACAACTAAGTAACTAACTTATTATTAATATTAACTATCAACTATGTATAGTTGTTTACTATCAACTAAGTAACTAACTTATTATTAATATTAAATATACTAACTAGTTATATTCATTGAAGATGTATATTAATTAAATGTATCTACAAAAAATCAAGAATGAATAATTAAAATTTTAAACTTTATTGATGTATTAATTAAAACTAATGTATTATAATTTATAAACTACAATAATGAGTAAGTAAAAATTTATACTTTATTGATGAATAATTATAAATTTAAAGTTCAAAAATTATAAAATCATAAATTTAAATTATAAAATCATAAATTATATCTCAAGTATTATTTCCAATTAGTTTTCTAATTGCTTTATAGAATTTTTATTTAAATTGGTACAACAGAATACCTGAAAAATAACCAAAATCATAAATTTTAAACTTTATTGATGTATTAATTAACTAACTTATGAATATTAACTAACTTATGAATATTAAATAAACTAAGTGGTATATTAATATTAAAATTTAATCAATTAACTTATTAATATTAATAAACTAACTCATATAGTAATATTAAAATTTAATCAACTAACTTATTAATATTAAATAAACTAGCTAATATATTAATTAAATGTACTTGCAAGAAATCAAGAATGAATAATTAAAATTTTAAACTTTATTGATGTATTAATTAACTAACTTATGAATATTAAATAAACTAAGTGGTATATTAATATTAAAATTTAATCAATTAACTTATTAATATTAATAAACTAACTCATATATTAATATTAAAATTTAATCAACTAACTTATTAATATTAAATAAACTAGCTAATATGTTAATTAAATGTACTTGTAAGAAATCAAGAATGAATAATTAAAATTTTAAACTTTATTGATGTATTAATTAAAACTAATATATTATAGTTTAGCAATTACAATAATGAATAAGTTAAAATTTATTGTTTGAATAATTATAAATTTAAAGTACAAAAAATACAAATAATTGGATAAAAAAAACATGCAAGGTCTCAGGTTAGGCCAGGCCAGGCCCCAGGCCAGGCCAGACCAGACTTTTTTTCAGGCCAGGCCAGGCCAGATTTTTGCCTAAAAAAAGCGGCTTTTTCAAGCCTTCTAGGCCAGGCCTGATCGGACCGGGCTTGATCGGACCGGGCTTTGACCAGGCCAGGCTTTGACCAGGCCGGGCCCAGGCCGGACCAAGGCCAGGCCGCAGGCCTCGGGCCTTTTGTGCACCACTAGTGACAGGTGACAGCTTATAGACTAAAGTTATCCCTAATCTGTGAGATTAACAGGCGGCTGATTGAGGTGATGGGCTCAGCCGTCTTTAGCCTCCTTCATTAATGGAGAGTTGACATAATGTTGACGGGGGGAAGAGCAAGTGTGAAAAAACCTACATGCAGTCAACGGGCAGGAAAAAATATCGGGGGAAAACATGCAAAGGTGATGAGACAATATAAAGGAAAAAAGGCACTACACAAAAGAAAGATAACGAACATTTTTTCTCTCCAGACACTAGAGTACACAACCTCCATTGTTAAACCATTTTTCTCTCGGTTCTATACTTATTCTCACACCGGAGCGATTCCCGACGGCCCAAAACCGTCGAGATTCGGTGCTGACGTGTCCATTGTACAGGACAAAGAGTGCTTTTCGTGATTGAGGCGCGTGACGAGATTGTGGCGTTAAAAATGATCTTAAGTTATACCCAACAACATCATACTCATAAAAAAGTCTTTCTCATTAATTTCCTCGTGTTTTGGTTTACTTTTCACGGCATTCTACTTGTTGCAAGAATGTCTTGAATGAGTTCCATAATCCAATTCTCATGTCTTTTTCAACCAGCAGGCCATAAGGTTTCCAAGTTAACGATGCATGATAAGGATCGATGCAACTTATAGGCCATGAAATCTCTTCTCTCTCTTCATCTCTCCCTCTCTCTATGTTATACATATATATATATATATATGGAAGCTAATCCATGACAACCGGTTGCGGTAGCAATCTACTTTATCTCAGCCGCTACTCCTTGTAGCGGTTTGTATATCAATTTCAAAAGTCAAAGCAATCAAGTACAGTGGGCCCATTAGGAGGAAAAAACCCCCAAGCCGCTACTCTTATAGCGGCTCTTTCAATTCCTTTGTCCCACTTTTCTTGTTACTTCCATTATATTAACCTTCTAAAATTATATTATTATAATAATATATTAATTGTTTGATTTATTAATAATAATAAATAAAATTATAAATAATAATTAATTGTTTGATTTAATAAATATAATAATATTAATAATAACTAATAATAATATTAATTGTTTGATTTATTAATAATAATAATATTATTAATTGTTTTATTTAATTATTATTACCTTAAAATTAAATTAAATTATTACTATTATTACTACGTGTAGCGGTTGGGGATTAAAATAATAATAATAGTATTAATAATAATAATAATTTAATTATAAATAAAATTTGACTCTTGTCATTGTAATTTGACTCTTTTTGTGGAAGGAACGTTAGAAGTATAGGAATTGAAAACAAGTTTAGAAGGTATATCATTAGAATTTCTAATGACTTCAAGTTATATCATTAGAATTAAACATTACAATTAAACGTTCCTTAGAATTTCTATACTTTTAAACTTCAAATTACTTCAAGTTATATATATCATTAGAATTAGAAATATAAAAATTGAAAACAAAAATGATATATATAATGACTTCAAGTTATATATATCATTGTAACTTGTTTTCAATTTTTATATTTCTAATTCTAATATTTAATTCTATGTTTAATTATTTATTTTTCTTCAGAATCACTATGGGATATTTTAAATTTTAAAGTTGATGGGATTCGTTTTCTTTTGAAAATTATAACTAATCAATTAGTAGTATTTTACATAATATACAATTATTATTATGTTCTCTAAAATTTAAAAGAATTTGTATCAAATATTAAATATCTGATATTAACTTCTAAAATATATTATTAATTAATTTCATATTTTGAAATATGAGAATGATATTGGTTTCTAATTTTTAACATTAAAAAGAGCATACATAAAATTATTGAAAATATAGTAAACGTGTTATAGCTGAGCATAGAAAATATCTTCTAATCTTCAAAACAAATCTGAAAAAGTCTATCATCCATTTTGTTGCAAAGGAATAACTTAATTATTGTGAATGCTCTTTATATTGTACGTAATATCTAAAAGCTAACACTTCCTCTACCATTTACAAAGTTAAATAATTAATATAAATTTATTTCAAAAATTATTACGACTCTTAATTTTAGAAAAAAGGAATATAAAAATATAGTTGTAGTTTGTCTTAAAATTTGATGCATTTAAACATCTTTATATTTGATCGTCCGGAAATTTAATATACTTTGTGTAGTTCTTTTTCTTTATTAGTTTTAGTAGTTTATTTTTTATTTTTTAAATAGATTTAATATATTTTTTATTTTTTTATTTTTTATTTAATATACAAGTTACAATGATATATATAACTTGAAGTCATTATATATATCATTTTTGTTTTCAATTTTTATATTTCTAATTCTAATGATATATATAACTTGAAGTCATTAGAAGTTTAGAAGTATAGAAATTCTAAGGAACGTTTAATTGTAATGTTTAATTCTAATGATATAACTTGTAGTCATTAGAAATTTAATGATATACATTCTAAACTTGTTTTCAATTTCTATACTTCTAACGTTCTTTTCACAAAAAGAGCCAAATTACAATGACAAGAGTCAAATTTTATTTATAATTAAATTATTATTATTATTAATACTATTATTATTATTTTAATCCCCAACCGCTACACGTAATAATAATAGTAATAATTTAATTTAATTTTAAGGTAATAATAATTAAATAAAACAATTAATATTATTACTATTATTATTAGTTATTATTAATATTATTATATTTATTAAATCAAACAATTAATTATTATTTATAATTTTATTTATTATTATTAATAAATTAAATAATTAATATTATTATTATAATAATATAATTTTAGAAGGTTAATATAATGGAAGTGACAAGAAAAGTGGGACAAAGGAATTGAAAGAACCGCTACAAGGAGTAGCGGCTTGGGGTTTTTTTTCCTCCTAATGGGCCCACTGTACTTGATTGCTTTGACTTTTGAAATTGATACACAAGCTACTACAAGGAGTAGCGGCTGAGATAAAGTAGGTTGCTACGGCAACCGGTTGCTATGGATTAGCTCCCTATATATATATATATATATATATATATATATATATATATATATATGTATGTGTGTGTGTGATATATATGAGATATCCTATGATTGTTTATATGAGTCTAATTAATGTTGTTGCACTAATTTATCTGTTGTCTCAACCTTGTTGTAGCCATCTATTTTTTCCATTTATTTATAATTAGATTGATAATTCGTCCAAGCTACGTACGTCTAAAATTATGGTGTGATATTTGGTATTATAATTTAACTATAAATAGTATAGTACAAATAGTGGTAATACATTAAATATAAAATTAAAGAGTTGTATGTATATTAAAATTATTGTATGTATATTTTTTAATACATGCATATGTATATTATTGAAATAATATAACAAACGATACGAAAACTTTTGTAAAATTATGAACATGACTTACATTATATCCGTAAAGATGATTAACTCAAATTAACTCAGGATTAATTCGGTGACCAATCAAAATAACTCAATTAATTTGAAATTATATAGAAATAAATGATTTTGTAACTAAATAAAGATTACGTGAATAACAACTCATGTGATGTGATAGTAGATGAGATCTGACGAGTAACAAAAGATTTGAATTCAATTACAAATAATGCTATTATCACATAAAATAGCTCACATAAAATTCACATAAAGTCCTGATTTGTTATTGACATGGTCCACTTAATTCAACAACAAATCAAAGAGTGTCACCATACTTTATGTGAACTATTTTATGTGATAGTAACATTACTCTTCAATTACATACTCAACTACATCTTGCACCCATAATGACATACTTCCATAATTTTTTAATACATGCATGTATATGTAGGTAGGGGTGGTGAAAAAGGCTGATAAAAACGTGAAAAGCTAGGAATCAAAAAGCTCGTGATCCAAGATGATTAATGTCCACTGAAAATTGTGAGAGAGAGGGGCGGGAGGGGAGCAACTGTTTGGAAGCATGCAATTTAAGAAGAAGACTGCAAAGAAAATGCCAAAGCAGCGCTGTAGTTGTCTTGGTATATATATATATACTTCCGAAAAGCAAAACTTGTGCGAACCCACTACATCATATATACTAGCTAGCTAATAGAGACCTTTCATTCTTGTCCTTGTATATGTACACACTTGGTTGTAGGGCTTGCCATTCCAGAGACGTTAAGAGCAACTCCGGCTGAATCCTGGACGAATTTAATCTACGATGATAAAATTGTTATATTTAGTCTATTTCTTTTTTCGGTGAACCAAAACGGTTAAATCTACGAATCAAAAATCGTGCAGACTATAAGTTTTATATATTTAAATGGAAGAGAGGTTGGAGAAAAAAAAAACAGAAGGAGAAGAAGGGGGTGTTGAGGAAGGGGGGGATTCTGAAAAAAATGAAGGAGACAGCGGCTGAAGGAGAAGAAGAAGAGAAGGGGGCATATAAAAAAATCAGAATCGTAAAATAAAAAAAATGATCGTAATAAAAAAAAGGAATTTATTAATATGCGCCCTTTGGGCACATGCTAAGCACACAGTTTAAGAAAATATTTTCTTGAATTATGTGCATATTTGCTTGAATTTGGTACACATGCAGAAATCAAGGGAATATGCACACAGTTCAAGAGAATATTATTTTGAACTGTGTGCTTAGCATGTGCCCTAAGGGCACATGTTAAGAGGACCCATAAACAGGGACGAAACCAGGATTTATTTTTTGGGGGGATGGGGGGGCCAAGAATTTTTTTAACAACCTAATATACATTCAGAAAATGGTACTCGAAAAAAATGTATTGATATGGATCGTAATAGATGTAAGTTCGTCGAATTTCATCACACCACGATATTTTCATATTTCGATACGTTTTCCAAGATCACGTTCCAAATAATTAATATCTCATTCTTTACTTTCAATTCTTGGTAATTTTAGAGAACGTTGTTCTTGTTCAGAGGTAGACAGAGATGTTTAATTTGAACATTAGGCTCAGGGGTAAGCAGAGATGTGTCAACATGATTTGATTGCTTTATCTTGAAAAATGAATCAATAGTATGAGATTTTCCATATTTCTAAAACAAAAAATAAAAAATTCAATTAGCTACACTACAAGAATGAGTTAATCAATATTAATGGACCATTTATTGAACTTTTTAATAATAAAATTTTCATAAATTTACAATCAAATAAGTAAGGTTTTAGTTGGTTATCGGAAAACAAATTGAATATGCAATTGAAATTAACATATACAATATTATGATCATTCATTAAACTTTTAAAAATTAAAATATCAATTTTCATAAAATAAACAAAGAATAAAAAAATTAAATAAGGGTTTAAGTTGGTTACCTGAATATAAATATATCGTTCAATTAGAATAACACATACAATATTATGCTCCAATTATACAAATTTATAATTATAATAAATTTAATAATGATACATTTTCAAAATTTGGGGTGAATCTTATAAATTTTTCAAATCTTAGGGAGGGGGGCCATGGCCCCCTCCAGCCCTCATGTAGTTTCGTCCCTGCCCATAAAAAAAAGTAACGAATAGAATAACAATAATTATTATTAATAATTGTAAAAAGTAACAATTATTATTATTAACAATTATTTTAAAAATAACAATTATTATTATTATTATTATTATTATTAAAAATAATTATAACAATTATTATTATTATTGTTATTATTATTATTGATTGTAATTATTATTATTAAAAAGTAACGTATAATTATTATTAACAGTTGTAATTATTTTGTTAATAATAGTTTGTATTTTTATATTATTTTAATTTTTATTGATTATTTTAATATTTTTATATTATAGTCCACGGGATAGTCCATCTGCTGGAAGGATGGAAGACCAAAGAAAATCTACTGATGTCATATAGACTAAATATAGTACAGCAGATAGTCCATCTGCTGGAGATCTCTAAGAAAACTATATATACAACTTTATATATATATATATATATATATATATATATAAAGGTGTCCATTATTCTAATCTTTATAGAATATACATCATCTATAAACTGAAAATCGATGTACACTATTATTAATAACTATTGTTAGTAGCGGACGTAACACGTCAATAATAGCGGACGTAAATTAATCGCAGTCGTTAGTTCTCACTATGGGGCCGGCCGGTCTTAACTAATTAACTACCAGTTGTTTTTGTTTGCTTTGGACATGCTTAACTAGCTGCTAAGCGATTACGATTTCAATCAACTTGATGATAATAGGATATATATCGCGCATGCGAGCATCAAATTAATGTGACATCCCGTCTCACATCGCTGGAGTGGGAGAGTTTGTTCTTATTTCAATATCACGTAAATTTAACCGATCGATATTGTAAAAAGACGTCCATCCCAAAACTAATTTACAATGACTAGAATCATCAAGATTATAGTCTTCCATTGGAAAACATAAGATTTGTATTTGTATAAATATAAGTGATTTTATATTTTAAAACAGATAAAGTATTATTAAAGAGAACATGAATTGATATCTTTTATTTTTTTTGGTCTACTAGAAAATGACTATTTTACTCTAATTACTTATAAGAGAAGAAATTAAGGAGGGTTCTTGCTTTTTTGCAAATCGAGTTGGATCGAACAATCAATCTGTAGGGCAGTAAATGGTAATCAAAAAATAAGATATTTGCCTATGTTCGCAATTCGTTTAAAGAGGATATTATTCGTATCC
Organism: Panax stipuleanatus; assembly: GCA_020205555.1. Taxonomy (NCBI): domain Eukaryota; kingdom Viridiplantae; phylum Streptophyta; class Magnoliopsida; order Apiales; family Araliaceae; genus Panax; species Panax stipuleanatus. Next base: position 155,125,807 of record CM035118.1, read on the forward strand.
GATTAGAGATATTCGCAGTTAAACGAATACGAAGACGAATACATGTATTTTCATATTCGTTTAACATCCGTCCGTCAATATATTTATTCTATATGCGGTATCATAATCTCGAGTAAAGAACAAGTTTTAGTATAAAATTATAATATTTTTTAATATCTTCCATAAAGATAATTTAGAAAATAGAGTGATTAATTATTTTTCTTCTGAATTTTATAATTAAATTATATGATTGATGATTGTGTCATGTTATATTAATATCATAATAGTTATTTTTTAATTATTTATTTACTAATTTCAATTAATTATATATGATAATGAATTCGGATAGTTATTCAGAAACGGATAATATTCAAATTCAAAGAATTTTTCAAATATCGAATTTGAATTGTACCTTAAGAAATCAATTGAATATCGAATACCAATACGGATAAAAGAAATACCAATTCTAATTCAAAAGAAATTAAGAAGATGAATATATAACTACTATATTTTGTTTAATTTTTTAAATGTTTATTTAATTTTTACATTCACTCTTTTGGATTATATAATTTTGAGTACTGGAATATTTAGATCAAAAGAAGAATTTGAAAATTCCATCTCAAAAGGAAAAGGGGTTGTCTGGCTAGGTAGAATTTGAGAAATCATCATAAATAATTTGGTATTGGGAAGGACAAAAAGGAAGAACAAAATTGGATGGGAGTAACAGTAGTACATAAATGCATGGTCTATATATCTTTTGGTACAAGGCAGGCAGGCATGTAGCTAGCTGATGAATGGAATGGACCATATTTTTTCCTGGACCACTATTCGAACTCTTTATGCTTCCTGGCCTAATAGGTTAAGATTACTCCAAATAAAAACAAGTATACAGCTCTAGCATCATATCATCCTAAATTAGCTTGGTTTATTTCCTAATAAAACAAAACAGGATAATTATTACTCTATATATACTCCTAGGCCATTTTTGTTTGCAAGGATTATAATTCCGGATTATAATTCAGGACTATTAATCATAGGATCATTAAATAATCCTAGTCACATGTTTATTTTTTACGGGATTATTCAGGGGATATCTTAAAATAATCTCATGTTATGTTTGTTTTTTTCAGGATTAATTAAAGGATTGGATTAAAAAATATCGTTTGGACTATTATACCCTTACCAATAATAACATATTTTAAATTATAATTTTAACTTATTTATACATCAAAAAATAATAAAAAATTAATTAAAAACTTTTTAAAAAGTAGTTATATCATTCAGTAAATATTATTTTTTTGAGAGGGGGGTGGGTGGGTGGGCGTGGGTGGATGGGGTGGGGTAGCGTGAGTTAGGGTGGGGTTGTATATATAATTAATAAATATTATTTTTTAAATTTTTGCGGGGTGGGGTGGGGTGGGTGGGGTGGGGTGGGTGGGGTGGTGTGGGGTGTATATATAATCAGTAAATATTATTTTTTTAATTTTTGTAGGGTGGGGTGGGTGGGTGGGGTGAGGGATAGGGTGGGGGTGTATATATAATCAGTAAATATTATTTTTTAATTTTTGTGGGGTGGGGTGAGTGGGGGTGGGTGAGGGGGGTGGGGTAGGGTAGCGTGGGATAGGGTGGGGGTGTATATATAATTAATAAATATTATTTTTTTAATTTTTGTGGGGTGGGTGGGGTGGGCGGTGGGGGGGTGCGTGAGGTGCGTGGTTGTGGTGGGGTAACGTGGGGTAGGGTGGGGGTGTATATATAATCAATAAATATTATTTTTTTTAATTTTTGTGAGGTGCGTGGGTGGGGGTGGGTTGGTGGGTGGGTGGGTGGGTGGGTGGGATAGGGTGGGGGTGTATATATAATCAATAAATATTATTTTTTTAATTTTTGTGGGGTGGGGCGGGTTGGGTGGGGTGGGTGGGTGGGTGAGGGGGTGGGGTGGGGTGGGGTGGGGTAGCGTGGGATAGGGTGGTGGTGTATATATAATCAATATATATTATTTTTAAAATTTTTGTGGGGTGAGGTGGGGTGGGGGTGGGGTGGCGTGGGGTGGGGTAGGTGGGGTAGCGTGGGGTGTATATATAATCAGTAAATATTATTTTTTTAATTTTTGTGGTGTGGGGTGGGTGGCGTGGGTGGGTGGGGGTGGGGCGTAGGGTTGGGGTGTATATATAATCAATAAATATTATTTTTTTAATTTTCTTTGGTGATAATCAATCACAACTAAGACGTTCAATCTAATTTAAGGATACGTTAGTCATATTAGAAAAGACAAAGGTTAATTTTGTCCACAAATTTTTAATCTCTCCTCATGGGATTATAATACCATGTTAGACATGGTATTAAATATTGCCTCATTCTAAGTCATTTTGTTATCCTGGGATTAATAGTCCAGAATTTAATTTAAAAAATAAACAAGAGATTAAGGATTATTAGTCTAATCCCAAGAACTATTCTAGTAAACAAACATGGCCCTAGTGGCAAATGCGAACGTCCTTGTTTTTTGAGTCTCAAAATGCTTTCATTTTTGTATGTTAATTACAGAAGTGGTTAACATGAAGTTTATTTTGGGATAAGTTAGTTAATTGGTTAATAAAATACTGACACGCAGACAAGAATGTACGTGTGTCAATATTCTATTGGTTAATTGATCAATTTATTAAAAAAATAACTTTATGCTAACTGAATCCGTTAATTACTATGACACGTACTCATGCATGTTAATTATATTGACCGGGAGAAAAGAAAAGATAATCGAAAATTAATTAACCTGTACGTACGTGCTACAACTGTTGAAGTCATTGCTTAGGCAATCAACTCATCAATTGTTTTCAATCGCCCGGATATCAACTTCCTAATTATGTACTATATATATATATGATAGTGAAAAATTATTAAGAATCAAAAATTCATCGGTTGAAGTCATCGTTTCCTTTAATGCTTGCTGGCACTTTATTCTTCTCTCTCTCTCTCTCCATCTGAGTACTCATTCCGTTCTTAAAAGATTATTATTTAAAAAAAAAAATTTATTCTAAAATATTTGTCATTTACAACTTCTTAGAAGAATAAATTATTTACTTTTTTATATTATCCCTATCTTCTCTCATTATTCCAATAAATTTTCTCTCTTGTATTAATAGTTTTCAATTTTCCATAAAGGGGTAGTGATGGAATTTCAAACAAATTTTACTAGTATTAAATAATTTTCTTAATCCATGTGCCAAAACCTTAAATGACAATCTTTTAGGAACGGAGGTAGTAATTCATTATGAGATGTACTGATGATATATATATGCTCAACATTTGATGACTAGATCATGACACATGAATATATATATATATATATATATACGGTCCGGATATTAAGCTTACTCTTTATCCAACATATTTTGTTTATCCCTTTTAGCGACGGATCGGGCGACGGTTTGGTCCGTCGCTATATATACAACCGTCGTATATGTTGTCCGTCGCTAAAAGCTTAAGACGACGGTTGTATATATAGCGACGGATCGAACCGTTGCCCGATCCGTCACTAAAGAAGGGTAAGCAAGGTAGATAAAGGATAAACTTAAGATTCGAACCGTGTATATATATATATATATATATATATATATATATTGGATGATGAGAAAGAAACACAATATATTGATTCAACTTGCTTTAGGTTTTAGCCTACCTAGCTAGCAAGTTGTTCCACATGCATTCACTAAAAGACACCAAGTATAATAAAGTATATTGTACTTGGAAGACGCATGCATGCATTGGTTTTAATTATTTAGATCAAATTTTAGCTCAACAAGCAGCATTTTAAATTAAGGTTTTTGTTTCCATGCATGTCAATCTTTAACTTATAGCGAGCACAGTTGGTTTAATTATTTACCAACTATTTTTCAACTGACCGACCTACAAAATATATATACAGTATAGTAGTAACATTTTTACTACTATATATATGCAGCACCAGCGCTGTGATCATGACCATGGCCCATATGCACCGCCAGCGCTGTGAATTGTGATCTGCTCTGCGCGCCATATATGACCACCTTCACCTCTCAATTCTCATATATATATATATATATATATATGATGAAAATAGTTGCACAAATGATCAACCCGTGTTGTTTACAAATTATTTGAGGGATGGGATCGGAGACCTACAAATATATATACCATCCGGCATCCATCCTCAATTTTGAGCATACACTCTTAACTGAACTACTCGAGTAGTAGTCTCGGCAATCCTGGCAAAACTAACAACATCACCAATTTAATGCTCCCTCCGTTTTAAATTAAATTGAGATAATATTTTCAACTTCAAAATTGAGACGGCTTATTAGAAATTATGAATTAATAAAATTTACAATGAGAAATGCTTTTTAAATAATTTACAAAATTAAGCATTAATGTATTAATTAAAAAAATCGATGACAATTTTAATGTTAAAAATCTCTTAAGTTGACTTTAAAAAGTCAACAATGATCAAATAATATAAAAATGATCACATCACTTATTTACGAAACACTATTCATAAATATATAAAATTTTAAAGGACACACTAGTCATAAACATATAAAATTTTAAAGGACACCGTCCACACGGGGATTAAAAGTCCCAGAAAATAAATGCCTACATTCAATATATATATATATATATATATACCTTGTCCTGAGGCCGGACAAGAGGTTCCCAATGCAAAACAGAACCCAAAAAGCTACAAAGGAAACCCATTTAACTTACAATGACCTATTGAGGCCCAATTTTTTACTGATTGACTTAAATGCTTTTCATGAATCTCATGCCTTAATATATCAAACCTCTGTGTGAAATTAATAAAAATCAGCTTCAGAAAAATAAAGAGAAGAGGTCAAATGTTTCTATTTATTCAAGTCATAAGGATGAAGTATATATTTTTGTTTCATATTTACTTCAAAAATAATAAATTATTAATTTAATGGTGATGACATATAACAATGAAAATCAAGCCCCTCATGGCTCAATGGTAAAAAAACTACTCATAAAGTTTTGAGTGCATGAGGTATTGAGATTCATTCTTGCCAAATGCAAGAGTGTTAAATTTCGATTGAATATAACAAAAAAAAAAAAACAAAGAAACAAAAAAAAAAAATCCTAATAAATATGGAACAAAAATATACACTAGTATCAATAAAAAAGGGAACACTTCTTGTGAATCATATTTCATATAAATAAAACTCTTTTTATGAAACAGAGGTAATAGTACGAAAGTTTTGCATAAGAAATCAAGAATATAAGTAAACAGTAGATTAACATAATCTTATATGAAATTTTTACAATTAAAATATAAAACTGATAATTATGATAAGTAATACAATTTTTACATCCTACATCTATTAATTATAGGAGGGTGTAAATTAATACTAAATGTAGAGCTAAATTCAATGAATTTGAAGAAAATAAAATAAAAGTGCTATGAATCAGTGAATTAGTTAAGAAAACAACAAATTTTGATTTTCTCTAGTGGGTTGATTATATTATATGTAGGAACGTACACGCAAGAATGCACGAATCCAAAGTTTGTGTATTGGTAAAGACTGATCAAAACATTAATCCATGCAGCGGCCTCTAATTTGATGCAAATTTATGTAGTGCGAACGAGAAATACCTAATGTGATTGCCCCTCTTTTCTCCACATGCTCAAGTTATTTGAATTATTACTAGTAATATATAAACATTTAATGCTCCCGTATTTATATCCTTAATATAATTAATCAGCTATAGCTGCTAGGCACATACATAATTCAAATCCGTGCAAGTACTATCTACAAATTAAGCAGAGATTCTTGTTTTAATCTCAATACACGCCCATATTACAGACCGAATATTTGATATATATCAAATTACTCTCTTAAACATCCCGTCAATCCAAATGCTCCAAATAAATATATCCGGTTAAAAAGTCCTATATATTTCTAAACCCTAATATTCAGCTACATCACTATTCAATTTGTTTAATGACTGAATGAGACTCCTATCCCTTAAAGTTAATATTGATCTTATGAATTTGAAAATACTGATTTTCACAAGTTAATAGTTGGATTGTTTTATGGAATTCAAGATCCTTTGTGTTTAATTCTTAGTTTGATTGATCAGTGGGAATCTGCTAAAACAAAAACATCCCATCATTAATGATTGGGAAAGCTTGAGCAGCAGTTCCTGACTTACTAGTTACTTTAAATCTTTCTGGTGCTTTGTAAAGAAAGAAAATGATGAATAAGAACCTCAGCCGTTGCGGCTTTCCCGAGTCTCTGAAATTTTAGGGTTGTTTACTTGTTTCTTTTTTTGGATTCCAAATATGCAAACGTGATACATGGTCCATATATATAATTATAAATCGAACCAGTCATTGATTAATTCACAATTTGTATACTTAAGAAGTGATTTTTAGTTTAGTCTTGTTTTGTTAATTATTATATTTTTATTTTACAGCATAAAAAGAAAATTAATTAAATCTTTCTTCCTTCTTTATTTTTTCTTATCTTTCTAAAGAAGAGAAATCCTTAATGAAGATAGAGAACATATATATGAAGATAGAGTACCACTTTTTTTTTTTTCGGTGTGTGAGTAAAATCATCTTTCTTTTATTTGGTATATATTTTTCTTAACCTTGTACTTTTTTATAAATAAAATAAAGTAAAATTATGAGCGGTTGTACTTGTGGTTTTTATTTTTATTATTAATTTGGGGGTTGAGGTGTTATAAGCTAAGCTGTTGATTCATAGCATTAAGTGATGGTGATAAGGAGGTGGTGGAGCATTATCATCATGCTAATAATTAATTAAAAACTTATACTGACAACTAAAATAATTTCTCTTGCACCGATCAATTAATTTTATGTGGATAAGATATGCTCAAAACCTTCATTAAATAAAATAAAAGATCCCCCTCCCCTTTCTTTTTAGTAAAATAATATAACCTTTGACCCTTGAGGCTAGGGTATAATCTTTAATTTAGATTTCTTCAATAGAATTCAATGGCCAAGAAGCATTTGTACGAGGCGACTAGGTAAAAAGTAGATTAATCATAAGTGCGGGTGTTTTTTGATGGTGTATTAGCACGTTAGGTGTATATATTACACACGAGAAAATCATCCATAACATGTATTTGTTATGAATTTTTATAAATATACACTATTTATATAATTGAAAATCGACGTCTGCTACTATCACTAGTAGCGGACAGTCGTGCACACCTTCTAGTTGCTTAAAAAGACTGAAAGTCAACCAAATATTTAACACTAATCTAGCCCTTGTAAATGAACAGAGTGTGCTGTTTTGTTGTAGGGTTGTCTGCACTTTGTTTCAAATATCTTGTTTGCTTATAGAATATCTTGAACCTCCGAATTTTTTAAAAGGACCAACCATAAATAAACCTTAGGATACAAATTTTCACTTTGTTAAGTTTTAACCTCATAATAAAGTGAACTGATGATGCCCTTTTCTATTTTTTCTGAACAAAAAGAGTTCATCCTCAAGTTTAAGCCCAGTATCAACAATGAATCATATTAGTAGGCAGTGAATTCAGCCTATCCTTTTTTTTCCATTGCTCTTAAATCTTAATACTTGTTGATTTATTTTCTGATTATGGAATCTGTGGTTCAGGCATCCACCATATTGGAATATGACCTTGGGGCAGAAGGGGATCTTTTCGAAGCTCCAAAGCTGATTATTGAGGAACCAATGATTGGCCTTGATCCCATAACGGCTGCCATTTCAATGATTTCAGGTGGAGAAGATGACATCTCCACTCAAGCACTAAAGGTTGCTGATATTGAATCAATGCAAAACGAGCAACAACATTTGTATTTTTGGTTGAGAAAAGTTTTTGTAGTATTTTAATTTGGTTATATATAGTAGAAAATATTTTTCTGGGCAATGCTATCTGCAAATATTGTTAATTATTCTTTTTCATTTTTAAATATGTAGTTTTTGGTACCCAGATTTTTTTTGAAGGTGATGGACATGACAAAATTAATAAAAAGGCAATTGGGAATTAATCGGAGAGAAATGGAATTGGTTGCTTAATAAAAAAGAGATGACTTACTACTGGAATATTTGAAAACAAAAATTTAACAGGCATATGAGGACTTAAAAATGGAAAGGAAGGCCAAAATGGGAGAGAACACTATATAAGAGTAGATCATTTTAACAACTCCAGGCATAGCAAAATACATAGTAGATGGGGGAGGTAAAGATAGTTGAGTGCCCACTGAAATTAAAAGAATAGACAAGAAAGTCAAAAGTAACAAATAACACCATCAAATAAAAGTATATGATAGAAGAGTTTAAAAAGAAAGCTGAAGTGCCGTTGGTGTGATAATAATATCCTGACTAATAAGGAATGGTCAGTTAATACAACCAAAGATAAGGAATGATAAACAACCTTTTCTCAGTTTCTCCAACAACCAAAGCATTTAAAACAAGTTTGAAGGACTCGTAGCATTCTATAACAGCACATTTCATATACTCATCCGCACATATACGCTTCCAGAGGTTAGAGTCTCTAGATCAAAATTGAACTGCCATATCCAATGCAATTGGGATCTGAAAGATACAGTCAACGAAGGAAAAGAGAAGTATATACAAAAAACTTCAGGAGACTGCATCAACCTTGCCAGCAAGCAAAAATGGTGGCCACTGGATAAGTTTCAGGCTAGGATCTGAAGAATAAGCAACCAACAATAAATCTATCTCCCTGGAATAACAAATGACCATTTAGTTCCAACTGCTACAATGACTTCATAAAAAAGATTACTAGGATGAGAAAAGCCAGAGGTAAGTTGAACAGTGTGGCCTTTCCTGTCACTTATGAGATCTTCTTCACGGAAACTACAAATTACTTCATTCCATAACTGAGCAAATTTTACAGCTTCATTTCTCCTGTTTGCTGTTACCTGTACATAAGAACATTGATTCATACAATCCACTTTAATATCTATACGTTTAGTTGTCAGAATAAGAAGAAGAAGAAGAAACATTGAGTCATCATGCTATACGTGTTTGTACCTAGTTGGACAAATAGTCCTATTGATAAAATATGATGCACGTGACTTATGTTAATATGATGCACGTGAGGTCTTTTATTAGAGTCATTATTTGAATAAGTAAGCAGTAGTTGTTAGGGGTCATTTACTAGACGTGGGCTATTTGGCTATTCTTTAGGAACAAGCATAAGAGGGGAACTACTTTCACTTCTTCAGGCTCACGAAACTGAGCAGTACTTTATTTTGCTATGCTAGAGTCTTATTTAAGTAGCTGTTAATTCGTTGCTATTGGGAGATGAGTGAGTCTGATAATTAGCTTCCTTCTTCTCAATAAAAGTCTTTGTATTTCCCATTGTTTCTTGCTCTGTTTCTGCTGTAGCAGAGTTTTCTTTTTTGCTTGCTTGATTTTCTGCAGTAGTATTCTATTATTGTGCCAACATTTTTGGTATCAAAGCCTTGTTCGATGGACGTTGGGCGTTGGAGTTTTTTGGAGTGTTGCTGTAGCATCATCCGTGGGTTTTATTGCTGTGCACACAAGGTGTTCGACAAAAGGTTTGAGTAAGCTTTTCGCAACTATGGCAAACGGTAATGTTCTAAATCTTTCTCAATCCTTGATTCCTCCATTTACTGGAGAAAATTATGAGTATTGGAGCATCAAAATGAAAACCTTTTTTACTGCACAAGAACTTTGGGAGTTGGTTGAGAATGGTTTTGCAGATAATGCAACGGATGTTAGAGAACTTCGCAATAAGGATGCGAAGGCTCTGCTTGTATTGCAACAGGTTGTTGCAGACCCTATATTTCCTCGAATTGCTGGTGCCACGAAGTCGAAGGAAGCATGGACTATTTTGAAGCAAGAGTTCCATGGGGACAAAAAGATAACAACAGTTAAATTGCAGACTTTTTGAAGAGAGTTTGAGACACTCTTCATGAAAGGTAATGAGTCTGTTCAAGATTTCTTCTCTAGAGTTTCTGGTATAGTTAATCAAATGAGAGCTTTTGGACAGACTATTATAGATCAGAAAATTGTGGAGAAGATATTAAGGAGTCTACCGAATAAATTTGATCATGTTATTACAACCATTGAGGAGTCTAAGAACTTGTCTATATTTTCTCTTAATGAACTAATGGGTTCTCTTTTAGCACATGAAGAGAGAATTAACAGGTCAAAGGAGAAGAATCTTGAGCATGCCTTTCAAACCAATGTGGAGGTCTCAAGTAAAGGAAGATTTGGCGAAGGCTCTTCTGGACAAAAGCAATTTGGTAGAGGCCGAGGTAGAGGTGGCTACCGTGGTCGTGGAAGAGGTCGAGAAAGGTCTGATATGGGGAATTTTAACAGGCAGGATAACAAAGGAATGCAGTGTTATAATTGCAACAACTATGGTCATATAGCACGAAATTGCCCGGAGAAGATTGAGAAAGCCAAACAACAAGCCAATTTTGTTGAGGAAAAGGAAGAGGAAAGTAGCCTTTTTCTTACTTATTTAAATCCTAACATAAGTAAGAATGATGTTTGGTTTCTAGACAGTGGCTATAGCAACCATATGACCGGAGAAAGGGGACTGTTTCAAACGATGGATGAATCAGTTCAATTAAAGGTCGGGCTTGGTGATGGCAAACAAGTACAAATTGAAGGAAAGGGGACAATTACAATTAAGACCAAGTTAGGTATTAAAAAGCTAATTCATGATGTTTACTATATTCCTGGTTTAGCACATAACCTGCTTAGTGTGGGTCAGTTAATTCAAAAGGGATATTTAGTTCATTTTCATGATGGAATGTGTGAAATTAAAAATAGAAAATCTGAAAATTCTATTTTTAAAGTCCACATGACTGAAAGCAAAATGTTTCCTCTTGAGTTATCATGTTTGGATGATTGTACAATGGTTGCTAATGTTTGCGACGAGTCTAGGCTTTGGCATTTAAGGTATGGGCATTTGCATTTTAATGGGTTGAAATTGTTGGGTCAGAAAAATATGGTGTCAGGATTGCCATCTATTGTTTCTGTTGATAATGTTTGTGAAGGTTGTGTTTACGGAAAGCAACACAAGCTGTCCTTTCCAGCTGGTAAAGCTTGGAGAACAAAGATGCCTTTGGAATTGGTTCACGTAGATATTTATGGACCGACAAAAACTTTATCTTTAAATAATAGTAAATATTTTCTATTATTTACTGATGATTTTTCTCGTATGAGTTGGGTGTTCTTTCTTGCTCAGAAATTCGAGGCGTTTGAAAAGTTTAAGGAGTTCAAAGCCTTTGCAGAGAAACAAAGTAGCTACGCAATCAAAACTCTCAGAACTTATAGAGGGGGAGAGTTCTTATCCGATGAATTTACTCTCTTTTGCAAAGAGAATGGTATCCGAAGGCAACTAACAGTAAGAAAGACTCCAGAACAGAATGGAGTTGCTGAGCGGAAAAATCGGACGGTTGTAGAAATGGCACGGAGTATGCTAAATGAGAAGGAGCTTCCGAATAGTTTTTGGGCCGAGGCAGTAGCTACCACAATCCATCTTCTCAACATATCTCCAACAAAAGCAATCAAACACCTTATGAAGCATGGTGGGGAGTTAAGCCCAATGTAAGTAATTTAAAAGTGTTTGGTTCCATTGCATATGCCTTAATTGATTCTACTGATCGTACTAAGTTGGATAAGAAAAGCGAAAAATGCATTTTTGTTGGGTATAGTGCTGAAACTAAAGGTTATCGTTTGTATAATCTTGTCACTAAGAAGCTAATCATTCGACGAGATGTTATTTTCGATGAGAACAGTGTTTGGCAGCAAATTGGTGACAAAGATCAGAATATATCCTTTGTAGATGATGGTACAGAATTAACTCAGCTACAAGAGGATGTGAATTCACCTCAAATGTCTCCTATGCACAGTCCAACTAGAAACTCAACTAGAAGCCCATCTAGCAGCAGTGAATCATTGCAAAACAGTCCAACTAGAAGCCCATCTAGAAGCAGTGAATCATCGTAAAATAGTGAAACTTCGCCAACAAAGATGCGGTCTTTGAGTGATATATATGCTTCTACTTATGCTCTTTTGGTTGCAGAACCTTTAAGCTACGATGAAGCTTGCGGGAAAGAAGAGTGGGAGAATTCAATGAAGGAGGAGATATTCGCCATTGAAAGAAATAACACATGGGAGCTTGTAGATTTACCACCAGAGAAAAAAATTATTGGCGTGAAATGGGTCTACAAAGTAAAGTACCAACCTGATGGGAGTGTGCAGAAGCATAAAGCAAGGCTGGTCGCTAAAGGGTATGTACAAAAGCATGAAGTTGATTACTTTGAAACTTTTTCGCCCGTAGCTAGATTTGAGACTGTTAGAATAATTCTGGCTTTAGCGGCTCAAAACAATTGGAAAGTTTTTCAATTTGATGTAAAGTCTGCGTTTCTAAATGGTTTTTTGGACAAGGATGTGTATGTTGAACAACCGCAGGGATTTGTCATTAATGGCCAAGAGGATAAAGTTTACAAGTTAAAAAAGGCCCTTTATGGTCTAAAGCAAGCGCCGAGAGCTTGGTACAGTAGACTTGACTCCTATTTCCTTCAAAATGATTTTCGTCGAAGTGAAAGTGAACCCACGTTATATGTGAAGGTAAAAAACGTGCTTATTGTTTGTGTTTATGTGGATGACATGATATATATGGGCTCCTCTAATGCTCTTGTTAGAGAATTTAAAGAAAGCATGATGCGTGAGTTTGATATGACAGATTTGGGGTTGTTACATTATTTTCTTGGTCTTCAAATTCAGCAAACTAATGAGGGTATTTTTGTTTCCCAAGAAAAGTATGCTCTAGACTTACTTAAGAAGTTTAATATGCTGAACTGTAAAGTTATGTCTACTCCCATGAACACCTGTGAGAAATTGAAAATGAATGATGGAACACCGAAGGCTAATGAAAAGTGGTTTAGATTTATTGTTGGTGGGCTGATGTATTTAACTCATACTCGCCCAGATATTATGTTTCCGGTCAGTTTGGTCTCAAGGTTTATGCATAGTCCTTCAATGCATATCTAGGAACACCCAAGCGGATTCTTCGATACATCTCCGCAACCAGGAATTATGGGATTTGGTATAGTTCAGCTACTAATATACAATTAGTTGGTTTTACTGACAGTGATTGGGCAGGTTTTCTAGATGATAGAAAAAGCACGAGTGTCTATATATTCAACCTTGGTTCAGGGGCTGTTTCATGGAGTTCAAAGAAGCAATCTACCATTGCATTATCTTCATCTAAAGCGGAGTACATTGCAGCAACTTCAACTGTTTGTCAAGGCATTTGGATGAGGAGAATTCTTGCAGATTTGCAACAAGTTCAACATGGTTCCATAGAAATTTATTGTGACAACAAGGCCATAATTGCAATGACAAAGAATCCAGTCTTTCACGGAAGAACCAAACACATCGAACTTCGTCATCATTTTATCAGAGATGTAATTGCAGGAGGAACAATGGAATTGAAGTTTTGTCCTACAACTGAGCAAGTGGCTGATGGTTTTACTAAAGCTCTTCCTTACTCTAAGTTTGAAAAGTTCAGGTCTCTTCTTGGTGTATCCAGTTTTTGCATCAAGGGGGAGTGATAAAATATGATGCACGTGACTTATGTTAATATGATGCACGTGAGGTCTTTTATTAAAGTCATTATTTGAATAAGTAAGCAGTAGTTGTTAGGACGTGGGCTATTTGGCTATTCTTTAGGAACAAGCATAAGAGGGGAACTAGTTCCACTTCTTCAGGCTCACGAAATTGAGCAGTACTTTATTTTGTTATGCTAGAGTCTTATTTAAGTAGCTGTTAATTCGTTGCTATTGGGAGATGAGTGAATCTGATAATTAGCTTCCTTCTTCTCAATAAAAGTCTTTGTATTTCCCATTGTTTCTTGCTCTGTTTCTGCTATAGCAGAGTTTTCTTTTTTGCTTGCTTGATTTTCTGCAGTAGTATTCTATTATTGTGCCAACACCTATAATGGTTGGCTTCTCCACACTCTCCACAATAACGGGTTTGTTTACCCTTTACTTCTTGAGCTACCTCTCTACCCGATTGAAATCTGGAGGCTCCCTTTGGTCTTCCTTTAGTACTCACTGGTCCGCTGGGATCAGAAACTGTTATTTCTGGAATGTCAACAAAGGACACAACTGGACTAGATGTTTGATTTGAATTCATTTGACTAACCACATCTTGAAATTTTTTCTCCTTTATCCTTTTTATCATGTCATCTAACAAATTTTCAACTTCATTAAAAATTGTCAGTGATGAAGTAGCATCTTGTAACACTTTGGACATTTTTGATTTGAGGGAAAACACCATCATAGGAGTTACATCAACCTCGCTTAATGAACAACCAACAATATCAGGTCGATACTTAGCATCCATAGTCCATCTTTTCAATATATATCTTTCTGGAATGGAAACAAATTTTTTGAATCTCATAACACAAATGATATGTTTGCATATCATTCCTTTCGTCTCGAACTTTGCACAAGAACAATTAAGAGTTTGTCCACCATCATACAAAACAGTTCTCCAATTAGCTTTAGGACTCGTGCTCTTTCCAACTTTGTATTTAATTATATCTCCATCCTTCCTCACCTTCTCCTTCCAATAGGAATAACTAGCCTTAAATTCAGTGTAAATGTGAGGACCCAGAATTTTGAATAATTCGAAATTTTAAGAATAATTTTTTTTTTAATAATGATATTGATTATTGATATTGTGTTGAGTATCTGTGATATGAGTTTAGAGAAGTGGTCAATTTGTGTATTGACTGAGAAATATGAGTACAATTTTGTTTAACAGAGAATAGAAACCCTAACCCTAGTTACGGATAGGAATTCGGTAGAAAATACAGTTATAATAATTGTATTGATGAATATATGTTTGTACAGTATAAAATTGATGATCAATGATTGATCGGATAGGTATAAACTTAGTAAACCCTAATGAGGAATTAGAAACCCTAATCTGTGATCGAGAAACTCTAACAAACATTTAAGAACCCTAATCGAATTTTGAGAAACCCTAATTTTATAATCGGGAACCCTAAACCCTAATTAGCAAACCCTAATTGAGATTATCAAACCCTAAGGGTGAGAATTAAAAGAAGTTATGTCAAATGACTAGAATACCCTTAAAAACATGAGGGAAATTACGAAAATAGCCTTTTTGGGGCGAAAAGACCAAAATACCCTTTACTTATAATTTAAGTAAAGAGATTTAGCAAATCTTGTGACTCACCATGTTAGGTAAGACCATGTGTTGCAAATCTTGGCCAAATCTGATCTCTAAAGTGCCACCTTGCATGTTAGATACATTGTATCAACAATCTAAGTGATTCAAGAGAGAGAAAATTCAACATTTAAGCTTATTTTCTCACGAACACTCAACCAACCTTTTCTCTCTCCTTAGCCACGAAATATTCAAGCATTTCAGTCACTAACCAAGCCCCTAGATCATCAAGATCATTGTAGGAGAGCAAGAATCAAAGATTGGACAAGAGAGGTATAAACTCTAACTTGAGTTTGATCTTGTATGCTAAGACAAAAATATTGTTTATATGTTTATTTAAGTGCTATTAGATATTATTTGGTGATCTATGATGTTATATCATAGATCCATAACATCAAAATGCTTTAAAATAAAGTTTTGAAAAACTGCTAAGAACCCTAAAATATGGTCTGACAAGCAAATGTCAGGGGCCATAGATTCATACATGGTTATGATTTGGCCTGTTAGATGTATTATATTTGTATTATGCTATGTGGACTGTAATCTGGAAGTGAAATCATTCTCATAGCATGTCCAGATTACAAGATATTGATGGTCAAAGTGGGTTGACCGAGCATGACCAAGAGTTTCTGGGTAACCCAGAAATTCTTCATCAGCGTCTGACAAGATTTTCGTAAGCCTATATCTGAAAGATGTTAGATGATTAGTTTGTGTTGTTGTATCTAGGTTGTAGTCTGTTATATGGAATATAGATTCATGCCTTTATATCCCTTAAATAACAAATAGATTGAAAGTAGTGGATGGTCAAAGTAGGCGGTTTGATCACGATTTCTGTTTTCTGGAATTTCCAGAAAACGTATGAACAAGTTCTCTGACAAGGTTTGACCGGCTCAAATCTTATGATTGTGATGTATTTGGACTAAACTAGAGTTATATACTTGTTCCTTGACATGCGAACTACAATATAGAACCATTAAAACACCTAATTGATGACCAGAACCTATGATTAATCGAGCCACAAAGTAACACCTTGGAACTGACTGGGTTTCTGGGTAACCCAGAAAACCCAGAAATGTTCTGACAGTGAGTTTAAAGCTTTAAATCTTGCAACTATGATATTGTATGACCTTGATGATTGTTGGAACATATAGTATTACATAAATACTACAAGATCAATGTCTTAGATGACCCAGAATTAACATAGGCTGAGAATTAAAGGTAGTCAAAGGAGACACCTTGAAGCTGTTTGTCAGTGTTCTTGAAGCTCAAGAACACCAACAGCGACAGAAAGTGTCGCTATAGGCTATAGCGACGGTTTTAATAAAATTAATTATATTAATTTCTGAAAAATGATTAAAAATAGAAAATAATTTCTAAAAATTACAAAATTAGTTTTAAAAATTATTTTAAGTTATGAAAATTAACTTTTGATAATTTCACATATTTTTCATTAATATTTATATTTAATTGAATATTAATGATATTTAATTTATTTAATAAGTATATTAAATAAATTAGTAAAAAAAATGAATGATTTTTAATATTATAAAAATCATTTTAAATAAGAATAAAGTGTTTAAAAATATTTTAAGTTATAAAATGAAACTTTTAATATTTTTGAGATAAATTTCATTAATAATATAATATTAATGATATTAGATTTATTTAATTAATTATATTAAATAAATGAGTTAAAAATGATTTTTATTGATTTAAAAATCATTTAAAAATGAAATAAGTGATTTAAAAATATTTTAAGTTATAAAATATGACTTTTAATATTTTGATGAGAAATACATTAATATTTAAATATTAATGATAATTGTTTAAAAATGATTTTAATTGTTTTAAAAATCATTTAAGGAGAATATTGGTGATTTAAAAATATTTTGAGTTATTATAAATAACTTTAATATTTTTACAAGTGTTTCATTAATATTTTAATATTGTTTAAATATTAATGATGAGAGGATTATTCAGTATTTAAATCATTTAAAAATGATTCCAGCGTTTGAAAAATTATTATAAAATATAATAATTATTTAAAAATTATTAAAAGCTTCCGAAAAATATTATGTATGATATTTGACTTATTAAAAATAATACTGGAGCTTTGAGACAAAGTTTAATTGATAATAAATGTGTTAATTATCGGATAAGGGTGACCAGGACACCAAGCTGAGACCGAAGTCCAACCAGACTGAACTAGTTAGACTTGATTAGTGTGTGTATAGGTTATAAACAATGATGTGACTATGTAATGATGTGTCTAGGAGATATATTGACTGTAAATTACATTGCTATGTGTTATGATTTGTTGGGCTAATTATGAGACCGATATTCTTGATTATAGGTCTTTCAAACGCAGATAGAATATATTGTGTAGCAGTAATCAACGAAGAAGGCAAGTTTCCTTAACTAAATCTCGAGTTATTACTTTTCAAATATAGTGGTGGTTAATTATTGTTGATTTTATCACGTCTGAGAATTATTGTTGATTATTCGCAGTTAATGCATGTTTATTGATTCAAATTGAATTATTGATTTTGAGAATATGCTTGGGAAAATAACTGTTGTTGGTTATTCACATCCGTAGAAGTTATTATTGATTGCAAATAGTACAATTAATTTTTGTCTATTATTGAATCATTTGAGATATGTCGTAGCTAATTATTTTGGCTAGACGAACATTTGTTGAAACTTGATAGGTTCGAAAAGATAACTCAATTATTATTGAAAGGTCGATGCCAATTATTTCGGCTAGATCGAGAAAGAGATTAGATATTGAAATCATTATATTTCGTTGTTGTAATTTAAATTCTGGTTATAAGACTGAGAAGAACAACCTTTTGATAAAAAAGGGGGCTTTATGGCCGTATATTCGGCTGTTGCGCGCGTGTTAGTATTATGCATAATATTGAGTACAACGAAGCTGATCACTTTGTGTACTTGCGGAGGGGTATGATTTAATCTTTATGGTTATCTGATACACCTGGGTAATTCAAAGTAAAACCTTTGACAGTTACTCGAGAAGTTCAAGATCCAGCGGGATCGCTCAGCATAAAATCTGGAAATTATCCACTTTATTATTGCGTAGAATTGATTTTTGATAAGCGATTAAACATTGTTGAAAACTTCGGAAGCGTTGTACTCTTTCACTGTTGAATTATTGTTTTGCATAAAGTGAGAGAAAGACTTGTTCTTGATTAACAATTTGTTCAACTAATTCAAAGTCCTTCGAACTTTGGTGACATTCTATCGAAACGATAGTCTAATAGTCTTGATTCTTATACTTTATTGTATGATTTACTTGCGGAGCAAACTCGTTGCTCACCCTTGCTTAAATATAACATTTCAGCTAAGAACGAAGTAACCGGAGGGTCTGAGAAGGACAAGGGCAAAGGCAAACTGCAGGAGTAGTTACTATGAACCATATTTATAATGTTGTTATGTATAACCCTTTTTGTATAACTAAGGGTATGTTTGTAATATTAAGGTTAGAAAACCAGGGACAATGTATTAACAATATCAATTAATGAGATGTATATTTCTATTCATAAATAAATGGGTAGTTAGATGATATTTATATGTTGGATCGTGAGCACCAAACTCGGGGGTCAGGTAACCCGAATTTGGGGGTGTCACAGTAAAATATGTCAAACATTTTCCTAGTGTAGATTTGTTCAGCTTGTTTCTCAATCTCCAACTCAGTCTCGTATATTGGCTGAGAATTTTTTGTCTTGAAATCTTCTTCCTTCTCTACTTGCCGACGAGATACAAGAGCATTTTCATATTGCTTCACAAACTCATTTAATGGAGTTAACGCATGAACAAATCCATCAAAAAATGAATTTATATTCTCACTACGTTGGGTAGATGTCATTCCAGCTGTAAAGATGTCTCTAAAGTATGTAGGAACCCATTGATGTCGCATTTCATACAAGTTCATCAACCAAGTATTCTTATTCAAATCATACTTCTTCTTCAAAAGTTTCCACCGGCTCTCTGATTCTAATATGGTTTCACTATAAAACCATGATTTATACTCATCACAAAATGCTTGATTGCTAGAATGGAGGAGATGAAGTCTCTCTGTGATATGCTTCTCAATGTGCCATGAACATAATCGAAGTCGAGTATTAGGAAAGACTTTCTTTATAGCAATGCAAATAGCATGTTCCTGATATGTTATAATTACCCCAGGATCTTTTCCACACATACATTTCTTCCACTCTTGAAACAACCATGTAAAAGATTTCTCTTTCTCATTTGCAAGTAAAGCACAACCAAACAATATAGATTGTCTGCGGTGATTAACCCCCGTGAATGGGGCAAATGGTAATGAAAATTTATTGGTTTGATATGTAACATCAAAAGAAAGTACATCACTAAATTGTAGATATGATGATATCGACCTCCCATCGGCCCAAAAAACACTTTTAAGACTGTGATCCTTCTTCAAATCTATGGCAAAGAAAAATGACGGGTCACTAACTCTTTTTGCTAGAAAATGATAAACTACTGAAATGCATTCACGAGTAGCCATATCCTTTCTCTGTACGCGCAAATGATCTACACATTGTTGTGTTGATATCATCTCATTCTCACCATTCCCATGAGCATTAACAACCTTTGTAATTATTGATGGGCACAATCCAGCAGTTTGACTACGATGATATGTCTTATGAGAGCGATGTTTCCATGCTGATGAAGGGCTAGAAAGCTTATGATTATGTTCATCACAAAAACTAGTAACACCCCATGTTTTCATTTTTGGGTTTATATGGATCCACATCCTTGCACGACAGTCAGATCTTACTTGTCTTCGTCGTTTCTTCAGTTTCTCATCAAGTGTCTGATCTTTATCTTTGCAATTCCACCTTACTACAAATAATTAATCGACCTATTGCCTCCTCAGAAGTTTTAGATCTATCAAGATTCGACAAACGGAGTCCAAATCCTTTATGCCTTGCATATGTATTATACATCACGTATGCGTCGTCCTGACTAGGAAACGATAATCCAACATATGGAACTTTTATCGAAGTTTCTGTATTGTCATCCTCTACATTAACACTAGAACAAAAAAGAGAATATATAATTCGATTGATAATATAATTCAAAATTAAAAATGTTTGCCAAAATTTTTACTCTGTGTCATGAAGGTTTAATGCTGACTCTGATTGTTGTAATGGTATGGTCGTCTCAGATTGACGTGACATAGCATTATCCGCTTGAGAAGAAGCAAAAGAAGATGGTTGCTGGAAAGACATGATCTTTTCTGCAAATTGATACAAAAAATGGCAATCAATCATGTTTACGTTCTAAAATACTCACTTCTAAGTACTTCTATTTCATATAACCCAACAATAATGAATCAGCTAACAACAAAAATAATGGAACAACAGGCCAACAAATGAGGTTGCTTAGCTTTTGCTTTTCTCCAACTTTTTCTTTTTTAATATCTTTAAGTGCGGTGAAAAGTGAATCCTCAACTACAAGTTGACATCAGAAATTTGATAAAAACAAAGATCAAACAAGGGATGGAAAAATAAATCCATGGCCAAGTCGTCCTTGCCATTGATGAAAAATGGAAAACAGAGCATTCAACAAGAAATCATGATTTCCATTCTCTGTATCTTTCATAAGCAGAACCAGCACAAATAGAACTGGAATGCTTTCAATATATGTCTTTGTTTGTTTAATTGACAAGAAAACCCAAACAATATAATAATGAAGAATTAAATCATAAACATTTCAAAAGTTCTTAATTATGTCGTAACTCACCTCAATATCCCCAAATGGGATTCCTATATGTGCCATTTAAAAAATACCAACTTGCAAGTGGGATTTGTTTCAACTTTAGTGGGATTCAGTATAATTTGACATAACTATAAATCAGAAAGAAGAAGTCACTGCGTAACTACGAAACAAATAAAAGAAAAGAAGAAATTGAAGAACCCATATTAATCTTGGACTTAAAAGATAAAAAATTAAGCCTAGATATATTCTAGTAATTAAGTACCGAGGGTAGGAATCAGCAGGGTTTGTTGCACCAGATCTGTCGAAATTTTTAAAATTGAAGCAAAGCTTGGGCGAAAATGAACTAATTAAAGCAATCGTAAACCCTAGGAGAGAGAGAATCGAAGAAAATGAAGGAGGTGGCCGACGTTGGAGTAGAGAATCGGAGAGAATGGAGGAGGTGATCTGAAGAGAATAATGGAACGCGATTTTGGGAGGAGGGTGCATGAGCCGTGTTTTTCTTTTTAAAACAATTGGGCCAAACAGCGTCGTTTGGTATACAGTGTAAAAAAAAAGTACACAGTTGTGCACAGTCATTATCTCCATATATATATATATATATAGGGAGATGATCCATAGCACCTAGTTGTTATGGATGAAAAATTGGCATATACAATCTTAACCCTCCATTAGAAACATTGATGGCTGCAATTTAGATTAGGATATTATCATCCGCTAGTATTATTAGCGGACTTTGTTAATATAAAATTCTGACCTTTATGCCCCTATTTCGCCTCCATATCAGGTCAAAAAACATAGTACTAGCAAGGTTAGATGGAAATGACTATTCCTTTAAATTTGTACTGCTACGAATGGTGACTAATTAAGGATCTTAACACCATTGGTATATCTTATGTAATCCTCTGAACTATATTCATACTTAGTTGTACTTGGGTGCAGAGTAAAAATTGTGACTAGAGATCCAGCAGTGCAAGTCCACATGTACGAACCTGCTGTAGCGGAAACTCGAGTTAGTTTATCCACTGAGTCATAATTTGGGACGTACCTATAGTCTGCTAGTAATACTAGCGGACCATGTTTATATGGAGGCGAAGTGAGGGCATAAAGGTCAGAATTTTATACTAACAAAGTCCGCTAGTAATACTAGCGGACGATAATATCCTAATCTAAATCGCAGCCATCAATGTTTCTAATGGAGGGTTAAGATCGTATATGCCGATTTTTTATCCATAGCAACAAGATGCTATGTATCATCTCCTATATATATAGGGAGAGAGAAAACAAGACTTGGTGCTTGTTTGTTGTGTTGGAAGCGTTTGGAACCTCAAAAACGCATCAAATGCAATTGAGAATTTTGTTCGTTTACAACCAACTTATGTCAAAATTCAAAATTCCCCTCTCCTTAGGAATGATAGAATAATTTAAAATTCTACTAAAATTTACTTATATGAGAATTTGATACATATATATATATACTAGAGCATGTAACCCGTGCACCGGACACTTCTAAGGGTTAGATTTATCCGAAATTTTAGACTGTTCAGATGATTTATTAGAGTGAATAGGAATTATTATTTTTTTTCAAAATCATTTGTGTTTTGTTAAATAGATAGATATATACAACATTTTTTTAAAAAAAAAACCTCACTTTTTGAGAAATACAATATAATTTCATCACTCAAGTATATCATCACTGTTACAATATCAAAGATTCAATCTAACCTTACTAGAAGAGAAAAAAATAAACTCAAAAACCAAGCATAAAAGAAAACAAGCTTTCATTAAGGAAGAAATAAACTTGTTTGAGTGAAAATCAAATTTGTGACCTTAACCATTAAACTAATGCTGCGTTTGGATTGAAGGAATAAAGGTAGGAATGGAATGACTCATTCTTATGGAATAAAAAAAATTATGTTTGGTTGCGATTGGAATGAATTGAACCATCATTTTTTTTTCTCGTTATTTTCGACTGAAATTTAACATTCTTGCCCAATATTTCATGCCCAAAGCCTTGTGAGTAGTTTTTTTTATCATTGAGTCATGAGAGTCTTGGGGGAGGGAGAGTATGGAATAACTCATTCCAACTAGAATGAAATGAATCATTCCAAACTCCATTCCATTCCTTCAATCCAAACGCAACATAGATCTTTCTGACTTGAATATGTAATTTATTCACTATATTAATTTACGTTAGATTGTGAAACTATCAAGTTGTTTATTTAAAATATTGGCAAACGGACAATGCCCGATTATGGTTATTATGAAAATAAGACAACCGGTCATTTGAGATTTCATTCTAATATTAATATTTTATCCGTTGTAAAATTAGAGATATATTTTAATTTTTTTAAATTAATTCACAAAATTTTAAAATTTAAAATTAATATCAATTTATTTAGTTAAAATATTAACAAATATAACAAGAAGAATACCATTTTCACATGAATTTTTAATATTTTTAAATGAGTTTTTATTTTTGTCATGATCAGGAAATATTAACGAATATTGAATACGAACATGCCACATGCAGGTCACTATGTTGAATGTACAGAGTCGTGAACTTACACGTGGAGCCACAACTATTCGATTAAAATAAGGTTGTTCCATTATCCAAAAATTTAGTCAGCAGATTGGAGTGGATTATTAAAACTCGGCGCCGCCACCGCATGATAGATTGTTCTTTATGCAACAAATATCCGAAACATATAATGACATGCACGTTGTGGTGGTGCCGGCCGGCCCCCATTAAGATCGACGCAGACAACACAAGCAAGCTTTCCGCATGTGGAATTTCCTTTTCCCTATCTATGCACAAACTCTAAATTGTAGCGTTTAACAGTACTGTCGTTCTTCAATTCTAAAGATTATATATTGAGAAAAGAGGAAATAAATTTAGTAGATATGTTGTTAATATGATGATACTGTAACTAATTTGTTATTTGGTGGGGTACAGAAGGATGGAAAAAAATACGAAGTTTTGCAAGGATTTAAAGATTTTGTATGGTTGTAATATTCATCTTAACTTTTCAGAAAGATTGATGTTCTGTATTGATTTAGGCAACATCTATTTTTTTTTAAGTCAGATCGAATTCTATAATACCTGTCTCGTCGGAAATTTAGGTATTCCGATCAATTTTGGCCGAATTCTGAAATTGGAGCTGCATTGTATCAAATTAAATACTTGATGTAGTAAATTGTAAGACCAAATTCTTTAGTGACCGAATCATGAATATGATAGTTCTTGACGTAACCAAGTGTATTTAGCCCAATTAAGTATTACCACAAAGGACAACTGACAAATGATACGATTCTTACATTACTAAAAACGATTTAATTCAAACTACAGATAAACTAGCTCTAGCTCTAGCTCTATATATACTTTTGAGCTGATAATTTATGGTTATCCATTTCCAACTGCTTGCAAGAGCGATATAATTGGCAATGTACCGATAAAGAAACCGACCAACCAATGAGATCATATATGATTGTGTATATATATATATATCCTATAACAAGAAAAGTATCCAATGAGTGAAAAGTGAAATAGAAAGAAAGAAAATGACAAACATGATGGGACATGCATGTTCAAATTATGAGCAGGAGTAAGTAAATGAAAACAGTACACCAACTAGATTTTCCTCATCATTCAGAGAGAGAATTTTTCGGGTTAATTGGTAGTCAACATGTGTTTCCACATGCATGACCAGTTTTGAGGTGTACATATATAGAGCTGGTATATAATATAATAAGCTATCTACAGTTACTTAGCATGATCTTCCTAACTCGGAGCCTGGAGCAGATCATATCCCATCCTTACCTTTTTAGTTTTGAGTGAAAGGATGCTTCGATTATAACATGATATATAGGCAACCATAAAACAGTTAATTTGTTGAAGATCAATTATACTATAGTGAATTATTCTTCTTCTTCCTAAAACTCATGATGGACTATTTTAGGCATGCATGCTATGTTTTTCCCCCCGGATCAGTTTTATTGGTTAATTATCTTGAATAAAGGCTAGTCAAATTTATTTATTTTAGTGTTTTATTAGTTAAGTTTCTTGAATAAATACGAGCATGACTAAGAAGCTGTTTGATAGCAGCTTAATGAGTCTGAATGGGTAAAAAATTGAGCGAAACAGTCATTAAGAGTGTTTGTTGACGACTTTGAAAATCTGAATTGGGTTGAAAAGCTGGCTGAATCGACTGAATAACTTAAATTTATCCAAATAGTCATAACACACCTATAACACACACCCTCTCTCTCTCTCTCTCAATATATATATAATATATATATATATATATAATTAAAAATAATATGGACATATGATAATAATATCAAATTAAGTGAAAATAATTGACACATTGAAATTAATGTAATTTTATTATTATGTTGACATGTTTGTTTAATTCGTTACATTTCTTATTTTCTATGAAACGTAGGTTAAAATTATTTGAATTATTCAATACTTTGTTTGAATTAATTATTTTTATTTGTTGTACAATGAATATTTTATTTAACTTTTTTAAATACGTTCAGATAAAATTATATATTTATTCAACATAGTTTAGAGGGGTAAAATAGTAAAAGACAGTTATTCAGATGTTTCAGACGTATCAATTATCAAACACCATTTTTCATTCAGTTTCAGATTCAGATTCAACTCATTCAAATTCAGATTCATTCAGTTTTTATCAAACAGTCCCTAAGCAACATACTCCACCAAATAGTTTAGGTTTTTTATTCTCTTATTGTAATGCAACTCTAATTGTAGCCTTATTCATATCTTTTGAATTTGCCACGTATGTATTACTTTGGGTTTTAATTAATACAAATTCTATTTTACCCATCAAAAAAAAAAACTCATTTTACCCATCAAAAAAAAAAACTCCACCAAATAGAGAGGATTGGATTGGGGACACATAAACTAAAGACACTGAGAAATTCTTTTATGGAGAAGATAATAATAATCCTAGTTGGAAGCTTTTGTCTGTTTATTTAAACTAAAACAAATGAAATTACATGTTCACTCCACTACCAGAGGCAGGGGCGGAGGGAGGTGGGGTGCAGGGGGTCCACGGATTCCCTAGCCGTCGGAAAAATTAGTATGTAATAAGTATGTGAGTGGGTTCAGCCTGAAATTCGACAATGACGGAGGGTCCGGAGAGCTTTGCGTGCGCAGATAAAAAGAATGAATGGGAAGAAGAAGAAGAAGAAGAAGCAAAAGAAATTAAAAAATATATATAACTTTATAATTAAGTAGCCTACACATAATATATATACTGATATATTAATAAATTTTTATCCGTTTGCAATTTTAAAATGGTCAAAGAAATGAATCTTTAATTTAAAAAGGAAGAAATACTAATAATTTACCTAGATTTTTTTCATCTTTTTGACACTTTTGAAGGCAGATCGTCTAACAAACTTTATTAAATAATCTATCCATTTTGCAAGAGAAAAAAGAGTCTCATTTATAAATTCTACAAACACTAACTACTTTTCATTTTATATATTTATACTTTTTAAAATAATAAGGTGTTCATTCATTAATAATGGCATTATATACATGAATATAACTAAGTGATAGGATTTATTTTTTTTGAAACGAAAGGAGTATTTCTGTTATTTAAAAATAATAATTACTTCAATTCGTTTCACAAAAAGAACTTTATTTATAAAATTTATCAATATTAAATATGTATTTTTGTTCTATATCTATCTCAAGTGAATAAGTTGTTAGGTTAACATTAACCACACTATATTAAAATATGATGATAATTTATACTCATCACTACAAAAATAATTATTTTTATACTCTTTTTAAAAAGAATAATGGACGTGTTTGATCTTTTCAATATTTTTCTATTTGTGAAACGAAGTAAATAACAGAGGAGATCTGTATATTGGAGGGTTTGGTAGAAACAGAGAAAGAGATGAGAGGAGAGGAGAGAAGAGAGCCGCCGTTACTGCCGCCGTTGCTGTCGCCGATTGCCACTGCCGGTCGTCGCGCAAACGCCCGCCCACTAAACTCCCGACTTAAAATCTCTGGCTCCGCCCATAGGACTCACTTTCTCTTCAAATTTAGCCCTATAAATAGCAAGAATATATATAGGTTATCATTATAATCACTACTACCAACATATATATAAATAGCAATAAGAATAGGAATTTCTTAACATGTGCCCTTAGGGCACATGCTAAGCACACAATTCAAGGAAATATTCTCTTGAATTGTGTGCATATTCCCTTGAATTTGGTGCAAATACAAAAATCAAAAGAATATGCCCACAATTCAAGAGAATATTCTCTTGAACTGTGTGCTTAGCATGTGCCCTTAAGGCACATGTTAAGAGGACCCATAAGAATATAGCTAGGTTATCATTATAATTAAACCTCGATCTATATATGTATCTCTATCGCATGGGCGCTAATTCAACAGCTGAGCGGATTCCGCTAGTCATTCTCATCATTATCTTCCTCACTTTCTTTGTCACTTCTGAAGCACGCATTTTTCACTATGGCGGTGTTCCGTCCATCGAGAAGAATTTTGATAGCCAACTTTTCTTGTTTAAATTAGGGTTTGATCCCTCCTCACTTGAGAACTACCGAAGGAGATCACTAATAATTACTGATAGAGCTGCACCAGGAGGACCAAACCCCCAGCACCATGATGAACCACCATCTAATTAATAACTATATATATATATATATATATACACACACACGTAGCTACTAATGATCTTGCAGAGTTGTGTGGGGGTAGCTTTGCCCTAGATAAAAGGGACTATTTTGCTGCTTTCTTTTTTTGTTTTTCGAAAGAATGATTTGCATGGTTCAATATATGATCTTAATCTTAATTACATGATGTTTCGTTTGCATGTGTGAGGAGTGGAGATGTATTTTGAATCATGTTGTCATTCTGAATTTGTTTCGTTCCTTCATATTTGTAGGGCATTACCACTTGCTAGCGTATATTAAACTAGCTGGTACTGGTAGAGTAATATAATACAAATTATGTTGCTTTCTGATCATAATGATAATATTTCCTTTTTGAAACTGATACGTAGCAACGATCGATCATGGATTTTAATTTCATGTTCTTTTGTAATTAAGTTGATGTGTTCTTCGATCCTTCACAATAAATTAATGTAGTATATATTCTTTAATTCGATTTCTCCAGCTCCGATCCTCTCATTCGATATCTTCTAGCTAGATCATCATGTGATCTTCCTGTTGACGTTGTTCTTAATTTCATTATATATTACTAATTAATTAGTTGATGAGATAGAGTTCATTATATAACATACCCTAGCTTAAGCTCTAAAAGCTCACCCAACTCATCTCTCTTTAGCGACGAACCGGACGACAATTCGTCGTTATATATGTCATCTTAACTTTTAGCAACAGACAACATATAGACGACGGTTGTATATATAGCGACGGACTAAACCGTCGTCCGGTCCGTCGCTAAAAGAGGGTGAGTTGAGTGAGTTTTTTGTTAGGTGAGCCTAAGATCCTTATCTTATCGTATATATATATATATATATATATATATATATATATATATATATATATATATATCATTAATTCTTCCCCTTTTATTACGGCCAGTATCATTTCAACACACATAGTTTTATAACCCGTTAATATTTACTCTCTCTTCCACCAAATTTATGAAGATCCATGTAGTATAAGTAATTAATACCTAGAAGTACAGACAGTTTAGCTAGCTAGTTATATTAATTAAGGAATTAATGACGTGTGTAATCCTGCCTACAGGATGCAGCCATGGTTACTGATGAAAGGTTTAGACATGGTTAAGTCCTCTCAATATCATTGTTTTTGGTGTCATGGTTCAATCACTCATCACCCTCTTCTTTTTGTACGTATATACTAATTGTATAACAACACATAAACCCAGACCTGTGCTAGCTGTGAATATTTATATAGTATATAGGTTAATTACAAGGCAATTTTAATCGGTTGAACTCTACATAATATTACTTATTAAACGCAACCAGATGGAACTGATTTATGATTTTAAAAATGCAAACCCCTCTATTAAAACTTCTTACCATTATCATTTCAAAAATAAAAACAAAACCTTAGGATTAGCCTCATAGCATTAGCCCCCCGAGGCAATTCAAGCTCGGATCATGTCGTCTATAGCCTCTAATACAGTACAATCTCAATAAATTAATAATCTCTCTAAAATAATTTTTTTTCCCTTTCCTGATATGGGATAATGGGATAAATTAATAATTTTGATAAAATAAAAAATATAATAATTTTTAAAAAGACCCTTATATAAATATATGGTCTCATCAAAATCATAAATTAATAATTTTTTTAAATTACAAATATATCTAAGGTAATCATGTAAAATATGATTCTATTCTCGTTTGTTTTGTTTTGAAATTCAAATCTATCTTAATTTCATCTTTAAATTTTCTTGAAATTCAAATCTAATTGAATTTCATCCTTAATATATGGTCCCATCAAAATAATATTTTGTCTTGAAATTCAAATCTAATTAATGAATATAATTTTTTTTAAAATAAAATGTGAATGTAATTTGAAAAGTGGTTACAATGAAAATTATTTAATTATTAAAAATAATTAATATCACTTACAATGAATTATATTATTACATTAATTTAATAAGTATGATACATTGCATCAAAAAAAGTATGATATAAACATTAATAAAATGCAATAATTTTAATGTAATTAAATTTATGTTCACCGAATAGAAAAACACTCTTTAAATTAATAAATTACTAATTTATCGATTAAATAATAACTCTCTAAATTAAAAAAAAAAAAATCAGTCCCAACAGTATTAATTTATAGAGGTTATACTGTAGTTACTAATATTTATTATAACTTGAAAGTTTCTAGGATTTTTAATATTTTGAAGAATTAACTTCATTCCATGTCTATTGACAAATAATATTAGTAATGAATAAAAAAAATTATAATACTAAATACTTCCTTTATTTCAAAATGAAATTCAGATTTTCTTTTCCTTTTCTATTAATTTGACGTTTGTAGATATTAATGCTTGTGAATTTAGGGCTGTAAATGGTAATCGAAAAATTTGTATTCGTCCGCATCCGTATTCGAAAAAAAACGGATATTATTCGTATTCGAAAAAAACGGATATATCCGTATTCGGTTTAAAGGTATCTGCAAATAAACGGATACGAATACGGATATAGGCGTATTCGTATCCGTTTAACATCCAACCGTAAATATATCCGGCGGATAGCGAATATCTGAATTCAGATCCGTATCCGAAATTCGTATCCAAATAACTTATATATTATATAAGGGCTATATGTAGCTACACAGCTGTGTAGCTACACAGTAGGCTATAGCGACGGTTTGTCTGTCGCCATAGATATTCTGTCTATAGCGACAGACAAACCATCGCTATAGCCCTGGAAAATCGTCGCTATAGCCTACTATGCACTACACAGCTGTGTACTTACATTTTTTCCATTATATAATAAGCAAAATTAATTTTTTAAAGTGATATTCCTTATATAATAATTAGTTTTCACTATCATACGAAAATTATTTTTAAAATATATCATTTCACTTCTAAAAAATAGAAAATAACACTTTTATTTTAATATTAATAAACTGAAATAAATTGATTTAAATATAGTTAATTGATTTTTACTATTATAAAGTTAAAATATCTAAAATGTATCATTTACCAAGAAAATTATATACTAGAAGAAAAAAACTATAGTTATTAGCTTGTTATAAGTTTTTTACTTTTAAAACTTACTTGCAATGTAGGGAGACGGGAACAATGAACAATATAATTTTATTGTTAAAATGTGTTAAGTCCGAATTAATTTATAATTAATCTAGAAGGGGGTTAAATAATTAATTCACGTTTATGACTTTTCGGGTGGAGGGAGTATTTATCACTTTCATTTGCCCAATTATTTAAAAATTAGAAGTCCAAATATTTAAAGCAAGTCCAAAGTAAATTTTGATTAACTAGTTGTCAGTTGTCACATATACATTATAACTCGCACTCTCCATAAATATAATTAAATAAAATAAATTTTTTATAACTATGTAAATTGTAATCTATGTATTGAGGACAAATTATAAATAAAAGTTCCCATAAACATGTTATTAAAATTTTAATCAAGTATTTGAGAAAAATTAAATATTTAATGTAAACTTTTGAATCTAATTATAACTTATAAATATTCATACACACTACAATATTGGACATCTAAACATTAATAAGTAGTATTGGAATTTAAGATTTCAAAAATGATAAAAACTTATTTGAATTGTAATTAAGAACATTGATTATTGTATTTAAATATTTATTAAAAATAAATAAATTAACATTCATTCATTAATAAACTATATTTTAAAACTCATTATTTTTTTATTTTAATTATAGTTAAGACTATAAATGGTAGCCGAAAAATCCGTATTCGTCCGCATCCGTATTCGAAAAAAAATGGATATTATTTGTATTCGGAAAAAAATGAATATTATCCGTATTCGGTTTAAAGATATCCACAAATAAACGGATACGGATACTACTGTATCCGAATCCTTATATATTCGTTTACACCCCTACTTGTGATCATTAAACACTGCAGACAATAATTTATTCCACGATAATCTCTTACCATCAAATTGTTCAAATATATGTTTGTACTTTAAAAAAAATAATCTAAGTTGTTATGTGTCAAACCTTAATCTTCATATTTAAGTCAAAATTAAATCCATTGACTCTCGTCTTAAGATGATAAAATATAAATTAAGATAATGAACACACACACACACACACATATATATATATATATATATATATATATATATTAAAGTTTACTAAATAAAACTCTTAATTAGGAGAACAAATTTACTATAACAACGATATGATTTGTAAACAAGTTAAGTACTTCTCGCTTGTTGAACTTAAACCCCAACTAATATCTAAATAATCTTACCCTCTCGTATCAAAATATTAATCTATTAGAGCATTTACAACAGTTTTTTTTATCTCTATCCCTACTTTGCAGTCTATTGGGTCATTCTGCAAAATAGGGATTCAATTTTTTCATTATGTACCCAATAAGTTCCTTATATTGATTCTTTAAATAATGAAATTTAAAAGTTAAAATTTAAAAGTTGACCGTCAAAACATCAAATTAATAATAATTTTATAATTTATAAAAGAGAGTATAATTTATCAATTGTATTTCACTGTAAAATAATTTTTATTTTATTTTAAATTTTAAGTAAATACATTTATATCAATTTTAAATTGAAATATGTTTGAAATTATTTTTTTTTTAAAAATTGATATTAATTTTATAATTTGAAAATAAAGTAGTAAAAAAATGTCAAGATGTGTATGATTGATGAGTTGTCCACTTAAATGAGAGTGTGAAATGTCATTTTGTATATATAAAGAACGGTCTTTTGACTCCCTTATACTGGGGAGTAAAATCATATATAGAGATTAAATATATGATTAAAATAGAGAGTCAAATAAGGATAAGAAAACTGTTGGATAATAATTTGTTAATATATTCTTCAAAATTAGGGATAGAGAGTTGATTAGGGAAACTGTTGTGAATGCTCTTGATATTGACTTTCAAAACTTTAATTTTAAATATTTTTAAATTAAAAATTAAACAAATTGTTTCATTTTTTAAATAATATTATGATTCTTATAAACTATTTAGAAAGTTTGAATAATTATGAAAGTTTTTGTTTTAAAAACTTAAATAACTTTGTTGATTTGAAATCTGTTAAAAATGACTATTAAAGTCAATGTTATATTTTTTAATTTAAATTTTGGCGCATTATTAGTGTACGTGGGAAGGATGTTAGGATCATAACATACAATTAAAATAAAAATAATCTTATATTTTATTAATGTATAGTACTCTCTCCCTTCCAAAACATAAAATTATTATTAATTTTTTAAAGTTAACTAAAGATATTTTTAAATCAAAATTAACATGAATTTCTTTAATTAATAATACAATGGTGAATATTCTTAA
This sequence comes from Panax stipuleanatus, assembly GCA_020205555.1. NCBI lineage: Eukaryota > Viridiplantae > Streptophyta > Magnoliopsida > Apiales > Araliaceae > Panax > Panax stipuleanatus. The sequence continues at coordinate 155,158,862 of CM035118.1, forward strand.
ATGTCTCAAAAATACCATTTATTATAAGATTTATTTTTTTATAATTTTTAATTAATAATCTAAATTTGAGATTGAAAATATATTAAATTAATTTTTAAAAATCAATGAATGGAGAATAATATTTGAAAAGAAGTAAATCAATGTGGGCCAGAATAGGTATGGGCCTTTCACAACCAGGCCAGAAAGCCTACTAAACCACTGGGCATAACCGGTAGGGCTCTAACGAGGCAGGCGACATGTCCATATTATTTTTGAACGCGCCACCGTTAACGCGTGGTACATACAATAACGACTTAATCAAATTACAAACTTCTCATCTCTCACGATCTCATCCGTTCATTATCGCTTCCAACTTCACGATGATGAATAAATGACCATTCGATCATTGCGTATCGTACACGCTCCACACGCTCACGTGAGACAGCACCCACTCATCCCACACAACGGTGCGTTAACGCTTACCGCCAAGATAAGGACAGAGAAGAAAAAGAGAGAGGAGATTGATAGAGAGCTAAGGGAGAAAGTGTGCAGAAGCAGAAAGAGAATCTGGTCGACAAATCCGTAAAAGGTATGATTTTTAAACCCTAGTTATATATACAGACTCACGTACAAGTTAATTTGTTTGTTCTGACATATTAGGGTTTAAATTTCTTATACTTTAGAATTTAGAAGAAGTAAAGGTGAATTTTATCACTTATTATTTTCGATTTTTGAATTTAGGATTTAGGATTATATGTATGGCTTCTGGGTCAGTAGTAGGTGGGAATGGTGGAAATGAAGGTTTTAGAGAGAAGCCAAACTTAAAGGAGAGCAAGGTTTATACAAGAAAGTCATTCAAAGGTCTAAAAACAGATGTAACACAGCCACAAACCGGAGCCCTAGCTCCTGAAGAAGCTAATTCGTCACAACAACAGGTTCTTTCTCGATTTGATGCAGCGTCTGTTGATTCTTCAAGTCTAAATCGTACGCAGGCATTGAACGGAGGGACGAAATTAGGGTTCCCAAGGCAGGAGAATCGTGTTACCATTAATTTGGTTTCAAAGTCAAAGAAGGAGGTGCGAGAGCTTCGGAGGAAGCTCCAGGGCGAGCTTGATTTGGTGAGGAATTTGGTGAGGAAGATTGAGGCAAACGGCTGTCAGAAAGCTGGCAGTGATGTTGATAATTGTGTTGGGCCGAGGAAGCGAGTTCACTCAGAGGTGGAGGAGATGGGGCCTCTTCAGTCTAGGCCTTTGCATCAGCTGAGTATATCTGTGTTAGAGAATAGTCAAGGTGTAAATGATAATGTGGAGAAAGAAAAGAGGACACCGAAGGCAAACCAGTTCTATCGGAATACTGAGTTTCTTCTTGCTAAAGATAAGTTTCCGCCAGCGGATAAGAAGTCAAAATCAAATGGGAAGAAGCAAGGAGGGAGTGAAATGGGGTTTGGATTGGGAAAGTTTTCAAATCAATTGGTTAAGAGTTGTAATGCTTTAGTTGAGAGATTAATGAAGCACAAGCATGGCTGGGTGTTTAATAAACCTGTTGATGCGAAGGCTCTTGGTCTGCATGATTATTTTGATATTATCAAGCATCCAATGGATTTGGGTACCATAAAATCTAGGCTGAGTAAGAACTGGTACAAGACTCCAAGAGAATTTGCCGAGGACGTGAGACTTACGTTTCACAATGCTATGACTTATAACCCAAAAGGGCAGGATGTTTATCTAATGGCGGATCAGCTCTTGCAGTTATTTGAGGAGAAGTGGGCTGTTATAGAGGCTGATTATTTGCGGGAGTTGAAGCTTGTTGTAGATCACGAAGGGAGTTTACCTACATCTACATCAAGGAAGGCTCATACGGCACGACAACCATCTCTTGAAATGAAAAGGGTTTTGGAGAGGTCAGAATCAGTTACTCATTCTCCCGATCTGAACACAAAAATTGTGAATTTTGCTCATTCAGGCAGGAGTGCTGCCCCAAAGAAGCCTAAGGCTAAGGATATCAATAAAAGGGAAATGACGAATGACGAAAAGCAGAAACTTAGCACAAACCTGCAAAGTTTGCCAGCTGAAAAGCTGGAGTATGTCGTTCAGATCATAAAGAAGAGGAATTCATCTCTTTGTCAACATGATGATGAGATAGAAGTGGACATCGATAGTTTCGATACCGAGACCCTCTGGGAGCTTGATAGGTTTATAACCAACCACAAGAAAGGTTTGAGCAAAAACAAAAAAAAGTCTGAACTTGCAAATAAAGCAAAGCCCGTTGCTGAGAAGAGTGTCCACAAAGAGGTAAATGGTTGGTCATATTTTGTATATTTTCCAATATAAGTATGATATTTAATTGGTTAATGCATCTTTTCTTTTTTGTTTGGACAGAAACCAGCCCCAGTTGTGGTAGAGGCTCCAAAAGAAACTAAAACAGGTAAAATTTCTAAAACATGAGAATGGGAAATTTCTGAAACATGAGAATGGGTGGCAATTCACATACTGACAACATGTATCTTTTGGAATAATCAATCTAAGTTTGTTCAGCTTGTTTGTAGATAAAGAGGATACATCAACTTCATCTCCCATTAGAGTGGCTAAGCAGGTTAATGACACAACTCCCACAAGTAAATCAGTCAGCTCAAGCAGCTCTAGCAGTGGCTCTGGATCCTCTTCTAGTGGTACCGTTTCGAAAGTTCTTACTTTGTGTGTTACTTGCTAAAAAAGGCGTTTATTTTGTCTAAGAAACAAGGTTTGGGTAGGCCATACAGGATTTGGGACCTTGGTAAATTTCAAAAAAATGAAATTCGAGGATAAGTGCCGTATTTATGTGTGTGTGTGTATTATATTAATTCATGGTAAAATGTTAAAAAAGAAACATAATTTTTTTATTTTACTTTAACTATCTAGGAATTTATGAAATATTAGTTACTTCTTAAACCAAAGATAGTTTTAATTAAAACATTATATTAATTAGTATAGCGTATAGTAGTAGTAGTATTTTCAATTTTATTCATTAGTACTATGGAAAGAATACCCTAGAAAAATCCAAAAGAATCCACAGATCTGGATTTGGGGATTCAGTGATTCGCCGACCTACAGAATAATCCTTGCTTCTTAGCTTTGTGCGTTTTTGGGATAATCTGAGTCATGCAGTTACTGCATCTTTATTTTGGGAGTCAACCTTTTCCGTTCTTTGATTGCTTTGTAAAAATCACAGACTCTGATAGCGAAAGTTCCTCTGGTTAGGGATCTGGTGCCAGACTGTCATCTAGGGCTTGAATTTACTTGGTTCTACTTCAGGTAATATAATTTCCTTCCAGACCATCGTGCAAAGTTCAAATATTCTCTTCTTTTGTGCAAGTTCATTATTGTTATTGTTATTGAGGAGTGCTGAGTTTACTGTTAGCTCTTTAACATTAGTTATGGTGTGCTCTGGTCCAAAATGAGAATTAAATAATTTAATGTTTTCCTGGTCTAAACTGAATCTAAAGTATAATTCAAATACTTATTTGCCATGGCATTATTGTCTTAAGAACTGGCACATGTTTGTAGATGAACTTTTTCCAAGTCAACTGTAAATATCATGCCTATCTTTCTTATGTGGCTAACAATTACAGTTGCTTTGAAGTTTGATTCAACTAGGTACATTCTAAAATATTGGGATGTTTTCGCTACATTTGCTGAACATGTAGAGTTCCTTAATTTTCTTTCTTTAATTATTTCCTTTCTTTTTTTCTTTCCTTTCTTTCTTTGATCAATCTCCTAAATACGATGACACTGTACATTAAGGATAGAGAGTTGAACTTTTAAGAGCTGTCAGAGCTTTTTAATTAATTATCTAGAATAACACACTTAAAGCAAAGACCTGATACCATGCAGTATAGTCAGGTGCTTTTGAACAGTTTTGTTATAGGTGGTGGTGGAAGCTGTGGCAGTTTTTAAAAGATCTTCATAATAGAGTTACCAAAGAGCATATCTAACTTGCATGTTTCCTAGATATGATATGCTTTTGTTCAAATGTAGTAAATTTAGCTCCTAAGGATTTACTTTTAATAAATCATAATTCTCAGTGTACTACAAATTGTATTTAATGAATAGTTATTGTTGAAGTAAGAGAGAGATTGGGATTGATTGATATAGTTCATGATGCCTATATGATCTGAGTTTATACAAGTATCAGAACGGAGATAATTACACCAGATCCTGCAATCAAACTAATTAAAGCATATATCCCTATAATTAAGCTAATCATATCAAATCCCTATAATCAAGTTAACCCCCTAATTAAGACCTACAATCCTGGCAGTGATAATGGGTCAACTATCCAGCAAGATATCAGAGTAAATAAATCGCAGTATTACAGGCTTACAGCTCCCCCCCCCCCCGCCCCCCGCCCCCCGCCCCCCGCCCCGGTGCAAGTTGGTGCATGTATGTCACACATGCCCAACTTGGACAAATGATGATCACACACCTTTCTAGTAACAACTTTGGTGTGGATGTCTGCAATCTGATCTGTTGAAGAAACATAAGGCATACAAATTAGTCCTCCCTCTAATTTCTCTTTGATGAAATGACGATCAATCTCTACGTGCTTAGTCCTATCATGTTAAACTGGGTTATGAGCAATAGAAATGGCAAATTTGTTGTTTGAATATAACATCATAGGTTGACAAACAGGTAGACACAAATCCCACATAAGACATTTAAGCCACAACAACTCACAAATCCCAAGAGCCATTGCTCTAAATTCTGCCTCTGCTCTTGAACAAGCAACAACCTCTTGTTTCTTGCTCTGCCAGGACACAAGATTCCCTCCAAGAAAGGTACAATATCTGGAGGTAGATCGTCTATCTTCAAGAGAACTAGCCCAATCAACAATTGTGTAGCACTCGGTTCTAAGATGTCCCTGAGATGAATATAAAACACCGGGGCTGATTTTAGGTACCCTAAGAATTCGAGTTACTGCATCTAGATGAGAAGAATATGGCTCATGCATGTATCGGCTAACAATCCTAACTGCAAAGCAAATACCAGGACGAGTATGAGACAAATATATGAGCTTTCCAACCAAACATTGATAGTTTTGTTGATCAACAAGTTCACCTTAGTTCGGAGTTTGATATTGGCATCCAGAGGAGTGTCTACTGGTTTGCATCCAAGCATCCCAGTTTCAGAGAGAAGATCCAAGAAGGTATACTTTCTTTGTGAAACAAAGACACCATGGGATGAACGGGTCACCTCAATACCTAAAAAATACCGAAGTTGTCCCAAATCTTTAGTTTCAAACTCCGACCAAGAGTTTGTTTCAAACATACAATCTCTGCAGCATCACTCCCGGTGATCACAATATCATCCACATAAACAATGTGAAATGTAGATAGCTGGCCATGATGACGAACAAATAAAGTATGATCAGCATTACTCTGAGTGTAACCTTGAGCATGGTAAATCTTCCAAACCATGCTCTAGGTGACTGCTTCAATCCATACAATGAGCGTCAAAGCCTACACACCTTACTTATAGTTGTTGTATCAGAGAAGCCTAGTGGGATATTGTAGACCTCCTCATTTAATTTTCCATTAAGAAAAGCATTCTTGACATCCAATTGTTGTAATTCCCAATCAAAATATACTGCACAAGAAATGAGAACCCTAACGGTATTCATTTTGGCTACAGGGCAAGTCTCTTGGTAGTCGATTCCAAGTGTTTGTGTAAACTCACGAGCAACCAACCGGGTTTTGTAACGCTTAACAGTTCCATCTGCATTGTGTTTGACAGTAAAAATCCATCTACAACTTACTGGCCTTTTTCTTGGAAGAAGAGCTACAAGTTTCCAAGTTTGATTTTTCTTCAAGGCTCCCATTTCTTCCAACATTGCATTTTTCCATTTTTCGCTATGAATAGCTTCCTGCCATGTCTTAGGGATAGAAATAAAATACAAAGAGGACACAAAACATTGATTGGTTGGAGAAGGGGATTGATAAGAAACAACATTAGAAAGTGGATGTTAAGTACAAGACCGTTTACGTTTTCGAAGGGCAATAGAAAGGTCTAATGAAGGATCCTCATTGTCTAATGCGAGATTAGGAGATGGAGAAGGAATAACAGTAGAGTTTCAGGAAAAAAATTATTTAGACTTGCATATGTTAAATCCTTGGCCACATTTTTCTTTCGGCATGAGTATACTTGAGAGAATATCGGCTCGGAAGAAGGAACCATAGAAGAAACATACTGGAAGGAGGAGCCTCTACAGACTTGTCATCACAGTTATGAAATCTTTTTCTAAAATCTCCTCAAATATTGGCACAGACATTTGTGGAATTTCATCAATAAGAATAAATGGGTTTTCAGGCACATAATTTGTTTTTGTATCGCACAAATTACATTTATAGATAGAAACGTCTAGTAATAGGATTGTAACAGTTGTAGCCCTTTTGAGTAACAGAATATCCTACAAAAACACATTTAAGACTTCTTGGCGTGTCTGATGGTTTTTTACAAAACATATGCAACCAAAAATCTGAGGAGTAATAACAAAAGAATTTATTCCTGTAAGGATTTGAATAGGACTCTTATTTTTAAGCGAAAGAGTAGGCATGTAATTAATCAAATAAGCTGCAGTTAGTAATGTCTCACTCCAATATGAAGAAGGGACATTCATCTGAAAAAGGAGAGAACGAGCAACTTCGAGAAGCTGCAGTTGGTTTGATGAATGATACATGCTCAATTAAAATTTTTTGAATACCAAGGTATTCTCTGCCATTATCAGAACGTAGAATTTTTATTTTAGTATTATATTGAGTCCAAATCATTTCATAAAATTCTTAAAACATTCAGCCACATCAGATTTTTGTTTCAACAAAAACACCCAAGTAACTCTACTAAAATCATCAATAAAAGTGACAAACCATCTAAATCCAGAAATAGATTGAAGAGTTGAAGGGCCCCACACATCAAAATGAATAATAGAAAAAGGTTCAATACTTTTACTGACTGAAGTAGGATAAGTGTTTTTGGTTTGTTTTGCCAATACACATGAATCACAAAAGAAATTATTATGTCTATGATCAATAGATGAATGCGGAAATATTAAATATAGAATGTGTAGGGGAGGATGCCCCAATGTTGTTGTTTGAGGTCCATTCAGCCAATATAATCCTTCTCTAAGACTTCCACTGCCAATATCCTGCCCTGTTTCCAAATCTTGGAATGTTCAATGAGTCGGAAAGAAAATAGCTTTGCAATTAAGATCTTTAGTCAAGGAACTTATGGACAAAAAATTGACGGGAAATTTATGGACATGCAAAATTGATTTAAGTGACAATGAAGAAGAAAGATTAATAGTTCCCTTCCCAGAAATGGATGAAAAAGAGCCATCATCTAATTTAATCTTTTGTTTATCAGACAAAGCATTATATTTAGTATGGTGACTATGGACTCTAGTCATATTCGGTATCTCCTGAATCAATTATCCAAGGAGAAGACAAATTGGAACCATAGTTGTCATGGCGGTAGCCGACTGCCTGGACGCCTAGGCGTCCATAAGGCGACAAGTCATTTACAATGTGTAATTTATATATTATTTATTTTACTAAACAAGTATATTGACAATAAAATTTCATAAACATTAAAACTCAAAACATAACACTATGGAATAACATTAAAGACATAATTCTGTAAATATTTAGCAATAACAATCCAAAAACAAACACTTGATATTAAAAATTAGTAAAATAAATGAAGAATTCAACAAACACCACATAGAAAATATAGTTGCATCCAACCATTACAAATATGTAGTCTAATAACTAATAAAACACCACCATAGCAAGCCAAAATAATGTTTAGACTCTCTATACTAGTCTAAAAACATCGTTCAATCAAAATCATTATAGAAAAGGTCATCTCCATCTCTTCCACGAGAACTACTCTCATTCAAAGGCGTAGGTGGTGGTCTTTCTCCATAATCATCCTCCACATCTTCATCATTTGAAATTCTCTCTTCTTCATCAACTTCATTATCGGAGTCGGAGTCCATCAACCTTGATTCTCTTGAAGTTGAACCACCGCCACGTCGAGAGTACGCCATGAGATTATCACTAGTATTGGCACGAGCCCTCCTTGCAAGATTGCGACCCTCAAGCGTGTTGGATGCACCGGTTGCTCGATCCACATCATTCCATGTAAGATCCTCCCGGGGATGACATCGGCCTCATTATCGATCCATTCATTGCCCCATTCAAAGTCATCAATGACTAATGGATCAAAATTATTTCCAAGTTCACGCCTATTTAGGAACCTTGAGTCGATCTTTCGGTTGTACTGGACATACACCAAGTCACTCAATCGTTTCTGTTCCAATCTATTCCTCTTCTTCGTATGAATCTAAAATAAATAGAACAAAAAATAATAATATTAATGATACAATTTTAATTATATAAAAAATAGTTGGTATTAGTAGTGATTGACTTGTTACTTTTGAAATTATAACTAATAATATAAAGTACTTACAAACTCAAATGTACTCCAATTGCGCTCGCAACCGGAAGAAGAAGCACAGAGGCCTAGAATTCTTTTTGCAAACGAGGATAGCTCAATAGCCCGCGCTCCAAAAGCATTCCACCAATCAACTAGAAAGAAATATAAATATTTTTAAAGGGAGGAAAGGAAGAATGTATTTAAATTATAATCATAATTTAGTTTTTATAGCTTTCTATATATTTTAATATACTTACGAGGATTCTTTAATTTTCGTTGCCTAATCACCATTTCTCTTGCAAAAGTATCTCGGGCACCATCACATTTGTTTGCTAAATTGCTTATCTTGTCTAGCAAATCAATCTCGGGCACCATCTTTGCAAGAACGTCATTGAAGTTATCTCGTAAATCATTAGCAAACAACCGACGTTCCTCTTTGATATCAAAGTATTTGCCCGGATTGAGAAACAACGCTGCCCCATATAATTTTTGCTCCATCTGATTTTACCATCGCCGCTCAACAATTTCAATCACCTTCTTATACAGTCTTTGTTTGTTATCAAATGCATCTTTGATTTTTTTCTTCGCGCATTCCATCGCAGCAATAACTTCTGGCATAACAGGCTTCTCATCACCATCAACAATCATCAAGACTATAAGAAGTGGCTGTGAGGCCCTAATGCAATCCTCAACAGTATGCCAAAATGTTGTTGAAAGAACAGCATCACATACTTTCTTCTCCGCTTCAGTAGCCGACAACTTTGATGTTAACCAATCCTCGGCGACGAACAACTGCCTCAATGCATCTTTATTCTTGTACAAACTCTGCAAGGTGAGGAAAGCTGTAGCAAATCTAGTAACTGCGGGTCTCACAAGATCCCTCCCATTGGTTTTCTCCCTCATCACACTAAGAAGACGACCATGCCTATAAATGAATGTGGTGATTCTTCTTGCGTTTGTGATTGTGGGCTGAAATTGCTTCAACTTGCCTATGTCCTCTAACATAAGGTCAAGGCAGTGAGCGGCACAAGGTGTCCAAAATTGTGAAGGTCTCCTCTTCATTAGTATATTCCCCGCTGCCTTGTAATTAGAGGCATTGTCCGTGATCACCTGAACAACATACTCGGGGCCAATTTCCTCGATCTTGCTATCAAGTAGATTTGCCAACATTGTGGCATCTTGAGACTGATTGGAGTCATCAACAGAACCCATGAAATAAGTCCCCTCTGGACTATTAACAAGAAAATTCAACAAATGCCTACCCCTCTTATCTGTCCAACCATCCGACATGAGTGAGCAGCCGTATTCCTTCCAAGCAACTTCATGTTTTTTCTTTAAGTCATCAGTTTTCTTCTTTGCCCTCTCAAGTAAATGAACCCTCAACTCATGATACGTTGGAGGGTTGAAACCCGGCCCATATTGCCCTATGGACTCGACCATTACTTCAAATCTCCTTGAATTTGCTGCATTGAATGGTATGCCACATTCGTAGAAAAAGTCAGCAACATGATTTTGGACTCTCTTCTTTTCCTCCGGTGTCCTCAAGCGACTTTCAATACTCGTTTGGCTCAACCGCTTACTATGCCTCTCTACAACTTCTTCGGGAGTATTCCTTAGAAGTGCTTTTGGTTGTGGCTTTGGAAATTGAAATACAACATTCTTTTTTTTAGAAGCCGTCCCAGAACTTGGGATAGTATTAGAAGAAGTATTAGAACCCATGGTTGGACGAGCAGATGATTGTGCTTCTTGCACTTCTACTACATCATTATCATCATCATCTAGCTCAAGTGGCTTGTTCCTCTTTCTACTATTCAAAGCCGCTTGCATCTCCCTCATAATTTCTGTTGTTGTTTTGGGGCACTTTGCTACATCTCCAAAATTGCCCGCTAAATGTTGCTTCAACATTTTGATTCCCGAACGACATTGCTTTCCACAAAGGATACATTGCAATAGATCCTTATTAGTCATGTCCGGCCAATACCCATATTTCCAACCCGGGTCATTTGATTTGGCCTTTCTTTTCGGGTCCTTGGTTATGTTATAACCATCGGCTCCCGAACTTTCTGCCATTTAATTTCTAGTTTCTACAAAATACAATCAAACAAACAAATAATTAGTTAACAGTTAACATTAACTATGCTCCTAATAATTAGTTAACGGTTAATACTTAACATAATTAACATAATTTACACTAACAGTATACTAATACTAATACATTAACAGTTAATAAACTTAATACAGTAACATTAACAGTTAAATATATAATAGATTAGTATAATATACTAAACTTAACTAATAGATTAGTATACTAAACTTAATACATTAACATTAACCATGCTCCTAATAATTAGTTAACAGTTAATACTTAATACTAATAAATAACATAAGTGACAGATGAAGAAATACAGAGGAAGACCAAACCTGTGACTTCGGAACTTAGAAAAGACAGAGATTAGCAGAGCGGTCGAGCAGAGTGGTAGGAGCAGAGCAGTCGAAGACTCGAAGATCGAAGCAGTCGGCGCCAGTCGCAGAGAAGTCGGAGGTCGCGACGCGTGGAGCAGAGAAGTCGGAGGCTGAGTCAGTCGAGGCAGTCGGAGGCTGAGTCGAGGCACTCGCGATGAGCAGAGAAGTCGCGAGGGGAAGAGAAGATGCGAGGGGAAGAGAAGATCGAAGCAAGCAGTCGATTTGAAGGTCGCAGACTGAGTCGAGGCTCGAGGGTTCGAAATAGTGATACTCTGATCGCGAAAGGGTTTGGTTTCCTTTTCTCCTTTTTTTTAATTTCGATGGGTCGTCATGGGCTAATGGGTCATTGGCTATGGGTTAAGGAGTTGCTAAGGCGACGCCTTGGCAGCTCGCCTTAGCAACTCTCTTCCAAGTCTAGCCTCCCCTTGTAGCTCAGCCACTGCCGGGACGTCTTGGTGACGCCTTAACAATTATGATTGGAACTAAAAGAAGATTTACCTGAGAAGTAAGAGGAGGGATGAGATGTGGAGGCTTGTGAAGTAGATGACATATGGCAGCGGAAGTTGTAACGGAAATGTTGGCAGAAGATGAAGGGCCCATTTGAGCCATTAAATCTATGATAAATTGCAATTCTTCTCCCGAAGCATTTCCTCCAGTAGGAATTATTTCAACCTTGTGAGCTTGTGATTGTCGCTTTCCCTTGCGTGCCTTTCCACCTTGTGGCTTCCCATTTAATTTCCAACAAAACTCCCTGGTATTTTTTTCCCTTGCCACAGTAGTCACACTTCAATAAAGGTTTCTCAGGAACATTAGAAATAGGAATGCTTGTAGCCAAAGCTGATCTTTCAGGTACGATACTCTGTGACATAAGAGACCGTCTACTATCCTCATTTTGAATAATTTGAAATGCCTGCTTGAGAGTAGGCATAGGCGTCCTACACAAAAATTTTTTGCTTTCAGAATTCAAACTAATCAGGAATGCATATGTTCGGTTCTTATCTTCCCATTTTAAGAGTTTCTTAGTAACAACAACATTTAGTCCTTCACAATAATTGTCATTAACATCCGACTCCTGCCAAATACTGCAAAGCTCTGCATAATAGTCAGATATCGTCATACCTTCCTGTTTAAGCTCATGAATCCTTTTCTTCAAATCATAATTAGAGCATCATTCTCATCTTGGGAATACATATCCTTTATTGTTTTCCACACTTCAGCAGTGGTCTCCATAAACATATAACCTTTGGCAAGACTAGGAATCATATGGTTGACCAAAAAACTCATAACAAAGTTATCCTCCATTTTCCACTTTTGAGCCTCTGCAGTACCAGTCTCCTTTGGTATGGTATTTGTCCCAGTCAAATAACCGGAACAATTTTCAGATTTAGTTGACATCTCCATTGAGCGAGACCACAACAAATAGTTCTTCCCATCAAACATAACGGATGAGGCAGCGAAAACAGGATAACGAGAGTCCGAAGGTTTAATAACCCCTAGTGGATTCCCGCTAGTCACAAAGCCGTTTCCGCCAAAAGACATACTTGCTGGCAACAAATGGGCAAGTGGTAGAGAAGAAAGAAAATTGATTAGTGAAGATCACACCACTATCACATAAGAAAAAGAGGAAAAGTATCTCAGTGGATTAATAAAGGTCCACCTAGAAAAAGAAAAAAAGGTTACGCTGATTTTGAAGAGACAATCAAACCAGCAGTTTAGTTTAATTATGTTCTGTACTGTAGGTACCTTAGTGGTGATGCACTGAAGAACGAAAAGAAAAAAATGAAGGTGAAGAAGAGTTTTAGAGTAGAGTTTAGAGCAACTATGATACCATGTTGAAATAAGAGAGAAATTGGGAATGATTTATATCGTTCATTATGTCTATAACATGGTTTTCCGGACCGGACCGGCGGTCGACATTCCGGTCCGGTTTGGACCAATGACCCATTTTAAGTCAAAAACCGTTCAAACCCGGTGAATCGACGGTTGAACCGCCTGACCTAGCGAACCGGTGAACGGTTTGCGAGTTAGATCGGTTCCCTACTTACAAAAAAAAATAAAAAAAATCAGAGCTTTAGCCCTCTTGCCTTCAACCTTCAGCTCTGTACTTCTACTTCTTCTCTGTTGCACCTAAAATCAAATCTCTCTCATCGCCATCATCTCTCTCACGGCTCTCACCACCAAATACCAATCGCCATCATGTCCCTCACGCAGCCTCAGTCGTGCCCTAACCCACCCTGCTGCCCTTGCCTAAAAAAATGCGGAAGATCAAAGATGAGGAGAGAGGAAAAAGAAATGATTGTAAAGATGTGAAGTTCTGCTGATGATAGTTATTTGGAGATAGACCATAAAGAGGTGATAAGGTGAAATCAATTTTTCTGTCTTGGGAATCTCAAGGAGGGTAAATGAATGGTGTTAATATAGTGACCACGTGTCTAAAGGAATGGTGCTAAGTTTTGCAGGTTCCTAAATTCTTTTTTCCTTCTTTATTGTCCCCCTATTTTTTGCTACTTTATTGAATGATAATACCATATGGTGATATGCTTTATTGTTATTATGATTTTATTCAAAAAAAAAATCAATCACACATTATCACAAAAAAAAAAATTATGAATTAGTAAAATTATACTTATATATATATCTATATATATATCATACATATAATAAAATAAATACTAAAAAATATTATATATATAAGATATATATATATATATATATGTATTATTTTCACACTAAACACCTGCTATCAAACTTATATTGAAGAGAAGTTCATTCTTAGTTCTAGTAATATTGAAGTGAAGAGGGCTTTAGAGATTGACAACTAACCTGAGGTGTTATGGTTGAATTTTCCAATTTGAATGTATCTCAGGGATGTTTATGTTTTTCATTTGTGTTTGATTTTATCACTTTTGAATTATGACTTATGAGCATAATTTAATATCTTTGTAGATAAATTAATTAATTTTACATATTTACTAATAAGTAAAAATTATATATAATATATAATAATAATTAATATATTTATTATTTATTACATATTAATGACGTCATTGGGGCCAATAACAGTTCGACCACTGATTGGACCAGTGACCCATCTACCCGATACCTTTTTCGGTTCGATGAATGGTCCGGGTTTGAAAACCTTGGTCTATACAATTTGAATTTATACAAGTATTACAATAGAGATATTTACACCAGATCTTGCAATCAAACTAATTACAGCATCTCTCTATAATTAAGCTAATCACATCAAACTCCTATAATCAAGATTAAGACCTACGATCCTGGCAGTGATAATGGGTCAACTATCCAGCAAGATATCAGAGTAAATAAATCACAATATTACAACAGTTAATTTTTTGAGAAAAATGATAAGGAAAAGGTTGTACGTGATCTTTGATGTTTGGTTGTTTCATTATTTATAGTGAGTTGGGTGATGTCAGGTTTAGCGATTGATATTTCGGGGGCGGGGGCGGGGGCGGGGGCGGGGGCGGGGGCGGGGGCGGGGTAGAAAGCTCATGTTCATGGGCTGGATATAATAAATTAGAATTTGATATCTCTTTGCTTGTGGTGGACAGTATAAAAGAAGATGAATGATCAACATTTTGAGGACAATGAGAGATTTATCGTTCATTTGCGATTATTGTTTTTGGGGATCTATTGTTTCATTTATGGATTTCATGGTGCTTGCAATACTGTTTTAAGTAATCAAGTGGACTTTCTGAACAGCCGTACAGTGGATAAGCTGGGGTGGATGGAGTAGGAGTCTGTTTATGTTATCCTTGTTGGCTGTTTTTTTTATTTATACTGGTGCCATGCCATCCCTAATTAGCAGCTTTAATAAAATCGGCGTACTCATCAAAATAATTTACCGAATAACTGGTTAGGTTAACCGTTAGCAGAGTCCTTTAATACCATTTTTTTCTCCTTTAATACCATTTTTTTCTCCCAACTGTCTATAAACCTACATCATCACGTCATACAGCATGTTATTCTGTTCCCATTCTGGAAATGTTACCATTCCACATTACATCGCATCCTATGTGCTTAATTGTTATCTTCTTAAGGTCATTGTTTGCCACTAAATGTCCTTGTACAACTTTAAAGGATCTGAGGGAGGTAAAACTTTCCAAATGGTATGAAACAAGTGTATATGTATTTGTCTTTCAGTGCCCTTTTAAAGTCAATTTTCTCTATGAAGTTCAACTCCCGGTCCATTTAGCGTCCTTTAATGTTAGAAAAGCCACTGTTACAGTTTGCCTTATGCATACCTCCTTTTATCTTTTTCTTTTCCATATTTACTTATCGGAAACCTAGATCGGTAACTTTTTCTCGTTATGATATTTCCGACATGATAGATGAAATGGACTTGCACATTATTTTTCTTCAGCTTTCTTCAGATTCTTGTTTATGCATCCAATATAAAAGGTAAAGAAGAGGGGGGGATTTGGCTTAGTATTATGTTAAGATAAAATAATGCTAGAAGTTTTGCAATTGTTGTTTAGTTCCTAAGCTGTTATGGAAGAAGTTTTTTGCATGACACCTAGTTTAGGTTGTAGTGTTCTCTGTAGCTGAATGTCATTATTAGGCGTTACTACAGAACAACTTTCAGTACCTCTGACCTCTCCCTCCCTCTCTCCCTCTCTCTCTCTCCCTCTCTCTCTTTTTAATCAATTTACATAGAGAGTAGCCATGAATTTTCTTTTAAAGAAAGTTTTGCTTGGTGGAATATTTAATTATCATCCACAATCTTTCTTACTGGTCATGAAAGAAAGAACTTTCACTAATATCTATGTTGTTCAACAAAAAATTCTCTACAAACTTTACACATTACAAAGGATATATGTTAAAGAAAGGAAAAAAAAATCTTTTTCATACTTCAAGCTATAGTTTATCTGGGTTTTATTTTTAGTGAGATACTAATTGTATTTCAGTTAAGTTGAAAGCAGTACCCTAAATAATATATCTATAACACTCTTCTTTCTAAAATATAGGATCAATTTTGACCATTTGAAGTTAATTTGGAATATTTTCAAATTCAAAATTCATAAGAATTCATTGAATTTTAGACGATTACGAGTAAACTATCTAAAAAATACTACTAGTTATAAAATTTACTGTTTTCAAAAGTTAATGAGTTGCATCAAATTTGAAAATATCATATCTCGTATTGGCGTTAACAAGTCAACATGGATCTTATATTTCGGAATGGAGAGTATTAGAAATAAATTTGAAGTCAATTTGAGATGTTTTCAAATTCAAAATTCATATGAATTCATTTAATTTTAGACAATTATGAGGAAACTATCTAAAAAGTTGTATTGGTTATAAAGTTTACTTGTTTTCAAAAGTTTAATGAGTCGCATCAATTTTGAAAATATCATATCTCATATTGGCGTTAACAAGTCAGCTGGGATCTTATATTTTGGAATGGAGAGTATTAGAAATAAAACTCAGTGAAAAGCTTTCAAGTCCTATTTCTTCTTCAGACTGGTGCTTTGATATATAAGGTGGTATGCACAACGGAGATGAATTTTAGTCTGCATCTATTCCAAAAGGGCCTGTAGCGACTACAACTACTCCAGAAGGGCCTGTAGCAAGCCTTCACTTGTGTAACTTTTCCTTTAACAAGTGATCTAAAATTTCCTGCCTAAGAGCCTATGTAGAATTAGTCCTCTAATGCGTCAATTTAGTGAAGGCGTTGAAGCTTGAAATGAATTTGTTATGCCTTGCAAGATTTTAGTGGGTAATTTTTCTTGTAAAGTTTAGAATCTTTACATCTACTATTGGTCTATATACTGATAGAAAAATAAATAATTAAGACTGCCTACAAAAATGCCTAGCACGCAATGTTCTTAGAATGCTGCCTTCAATGCACCCGTCTTCAGGCCAGAGAGAATTTGATTTTTCAAGTCAGGAGGGGCTTTCAGTGGTAAAGTTTGGGCCTATGCAATAATTATATCAAGTTAATTTGGTGTTTTCAATTATTTACTTTTCCTGTTGGTGGATGCTATTTTGATATTGACATATGTATATTGTGGGAAAAAGTGTTGGACTTGGGTATGTTTTCGTGACAATTAAATATCTGCTTCTTTTTTTTCCAACTGTCCAGCTAGATTATATAGTTACTTTTTGGCCTTGTACAGAAACAAAATTTCTAACATATATCTTTTGTTTTGCAGGTCTTGTAAATTAAAAAAAAATGATGATAGATCTCATGCAGTTAGAAGGGTGTTTATAAGTGAATGGTTCTACATCATCGTTTGTTGTATAGTGGAAAATGTTTTAACAACCCCCCGTAACCTTGCTACAGTGTGGGTTGGGTTTGGTTTCTAGGTCTTATCTGAACACGTCTCTCTTTATCCAAGGAGAGTAGCTTCTATGACTGTAGATGTTGGTTTGGTTCCTTTATCCGAGGGAGAGTAGCTTATGTGACTGTAGATTTGCATGTTAATGCTAGATTATGGTGATTATTAGATGGCAGTGGGTTCGTTATTTGTAGAACTTGTACATTGCTGCTGGCAACTGCTAGTTAGTTTATGCAAATTGCAATGGTTTGGGCACCGGCAGATTCTGGCCATATGCTTCCTTGTACACAATCTGCTTTAGTGTGTTGACAAATTAGACTTTGTTCATCATGTCTGGTTTCCGTTGGTGTAGCTTGAATTCATCTATTTGCAAATAGATTATAACGTAGTAATTTTGAAGCCCTGCACTAGGCATATATAATAGGTTGTGGAGCGTATGGACCCTTGGCAGATATTATTGAGAAGGAATTACCGATTTGTAAGTCCCTGCTTCTCTCTACCGGAGTCCTTCTCCGGCGACAGTCCACTGGTCCAATTTTTTTTTTCTTCTTATATCGCCTCTCAAAAAATGTGTAGTATTTATTCCAATGGAAATTTTTACAGAATTCAGTATTTTAGGTGTAATTTGAATAAATATACATAACAGAATTGTACAAACTAAAATATCATATATATATATATATAACCACCAACATGAAATCTAGCTTCAAAACCTGGCACCTTAGCTTATTTAATGAGGCGAAACTGAAAGTGTTAATTAAGCTATCCTGGTTATTTAGCAAGTTTGTCAGAGTGACTGATATTCTCCCTACTCTAGTT
Source organism: Panax stipuleanatus (assembly GCA_020205555.1). Classification (NCBI taxonomy): domain Eukaryota; kingdom Viridiplantae; phylum Streptophyta; class Magnoliopsida; order Apiales; family Araliaceae; genus Panax; species Panax stipuleanatus. The sequence goes on from CM035118.1 coordinate 155,176,896, forward strand.
AATCTCTTAGATGGGGATTATTTATTTAAATTAATATTGATTTTTTTTTAAAGTCAATTAAGATATTTTCAATCCCAAAGCATATATTTAAATTATTTTAGGTTTAGATAATATAATTATAAAAATCATAAAATACTTTAAAAAATTCTACTAATTACAAGGTTATTACTTTGGATAGTAAATAAGTTAAACTGATTTTGAAATATTGATATTAACTTTGAAAAATCAAATTCAATTTTATAATTTGAAACATATGGACTCCTATTATTATTTTTTCACAATCACACTAAACACCGTTATTTTTTTGGAAAATTGAGAAGGGATAATTTATTTTAAAAGGACTTATAAGTTAAAACTTGACTTATAAATATAAGTGTTTAATAATATTTTGATTTATAAATGAGAAATTAAGTTAAAATAAAATGTAAAGTTATATGACTAAAATGACTTATAAGTTAAAATAAGATGTAAAATTAATAAAATAAGGCAAAATAATCTTTACCTTAGGTCAAACTTACTTATTTTAAAAAAACTTATAAGTCGTATTTAAGCAAGTTAGAATTTATTACTTATGAATAATGACTTATAAGTCAAAAATAAATCAAAAATTAAGTTCATCCAAAACACTTAAACACTACAACAAAACAACTTATAACTCAACTTATAAGTTGTTCTCGAACACTAGCACTACTCGGTTAGTTTGGCCCTGCTGGATGGAGTTCTGGAACCTAGATTGTAGGTGTGGTAACTCGTATCCTCGTCACCATTCATGAAATGCAAAGAATCAAACTCAATGTCATGCTTTCGAGTTTCGACCATGATAAGGTGCGCCTGGTGCTGTCAAATCCCGCCTCCTCACTCTCTCAAACCAAAACTTTCTTTCTCTTCTTCTTCTTGTCTGAAATACCCACAATGGTCTGGTCTCCAATCCTGGAGAGAGAGAGAGCTCAATGAGGACCGGTTATGGGGATCCAAAGGTCCTGAACCGCCAGTCCAGCCAGTAAAATCCAATGACGATAAAATGGATTCAGCTTCCTCTCTGGCGGAACTTGGGGCTCTGGTTCTCTCCACCCCTGACCCTATTACTAAATCCAATCTTTCTCACTTGGCTTACTCCACCTGGCGCCTTAAGCAATTGCCAATTGGGGTCTCTGAACCACCCGCTCGACCTGCTCGACCACCCAAACCCCAGCTGGTCTGTTTTCTATTTCTCTAATCAAGCCCTTCTTAGGTTTTCTTAACTTGCTGAGATTTTTTCTAATTTTCCTTTTTTTTTGTAAAGTCTAGCTTAAACAAGTAATTGGTTCGATTTGAATTTTCATTTTGGTACTATATGGATGCTAAATTGTTGTTAGGTATTGAAATTTGTTCCTAATCTTTATAGCTGAATGCGAAATACTCCACTGATAAATGGTAACAATACACAGCTATAAACCATACTACATGAATTGAATTAGAAATTCCTTATTTGAGCTGTTTGAGTGACCGAGCGTGATGAAATATCGGTTATAACTAGCTCTGTTGGAATTTGGGTACTACTTAATTATTGGTTAGTGTTTTCTTAGCCATGCATTGTTTCAATTTCTGTACGTTGTTTATGAAGTTCAGGTTTCCCCGAAGGAAATTCCATCTCCCAAGAACTCGGGTTTGCCTCTTAATGCTTATATGCTCCACAATCTTGCTCATGTGGAACTAAATGCTATTGATTTGGCATGGGATACTGTTGTCCGGTTTTCACCATATGTTGATCTTCTTGGAGAGGGTTTCTTTGCTGATTTTGCTCATGTGGCTGATGATGAGAGTAGACATTTTTCTTGGTGTTCACAGAGACTAGCTGAGCTTGGATTCAGGTGAAGAGAGATTTTAAGCTTGTTGTTGTCATGGTTTTTATATAGTGACTTCCAAAATTCTTTTTCTTTTCCTACTAATAGATATGGAGACATGCCAGCCCATAATCTACTTTGGAGGGAGTGTGAGAAATCTTCAGATAATGTTGCTGCACGTCTGGCTGTAATCCCGTTAGTCCAGGTAATATCTCACAGTTGGGATAAGAGCACTGTTAAATCAAATTTGCTTATGGAGTGGTTATTTTTTGAAACACTGTACCATGCTCTCCTTCTATTTTTATGAAGTGACAACACCTGAAAAGAGAATTCAAGATAATCGTAAGAATGATGATTAAGAATTTCTTTGTCACGGAAAAACAAAGTTAAAATGTAATATTCACGAGTCCAGTGGACTCTCGACATTTTTTCATAGCCGATTTTGTTCTTTATTCCCGACTTCAAGATTAAAGTTTGGAATTTCAAGTTAGGTTCATGTTTTTTTTTTTGGAGATTTTTCGAGCAAATGAAAGAGACACCAACATTTATTTTTCTTATATAGGGGAGTGATTCATAGCCAAAGATGGCTAGGTGTAGTAGGCAACCCATCTTATACCACTCATTCCCAGATTTGATGGACGTGATTTTGGAAAAGAAAATATTCGGACACAATTTTAAATGATATGTTGTAATAAGCATGAGTATTGTTCTGGATGCTATTTTGTTAATATTAAGGGGGTTTAAGTTTTGTTGTCTTCCTTTGTTACTTATAAAATGAAAAGTTTACTCAAAAAGTAGAACAAACTTGAAGAAAAATTGCTGTCTTTCTTTGTTATTCTTTTAGGAAGCTAGAGGCCTTGATGCTGGGCCTCGGCTTGTGCAAAAATTAGTTGGCTTTGGAGATTGTAGGACATCTAACATTGTAGCTCGGATAGCTGATGAAGAAGTTGCACACGTGGCAGTTGGTGTTTACTGGTTTGTCTCAGTCTGCCAGAAAATGGGTCGTGTTCCTTGCACTACTTTTAAAGGTTTACTTGTGTTTGATCAATAAAATTAAGTCTCTGTAGTGTACTGTTGTTCATGTGTTCGCAGTGGTAATATTTGTTTCTGCAAGCAACTAAATCTTGATTTTTTTAAATAAATGTATTTTATTTTTATTCTTTTGACAGATATATTAAATGAGTATAATGTGGAGCTGAAAGGGCCTTTCAATGTTTTGGCTCGAGATGAAGCTGGAATTCCACGAGATTGGTAAGAAAGATAATTTTTTTTGATAAACTAGTTGGTCGGCAGGAACTTAGGAAATTGGGTCGAATTTGGTGTATGAAATTCCCCTGACAACACTAAATGTCAGTTGATTGAGTTTTATGTAATTCAGAATACACTGAAAAGGTTAAATCTAATGCTGTCTAGGTATGATCTATCATCTTCAAACAAGGAAGAAAAGAACAAGCAGCTTTCTGAGGTATGTAGTATCTTTGAAATTTGATCTCAACAATTGAAGTTCAACATTTCTGTGTAATCCTCACTTGCTCATACAGAATATGTTCAAATCCCTTGACCATTTTAATACCTGAAAGTGTAAATATTGAGAAATGACAGGTTCATGAAAGGCTTGCTTGTGTCATATCTATGGAGCAAGAGAACTCAAGTTTGAATAGGCCTCCTGGGTGATCTTGTTTGCCAGAGTTGACCGAATTTAAAGAACAAGGAGATGTTTGAGTAGATTCCGGAAAACTAGCAAGACATTTGTTCTACACCCACCACCATCGGGTTATCTCTGATCTCAGTTTTCTGCATTTGGTAGTTAAATTTTAGGTGTTGTTCCATTTTAGTGGCTTCAACACTGATTGATGTCTTATAGTCTGGAGGCAGTTTCAGTCCCGTGTATATTATTATACCCCTGGTATGTTCTGGAATTTAAAAAAATTGATCTTGTACCGGGGGGGTGACTGGTTTCGGTTCTTGAAAACCTCATTATGCACATAACGTACGGCCGGTCTCACTGTTTTAATGAGATTAAAATAAGATAGATAAATAGACCTACACTAGAAAGGATGGCCTTTTTCCAAACCTTGCACTAGCAAAGAGATCTTTAACATATACGCTGCCTGCCTGCCTGCTTCCTGCTTCCTGCTTCCTGCTTCCTGCATACTTGGGATTTGTACTCTGAAGTTGAAACTATGGTATGTTGCTTCGGCCCTTTCGCCGTGATGGAGAATGTATCGCCTGAGATCCATGTTCAGAGGAGGGTCCAGGAGGTTTGATGGCAATGGGGTTTCAGTCCTTACTCAATCGATTCTCGGATGACATTATATATTAGGAGGTTGTGCAACACTTTGCATCCTTCACTTATTTCAATTTCCATTGTTTTGAACTGACATACGTATAAATAAATTGCATGTATAAGTTTATAAATTATGTGAGATAAAATAAAAAAATATATAAAATTTAGAGGATTAAATAGAAAAAAATAATATAAAAAAGATAAAATAATAGTATAGAAAACTGTAGGGGCAAAAAAGGGGGAGGGGGAGAGACCAAGCGTGACACATTTACACCAAACAAAAGCCCATGAAGGCTTCATAATATAGATAGACAGACATACTAGGATTTACGTACATGATGATGTACTGCAAAGTTACGAATTTATTTCACAAAAATACAAATTTTTTATCTAATATGTTTTCGGTCAATTATGTAAGATAAGATAAAAAAAATTTAAAAAACTACAATAAAAAGACAAAAAAATTAAATTAAAAAAAGACAATAATAATATAACTAAAATTGTAGGGACGTGAAGAAGTAAAGAAAAAAGTAGAGGCTTTATAAATTAACCCTCCCTCCCTCCCACCGTCCGTGATACATTCTCTCCTTTTGTTTTATCTTTAGTTAATCAAAAACAAAAATATATTTACTGTTTTTATCCTTTCCAAAAAATTTAAAACACATAAATTAAAGAAATAGTGAATTTTTTTTTTCTAAACTGTCGTTATTTATATTTTTGATTTTTGATTAGCTAAGTATTTTCAAATATTACCAATAGTTGAAAACCAACCTAGTTTATGTAGAGAACAAGTATGAGAGAGGGAGACCACCTATATATATATATATATATATATATATATATATATATATATATATATATAATGACGCACCCAAATCAAACGTACTCAAATGTATGTACTTAACGCGACACAAAAACCATAAATACCAAGTACACATACATACAACAGAACAACTAACTCACTACACACAGACACACAGTAACGTATTATTATTATTATTATTCCTATTCACAATCCCATTCAAAAGCCAAGAGTCTCGGGAAAAAACAACGGCCCTTCACTTGTTGTTATGCTCAGTGGAGCCTCCTTTAGTCTGCTGCTGCCCAACAATGATTTCTTTAGTAGTCTGACCAATTTCCACTATAGTTTCCCCAATGGCATGCAATACTCCCCCCGCCTGTTGCCCTCCCCGGTTCGGGATTTGGAGAATATTCTATCTTTTGCCCTTTCCCCTGCTGCCTTGTCCTTCGCATCATCCTCAGCAACTTTCCCAACATATCCTGCCGCACCACTGCCAGTTTCCACCGTCACATCCTTTGCCGCCCCAGCCTTCTCCGCAGCCACATCTTTTGCCGCCGCAGCCTTCTCCACCACAGTATCCTTTGCCACGACAGCTTTCTCGGCAACATAATCCTTAGCCTGCGCAGTGTATTCCGCAGCAGTCTTGCCGGCACTCGCAAGGGTAGCACCCAGCTTTTGGGCGGCCGAATCTTTGGCTTGATTGTACCTTTCCTCGGCAGCCCTTATAGCCTCCATGGAATTCTGCTGTGCGGTTTGCCTATACTTTGAGATATCCTCATCATCATCTCCTTTTTCTTGCGATTTTCTGTCTCTGCCAGAATCCTTCTCTTTTCCCCCCTGCATCTCAAATTTGCCCACTGCCCTCCCTTTTTCTCTCTCTTCTTCACTACTCTTTCTCTCACCTCCAGACTGAGCCTGGTTGCCGTGAGGTCTCTCTTGATCATGACCGGAGACTACATTGGCGGGGGAGACGGCAAGGGATTCAAAATGGCTGGTAATTTTGGGCACTTTGTCTTTCTCAACGTGAACTTGACCATCATCATAATTAGTATAATTCTCTCTCTTCGCTTGATTTGAAGCCATACTCCTAATTCTGAAAGTAATTCTCTGAACTCCTGAATTTTCTAGCTTATTTCTATTTCTTTTTTTCTAGTGTGTGATCGAAGTGTGAGAAAATGGAGGGGTTATAAAAACCAGTGGAATTTGGCGGTTGCAGTAGATGAAGGAAGACGGGTGAAGGTGGACAAGTGGAGGATTTTGCATTGCCACGTGTTGGGGTTCTGGACAGCGGAGGGGTGAATCAGCAGTTAGCTTGCATGGCCTTCGGATACGTGTCAGTGGCCCACACTATTAGCTGATTACAACGTGTCATCATATCATTTCGCCAACAATGACTGGGTATCATGCTGTTTAGACTTGGTCAAGAAAAAATAAATGCGCGGAATTTGTATTTCCGTGCCCCCTCCTCCTTCTCTCTTTGAAAACCCGTGACCATATATATATATAATCTGGGTTGGTTGATCCAGGCCCATTACCATGTGCCAAATTGAACTTAGAAAGTTGTGGGTTTTAACGGCTGAACTTGAGCTGACATTTGGATTGGTCCAGGTTTTAAATTAAAGCCATTAGAAGTTTCATTTCCACATAAATGATAGAATTGCATCCTTTCTAAAGCCCGAGGAGCTACTGTTTTTAGATGAATTAGGGGCACTACGTGACTACGTCCGTCTTAATAAATATATCGATGTTCTCAAATTCATTAAAAATTATATATATTTATTTGTTTTAAATAAAAGATTATCATAATTATAAATTAATTAAAATATACTATTAATTATGATATTTATTGCTTTCAAAACTTGTATAAATTCATAAAACTTGCGAGTAATAATTAAGAAAGCAATAAATACGATGATTCCTTATAAAATATGATAATTTGTAGGTGTTGGGCCATGAATATCTCGGGTTGGTCAATTCTTATTCATTGTGGGCTTTTCGGGTCAGACCCATTTTTACTATTGGAGTATTGGGCCATTGTCTAAATGGTTATTTAGATAAACTTTAGGTTGGAGCTGGTAGTGGATGACAGGTGGCAGTTTATAGATTAAAGATTACCCCTAATCTGTGGGATTAGCAGGCGGCTGATTGAGGTGATGGGCCCAGCCGTCTTAAGCCACCTTCATTAATGAGGAGTTGACATAATGTTGACTGGGGGAAGAGCAAGTGGGGAAAAGCCTGCAGGCAGCCAACTGACGTAAACATCGGGGGAAAACATGCAAGGTGGTGAGACAGTATATGAGGACAAAGCACTACATGGAAAGGAAAGAAGGAACATATTTTTCTCTCAGAACACTAAAGCACACAACCTCCATTGTTAAACCATTTTTCTCAAAATCTGTACTTATTCTCACACCGGAGCGATCCCCGACGGCCCAAAACCGTCGACATCCGATGCTGACGTGTTCATTGTGCAGGATCAAATGTGCTTTTCGTGATTGAGGCGCGTGGCGAGTCGGTGGTGTTAACATTGGCGCTAGAAGGAGGGGTTTAGTGTTTCTGTTTTTCAATCACAACGTACTGAACAACTTACCTCGGAAGCTATGGTAAAAAGTAAGACGATCACGGCTGAAGGACAACCAACGGATGCCAGCTCTTCTTTGCAAAGAATTTCGGTGAAAGACAGATTAGGACCCTCAAAAAGCGTTCATGATAGACTTGGGTCACAGAGAGTTCTAAGAGATTCTCAGGCTAGAGACCATGGGGATGCCAAGAGGAAGTTATTTTCTACTGCTAGCAAAGGTTCCGATAACGATCGGAAAAAGATGATGGACACACCACTTAAGGCCCGACATCGAGAAGGCCATACGGACAAGATTTCTATCTTGGCAAAGAAGGCTCAAGAAACCGACACGGCTTTGAAAACCCTTCTGCAACAGAGGGAGGAGATTTCTAAACAGATGATTCTTATGGCTGAGAAAAAAGACGAAGCTTTCAGTTACACTCGACCGGAGAGATGGAGTAGATCACATGGTCGAAGAGCAAGGAAGAATGAGTATACCAGTCGAGATGACATTGAGTCTTATAGTCATTCTCCTGATAGGAAACCAAGTATGTTACAAGAATATTCTCCCAGAATTTCGAAAAGGGCACCTCGTATTGAGTATCATAGAGAAAGTAGAAGGGATGAACGACGAAGTCGATCAAGAAGTCATTCTCTAAAAAGTCCAAAGAGGATACACCATACAGGGAGTTCTTGGTCCAGCCGAAGTACAAGACGAAGTCCTTCGGCGTCGTTTAAACCGGATGAAAGAGACCGGATTAGACATAATAAAGCGAAATCTCCGGAGAAGAAAGCTACTTCTTCGCCCGGGATGGTGGAAGACCTATCAAAAGAAATAAGAGAGCTTCGAAAGCAGCTAACGGAGATTCAACAAGGAAAAAAGGCTTCGGATAAAAAGGCGTCCCCCTTTTCATCTGAAATTCTTAAAGAGAAAGCGGATCCCAGCAAAAAGTTACCTCATATGGAAAGTTATGATGGTTCTGGAGATCCGTTTGACCATAGCCAAGCATTTTATAGATTGATGGATTATTACGACTATTCAGATTCAGCTAAATGTCAGACATTCGGGTTGACCTTAAGAAAAGATGCAAGGCAATGGATGGGGACTCTGGCTTCGGATTCGATTACATCATGGGCGGATTTGTGTGAAAAATTCCATGCTCGCTTTGGGAGCAATAAGAGAAGAGGAAGACCCACGGGATCGTTGGCCCAAGTAAGGCAATATTCGAGTGAGACTCTGGGGCAGTATGTGAAGAGATTTCAAGAAGCTGTAGGGCAGATTTCAGATCTTAATGATCTTCAGGCGGTAGGGTTATTCCAGAATGGCTTAGATCTGGTGAAATCGGAAAAATTAGTAAAAAAGCTGATGTTCAAACATCCAAAGAGTCTGGCCGAAGCGTTTGAAAAGGCCGAAGGTTTCATCATGGTGGAAGAGGCAATGGCTAGCTTGAAACAAAGCTCTTCGGAAAAAGTAAAGGAGAAAGACAGGGAAAAGCCTGACATTAATCAGAGAAGAAATAATACCGGCAATGATCGATCCGAAGGGAATCAGAAAAGGTATAATAGTAACTGGATGCCCAGGGGAGATCGTCCACCCATTCCGACTCAAAAGGTGAACAAGGTATACACACAACTTAACACGGATCGGGCCGCCATTTTGGAACAAATTAAAAACCAACCGTACTTCGAAACGCCCAAAAACAACCTTCGACCAGGGTCCGGAGATCCTGCCTTATATTGTAATTACCACCGGGCGGTTGGGCATGATACAAATTCCTGCTGGAGTTTGAAGGAATTTATTGAGAGAAAAGTTCAAAGTGGTACTTTGATACATTATGTAACAGGGCGGGAACAACAAAGGAATCAACTGGAGAATAAGGAATTGGCTCAAGTCGCCCAGCCTGTTCAACCAGTGCCAAACCAGGCGGTGCGGCATGTTGTGGATGTGATATCTGGGGGGAACACAGGAAAGGTTGCAGGTAAGAAGAGACGAGGGTATCTGGACTCTGTGATGTTTTTGGCAGATAAGCCTACGAAGGTCGAAAGGGCATATCCGGGTTCCATAATTTCCTTTACAGATGAAGACTTCCCTACGGAACCTATCGAACCACATGAAGGAGCCTTGGTAATCACGGCCCAAGTAGGTTCTGTGGATATGAAGAGGATGATGATTGACAATGGCTCTTCGGTGGATATATTGTATGCTCATGCTTATCACCGAATGCCTGCAGATGGCCAGAAGATGGAAATTGGGCAGGAGGCCCCTCTGTATGGTTTCAGCAACGATCCCGTCAAGGTAGTAGGAACCATCGAGCTGCCAGTTGTCTTCGGGACAGTTCCCCGACAGGTTCAAATCCTCTGTAAATTTTATGTTGTACATATTGATTCTGCCTACAACGCTATTTTGGGGAGACCTACTTTGACAGATTTACAGGCGGTTACTTCAATACCCCACTTTAAAATTAAGTTTCCTACATCCCACGGAGTTGGCGAAGTGGCGGGGGATCTGGACTTAGCAAGGAGGTGCTATCGGAATGCTCTAATCACTTCGGGGGTAGGAATCAGTAAACTGAAGCATACAATGGCCATTGAGGTGGAACCATTTACAGAAAGCGGAACCGAACCTTTAGTCGTGCCCGTTGAGGATACCGAAGAGATCGAGTTGATTCCGGGGAAGAAAGAGAAAACAGTGAAAGTCAGTTCGGGACTTCCAGAACCTTTTCGAACAAGCCTGCTGAAGTTGTTTCGATGCTATGCCGATGTCTTCGCTTGGATCCCCAGTGACATGCCGGGAGTAAGTCGAAAAGTAGCGGAGCACAGATTGCAAGTGGATCCAACTAAGAAGCCAGTTAGACAGAAGAGAAGACTCTTCGCATTGGAGAGACAGAAGATAATTGATGAGGAGATCACTAAGTTGTTGGATGCAGATTTCATCTTCGAGATCGATTATCCAGAGTGGATGGCCAACGTGGTTCTGGTACAGAAGCATAATGGCAAGTGGCGAGTTTGTATAGATTACACCGATCTGAATAAAGCCTGCCCGAAGGATTTCTATCCTCTGCCTCATATCGACCAACTCATTGATGCAACTTTGGGGTATGCTTTTCTTAGTTTTATGGATGCTTTTTCAGGTTATCATCAAATTTCTATGTGTAAAGAAGATATACCAAAGACAGCTTTCATTACTCATCGGTCGGTGTACGCCTACAAAAAAATGACTTTCGGATTGATCAATGCAGGAGCTACATATCAAAGGATGATGAACCATATATTCGAGAAGCAGCTAGGCAAGAATATGGAGGTTTACGTTGATGATATGATTGTTAAAAGCATGTCGGTTCGTGGTCATCTGGATGATCTAGAAGAATGTTTCCAGACGGTGCGCCGTTATGAATTGAAGCTGAATCCTACTAAGTGCACTTTCGGACTGGGGGCAGGCAAATTCTTGGGATATTTGGTCAGTAAGAGAGGTATCGAAGCCAATCCAGAGAAGATCCAGGCTATCTTAGACATGAAATCACCCCAGTCATACAAGGATGTTCAACGTTTAACTGGTCGAATAGCATCGTTGCGACGATTCATGTCTAAGTCAGCAGAAAGGTGCTTGCCGTTCTTTAACACGTTGAAAGGGCCGAAGAATGCGAAGACCTTCCAATGGACTTCGGAGTGCGAGGAAGCTTTCCAAGGCATCAAAAGGTACTTGTCTTCGGCACCTCTGTTAGTGAAGCCAGTTCCTACGGAACCTTTGTATTTGTATCTGGCTACCAGTTCATTTGCCGTAGGAGCAGTTTTGGTGCGGGAAATTGGGGGTAAGCAGCACCCGGTTTACTATGTAAACCATGCCCTTAGGGATGCAGAAACAAGGTATCCAGACCTTGAGAAATTTGCTTTTGCTTTGGTCGTTGCTAGTAGAAAGCTTCGGCAATACTTTCAAGGTCGGACAATAGTGGTGTATACAGACCAACCACTGAAGAAGGTGTTGGGGAAGCCAGAGGTTTCGGGAAGGCTTGCTGCGTGGACGATGGAATTGTCCCAGTTCTTCATAGAATACTATCCCCGGACGGCTATTAAAGGCCAAGCCTTGGCTGATTTTGTGATAGAATGCTCGTTTCCTGAAGCTGATGGCAGCATGATCGAAATGGAAGGATCTCCGAAGACGGTGGCCATACTTCAGCAGGAGCACGATTCTTGGACTTTATATGTGGATGGATCTTCTACTTCGGATCTTGGTGGTGCCGGGATAATTCTGACAAGCCCGGAGGGATTCAAAATACAGCAGGCCGTCAGATTTGAATTCAAGGCAACAAATAATGAGGTTGAGTACGAGGCGGTATTAGCAGGATTGCGTCTGGCTCATAGTCTGGAAGTTCAGAAGCTGATCATTTACAGTGATTCTCAACTGGTCATCAAGCAAGTTTCGGGGGAGTACGAAGCTCGAGGCTCTAAAATGGTTAGATATCTTGCAGAATTGAAAGATCGACTTCAACACTTTGGCTCATGTGTATTTAAAAGTGTTGGTCGAACTGATAATTTCAACGCTGATGCATTGTCGAAACTAGCTACTACTGAATCAAGCGCCTTTGAAGGAATCGTTTACTTGGAAATCCTGAAACAAGCCAGCATCCAGAAAGAGGAAGTAACGTGCGTAGAACAGTCAAATTGTTGGATGACTCCATACATAAACTATTTAGCAGATGGCGTACTACCTTCGGATCAGATGTTGGCTAAAAAGGTGAGATACAAGAGCGCAAACTTCATACTGATTGATGGAGATATGTATCGAAGAGCTTATTCCTCTCCATCACTGAAGTGTCTGGTCCCGTCTGAAGCTGAATATGCCCTTCGGGAGGTCCATGAAGGTATCTGTGGTGATCATATGGCCGCGAAGTCGTTAGCATATAAAGTACTTCGTCAAGGTTTTTATTGGCCGACAATCTTCAAAGAGGCTACTGATTATGTGAAAAAATGCCCCAAATGCCAGCTGAATAGTTCGATCCCACATCAGCCACCAGAGGATTTATACTCGGTTTTATCTCCTATACCCTTTGCTGTCTGGGGGATAGATATACTGGGTCCCCTTCCAAAAGCAAAAGGCCAGGTCAGTTTTGTTATAGTAGCAATTGATTATATGACTAAATGGGTAGAGGCGAAACCCCTTCGGCTGATAACAGAACAAGAATGCTTGAAGTTTCTCAAAGAGTCAGTAGTATTTCGATTTGGAATTCCTATGGTAGTAATTTCAGATAATGGACGCCAGTTCGTGGGGTCAAAATTTGAGGCGTTCTTGAAAGAGTTAGGGATTCAGCATCGAAAGACTTCAGTTGCCCATCCACAATCTAATGGACAAGTTGAAGTAACCAACAGAATACTCCTGAATGGAATCAAGAAAAGGCTGGATGACGCCAAAGGAAGATGGCCCAAAGAATTACTTAGCGTGCTATGGGCTTACCGAACTACACCAAGGACTACGACGGGAGATTCCCCATTTAGACTAGCATACGGTACTGATGCTTTAGTTCCGATAGAAATTGGATCTACAAGTCTTCGGGTCAGTCAATTTAAAGAATTATACAATGATGAGGGACTCAGAGCTAACTTAGATCTGATCGAAGAAGTTCGAGAGGCAGCCTTGATAAAGTTGGCCACATATCAACGTCGTGTGGCTAAATACTACAACAAAGGTGTAAAGCTTCGGAGATTCGAAGTTGGAGATTTAGTTCTTCGGGAAGTAGAAGCTTCTACCCCTCAAAATATGGGTAAACTCATGCCAAATTGGGAGGGCCCTTATGAAGTCATCAGCGTATCAAATCCCGGAACTTACCGGTTAAGAACTTTAGATGGGTCTGAAATCAAGAATACTTGGCATGCCGGAAGGCTCCGCAAGTATTTTCAGTAAGGCTAATATCAAAATATGGAAGTCTGTAACTACAACGACAATTATTAATAAAGATGGCTCTCTTTGTCTCTCCAATAGAAGTTTTTATTCACCAGATATAAGGTTGGATCCCTTCGAATCCTCGTAGCGAAGCGGAATATCTTTTGGGTTGAACCTGTTCGGCTCTCGGAGAGAACGAGGTTGCCAGCTTGGTATAAGGATGGATTCCTTCGTCTCCTCGTAGCGAAGTGAACTATTGATGGTCCAACCCGTTCGGCTCTCGGAGAGAACGTGGTCACCAGATATAAGGTTGGATCCCTTCGACTCCTCGTAGCGAAGTGGAATATCTTTTGGGTTGAACCTGTTCGGCTCTCGGAGAGAACGAGGTTGCCAGCTTGGTATAAGGATGGATTCCTTCGTCTCCTCGTAGCGAAGTGAACTATTGATGGTCCAACCCGTTCGGCTCTCGGAGAGAACGTGGTCACCAGATATAAGGTTGGATTCCTTCGACTCCTCGTAGCGAAGCGGAATATCTTTTGGGTTGAACCTGTTCGGCTCTCGGAGAGAACGAGGTTGCCAGCTTGGTATAAGGATGGATTCCTACGTCTCCTTGTAGCGAAGTGAAATATATCCTGGGTTGAACCTATTCGGCTTTCGGAGAGGGATGGGATTATCCAAACTGTTATGAAGCCGAATAACATTATAAAGCTCTTCGGAACTAATATTATAAGATTGGTGGATTATTTAGTCTAACAATGACGTATAGTATTCTCCGGTAATGAGTAAGTTTCGTCTTACATTGTTGTTTAATTTTACTTGAAGTATTGAGCTTAAATCATATATCGTTTAAACAACAGTACAAATTCGACTTAAGAAAGGAGCAACAAGGAATAAGATATATCTCATTAAGCATAATAAAGTCAGTACATTGCCATTAAAATCTATACCAGTCTACAAAAGATAAATTTCTGTCACCATTACTCCTCATCTTCATCTTCGGAAGAATCAAGGAGCAACGGGTTTACAGCAACGGCTGCTAATTTAGCTTTACCCTTGCTTCGGGCTGCTTCGTAACCCTCCGCGTACATTTGAATTATTTCGTTAGTTAAAGAAGGAGATTTCCGGTACTCAGCCTGAATCTCCTTGCGAAGTTCCTCAGTGAGAGGAGGACCCATCAACCTCAGATTACGAAGCTCCTTCTCAGCTTTTCCTCGGAGATCCAGATGATATTCTTCGGATTTCTTAGCATCTGACACGATTAAGGCCAGATTTCGGTTATTCTCAGTTAATTGTTTATTGGACCGCTGAAGTTCTTCATTCCGTTGCATGATCGTGTTTTGAGAAGCTTCAGACGCGGCCAACTGCTCTTTCATCTTTATGAGGTCATTCTGAAGACCCTTGCAATTGAAGCGAATATTTTCATGATCGCTCCTCTCCTTGGCCAATGCAGACTTTAGAATGATGTTTTCTCTTCGGGCTGCTTCTTCCTCGGCTTCGGCTTTTTTGTACTTCTGATAGAGACGCCCGAAGATCCCATTTGCCTGCAAACATTCTGAATTAATAAAATACTCGAAGAATATATATCTATGAGCAGAAATGGTCAAAAACTTACTCTAGCCTGATGGGCCAAGCCTTCTTCCAGCAGATCGGCTATGGTACTGTTGCCGAACCTATGGTTGTCTGTATCCAGAACGAAAGAATTATAGAGATGCAGGGGGAAGTCTTCATTCTGGTCAGGCCATAGGCTAGGTGACCGAGGAGCTCCAGATGTTGAACCAAAGAAAGGAGGATTTGCTCGTTGAGGAGAGGATGTTGGCTGATTTTCAGGTAAGGGTTGGTCATCTGAAGGATATTTTTTCTTTCGAATAAGAGGAGAACTAGGTTCAACCTCAAATTCGTCAGGTTCTGTGGGCGAGAGTGGACATGGATGTAGATTCGATTTGGAAGGAGGCACTCTCAATTCTTCGATTGTGAGAGGTACAATGTTGACTTTAGCCTTTCGCTTCTTGGTAAGAAGAATCTTGGCACGATCAACAGCGGGCATGTCAAGGAGGCTCTCGGTGAGGATAGGAGCTGAAGTGTGTTTAGGCTTTCGGGCGGCTTTCTTTTTTCGGCGAGGCCGACCAACCTCTTCGGCCGGGTTTAATTCGGCTATTGATGGGTCGGTGGATTGAAGCTCGAAAGCTTGTGCTTCGGTTTCTTGAGCTTCAGGAAAATCTTGAGCTGAGGGGGCAGACAGAGATTGCTCTATATCTCTTCGGTCAGGAGATGAAGGCCTGATCAAGGATACTGTACACAAAGAAAAATATTTCAAGATAATGATCAAAGAGAAATTGAGAAAATCATACAAAATTTGGGTTGGAAACTTACGTTTATGATCGAATAACCAAGCGTGATCGCCTAGAAGGTTGAAGCTCCATTCCTCCATGGGAAGCTTCTCCATGAGCTTCGCTATCTCCTTTATGCGATCGTCTGGGAGGTCGCCTAGGTCCGCAGTGGCATGCTCTGAAGTGGTCCAATCGGGAATAGATGATATTTCAGGTCCTTTGATGAAGAACCATTTTTCATACCATTTCTTGTTACTCGAAGGTGTATCCATTAGAGGGCGTTTACTGAATTTAGAATTAGGTCTTGGGGCTTGTTTACCCAGAACCTTGAAACCCTGTTCGCGAGATTTGCCAAGAACGAACAGGTTGAAAAAAAAGTCAATAGAGGGAGGAACCCCTGATTCACTACAGAAAGCAATAAAAGCTAGAATGTGGATGTAGGAATGGGGGACCAGTTGGGCAAATCCCACACCCATAAACCCCAGAAGGGTAACGATAAAAGCATGAAGAGGAAATCGGATTCCTCTTTCTAAGAAAATGAGAGGCATGGCGCTCCAACCGTCGGGACGATGATACATTCGGTCGGAGAGGGTAGGCGCTTTTAAATGATGTGTATCTGGAATAAAATAACGTTCTCGGATGGTTTTGAGATCATTTTCTGTTAGTTTTGAAGAGCTGTTGGCGATGGGGTGCTGCTCCTCATCCTCGAATTTAAAAGGGGGGGTACAGAAACAGGAGATATAGGATTTTTGCCGGATGCTGGTATAGACCTAGGGTTTGGCACAGTCGGGATGGAAGATGAATAAATCTCGGAGGTCAAAGCAGCGTTTTCTTTGTTTTGGGAAGCCATTGTTGACAGACAAGTTAATAAGAAAATCGGAGCAAGAAGAAGAAAGCTGGGATATTTCGAATTTCAAATGGACGGGTAAAATTGTCTGATTTGGGGGTTTGAAAATCTTATAGAATTGCCTTTCTGGAAATTCACGAAGTCCAAAGGCTGCACATTTAATAGAGATAATGATGGGGAAGATTAACCGCCGGCGTGTCCTCTCGGAATTGAGAAAATATCATTTATTTTTGAAATTTAAAAAAATTGGTGTCTGATTTTGGGTTCGAGGGGTCTGCATTCGAATATGGGCCTTCTATTAATTGGGCTTTGCTGAGTCTGTGCGGATTCTCCTTGATAATTGGCCCGGGTTCCTATACTCTTTCATTAAACATTTTGTTTAACGAAAAACTAGGGGGCAATGTTGGGCCATGAATATCTCGGGTTGGTCAATTCTTATTCATTGTGGGCTTTCCGGGTCAGACCCATTTTTACTATTGGAGTATTGGGCCATTGTCTAAATGGTTATTTAGATAAACTTTAGGTTGGAGCTGGTAGTGGATGACAGGTGGTAGTTTATAGACTAAAGATTACCCCTAATCTGTGGGATTAGCAGGCGGCTGATTGAGGTGATGGGCCCAGCCGTCTTAAGCCACCTTCATTAATGAGGAGTTGACATAATGTTGACTGGGGGAAGAGCAAGTGGGGAAAAGCCTGCAGGCAGCCAACTGACGTAAACATCGGGGGAAAACATGCAAGGTGGTGAGACAGTATATGAGGACAAAGCACTACATGGAAAGGAAAGAAGGAACATATTTTTCTCTCAGAACACTAAAGCACATAACCTCCATTGTTAAACTATTTTTCTCAAAATCTGTACTTATTCTCACACCGGAGCGATCCCCGACGGCCCAAAACCGTCGAGATCCGATGCTGACGTGTTCATTGTGTAGGATCAAATGTGTTTTTCGTGATTGAGGCGCGTGGCGAGTCGGTGGTGTTAACAGTAGGGAACGCACTTGTTTCGCTTATAAAATAAGTATTTCGGTTGTGCTTTCACACTAGATTGCATTTTCTTTACCGCTTACAAAATGAAAATAAAAAATAAAAAATTACATCTTATTTACCGTATATACTTCAGGAATGATCTCATTTCTATTCAATGAAAAAAAAAACATTTTCTAGGTAATAGTATTTATGTAAAGAGCGACACTTGTTATTGTTAGTACGGTAGCTTTATATAATTAAAATCATAGTGGAAAATATGAGTGATTCATATCCTTAAAGTTTTTATCGTCTCTAGCACGGTCAGTATTTTTAATAGCAATTCACATTTGTTCCAAACAATAATTTTTTCTTTGTGATAGTTTGATGGTTGTAAAAGATAAAAGATTCCAAATGCTTAATAGTTTCTTATATGTGTTATTATGTATATCACATGTATACATCTTATCTTATGTACATATATATCAACATATACATATACACATATATATTTTTAGTTGCACAATAATTACAACTATTGAATTATATTTAACTACTCTTACCAATTATGTAATTAGTTACACATTACTAATAAGTAATAGTTAAATAGAATTTGAATAGTTTTCATTACTCTTCTTTTGTTCTAAAATAAAATAAGACTACACATATACTTACAAAGTAATTAATAGTCTTATCGATTAAATGAAACGAGGAAGAATTAGTTTTTTCAAATAACTTTTGCACCTTATTAAATGTCTTACGAATCAAATGATTTCTATACAAATGAAGTTCTCTCTTAATTATTCTCTACGTAGAGAAACAAATTATACTTTTATATGTAATTAAATTATGTCCCATAACATAATGGGTCTTAATCAAGCGCAAACTTTTCCCACGCACATGCATTTAGGGGTGGGCAAATTTTTTGGTTTTTCCAGTTTTTCGATTTTCCGGACTGGTCCGAACCGGTCTGTTCAGTACAAAAAAACCAGTTCGTTTCAGTACAAAAAAATCGATATATACCGGTTTTCTAATTTTTTCTTTATTAATAAATAATTAATAATAATAATAATGATTATAATAATAACAATAATTATATTAATTTTTGGTTTATTCGGTAAAAACCGGTACCGAATCGGTTCCGATCCGGTAAACCGATTAAGTATACCTGTCAAACCGATACCGGCATCGGTACCGGAATTTGGCTAATTTCAATACCGGTTCGGTACCTGTCCAGTTTTTACCAATTGCCCACCCCTACATGCATTATTACCATGGATCATGGATGGTACTTGAAATTTCCCACCTCCGGATTGATTGCTGCTATTTGCTAGTACGTACGTAGTTGCCATTCCCAACGATATTGGGTAGTTAAAAAATAGTGTAGTAAATATTTGTGGTTTACCCTCGTAACTTTGTACCTTGTTCGACTTAATTGGGACTCAAGTGATATGAGTTCGGCGATGGGGATATATAGTAGGAGAAGAGTTGATTTTGTGCTTTTAAATAAATACCTCCTTCCTTCATTTAGAAAACAGAAGAGTTTAAAATAAGGTATTAATTAATTACTTAATTTGATGCGACTTATCCCACATCTCATACAATTACAACTTTACTTTTTAAAAAGTTGGAAAAAAGAAAGAAAGGGCATGAATGAATAAAGCAGTATCTAATATGAAAAGTAGTTGTAGTGAACTAATACTACTACTATTAATCAAATTATGATGATATCAAAATGTAATTATGACGACATCAATATATATATATATACTTGGGATAAATTTTACTCACCAAAAATGCAACTTGAGAGATTCGATTTGGACATGATCACTTGAAAAATGATGTTTTTGTTATGAGACACAGAAACAACTACTACTTTTTAAGTATGTATATATCAACAATCATCATTTAGTAAAAACTACAAAATCCGTTCAACATACATGCATAATTCTCATTTCTATATTTCATCCAACACCACATATAAGATCATTGCGACTATTTTTTTTCTATCTTTCAAATTCTATTGTGAAATCCCGTTTGCTATCTTATAATAAAAACAAGAAGATATAACATTAATGAATGAATAGCTTGAAAATATACGTAGGTAGGGTTGGAGCAGTCTATTAAAGATTTGAGATTGTTGAACTTGTTTGTTTGTTAGCTTATCATCCTATGGGCTATGGAATAATGATTATAGTCCGGTCTATCAAACTCCTCTTCCCCCCAAGCCTCACCACTAAATACATCATTATATATATATATATATATATATATATATTAATGATTGATTTTCTTAATTTATACTCCTACAACACTTTCCTTCCAATCCCCACATATTATATATTCACATTTGCCATTGCAACCCTTTAAAATATATATCTTCTTTCATTTTACACATTAGGAGGCCAGCTTCTGTAATTTACCCCGTATTAAAATCTCTTTAATTCCTGATCATCAAACTACCCCCCACTCACCCTATTAATCTAAGTTCTAACCATACAAACAAACATAGCCTAATTAATATATATAATGATCAACACCATCAACACCCCCCCCCCCCTCCCCCTCCCTCCCCCACCACAAAAACACTAAAAATGCTGAAAGTGAGAACGAAAGTTGTTGGCTCACCTAGTAAGTACATGCTAGATTGGTAGTACAGACAACATAGACATGTCTATGTTGTTTCTTAAGGAAATATTACTCAGCAGGGATCAACCACATTATATATATAATAAGAAAATTATGGAATCAGTTCAAAGTTACATAAAAATTACTTGTTTCATTTAAAACGAAAATCAGAACATTCGTTCCAACGTTATTTCTCATTTTCCATTTTTAGAAAACAGTCATTTCTATAGAAGACAACATAGACATGTTTTTTAATGTTTTTCTCACCTGAATTTTCAATAATATATAGGTCTATGTAATCAACAGGGAAATATTTTCCAACTCTAAGCTTTACCCAATAATGAAATAACAAGCGTCAACTGACTTTGGCTCAGTTGGTACCCCACCCCTGAATTAGCCAAAAAAAGAGAGGAAGAAATAACAAGGGTGTCCTCTTCAATTATGTGATAACTGTAGAAAGTAACAAAGAACTTGCATAAATCTAAATCACACTATGAAAAATGATTAGATTGGGGGGGGGGTTACCAACTCACTAGAATTTAGCTGACCAAATTTTACCCCAAAACCTTCTCCTTAACTACTTTATACCCCACATACTTAATCCTACCCACCTAATCTAAGATCATTTATTAGTTCACTTGATATGCCATTCTCTCTTCCAGCTTGCAATTTGCAAACCAGCTAGAAACACAAGGAATTAAACTCACACCCATGGACAACATTGCAACCATCAACTGGAAATGGAAAATATGTACCTGCGTAAGCTTCGTAAGCTGCCTCATGCTCTTGCTCTGCGTCAATCCCAACCACAATGTTGTAATTCTCTCAGCTATTCAAAATGCAGTTCCAATAAGTACTGTAACATCCTCCTCAGAAAATCCTGCCCTGTCCAACATTAAGTTCACAAAAACTAGCATGACTGAAGAGGGGATGGCCATAAACCAAACAAGAGGTCAGTGCAACATCTTTGAGGGAAAATGGATGTACAAGTCGATGGAAAATCCACTATATAATGGGTCTCAGTGCCCATTTCTTAGTGATCAAGTAAGTTGCCGCAGAAATGGTAGGCCAGATTTCGAGTACGAGAAATGGAGTTGGGAAGCTCATGACCATGACTGTAAGATTCCTAGGTGAGTTTGCAACTATTTTTACCAGTACCTATGTTGTTTTGGAGTTTAATTACACGTGCATTATAATTCCGGAAATTTTAACTCAGTAAATTTGGAATTTCTAAGGTTTAACGGGAAGGACATGTTAGAGAGGTTTAGAGGGAAGAGAGTGATCCTAGTTGGTGATTCCCTCAACAGAAATCAGTGGGAATCTCTTGCTTGTCTCCTTTACTCTGCTGTTCCTCCCTCAAGGGCTTATGTTGATTTCCAAAGTGGTTCATACAAAGTCTTTAGAGCAAAGGTAACAACATATCCTTACTTTGGTTAAAGGAAGCCCTTGATATATATACATACACGTAAACACACACCCCCATATATGCCAGGTTAGGTTATATTCATAAACGCTCTATTGCAGGATTATAAACTGTCCGTGGAGTTCTACTGGAGTCCATTTTTGGTGCAGCTAGATTCAAAAGAAGCAAATGGAAACAAAATTTTGAGGCTAGACAAACTTGATGCCTCGTCTAGGCAATGGCGCGGAGCTGACATTATGGTGTTCAACACTGGTCACTGGTGGGTGCACAGAGGCAAGTTCAGATCGTAAGTTGTCTAAAGCTACTAACGTTAACTATTTAATAAAGGTTCTTAAACGTAGGACTAACAGGCTAACAGCTAGGACATTATTTCAGGTGGGACTTGTTTGGATACAAGGAAATATTGGTGGACAAGATGAAAACAGAAACAGCATTTGATATGGCAATGAAGACTTGGGCCACCTGGGTAGATGACAATGTTGTATCAACCAAAACAATTGTTTTCTTCAGAAGCATTTCACCAGAACATAAAGGGGAGAACTGGTGTTACAATGAAATTGAACCCATTGCAGAAGAATCTTATGTAGCATCTTTTCCAAAAACTCTGGTAGATATCACTGAGAGAACATTGGTGGAAATAAAAACACCGGTGAGGTACTTGAACATCACAAAGCTGTCCCAATATAGAAGAGACGCACATCCTACAATTTACGCGACTAAGCTAGGGAAGCAATTGATAGAGAAGAAACAGAAGCAACCAGAGTCTTTTGCTGATTGCAGCCACTGGTGCCTTCCTGGAGTGCCTGATACATGGAATAGGCTATTGTACGCGTCTATGATTTTTGACACCTCTAGTTGGTCACACGAGATCTTCAAAGCTTCCTCAAGTTGATTGTTTGAACTAGCAGTTAATCAAATATTTAACTAAAATTTTCTCTTTGTAACAGAAATTCGAAACATATTCGGGAAGATGCATTCTCGGATTAAAATCTTATAAAGATTATATAATGTATATAGTTTAAACTGCTCCTGAGAAAGTCACTTTTCAATGAAAGGCAAATGCAAACCCATACTTATCAAAGAAAGGTTAAATATACACAGGTAAACTAGCTTTACAGAATACTAGGACACAAACAGGATCACATCAAACAAGAGATAAATTCAAAGCAAACCTTGAATAAGCTTGCAATTTATATGCAGAAGCAGTAAATATCAACAGCTATGCCCTGAACATTTGGGCTTCCTCAAATTATAGATACTGATTGGCGTTAACCAGTATAATATTAGGCTTTTATCCACTTACTATATTTGTTCCATAAAGATAACCTGGGCTACATTTATTGATATTTAGGAAAGCATCTTCACCCCCATTCATCTGTCAGGGGGAAGGCACCTTATTCAGAGGATGTTATTTAATAAGTCATCAACAGTTATGACTATAGAAGCTCCCACTCTGACTCGCAAAACTCATGACTTAGTAAATTTGCAGTGTTCGAGTCTGGGGAAAGAAAACTCGTCACATTATCCACACTTGTTAGGCTTGATCTTGTATCAGTATCTCCATAGTGTGTTACAAGTCGTTCATACTCCTGCCTCCTTGCTGATTTTTTTTTCAAAGAAAAAACTTCCCGCATCTTTTTCTAAAATAAAATAATCAGTCAATGACAAAACTTGTGTAAGCACACACACACGCACAGAGATGTGAGTACCTTGTATGACCTATGTCCGCGTTCCTTGAGAGAAACAAAAGAAAGGTTATTTCCATCCACCAAGACACAAGTTTCCTCCAACTTCGTCTTATCATCATGTTTAATGGTTTCCATCCTTGGTTCTGCACTATCATTATTCTCAATCACATCTGTGTTATAGTTACCTGACCTTCCTGCAGAAGTTTCATAAATTCAGTAAATAGATTGACAAATCAACAATAAATGATTTTATAAATAACCAAGACAAAGGCACCCAGACATCAGATAGGAAAGATATAAACTCAATAAAAGGTGCGAGAATTATGATTTCTTCAGCATTTAAAATCAACATAATATATTTTAGAGATCATTACATGACCGCCATCCCCTTCCTCAGTTATGAAACTCACCCTCAAACTATTTTACCAGAGTGGCACAACAGAACTTTGGCTTATTAGACCTCAACATATAGACCCCTCCACTATCAATTTACCAAACCATTCATATAGAGGTCATTTACTGAAAATAAGTCTATTATTGCATTTTTCATTTCTTTCATGAATCACTTACAAAATATGATCAATGACAATTATAAGAACTTTTTTCCTTTTCATTGATGGAAAGAAAGAGAAGCAAGAGAAGCCTCAAAACATAAAACATAAAAAGAAAAGAGAAGAGAAGAGAAGCCTCAAATAATATGCTTATTTAAAGGATAGATACCTGAATCAAACAAAAAGACCTGGTCACCAGCAGATCGACTATTTTCTGTATCGCCATTAACATATGAATCTATTGGAGAACATGTTTCGGCAGTTTCAATAACAATACTCAGCACAAAAAAAGTGCAAGGAGTTGAAAAATAAAAACAATAGTAAATAATCCCACTAACAATTACCTAAAGATTCAGCCGCCAAGCCATCACCTACACGTCTCGGTTTTCGTCCTTTCTTCCCCTTGGATTTAGGTGATAGAATGACATCAGACATTGGAGTATCAAGAGAACAGTCATCTATCAATAAACCTGCACCATTAATATTGTCACGACTTTTCCCTTCTCTCTCTTCTTCTTTGGAGTTGCATCCTATTACTTCAACTGAAACTCGAGGTGATGCCTTGTCCAAATTGTCATTAGCTGCATAATCTTGAATTATTTCTAAAACTGATGATGCTCTGTTCCTATTTTCCAAAAAGATATTGTTTGAGCTTGTCTTCTTAGACACATGACAACTATCCCTTTTAGAAAGTTTCTTACTGCACACATTGTTATGTTCACATTTTTCTCCATCTTTACTTTCCACTGTGTATGATCCTTCCATGGAACCTCTAAAATATGGCTTTGACATATGATTTACAGGGTGCAATCCATCAAGAGATGACACCTGATCTCTATCCACCCCGTCTATCACCTTAAATTCCTTACTGAATAACTTATCAACCTTTTTAGTATCTTCCTTGATACTTGCTTTTTGCTTCTTAAGGATCCAAGTATCAGCATGGGAATTCAGAGGCAAGTCAACAGCGGCTACTTTCACAGGATCTATAGAAGATGGGGGAACCAAATCTTGCATGACATCAGAATAGAACTTTTTCATATTTGATCCCACATTCTGCACCTGATTTTCAACAAACTTAACAGTGTCCTGTGCATCATCATAATAATATAAGTGATGGTAAGACAAAAAATTTAAAAAAAATGACCTTCAGTCGGAGACTAAAATCAGGTATGTACATTTAGTTACATGATGTAACTACAAAAATTACAAATTCAAACACATGATGACAAAGCACACCAGATACCACACATGCACATAAGTGAAGACTATCCCCATAATAAAGATTATACAACTCATGTGCTAAAAAAAATTGTCAGAAGAAACAACAGTGCAAGAAGTATTACCACTACTAACACAAGTGACACCATTTCTGTATTGAACCTTAAAAATCTAACCTGCGAAATGGGATCAGGGTAAAAGAAGATAAAGAATTTACCTGGTACATAGTTTCTTCAACCTCCAGACACATAGCTTCAAACTTCTGGTATATATCTCCAACCCAGGTAACACCTTTGAACTCCATGGTGTTCATGAATTAACCACTGAGTCAGATGTCGTCAAATTTTATTCACTCCCTACTCTTTCCAAGATGGAGTCACTGCACTGCAGATATTCGGACAAACCACAATCAATGGGTGTATAATATGTTTCTATGAAGTGAGTAGACAATCTATCATTGAACTAAATATCCAATATGAAAAATGCAATCTGTATGCTGGAAAAGGAAACAAGAAAAATAAGAAAATATTCATCGTCGTCAAATTTAGAAGATATATGTTAATCATGGAAAGCTTTCAGTCGCCAAGACATAGAAAACTGCTTAGAACTCCCACGTACACAAAAAATCAACCTAAAACAAGATGCCCAAGTGTCTTAAAATATGATGCTCGACCAGATTGCTTTTTAAAAAAATAAAAAATAAAAAAAATTCCATCAAGTCAACTACCAAATTTCATGCTTATAAGCAAGGAATCACCTATCATCTAAGGCAATTTTTGCACTCACTATAAAAGGCAACCTATACCCAAATTTGTCACCTTTTCTAACACTTTCAACAGTAAAAACAAGCATGTAATGTGTTGATATAACTGTTACCGCTAAAAAAAAATAAAGATCAATTCAAGATGACTCTGCTAATGCATCAAGTATCTGCAGTGGGCACCAGTCAAATTAGATTGGAGATAGTCAAATACACATAAATTTCAACGACATAACGTAGGTGATATTATTGGGGGTGTAAATGAGCCGACTAGACTTGAGCTCTTTGGGTGTCTCAAGTAACGAGCCTAAACAACTTTTTCTTTTTTTCTTTTTTTTTGATAGGTTAAACAAGCCAAATTTAAGGTCAAGCTTGG
Organism: Panax stipuleanatus; assembly: GCA_020205555.1. Lineage (NCBI taxonomy): Eukaryota > Viridiplantae > Streptophyta > Magnoliopsida > Apiales > Araliaceae > Panax > Panax stipuleanatus. The sequence goes on from CM035118.1 coordinate 155,203,027, forward strand.
CTTGAATAGGTGTTGTTTATTATTTGAGTCAATTTCCAATAGCTAGCTTAAGAGTTAAGATTTAACAGAGTGCTGATTGTTAAACGAATCTAAGCTTAAATTCAAACCTGGCTTGAACAAATGGTTATCATTCAAACCAGTCTCTATGAGCTCACTCGAATAGCTTGAGGTTGTACATTGTTTCAGACTGCTGATTGTCAAATGATCTAAGCTCAAGTGAAGCCAATTATGTTAACGAGTTCAAAATAGCAATAAAACTTGGTTCATTAATGTTATGATCCAAACAGCCTTAGATATTGCCAAGTAAATGCAATAAAAGAATTTTATAGGCTTATACTTAAACGAATAAAGAGCATCGTTGTTCCTTGTGCAGATAATGGCCTTATAAGAGTCTTCTTCTTCTTTTCTTAGTGAGCCAGTAAAACAGAATTTAGAAGTAAGATTGGAGGTTTGTGTAGCACTCAATTTGGTTTGTCCAAAAAGTTTGACTTTTTGTTGAAGGGTAAAATTGAAAAATGCTTATCCTGCAGTGACTTTCAAGTAATGCAAAAACTCTATCTTGGAAGATCTTCCGATGCTTTCCACTACTTGAAAGGTTTTACAAGCTTTCCCGTGATCGTGATTCATGAGTTTTGAATAGTTCCAACATCAAATACACCAAAACATACCTTATCCAGAATTCTATACAAAGTAAATACAAACTATAACAAACAAGAAATTACTAACCTAAAAACTATGTTTCTGAAAGAAAAAACTTTGGGTATTGAAGTGATACAATGATTATGTTATGACAGACGACGACAAAAAGAAGTATGCATACAGCTGCTTGATTAAATATAATGGAACTCCCATAGTTGAGGTGGGTTAAATTTAGATCAATAATTCAACAAGCAAACAGAAGCCCTTATACAAAAGTTTAAAGAAGAGGAAAATATCATACAGAAGAAGCAGAGGGTACTTACGGCTTGTAGAAGATGCATACCCAGACGCGGAGAGATAGAAGAATTAAATATAAGCCTTTGAAGGATAAACATACATACATACATACAATTACAAACAAGTACTTACTATACACGGAGGGAAAGAATGATAGACTTCTCTCTACTTTTTTGTTAAGCAATGAGCAGTGCTGGGAGAAACAGAGAAATATGAGAGACGGACGGAGTTATTCGGGTTTTCAATTGATATTTGGGCCGACCAGATGGGTCGAATATCAGAAGCCTATTCATTTACCACACCCTAGGCCCTAGCCGCCTTCATAATTGATACTAGTAGTAGTATCTTTTTTTCTTCTTGTTTTTTGGTGCAATAATACTACTAGTATCTTCATCACACACTCGCGCGTATTAATTATTTTTAAATATTAATAATTAGATTATAAAAAATTGGAATAATAAATAGAGGGAAAAGATTAGGGGTGCTTAAAAAATTTGATTTTTTCGATTTTTTACCGAACCGGTTGATGCCGGTACTGGTGGTATTGGTTTTTTTCAGTACCAATTTTTCGATTTTTTTATACTTTTCGATACCGATAGCGGTAATGAAATTTTTGAATTCAGTAAAAACCGAAATTTGTACAAACAGCAAATAAGGAGGCAAATAAGGTAGTGGTTTAAATCTGTGCAAACTTCAAATAAGGTAGTGGTTTAAATCTGTGCAAATAGGAAATAAGAAAGTAGGAATTAAGAAGGGTCTCACTTTAATTTATTTTATGTTATCGCATACACGAGTTTTACTTTAATTTATTTTATCTTATTGCATACATTTTCACGTTGGTCGCAATGCAAATATTTGTCAAAATGTAAAGATTAATAAAAATTCAACACATAGTCCACCTTCCCTTGATCTTAGTTCAACAACAAATAATTATAAGGGGAAAAAATCGTGCCCAGGGCGCACTTAAAAATTTAATTACAATGCTTGTTAAATAACTCCAATCTTATCCATATTCTTGGTAAACACCCTATACCAATTTAACGGCTGCACAGAGTAGTCAGATGGCAAGGGGTTGATAAGGTATGAGGCAACTAGCGAGGGTGTCCAGCTGGGTCAACACACATTTCACTCCAAAACCATTTTTGGTGCCTGTTTCCAATAGTTTTGAAACTGTCAATAATCCCAGCCAAAATAATGATGCAATAGTGACATAAATCATGTTCCCACTAAAAGAAAATTTAAAAAATAAAATAAATAAACTGACTAATTATTCAAAGTGTGCCCTTTCAAGAACTTGAAATCACAACTCCTCTCATTTATCAACGTTTAGATAGTACATCATATTAAGCTGTTCTAAAAAACTACTACTATATAGAAAGACTTTGGGCCATCCATGCAAATTACAAAATAGTTTGGTGTGTTAGCTCATCTTCCCCCCCCCCCCCCTACCTACTTCTTCACATATCAATACCTTCAACATCAATGGATTTACCAGCAAATCCTGGTAACCTGAAAGCCCAATACATAATTAAAGCCAAGAAGAACCTCTCCTACAAATTATCTAAGCTTTATGACGAAAAATTTAGCTGGTTTTGCTGGGAGGATGCAGCCACCAACAAAACAGATGGGTACATTCTAAAGAACGTAGACTGCGAAGCAAACCCAGGGGAAATCACAGCAGTTGCCGGTCCAAGTGGAGCAGGGAAAACCTCATTGTTGGAGATTCTTGCTGGAATGATAGTCCAGAGTAGAGTCTCAGGGCATGAATTCGTAAACAACAAGCCAATGAATGCTATGCATTTTCGCAGATTATCCAGTTTTGTCACGCAAGATGAGGCTCTCTTCCCTCTACTTACTGTTGAAGAAACGCTTGTTTATAGCGCACGTCTCAGGCTTCACGGAGGGCTCGTTAAGGCCACAGCTAGTCAGAGAGTTGTTGAAGGAGCTTGGATTAGACCATGTTGCTGGAATGAGAATAAATAGTGAATCAAGTCATGGGATATCTGGTGGCGAGATGCACAGGGTATCAATTGGTGTTGCTCTTGTTCATGGCCCTGCTGTTCTTTTAATAGATGAACCAACATCAGGGCTGGATTCTGCTGCTGCTCAAATCTATGTCAAAGAGTCAAAGTAAGACGATTGTTTTAACCATTCATCAACCTGGTTTTCGAATTCTAGAGCTGTTTGATCAACTTGTTTTGTTATCCAAGGGAGTTGTTCTTCACCATGGATCACTGCATCTTCTTGAAGAAAGGCTAAAGTCTATAGGCTATTGCATCCCTAGGCAAGTCAATGTACTCGAGTTTGCCGTTGATGTGACTGAAAACCTGCTCACAAATATCGAAGCAGATAACATCTTAATAGTCAGTGAAGCTATGAACACGAAAATGTCAGAAAATTCACTAATTTGGGCCATGCTGACGAAAATAATATGTTTTACGCTAATTCTTAGTTGAAGGAGGTGTTGATACTGATTCAGAGATTCTCCTACAACATTTTCAGAACCAAACAGTTGTTTGCTGCAAGAGTATTTCAGGCAATGGTTGTTGGCTGCAAGAGTATTTCAGAACCAAACAGTTGTTTGCTGCAAGATATTTTGTGAGTAATGTTTTACTGGATTTTATGTGAATCAAAAGCGCCAATATTATGCAGACATCAAAGAACTCCGTTAGAGGTATGGTGGGGAGGAAATTTTAGCATGAAAATTATCTTGACAATTAAAGTTTTAAATTGCAACAGGTACATAACAATAAAACATATACAGACCCTTACTGCCTTACATTAGCATACACATCCTTGAGTTGAAAAAACAGAAACACGTATCTATTCAACCATCACCACAATGTATGCCAACTCTATATGTACATAAAAGAGTAATATGCAGGAAAAAATGTAACCTATCATAAAAAAAAAAATCACCTCTGTTTCACCAGAAATCCCCTAAAGAAGATGAACTTGAAGAATTGAAAAAAGAAACTCTTCGTCTCTTGTTTGAAAGTGTAGCATTTGTAGAGAACTCCTCTGAAGCATAAAATTTATCAAGTACAGACCTCAGGGACTGACGAACAGAACTTGCAAGACGCTGGCTTCCTTCAGTATCTTTGATGTTCCCTTCTTTGCAGCCAATTAACACAAAAAGATTTATCATCCTACTTCCCAGGGTTGCAATCTCTGCCTTCACAGTTTTAAGATGAAGAGCCTCTAGAGCTTGCCTCAAATCAGAAATAAGCTCGTGCTTGTACTCGCAACATAGAGATGCTTTGATAGAATAAGAATCTCCATCTGAACCATCCTCTTGTTGCTCGACTCTGACTTGGTCAATGTCCATCGGTATGAGAATACTTTCAGTAGCTTCTGCTGCACTTCTCCTCATTTCTTTCAAGTGGTTGATAACTTCAGCAAGTAAGGAGGCTTTATCCATCTGTATATCCAAACAACTCAACTACGTTGGAAAACATTTAAAATAAGCAAGAGATTTGTACGACCATGATAGCGCAGTAGATCCCTTGAAAGTGTCAATCAAGTAAATTAACAAAGAAAACTATTCTAGCAACATATAAAATGAGGTAATGATGACAACATTTTCTTAGTGTATAAACATTACTCCCTAAGACAATGTGGTTTCCATTAAGTGATGACTACATTTTTAAAGTTCAATACTGTAATGTGGTTAATCTTGGAAGTGTCGTATGTGTTTATAGTAAATGAACGACTATACAAACAAACATATTTCTCTTCACTTTTGTTCACACTGCATAATAATCATAATAGTACCATATTTATTAAGCAGCCATTTAGACATCATCTCAACTCTATAAAAAAAATCTGAAAACTCTAGAGAAGCAATCCAATTTAATTGAATCTCAAAAAGGCAGTAGTCTTATGCCAGTGGCAAGTAACCCATTTTGTGACTGAAGTAAATAAAATTGTAGAAGTCGATATCCAGCTTGTGAGGTTTCTAAACAAATAATTCATATATACAAAAACTGAGAGTCTGATACACACGATTTAACTTCACAAATTTTCTTCTCAAAAACAAAATATGGACCATTCAGCAGCCAAGGACAAATACCATTAGAAACTCTGGAGTCCAAGTACTGAATAACTCAAAGCTATGTAGTATGCTATTTCTCTATGACTTGGCAGCTGAATGAGGTTTAGGCCGTGACTGATCACCCTATTAGAGCTCAACTCATGATTAAAGCGGTTAGAGGCTAGTTTCAGATTGAGCAGTAAAATAAAAAAACCAAGACCAAGCTAGAGTATCCCCATTCCCAACAACCCTCAAGTCAGAGAAAAGAATGAGAAGGAAAAGGGAAAGAAAAGAATTTATGCTATGTTTGGTTCCCATTCTTGACATGCATGGAATAGAATGACTTAAGGAATGGAATGGCTTAAGGAATGGAATGGGAATGAGAATGGAATGATCATTCTCATTTTTATGTTTGGTTTGTCCATTCATTCATTCAGGAATAAAATTACTATTCTACTTTAGGGCTATGTTTGTTTGCAAGGATTTTAATCTCAATGCTATTAATCTTAGGATTAAATAATCCTAATCACATGTAAATATTTTTTTTAGTGGGAGTGCGGGGGTGGGGGTGGGGGTAGGGTAGAGGGGGTGGGGTGGGGTGTGTATATATAATCAGTAACTAATTTTTTTTTGAGTGGGGTGGGTGGGGTGGGTTGGGGTGGGCTGGGCGGGGCGGGGCGGGGTTGGGGTGGGGTGTGTATATATAATCAGTAAATAATTTTTTTTGAGTGGGAGTGGGAGTGGGAGTGGGGGTGGGTGGGGGAGTGGGGGAGTGGGTGGGTGGGTGGGGGAGTGGGAGTGGGTTATGGGCGGGGCGGGGCGGGGCGGGGCGGGTATATATAACCAGTAAATTGTTTTTTTTAGTGAGGGTTGGGGGTGGGGGTGGGCGTGGGGGGTGGGGGGTGGGGGTGGGCGTGAGGGTGGGCGGGGTGAGGTGTGTATATAATCAGTAAATAAATTTTTTTTTTAAGTGAGAGTGGGTGGGTGGGGCTGCGTAGGGGTGGGTGGGGCTGGGGGTGGAGTAGGGTAGGATGGGCGGGGCAGGGCGGTGCGGTGCGAGGTGGGGTTGGGGTAGGAGATAGAGAAGAGAAGAGGGAAAGGAGATTGGCCTAGCAATGAGATAAACCCACCCATTTAGAAATAAATGAAAAATAGCTTTCAGATTTGAGGGGGAATAACTAAAGGAATGGAATGGTCATTATAATTGACTAACCAAACATGTTTTAAGTCATTCCATAAGAAATGGTCATTCCATTCCATTCCCACCAACCAAACACAACATTAGAGTTTTGATAAGTAATCACTCTTCCAAAAATAAATAAATAAAAAGTCCCATACCAATCAGAAATTGCAAAGAGAGATTATTGTAAGACTTTTCCTATCATTTACATTTTGCAGGAAGTACACAACTAAAATTTTGTCACTAACTATAATCAAAATTACATAAAACATAATCAATCAATAAACAGTAATGACCTTATTTGTGCCGGGAATTAGATTGCGAAGGGTAGCCAGATGAGCGTTAATCCTCTCTCTCCGCCGCCTCTCCGCCTCGCTGTGATTCCTCAAAGCCGCCCATGCCTTTTCAGCCTTCACCCTCACCCCTTTCTGAGCAGGCTTCACCAGAGCCCTCACAATCTCTCCCCTCTCAGCATCCAAAACCAAAGAAGACCCACCTCTCATTATACCCAGAAATCCAAAATTCTCAGAAAACCCATCAAACGAATTCGAAAATTCCATCTGTTCTTTTGTAATCTCAAGCAAGATTGAAGACAAATAGTGGGTTACTGATAGCGGATGGCATAGTTTGGGGAATTGTTGAAGTCAATTTGCTTGCTGTGATTCTCTTTGCAACTTACATGAATTAATCAAGAAAATATAGAAAAAAGGTGAAAATTTCCACTCTTGAGCAAGTTGAATTCTAGCAGTTGTGGAGGTTTATGAGCAGAGTCAACAAAACATGAGTGAGTTAAGAAGACGAGGAGCACGAACACTATTTATACCAGTGACTATAATTAATTAATACGATTAGTATGTGCAGGACTGACAATGGTCAATGGCACCCAAAGGCCATCAATTAAATCCGGCCTCCTCAACAAATAATATTAGTCTTTTTTATTTTTTGGTCTTCAATTCTTCATCTTCGTTTGGGCCTTGAGGTGATCGTCCTACTCCTACAGGACAATCCGTAAACATGAAAGCAAAGGGTTTGGCTTTTGACTTTGAAAACTTGAAAAGTTGGCGTATCAATTCAAGCATATGGCCAAACCCCTCGATTGTTTACATATTTGTAAACTTTAACCTAACTACATAACTGCAAATATGCATGTAATCACGAGATGAAAAATATTGTAATAAAAATTGGACCGGTGTATGTGAATTTGATCTATTTATTTATATTTTTATCTATTATTGAAGTCAAAATACAAATAAACTCATATTCATGTAAGTTTTTGTATATGAAAATGACCGCATTCCCCATCAAATTAGAAGAAATTGTCAACTGATGGATGTGACTCTACATTGGTTTACAAAATCACTTATCTTTCGTCCCCTTTCAAACCATACAAATTAATTAAATGTTTTATAAAAGAATATTCTAACATTTTCTTTTCTTTTTCGGGTCTAAATGCAAAATTACTCTAATCAGTTTTAAGACTATACGAAGAAAGTAATAACTTTATTTGGGTTAAAGACGAACCAATAATAACACTAATCTAACTAAGTAAGCTCATTTTAATAATATTCACAAGCAACGCTTCTTTTATCTTCATCTTTATTTCTTATTGAAATTTAATTAAATTATCGTTTATTAAAATTAAACTGATGATGTATTTATTAGGTGGAGACGGTACCATCTATAATTTCCCATTTTCAGAGCAAATGAATAAATTATGAAAATAAATGTTCACGAAAATTAAATCATCACTGCGGTCTGTAGCCCATGCACTCGTGCTCAAATTTTGTTTAAGAGTTCACAACTAATACCTATATACATACATATATTCATATATATATATATATATATATAATCCTATTTGGTTATTTGATTATGACATATAAATATAGGTGCTGAGTTTTTTGAGTAGAGACATTCAAAAGTATTTTAAAAATTCTAATAATTCTCAGTCTCTTTATATCTTGTATTATTCAAATATTTATTTTGTGAATTTTTTGCCTTTTCTGTAATATTTTTTCGATTTAAATTTTTACGTAAAACTTTGTATTATTATTTTTATCTTTTTTCATTAATTTATTGGGTTTGGGATAATTAGTAATAACAGAAATTTATTTATATCAATAAGTATCTAACTATTACATTGTTCTCTATCTATCATTATATCTAACTCTGATTCATTGAAGCGTTAAGGCCCAACTCGGGCCCATGTCCAGTGACTCATTGACATTGCATAATTTCATCATTTATGATGCAAGGTGTTTTTTTTATTTTATTTAAAACGGAGGTAATAAATTGATATTAAAACGTCAAAATATATACTTATTTTATTTAAAACGGAGGCAATAGTATGGAGTAGGTTTCTAAAAAACAAATTAAAAAAAAAACAAAAACCCACCAACCCGATCTTTTATGCGTACGAGTTACACCATGAATTTCGCCGTATATAACTCTCTTCCTGAATCCATAACTCGCTTTACTTGAGTGACTTCTAATTTCCTAGTCTCAGAGTCAGTTATGGCGGTGGCTACCTCATTCTCCCCTTCCATATCATCTTCTTCCTCATCCTTGACCAAAACCCTAAAACCAGCCGCCAAAGCCCTAGCTATCAATCTAGGGTTTCTCTCTTCTAACGCTTCCAAAACAGGTTTAAACTCTCTCAAGACTCGAGGTTTACCCAGCAATGGCGTTGGTTCTGGTTCGGGCTCAGCTCTCGGGGCTCGCATGGTCTCCACCCCCGCGATTAAGCCTCCGACTGTCCTCAATTTCGAGACATCCGTCTTTAAGAAAGAGAAAGTATCTCTAGCTGGTAACGAAGAGGTACCTTTCTTTCCCCATCCTCCCTCTGGGTATATAAGTACCTTTATATATATATATATTATTGACACGCTGTCACTTTTGTGGTTTGTAGTATATTGTGAGGGGAGGAAGGGATTTGTTCCATTTGCTGCCTGATGCCTTTAAGGGTATTAAGCAGATTGGTGTTATTGGTTGGGGTTCTCAGGTATATACGATTGCTTGGTTTGCTAATTTATTTATTTTGATACACTTGTAATTAGTAGCATTTGGTTGCCCATAAAAATGTAATCATTGTATTGGAAAGTTGAGTTTATATACTGTATAAGAGGGCTTTCTTTTTGTTGAATAGATGGTATGATTGACTGGTTAGGCCACATTTTGATCAGAAGTTAAGAAAATGTCCAATTAATAGTTGAGATTGAATCTCGGTCTCTTTCTGTATATGAATTATTATAACAAAATGATTAATTAATTATCTGTCCAACTTATTTACTATATTTAATGCTTCTTAGTTTCAAATTTATGCACATTTCTAAAGCTACGTCTGTTTTCAAATAGTATAGTAAATATCATATGATTCAGATTAGTTTAACTTGCTATGAAGCATATATTAATGATAATTGGATATTATTCTAAGGAAACATTGGGAAAAAAATCCTGATTCTAATATCAGGACCTCTCCTCATATTGTGCTTTGTGCTAATGATTTGTAGTTTGGTGCTTAAAAAGCATTGTCCCTATGAAACTACACCAAATAAATCAGGTCAACCGAGTTGGGCATTGTTGTCCATGATTTTGGCATGTGTTGAGATTTGGTCCAAGCTTAAAAATATTCCATTTATTTGCTGTTGGGAGCAAGGCCTCTTGCAATGGTTGTATAGAGAAATGTGCCCTATAAGCTAGAGTTTGAAATTATATAGTGAACAAAGGAAACACGAAATGAAGAGAAACTTGGCTGGTAACACCCTCTTCAAGCAAATAAGAATTTTGAGACCAAACCATGTTCTTCTCTCAGTAGTATAGTGCATATGAAATCTCCTATTTGAATGCGGCTGAATCCATCTTCTTATTTCTTTAAACTATCAAAATGTAATTCTCATTGAATTCGTTGAATGGTTACTTACAGGGCCCGGCTCAAGCTCAGAATTTAAGGGATTCTCTTGCAGAAGTAAAATCTGATATCACAGTCAAGGTAATTTTTCATTATTACCTTGTTTACCTTTTACAACTGATGATTTCCTTCTATACCTCTGGTCTGAATATGCTGCTTTTTTGTCTATGTGTTTATAATACAGATAGGTTTAAGGAAGGGTTCTCGTTCATTTGCCGAGGCACGTGCTGCTGGATTCACTGAAGAGAATGAGACGTTAGGTGATATATGGGAGACTATTTCTGGCAGTGACTTGGTCCTGCTCTTGATTTCTGATGCAGCCCAGGTTGGATAAACTTTTGTTCTCTGTTTTTTACAATTATTGGCTTTTGATTTAAGGTTATCAGCTTATGAGTAGAACTATCCTCCACGAATTTTGAAACTAAACACTTTATATGCTCGTTTATGTGCATTATATTTTACACCGCTATGTTCTGGCACTTAAGAATTTGCATTATATTAAAGAATATTCTGTCTCACATTCCTGATCTCTATCTTTCATGCTGAAAGTATATTGAATTGTTTATTATTTTTTCCATTAAAAATTAAAAAGCCTTCTATCTATTTCATTTCATTTTGTCCTTCATTATATTTTTTAGCATGCCCACTAGATTTTGATGGAGGCATATTTTTTTAAATGTCTATTAAGTTTTCCATTCGTTCTCCAATTCTCGTGTTTGTGATGGAGCTCAGAATGCATATAGGTCCTAAACCAAATTACATATCCTTATTGGTGAGGGAGGTTTGTGTATGCCATATATATAATGAAAAGCCGAAACCTTTTCTAATTGAAAGGAAATAAATGGAAGGGTTTACAATAAGAATAGTGGGGGATCCTTTAGAGGTGAAGAGAAGCAAAAGATCAATATTCAATATGCCAACAAATAAAAAAAATGAAAGCATTAAAGTTCGAAGCCCCAACTGTTGCAAGACCTCAAGAGATATTCATGTGATCGGTAGATCACTCATGAACAAATTGGTTATAAGACATCGATGGAGCCTTAACTCAGTTAGTGTAACTAATGTAACTATTAGTGTTAGAATTTCAGGCATAATGTGGGAATTCGTTCTGTTTTACATTTATGACAACTTTTTTCATACATATCTGATACTAAATCATTGTTTGCAGGCTGATAATTATGAAAAAGTGTTGTCCTACATGAAACCAAACAGCATACTTGGGCTTTCCCATGGGTTCCTTTTGGGCCATTTGCAGTCAGTTGGCCTTGATTTCCCCAAGAACATAAGTGTGGTAGCTGTGTGTCCTAAGGGAATGGGTCCATCTGTAAGGCGTCTGTATGTGCAAGGCAAGGAGATCAATGGTGCAGGAATTAATGCAAGTTTTGCTGTCCATCAGGTTGGCTGGCCTTTCTCTGTGTGGGAGTTAATGTAGCTTTTGTAAGGTTTTATGGCTACTTAATTACCTTTTGGACAGGATGTCGATGGTAGAGCCACAGATGTTGCCCTTGGATGGTCAGTTGCCCTTGGTTCTCCTTTTACATTTGCCACTACACTGGAGCAGGAGTACAAGAGCGACATATTTGGGGAACGAGGTGATTCCTTTTCCATTCATATGGGAGTATGTTTTACTTCACTATATGATGGCTAATTCTCAGACCCTTGATGTATAGGGATTTTGCTTGGTGCTGTTCATGGTATTGTGGAGTCCTTGTTTAGAAGGTATACTGAGAACGGAATGAGTGAAGATTTGGCTTATAAGAATACTGTGGAGGGCATAACTGGAATAATATCGAAGACAATATCATCGAAGGTTGGTTTATATGTCAATTCCTTGGTGACAGTGGAAGTACAACCCTTGGCTTGTTAACTTAGCCGTATCATAATTTTTTTCTGCTTTTCAATTTTAAGTTGCTATAGGTTCATGATGTTTACTTTTATCTGCACTGTTCCTTCTTCCAGGGCATGTTGGCAGTCTACAATTCATTGTCAGAAGGCGGAAAAAGGGAGTTTGAGGCTGCATATAGTGCCTCATATTATCCATGCATGGATATCTTATATGAGTGCTATGAAGATGTAGCCAGTGGTAGTGAGATCAGGAGTGTTGTCCTGGCTGGACGCCGTTTTTATGTATGTTTGTCATTTTCTGTTATTTAGAATTTAGATACATGAATGTGGTATCATCATATTGTTTTTAAATCACTTACACTCGTTGGCCTGTGAACTTTTATGTAAATTGCATATAGACTTCTGATCCGTTGAGTTCTTCTTGATGTTTCCAAATATATAGCTGACTGAAATAAGAATAAAAAGCAAACAATTTTAATATATGTTTGTTTTGCAGGAAAAGGAAGGTCTACCTGCTTTCCCCATGGGAAATATTGATCGGACACGAATGTGGAAAGTAGGTGAACGAGTTCGTGCATCACGGCCAGCGGGTGATTTAGGCCCATTATATCCTTTCACTGCAGGTGTCTATGTGGCTTTAATGATGGCTCAGGTAACCTTTCTTTCAAGTTCTCTTGAGCTGAATAGGGTTATGGATGGCTACTCGCTAATAGCGTGGGTTGTTTTCTGAAGTAATTTTCTTTTCATTCTACTTTTGTTTCGAAACACATTATTTCATTGTTTAGGAAATAATATGATTGTGATATGCCACGAACACATTAATAATGGAAAAATAAGATAGGTTTGAAGGGGCTTGATCTCTAGCTACTAAACTGGGCTTGAGCATTCATATTGAAAGTCCAATAATAATCTAGAAGGGGGGTTGAATGGATTATTACTGGTTAAAAAATTATCTTAGGTCTTTTTGAATTTTTAACAAATTAATTTAGTTTCAGAAATTAATATGCAGAATTAGAAAAATTCAATCACACAATGCACAGAGATTTATTTGGTTTACAATATACAGCTTAGGTATATTGCTACGTCCAATCTCAAGCTCCTCTCCAGTGCTTGAGATCCTATTACTCCCAGTAATAAATGCTCCTTCACTAGGTAGAGAAACTTTTACAAAGTTTTATAGATCAACTTACAACTATTCACAACTATCTTGAACAGCGAACTCTCAGCTCCTTCCTCAAGCTTAGTTGAATCTTTTTTTGAGTTTATAATTATTCTATAACCTGGTCTTGAAACAACAATCTCTTCCTTACCTCACAAGTACATTAGAGACCCAACTCTCAGCTGACCTCTCTAAGACTTTGGTCTTGGTCAAAGAATGTCTTTCTCACAGATATATAAAATAAACTGACTTTACCCTTTTTTCTTTTACAAAAAGATAGTTTGAATTTGCTTCTAAAGTAAGCAGATAGAGTTTAAGATCAATTATCAAATAAAAGTTCAAGACTTTTATGTGCAATGCTTCAGATAAGCAGATATATAAATTGATGCGGTTTTTATAAAGATTCTCTTTTCTTTTAATAAAGAATGTGTTTCTATGCTTTTAAACAATTCTAGAAAAGATTTTTTTTTATAAAGAGTTTTTATGGTTTGAACAGATATATCTTTGAGTTCAGAAAACAAAATAAAATCACTTATAATGTAACAAGTATTTTTGTGAATAAATAAGTTTGTGAGTAGAGTACTTGTTATGAAAGTTATCAAATATAATAGATTTATCAATTAAATAATTCTCGAAATTTGTTTCATCCACGTATATAGATTATATTATATTTGATTTATGTTGTGAAAATTTGGCCACTCAGGATTTAAAGACGGTTTCGGAGAATTTCAGAGAAATAACATCCGAATTATATCGGTATCTAAGTACTGATCAAATTTTTTGTTTCACAATCTGATAATTATATAAATATTTTTTAATACTTATATAATGTATCTTATATTAATAAAAAGCCACTTAGGATTTTAAAGACCGGCCGGAAGAGAAATTTCTTTCAAATTATATCGGTATCTAAGTACTGACTTTTTATAATATTTAATAGATTAAATATAGATATATATAAATGTGTATAACAATTAAGTATGATAAATTTTCACCCATGTATATATATTATATTATATTTAATCTATGTTGTGAAAATTTGGTCACTCATGATTTAAAGACCGTTTCGAAGAATTTCAGAGAAATAACATCCGAATTATATCAGTATCTAAGTACTGACCAAATTATTTGTTTCACAATCTGATAATTATATAAATATTTTTCAATACTTATATAATGTATCTTATATTAATAAAAAGCCACTTAGGATTTTAAAGACCGTTCGAAAGAGAAATTTCTTCTTAATTATATCGGTATCTAAGTACAGACTTTTTATAATATTTGATAGATTAAATATAGATATATATAAATGTGTATAATCAATTTATATTCAATATATCTATATATATAAGCAGATATGAGATAATATAAATGCAGTAATTTAATGACTTATCTCAACTACTTTGACCAATTTAATCTTCTTTCAAGAAATAGAACTTTGAATTAGAAGATGAAGATGAAGATGAAGAGAGTTTTTTGCAGAGAGTATGTAGGCAAGGAGATATAACTTTTCTTTGCTTTGTGAATTGATAAATTTAGAATGAATGAAAAGCCTCTTATTTATAAGCTTTTGAAATTGAGGGCAAAATAGTAATTTTTAAAATCTGATTTTGAATCAATGGTTCGGATTGCATTGATGAAAAATAAAGGGTCCGGATCAAAGAGGAGCACACGGATTTGGCCAACTTATTTTTCAAATGCAAAGGTCAAGTTGTTTTCAATTTCAAAGGCCAAGTTATTTTCAAATGAAAAGGCCAAGCCTTTTCTTTTTTCAAAACATGCAAAGGCTTTAAATGTTTTTTTTTTTTTTTGCTAACATGGTGTTTCCCAACTCGCGGGTCGGACTAATCACCCGGGCCGGACTCAACCGTTTTGGGCTTACGCCAGCTGTCCGTGGCCACGCGACAGGTTTAACCCTGCCTCACAATTGTTGCTAGCGGGGATCGATCCCAAGATGTTCGGGTTTACGGCTCACCCCAGGTCGTTTCCTACCGCTGCGCCAACTGCTGTGGTTTTTTTATTTTTTATTTTTTTTACAGAAACTGCTTTTAAAACATTTACCATGCGCTAATATACTAGATCCATGACATTGAAGTATAAATTTTGCCCCAAGTCCAAAAGCCAAACACTACATGCAAGTACAAAAAAAGAACAATCACACCCTGAAAAACCCACAACCTCCTAGATCTTGACCATGATTAGTTCTCTAAGCTCTCTTCTTGTCTTTTAATGGTCCTCTTGGAATTTTACTCAAAACCCTTGCATCAAACACAACATAATGCTTCTCTTTTACTCACTTGCACACACATTTCAGCACACACATTTCGGCGCACACACACACATTAATTACATATATATATATATATATATATATATATATATATATAAGAGTTTTGAAATCTTTTTGCCCAATGAGATTTTTAGATAATCATTTTAGAAAAGAATAAGAATCTCCTTGTCTTAGGAAATGTTAATAATTGAATTAATTTAATTAACACTTGATAATTAATTTATCAAGGTCAAGAAAAATAAATTCATTAGGATGAAAAAATATTTTTGATAGGAATAAAATAGGATAATTAAAATCAAATTATATAATAATCCTATAGAGAGGATTCTACCTATTTTATATTAATCCTATTTACTAAGTTTGTTATCATCAACATCATTAAAATAAACTGATTAGTTTGGAGACCTATCACATATTAACAAGCTTAATAACATGTGCAAAGCACGGGTAAGCTTAGAAATGACTTATCGGCTAAATTTTAAATTTGACATTTTTGTGTGATAATATTTGTAACACTAATAGTGTGTTTAATTTCAAATGTTGTCATTGCAACGTCATTTTAGTTGGAATAAGAATCAGAAAAAAGGGATACAATGCATTTAGTTTTATGAATTTGAGAGGTCATGCAAGTTTATGAATTTGAGAAGCCATTGTAAATGAATATTTGACATGTAAAAATATGAAAATCAAAAATACTTTTGGGCTATTGAGTCGCAAAAAAAATATTTCCTTAGACTACTAGTTGACTCGGGACCAACAAAAACGACTCACTACTTATTTTGTTATATTTTAGTATTGATGGGTGAGATGGCGTTCTATTCGAAGAAGTTGGGTCAGTTGGTGTTTGAGCTCGGGACCAACAAAAACGACTCACTACTTATCTTGTTATATTTTGGTATTGATGGGTGAGATGGCGTTCTATTCGAAGAAGTTGGGTCAGTTGGTGTTTGAGTTGGGGTGTGATAAATGAAGGGGTGTTTCCAGATACCATCTGTTGCAACCGGGGTTCCTGAGCCTGAACACCAACTGAACGAACAACTTGAAAGCTATAACCCAATTTCTTAGTAGCTAGTAGTGAAGGCCCTTGTAAACCACTTAACTAATTCCGTGGTACTCTGATGTGGGATCATTGCCACTTCTCACTAGCTTCCCTCACTCAACTCATGTATATTTTCTCTTTCCTTCACCCCCTTCCCTTTTTTTCTTCATGTGTGTGTATATATATATATACTACCCTATATATATATATATGTATATATCTTACCAAACAAGTTGATACAAGCTAATAAATTTGAAGTTTTTGAATCGATCTTTTGCATCTCAACATTTGTCGGTGAGTTTTTTGTTTAAGAATAGTAGTAAGTTTGTATAGGCATAATTCACTGTAAAATAACATTGTTATGTTGAACTAAATCTAGTTATGATGGGGTAGTTGAAACTCAAGACCCGACTTAAAAGCCACCACAAGGTGTTTAACAGTGAAAATAAAGCGTCTTCTTTAAAATAGGAAAGAAGACGTGGTGAGAAGATTTTATATACAAATATGGTTTCTAACTGTGTTTCTCATTTCAATTTTTCATTCTGGAACATGGAAAATAAACAGATTGAGATCCTGAGGAAGAAAGGGCACTCCTATTCCGAGATCATAAATGAGAGTTTGATCGAGTCTGTTGATTCTTTGAATCCTTTCATGCATGCCCGTGGAGTTTCATTTATGGTAGATAATTGTTCAACAACAGCACGGCTAGGTTCAAGGAAGTGGGCTCCGCGCTTTGATTACATTCTGACCCAACAGGCCTTGGTGGCAGTGGACAAGGGTGTTCCAATAAATCGGGATCTCATTAGCAACTTCCTGTCAGACCCAGTGCACGGAGCTGTTGAAGTCTGTGCCCAGTTGAGACCATCAGTTGACATCTCAGTGCCTGCAGATGCGGATTTTGTTCGGCCAGAGCTACGCCAATCTAGCAACTAGAGTGTTTAAGCAGAAGAAGCTTTGTTACCTAGAGAGGGGCTATAGTTTTATCTGGTCTGAGGCTTTATTCTGTTGTAGAATTATTCTGTACGTGGGGGGTTTCTCACGATGTGCAGTTTCTGTTGGTGGGGTTTCTTTTGGCAATAATAGCAAATTTCTTGTGAGAGGTACCTGTGAATTCAGGGGGGAGATGTAGCTTCCAATTTTGGAATAGATCAAATCCTATTCCTCTCCTCTTTTGAAGTAATGATCATGATGCAATGCATTTAAGATTTAGTTGAAAACTATATATTAATCAAAATAATTTGGATCTATTTATTGATTATGTATAATAATAAAACTAATAATAATAATAATATTATTATTATTATTATTATAATAATTATTATTATTACATTAAATTTAATTAATATTATTTATTAAATTAAACAATTAATATTATTATTAAAATTTATTATAAGTTTAATATAATGAAAGTGACATGAATAATTGGACAAAAAACAAGGTTGACCAAAAAAATAAATTACAAGCCACTAGCGGCTCGGAAAAAAAGCAAGTCAAATTCAAAATTATTTGTATTTTGTTATATATATATATATATTAGTAATTGTCCGTGCCTGAAGGTACGGCGTAACGAAGAATTAAATTTAAATTCAAAAAATACTACATTATCTAAAAACTTTTCCTTTAAAAATTGATGTGAATCCACAGTTTTAGATATTCACATTCTAGTTTAGTTATTGGAGACAGAAATTATATATATAAAAAAAACCATTTCAAGGCCCAAAATTTTTTCATATTGTTCCAATAGTGGGTACAAACACCCTTGCTTAATACTATTGACAGATATTAACATAAAAAAATCCAGTCCAAGCCCCAAAAATATCATAAGTGTACTGATATACTACGTTTTGGTAGGCCTTTTTCTAGTCGAATCCATTGCACTGGAGATTCTTCAATGAAACAAATTTCTTGCTTCCACTCGGTTGTTCTGCCTTGGTTGTTGAATTTGATGTGTTGGTTGGTTGTGATACACTGTTTGGTTGTGATGCCCTTTTCACCATGAGTACAAGGGATGCCATTTCCTACATGTGCACTCCTTTGTCACCAGTTCACAGCAAAATGAGCCCCATACATTTTAGTGACTTGATACTTACTATAGCCTGCATAAGTGGGGATACATCCTCTTGAATCCACTTTTAATGCCTCCAACTTCTCAGCAATTGATGGACATATCAATCTGGTATTCCATTTGAGAGGCCTATCCCTAGCCAGTTGCATCCTCTTTATACAATATTCTCTTAAACCTTCCATCAAGCCATGTATTGGTTTATTTCTTGGACCCCCAATCTTGCTGTTGAACAACACCTGTTTTTTAACAATGAAAATGCAGTGAAATGAAAATGTTAAAATCAGTAAATGCAGTGAAGTGCACATACCTCACATAAATTGTTACACAACATGTCATACTTTGGGTAGGCACTAAAATGAGCCCTACACCAGTGAATGGGATCTTTGTCATCCAACCAAGCACATACCCTTGCATCCATTGCCTTCAATGCCTTTATGGCTTGTTGGAAAGTGCCTTCAGTGGTTGCTTTAGCACAATCCCATAATTTCTCTCTAAGAGACAATATTCTATGGCATTCACATCTGTAAGTGGAGCAGAAACTATTAGTATCAGTTTTTATGGTGATGCATTGTAAAAGAATTAAATAAAAGTGCTGAATTAATAAAATTAAATAAAGTTTGATTGAGGGTCGTTTAGCTACAGAGTATTTCAAATTGAGCGCATGCCATTTGAATTTTTCGAACGAATATGATCCGAGTATCAAATTTTCAAATTACTCATACTTAAATCATTTATATTTTGGATACGAATTGAACCCGAGCTCTATTTATTTATTTTCCGGCCTTATCAAAAATTCCTAAACAGAAAGACCAATGGCCAAATCAAGCAAGAAGTAATGAATAATGAATAATCCAATGAATAAAAGTTCAACAGATAAAAGCAAATGACCAATGGCCAAATCAAGCAAGAAGAAATGAAACTTCTAAAAGTTCAAAGATTAAGCCAATATTTATGAACCTACATGTTAAACCTAAACTACTAACAGACATGTACCAAAATCTTGCCACAACTTTAACTCCTACCTCAATTTCATACCATTCGAAACCTTCAAATCATGTTTGGGAACTCAATTCTGAGAATTCCAATGCTGTCAATTACAATTCCTGAATTTAGTATTGAGTTGCCACCTTAGTTTACTCTAACTCCCACCTCAAATAGAATCACTACACAATACCTACATGGGTTTGCTCTAATTCCAATTCCCACCTCAAACCACATCATTTCGCGGTGCATATTTTCATATGCTTTTATTCAAACAAAGTTTCCAGTTTTTAAACCATTCAAATTCTGAGGTCTAAAACTTACAACATATTAGCAATTTCAAGCAGTCAGAAAAAGACTACCCAAACTTTAAAAGGGGATTATAGAGTAACCCTACCATTTTCGGCGACTTCTTCCTCCTCATCCTCATCACTATCCACCTGAGCATAAATGTCTAGGTAATCAGCAGCAGACGACGCTTCTTGGCTCGGCGAGCACCCCTTCCGCCTCGACGACCGCCGTCGAAATCCTTATATACAAATTTCAAAATAACTCAAACTCGCTAAAAGGTATGCCCAAAAGTACCTATATGTCCTACAAAAATACAATAAAACAGTTATATAAAATGGTTTCCCCATGCATAATGTATCTGCAACAGATAAAATATTAGATAAAGAAAATATTAGATTGTTTAGACCGGTTTGTGGATAGGGGCACTTCGGCAATAGCAATATACAAAACAGGGGAAGCATATTTTTAACCAGAAAATGATAATAAGAACTTCATAGCATCCTCTGATTCTCTGATTTTTCATCCAATTAATTGTCTAAAATCTCCTCCCAAAAGCATTTTTTCCTACCGAAATAAAAAAGATTAAAGATAAATACATATACATAAACCTAAAATGACTAACCACATCGATAATTAAAATTTAAATTATGGTAATTAAAATTAAAATTACCTCTTACAAGCCTATCAACGAATGTGTGCATGAAATACCTGAGATTTTGAGTCGCTATAATCATCGGGACCGACATGGTTGTTACCTCTAGCCTGTGGAGAAGAGCCATGGTTCTGTCTCTCTTCCAGTACTTTTTTTCTTATCAGTTCGTCTGGTTTGGGAAATCTAGGGCTTGCCGAGAGGGTTTCGTCTACATCATCAATAAACTGCGATCTCCGGCGCTTACGGCCGCTGGATTTACGGCGCTTTTCATCGTACTCTTCCTTTTCATCAAACTCGTAATCCTTCTCCGACTCCAAATCATCGTCGTCGTGTCGCCGCTTAGGCATGATTTCTTCATAGTCCCAATCAAAAGGATCTGCCACCGCGAATTAAAAGGTCCGTTGCGATCAAATCTCAGAGCGGAACAAAAGAAAAAGTGAGGGGAAACGAAGAGACAATGAAGAGGAGATGGACAGAGAAAGAGGAAGAGAGAGATTGGGCGGGATTTTTTTTTGTTAGAAGAAATGTAAGCTTTTAGATTAAATTAGAGTTAATCTGAGTCGCTGTTGTGATTTTTCAACTGATGAATTTAAGTTGAGTTGTGTTTTATTATTATATATATATATAAATAAATTTAATCAGGTCTGAATTTTTTTTATTTTATTATATGTATTTAAATCACACTCAAAATATTGTATTATAAAAAAAATTTAATTTCATAAAATATTATACATTTTTTATTAGTTGTTTGAATAAAAAAAACAAAAAAAAGTCCCGATTTTAATAAGGTCCGGGAGTCCGTACCTGATCCGGCATATATATATATATATATATATATATATATATATATATATATATATATGTCACATTCTGGTAAACAATTACATGAGATGGGTCTAGACTCTTTGGCCGATCGATTCCAAGATTCATTCAGATTTGAACAAAACAAGCCCGATTTCAAAGAATTCGATCTGGGTTCACCCTCAGTAACAACACCCAGCACCACCACAATCCCAAGTCACAATTTCTCCTAAAAGATCCAATATAAATACTCCCACCACTCACTCGGGCTAACTAGAAAAGCTACGATACGTTGCCACCGCCCGTAGCTCAAAGCATGGCCACCGGAGATCAAGTTCCACCGGCGCCTCACTAATATATTCAGACAGTACTCCAAGTTATTGTCATAGTATTAATAGTAGTAGCACTAGTACTAGCAACAGCAGCACTATTACTGATAGTGGCGGCGGAGGTGGCGGCGTCAATAGTAATACCATCAGCTCAGTCTCGTCGCCAAACAGCAGTAATTTGTATCCAAGTGGCAATATTTGTCCCTCTGGAAAAGTACTGAAATCAAATATGGGTTCCTGTACATCGCATCGAACTGAAAAGTTGGGTTCTGGGACTGTTAATTATGGACACAGGAGCATAATGAAGGGTGGTAAGGGAAATTGGAGTACAATGGGCGAGGGAATGTGCAATTTGGTGGAGAAACTGCGCCCGTGGTTAAGCGGGTGATTATGAGTTCTGATCCAGAGGAATTTAAAAAGGTGGGTAATGAGTTATACAGAAAAGGGAATTTTGTTGAGGCATTAATGTTGTATGATCGGTCTATTGGGATATCGCCGGAAAATGCAGCATACCGTAGTAACCGGGCGGCAGCATTGACTATATTGGGGAGGCTGGGAGAGGCTGTGATGGAGTGTGAGGAGGCTGTGAGGTTGGATTGTGGATATGGAATAGCTCATCAGCGGTTGGCCTCTCTTCATCTGAGGTCAGTTTGAGTTATTTTTAAATTTAATTCCTTGGTTTCCCCATTATGTTGTATTTTCTGTTATAAGGGATTAGTTATTGCACCCAAAAAAAGGGATTAGTAGGAGAAACGTGGTTGGTATATTTTTGATCTATGCTGTTTTTGATAATAGGAATTAGTGCCGGTTAAATGATCTTTTTCTTTGTAATTTCTCTTCATTGCTTAGTTTATTTGTTATTTTTATAATTTGCTTTAGTAATGTGTTGTTTAAATTTTTGGAGTCTTGTATTTCTGTTTGTCTTTCACTTCATTTATCTTGTTGATTCTATGTATGAATGTATGCTAGATCTCTGTGAGACTAATTGCCCATGTGGCTGAGCTATTATTCACGAGATTCCTTGTTTATTTCTGGGTTTGTGTTGTTTAATAAATTGCCTAACTTTAGTTTTTGTGTTGTAGCTGTCCGTCGAAGGTGGTTGAGTAGCTGTACTAAGGACATTTGTAGCTAATTGTTGTTGATTTTTTCATGATTGTCATCTTGTTGAAACCAAAATCCCCACCCACCTGTGCATACAATCTCAAGTGATTTTGAATAATTGGGTCTCCATATTTTACTATAATTGGTTTAAATTTAGATTGACTCTTGATTATCTTCATCAATTTAGATCATTTGAGAGCAAAATTGAAGTTTTGAATTGTGATCTATTTTATTCCCTTTTCATATTCAAATTCAGAGTATCACACAGTATATTGCTTTGCTGGCCGCAGGTTTTCTAAGACGTAGATTACTTGGATCCTTTAGCTCACCACAGTTGAATAAATATTCTATGTTGTACTTAATTAAAGAGACTTATCTCCTCAGTTCAATGGATGTACTAGGTCTAAACGCATTCTGTAGGTTCATGGTGTTTGTTTTTATTCCAGTTACACATTCAAACAGTAGAATATTGCAACAAATTGGTGACATTCTTTGACCTAATGCCATCTACAGAATAGGACAGGTTGAAAATGCTCGTCGTCACCTTTGCTTTCATGGGCAACAGCCCGACACAACTGAATTGTAGAAATTGCATTCATTGGAGAAGCATATTAGCCGATGCACAGATGCCCGAAAGATGGGTGATTGGAAGGGAGCACTGAGAGAATGTGACGCGGCCATTGTAGCTGGAGCAGTGTCCTCGCCACAGGTGGACTTCAGCTGGGCTTATTGATTTTAGTAACATAGAAGTTGCTCAACAATGTGAAGTTGGTATCTAGAGCTCGATCACGGGGGAAAGATCTTTTCAGTGCTGGAAAATTCAGCAAGGCATCCTCTACTTATGGGGAAGACCTTAAATATGGCTTGTGCAACTCTATTCTCTATTGCAATAGGGCAATTTGTTGGTCTAAACTTGGTTTGTGGGAGCAGTCTGTAGAAGACTGCTATCAGGCCCTCAAGATCCAGCCAAATTACAGAAAAGCTCTTCTACGGAGGGCTGTATCAAATGCAAAGGTGAATCGGCTCATATGTTTGTCTTCGGTTATCTGAGTTATTAGTTGTTTTGTGTCTTGATTTTTACTTCAGTTTTTGGTATCTCTCTTGTGGTTATAGCTTGAAAGATGGGCAGAAGCTGTTAGAGATTAGGAGGTCTTGAGGAGGGAACTTCCGGGGGACAGTGAGGTTGCTGAATCTCTTTAAAAGATAATGCCGGGAGGAGGTTTATAATGTGAAACCGGTTGAAGCAGGGGAATTTTCTGGTGCTGGTCAGTTTAATGCTCTTATATACGTTCACTTGGTTAATTATATTTTCTTAAATCTCGATGTTCTCGACACCTTTTTTATTTTATTTTTCTTCCGGGCTCACTACATGATCTCATCCATCCAGCAAACAATTGAACATATATCTGCTTCAGTGGAGCTTTGATATTAATTTGTTTAGTAGGGAATTTTGTATGCCACTTTGGTTAATGGAAAATACAACTGTGTTTTGAGTGGTATTATTTCTTTTTTCTTTCGTTTATCAGTCCAAAACATAATTTTATTGTTCCAACAGGTTTCTTGTTTTTGAGATTGAATCGTAATGAATGCTGTGCTGTTTATGTAGGTGGTTCCGGAGCAGAGTCAAACAGTAAAAGCAGAAATCACAAGAAGAGGAGGAGTTGTCCCGAAAACATATCTATGCATAGGGTGGCGATATCTGCCCTAATCCTCCATCACCTGCTACTATCCATCTTACTTGAATTTAGACGGTTTTACTAGCAACATATATTACTAAGCTATAGGAAACCAGAAACCAGAAACCTCCTCTTCTTTTTTGACACTTATTTTTATTTTAAAAACATTCTATTACTTGTATTATTATTTCCATTTTTACTGCCATATACTCTCTCTTCTGTTTCTTAATATAAGTCGTTTTTGAGAAAAGTTTTTGTTCCTTAATATAAGTCGTTTGAGAATTTTAAATAAGCATTAATTACTTAATTTTTAATATTACCTCAAGTATTAAATATAAATTTGGTTCTCTCACTATTATCTGTCCAATGAATAACATTCTCTTTTTTTAATATAAAGGCAATATAGACGATTGATATTATATTTAATGTTTTATAATCATTTTGTTAATATTTGTGCAAAATTCTAAAATAATTTATATTAAGAGACGGAGGGGGTAATATTTGGGCAGGTTGGAAAATAGATGGTCGAGACAAATGTGTATTTTTTGTTCTCTTTTTCCTGATTTTATCTGTGGCGGAATAGATTTTACAAGTAGTATATAAGCAATGTACGTGTATAGTCGGTGAGAAAGGAAATTGGTGTATAAATGAGGTTGGAGCCGGTGGTGGGATTGAATGGGGGAAGAGGAGGAGGAGGAGGGGAAGGGAGGCGTAATATTGAGAAGACGAGAACAAGGCAGGCAAACAAGATTTCGGTGGAGGAATACAACTGTTTCTCCCAGAATCGTGACACTAACATCTCACTATTCATCATCTCAATCAAGTTCCTCTCTCTCTCTCTCTCTCTCTCTCTCTCTCTCTAAACATATTAATTAAAACTTGTCATATATATATATATATATATATATATATATATATATATATATATATATATATATATATGATCTAAAATCTCAACTAAGTCCTCCAGTTTTAACTACTATTTTTTACATTTTATTTTACAGATAATTGAAATGCACGGATTCATGAAGATTCACAAAGCGCCAAAGGTACGTTTGAACCTTAGTTCACTCGCTTTAATTTGTTCCTCCATCAATTGTCCAAAACAGTCGCCATTTCCATTTGATTTCGCTCGTTCGCTTTTACAATTTTGTTTACTGAAACTCACAGAAAGTGCTGACGGCTGTGGTGGACTCGCTTGAGCTGATGGATCCGAGCCGATCCACACTCGGAGATGACGTGACATCATCGTGCTCGTTCATCACACTAGAAGAAACAATCCTGGACCTGGCCGCTCTCAACTGGCAAGATTCCTATGTCACTTCCCTCCAAACCCTAAACCTAAGCAGCAACAGCTCCTCCTCCTCCTTCGAACTCCTCCACAATATCAAAGTGGAGTGTGTTTCGAATCCGATTCCGATTCCGAAGCGTAAAAGGACAAGGAAATTGAGGCCCTCCTCTAGCTCACTCAACCTCCACCATAACAAAGTGGAGGAGGGTGTTTCGACTCCGATTCCAAAGCGTAAAAGGTCAAGGAAAAGGATGTTGAGGCTTGCTTCTCTCAATGGATACAACAGTTCCTCTCCCCCTACTACTACTACTACTACTGGAAATGGTTTTGGATCACCCTCCGGCAGTGTTGGTGCCAGAAAGTTGGTACCGAGGAGGAAGAGGATAGTGAGGAGCGATGAATTTGGTTCTACTGTTTGGTGACTTTAGGTCGTCTCCTCCCCAATGGCAATTGGCAATTGCTAGAGGAATCGTACAGTACAGGCAAATTTGATTCTATAGGAACAACAACAATATTAGCATACTTGCAGTGAGCTGTGAAGGGGATGAGGGTCTTTCTGTCTTTTACTATCTGTTGGCTTTTTTGTACAAAAGTCTGATACCATGCGATGGCTTTGCTTACAGTTGTTCAACAGCAGTACAAAGTTCAGTAGCATGCTAAGTTTTTGGTTACTGTTTCAGGGATTTCCTTTCCATTGTTTCTTATTCTTTGCTCTTTAGACGGATACACTTGACAAATGGATTTTGAAAATGATCCACTACCACTACCACTACTCGTTACTCAACTAACTATACATTTCTACGTTTCCAAAAATTCATTCAACTTGTTAATATTATTGTTTAATGTTCGACTCTGAAATAAAAAATTAATAGATTATTAATGATGACAAACTTGTAACATCAGTACCATTAATAAAATAAAATATGATTTTTTTTGTGTGTGAAATATATATAATTTCAAGTAAATCAAAACAATTGGCGGTTTCTAGAGTGCTAAAACTTGGACGGCTGGACCTCAAAAAGTTGAAACCAATAGTAATTAAAAATGACCCAAGTGCATTCATATCTAAACAAATTTAATCAACAAATAAAAATCTTGCAACATTCTAAATTAGTCATAACTACATTTGCAATCATCATATAAAAGTCAATAGATTAATGAACATGGAGCTTTCACATCATTGTACAATTTATCATCATGCCCTTGAAAGAAATTACGACGTAACTATCCGATGCCAAAGGGCTCTTTTTAGAGAAATTCCTCATAGTTTGTCGCTGGTGGTTCTTATATTTCAACATAAAATCAAATGGGACCATTCAGCTAACATACATTTGCAGAACTACCATATCCCATTATCATGCACCAGTTGCGTACAAACGGCTCCATTCTTTTGCTGAACAAGACCAGTAAACAAAACAAATTAATGTGCAAAAAACCTTTCTCATGAAGAGAACAACTATGGGGAGCCATATATATATTTAACCTATTAACTAGAGCATTACCAGTTTCAACAGCTTCTGCCTCATTTGTTTTCCAGTGCTTAGCAATGTTCTCAGAAAGTGGATCATCTGGGTTTGGAGCGCTAAGAAGTGCTTGGATGCTGCCTCATAAAACACAATAACAATATTAATATTTACTGTCCATTTTCCTTGAATATGTTATCTGCTCAAGTATTCCTCCGAATCTAAATAGAGCATCTTAACTTTACTTTCATAGTTCAAAACATCTACAAAGATTGTAATGCCAAAAATAATTTGTCATTTTTTTTCATGTTTCCAAATGTATGCTCCCACTACTATTAGTAGGAGTGCAAAGAACTGAAAGAAGAGAGATTACCTCAACAATACTGTACGAATTTGGAGGGCGGGACTCCACTTGTCTTTGAGAATATCGAGGCATATCCTTCCCAACTACACAGACATTATCGATATTTAGATCACGAAACATAAGATTTCATAAAATGCATAAGAGGCAAGAGAAGCTACTTGCCTTGTCAATATTAGGATGATATATTTTGGTCAGGAAGCGAACCTGTATTTAAAAATAACACATACAAAGCAGGGTAGTTAAAACCTCAATCCTGAAAACCAACAGTAAGATGCAGAAGATGATGACATTGTTTAATATCCCAAATTTTGAGTTCATAATTAGTAAATAACTGAATTTGATATAGTGAATTACTGTTTATTTAACAATAACAATGCAAAATATGGCTTCCCCAACCGGGAATAAGCTCAATATAATTAGCCGAAAGCCTGCACATCCAATAATAAAGAAGCAGATGTAACTATGTAAGTAGTGCGTAATCAACAAGCCTCCTAATGTTTAGTACGGAAATGTGTTCCCATTACCGGATGCTAATTTTTGCATAAAAAAGGAAACAGCAGGTTTATTATAAATTTACCAGCAATTTCTTCAAGATAGAAAGTGTAGAAACAGACAAACTGGATGAGGAGACTGGACTGATTGATGGGGGCTCCTAGTACCTAAATTCAAGTGGAATGTGTCTAGACATAAAAGATATAGGACACATGTGAATCAGCCTGGACTTCTTCGGTGATTTCCTAACTCATGATAACTATAGATGCCTCCATTCAAAGCAGAAACTCCCATGCTTGAGAACTGTCCTGATATCAAGGAGGACTGAAAGCAGTATATCAAGGAGGACTGAAAGAGATCTTTAAGATTATTGTCAGTGGGTTTAAGGGCTAGAAGTTCTGCAGAGGTAGTCGACACCAACAATCAGCATGACGCTAATGAAATGTAACCTTATTAATTCAATAAGAAGCGAGCTACAAGAAGGAACTTTGGACGTGTAACAGTCTCTGTCCAAAATAAATCTTCTTACGGAAAAAAGAACAACTATTTTCTTTTTCAACGAATATTATGATTTGCCAAAAACACAAGTAGACATTATTATTTTTTATGACTATTTCTTTCAATATTACTAAAATATACCAATTACATTTTATTTTTGAGGAAAAAAAAGCATCATTAAGAAAAATTATGTCAAGGGTGTCCAATGCAAACATTAATATTTGTTTTTTCGGACATTGGTAGTGTCACAGATTGACTAGCTGATGCAACAGGTCAACCAGCTCAGTGTGGAAAATACGGGAACAGCAGGCTACTCACTGCCATGTAAATGGGTTTTGGCTTTGAATCACAACTTGCCTCACATCCTTGAATAACACATTTGGCCCCAAGAGAACGAATTTTGAATATTATTGATAACATTTAATGGACCAAATCCCTTGTTGTACTAGTCCAGCCAGCCTCACTCTCAAAGACAGTTAAAACTCAAAAGAGCTTAAGTTACCAAGTGAACCCACGTCCTAAATAATGAACATGAAAAAAAATACAAACTTAAAATACATAAGAGATGTCCCTTGGAGTCGGGAGGAAGAGGTAAATAAATTCAACTAAATGGAAGGCGAGTAGATTAGAAAAGAAATTTAGGCGCTTATAGATATGCTACATGAACTTATTAACAAAGAATATACAACATGAAGAAATCAACCATGATGAAACATGTTCGAAGATAATAATTCCATTAACACCATCTTTATCTACGATATAAATAATAGAATGAGTTTCTGAAATTCTCTGAGTTATTCATGAACCTTTTAAAATGGTGTGAGAAGTCCCTACATGGCCTACATGTACATACATCATGCAGTTATAACTGTTTAATATCCACGGAAGATACCCTGATGGAGAATTGATTAAAAATGAAACTGATGATGAGATAAATCTTCATGTCGAATACTAAGAATGCAAAGCAGAAAAAGATGCAAAAAGAAAAACAAACAAACCAAAAACAAAAACAAATTCTAGCAGGTAGAATGAAGCGCAACATCTAATCACCAAAAGACGCTTTTTACAAATACAAGTGATACAAGTTATTTAAATCAAAATGAAGTGTCCAAGAAAAAAGTTAAAATTTAACTAAAAAAGAAAATACGGCCATGATATAAAGGAAATGTAGAAATTCAATGCAATTCTTTCGGAGACAGCAATTAACATTGAAAAATATATACTTATACAAAAAAGGACATATACCAATAAGCACATACCATTTTCTGATAAAGAATATTGATAAAATGGATTAAACACAACATACAGACTTTACGGTAACTTAATTGTGCTGATTTGTAGTTTTCATCTTAAGATCAACTATTCGGCATATCGGAGTATTTATATTTTATACGCATGCAGCATTTCTGAATATCAAGAAGCAAAAAGACAAATTTGCATCTATGAAATGACTACAAAGTGTAATAGACAACTCTGCAAAGGCTTTTTTGTTTGTTTGTTTTTTGTTACTAAGTAATTCACTACCAAGAGGCATGAAAAGGGGATGCCATCCCGAGTACATGCGGAGTGCACAAGAAAAAAGGGTAAAAGCCCCGCAAGCACTACAGAACTTCCCGAAGTCCTTTCTGATGATACAATCTGCCACCACTGAAATCTAGAAAGAAAACATGACTTCATTAATATAAGTTACCTTAGGAGCTGCCATTGGATATTCTTCAGGTAAAAACAATTCCAACTTGAATACCCCTCCTAGATAGATATCAAGTTCAAAGAAGGATCAGATCATACATCAAATTGACGTGAAGGAAGAAGAAAAGACAAATATCCGATTATAAGAACTTATTAGCAGGTTCCAATGAAACCGACAGTCTAGTTGAAACCTACACGTGAGCAGTTTAATCAGACTACCCAATTCATGGTACGTTGAGTACGCATACAAGTATGTAGTTCATCAAATTGTAGGTACATAATTCAAAGGATGTATACTTGGTCAATACGAATAAACGATATTAGGGCAGGGCTGCATTACATGAAGGTTCATTTATTCCAAGTCAATACTCATATATATTATCTATAATTATATAATAATTTAATATAATACTCAAAAGTTTAAAAATAATTACAACTCAAGTACACATCACAAACTACTTATAATTTATAAACATATACATATACGTCAATTTAATACCCTCAATAAGAAAATCAGATTATCTTGTAAAACTGGAACTTGAATGCATATAAGTAAATCTACTTCTCCTTGTAAATTTTAATCTTTCTTAATATTACGTACCCCTCCTTTGTATTTTTAGGCAACATAAACCTGAAACTTTCTTTCTTGGTAATTTTGAAACTTCCAAGACAATAGAAAGAAACAGGGAGAAAGAAATTACGAAAGGAGCTTCAAAACTCAACTTTTTTCGGAACCCCGTCTTTCACTCCGTCCTTTATGACTCACTGCCTCTCTTCCACACGTGATTCTCAGTAACCTAAAGGGAAATAATGAATTTACACACCAGTACGACTCTCTCTCACGAAAGTTGGTACTTCTGTAACAAAAAAATCAACGAAGACTCAAATTTCATCCAAGCCTTCAATGAATACCGACCAATATTACGCCACTTTTCTCACTCTTTCTTCTCCACACGATGCCAGAATCCAGATCGATGGAAGTCAGAAACTGATTCTAAGCCTAAGGTCCATTCATTTTCTTCCATAATCGTTCGCAGAATTGATTCCGTCATCTTGCTAGGATTTCGTTTTTTCACAGTGAGGGGTTGGAGCGGGTCATACTGTTTCTAACTACTCAAGTAACTTAACATGTGCAGAGAGTTTTTTTTTTGTAATTTATGAACAAATATATGCAAACAAAAGGCCTTTCTCCCTTTTCAGTTATCCCGAGTAATGCTACACATACAAAAGACTTACAAAAAATAACTCACAAAATAATTTGTCATATTATAATTAGTTGATAATCCAACATATATGGGTAGGCCCAACGGTTATAACCAACCACAACTTTACACATCATTTAGTACCCATTCATTGTAGTTACCCCTTTAAAAGAGATGGAGAAATCAGAATCCAGGACACTGCATGCCACTTTACCCAGTATGTACAATTTTTGACATATATTTTGAACCATCCCCACTACCTACACAACTAACCTATAATAACATTATATTCATATTGCAACTATAAGAGGTACATCGACCTGAGAATCGACATGACCAATTTCCACCTAAAATAATTCACAGCCATGACCTCCATGGTGGAACTAATTTGGTACATCGATATATTTGGGAAAGGAATAACAAATAAAATTCTTAGATTGGCAAATGCATATTTACCCTGATTGTAAATTCAGAAATTTTGGAGACTAAAGGATATAGAAAGAAAATGGAGAAAAAACAAATCTCCAGCTCAATTTCAATTACTACTCAATGCTCCTCTCTTATATCTAGAATCAAAGTTAGAAACTGCTGAAATTCATTACAATTTTTAACAGCCAAATTGTACAGCTACTTAATTCAGCTGTAAACAGCTTACAGAAGCACATTTTTATCAGCAAAAGAAACTTACATGTCTGGCAATTTGGTAGAGCACAAAAATTCAACTTCTATTTGTTCCTATTCGTTATTCTTATCTTTTCCATTTCGCCATTGTGTTTTACAACACTGTTACACTTCCTTTTGTTTATCAATTCTAATAATCGGATAAAGGAAAAGAGAAGGTTAGATGCAGCTGGGAACAATAAATCACATTTTAAATTGTTAATTTTGTTTCTTGCGACTTTGCGGATGGACTTGAATCAGAGGACTAACTTGGTGGAAAGTTTGGGGAATATATTACAAACGATTATATTTTCTGGGATTACTTTTTTCCTATTTGTTCTTTTTATCTTCTCCATTTTGCCTTTATGTTTTAAAATGCTAAGATAAGACTTTCTATTTGTCAATCCTACGAACCGCATAAAGGAAAAGAGAAGGTCAAGTGCAGTTAAGAACAATAAATCCATTTAAAATTGTTCATTTTATATGATGCGACTTTGTGAACGGACATGAATCAGAGGACTGGCGGAAAGTTCGGGGAGTATGTTGCTAACTATGATATCTTCTAGGATTTTCTCTCTCCTATTCATTCTTCTTATCTTCTTCATTTCGCCTTTATGTTTTTCAATGTTGTAATAAGACCCTCTGTCAATTTTAAAAAGTAAGAACCCATAAAGGAAAAGAGAATAATTGATGCAGCTAAGAGCAACAAATCACATTGAAAATTGTTCTTTGATATCTTGCGACTTTATGGGACGGACTTGAATTGGAGGACTGGGCGGAAAGTTTGGGAAGTATGTTGTTAACTATGATATCTTCTGGGATTTCCTCTCTCCAATTCATTCTTCTTATCATCTCAATTTCACCCTTTTGTTTCACAATATTGTAACAAGACACTGTATTTATTCTAAAAACCACATAAAAGAAAAAAAGAAGGTTAGATGCAGTTGAAAGCAATAAATCGCATTTTAATTGTTTATTTTTTGTCTCAACTCTTACGACTTTGCAAGCGGACTTGAATCGGAGGAATGACTTGGCAGAAAGTTTGGGGAGTATATTGTTGTTAGAGATAAAATAGACGTATTGAATATTGTGGTAATGATACATAGGTAACTAGTTGAGTAGTGACCAAGTATGTGTTGGCACCAAGCATACTTGGTGACACAAAGTTCTAATAATAATATACACTAATAACAATATATCACGAAACATAATCTTAAAAAGAGTCAAACTAACCACAACACAAAATTATTTTATCTTCAACATTCCCCCCTCCCCCCTCCCCCCTCCCCCCTCCTCCATTTTGAGGCCCTCTTTAATTTGCACCTTTTTTTAACGTCCAAAGTTAGATTTCTCAACCTCAATACATAACTTCACACATTCACTTTCCGAGAATATTGTGTGCTAACAATAACAGAGAACACTTGGTCTCCTACAATAAATGTGAAGGACTCTCTATCCTTCAAAAACAACTATGAAGGACTTCTTATATTCCTTAACATCGAAATACTCTCTAGCCTCCCAAAAAATCGATGGACACACACCTTCCTGAAATCTCAGCCCCCATGCAATTCTTACTTTCCAACCAACCATTTACATATTTCAACATGAGAAATTAACTGCTCTGGACATATTAACCTTGTTATGGAAAAAAATTAACATGCACCACCAAGGAACCAGCATCTTCGAAAAGAAACATCAAATCTGGGAAATGGAGTACTAAAGCACCAACTTTAGTAATGTATGACAAAACTCAAACTATAACTCCAACAAAAGAACTAAACTAAACTCTAACCACCTAATTTTTTTTCCTTCTTTAAGATGAAGTTAAACAATAAAAATAAACGATGCCCGCCGCTAGTAATGTGTCGGCGACGGTGAAAACAAGACATTTTGATTTGATTGCCAAGATGAACCTAACTCTGAAACCATGTTAGAGATAATATAGGCTACTAGTTGAGTAATAGCCAAATATGTGTGGACAACAAACATACTTGGTGACCAAGTTATAATAATAATATACTCTAATAACAACAATATACTCTAATAGTTGCTACGATAATATCTTGTGGAATTTTCTCTCCTATTCGTTCTTTATCTTCTCCATTTCACCTTTATGTTTTACTATGCTGTAATAAGACCATCTGTTTGTCAATTCTAAAAACCGCATAAAGGAAAAAAAAAAGTTCGATGCATCTGAGAGCAATAAATCACATTTTAAGTTGTTTATTATCTATCTTACAACTTTGTGGACAGACTTGAATCACACAATTTACTTGGCGAAAAGTTTGGAGTATATTTCTCCTATTCGTTCTTTATCTTCTCTATTTCACCTTTATGTTTTACTATGTTGTAATAAGATCATCTGTTTGTCAATTCTAAAAACCACATAAAGGAAAAAAAAAAGTTAGATGCATCTGAGAGCAATAAATCACATTTTAAGTTGTTTATTATCTATCTTACAACTTTGTGGACAAACTTGAATCACACAATTTACTTGGCGAAATGTTTGGAGTATATTGCTAACGATGATATCTTCTGGGATTTTCTATCTCCTATTTGTTCTTTTTATCTTCTCCATTATTTCATTGTGTTTTTGAAATGCCGTATTAAGACCATTTGTTTGTCAATTCTAAAAATCGCATAAAGGAAAAGACAAGGTTTAAGTTAGATTAAAGTAATAAATCACATTTTAAATTGTTCATTTTATATCTTGCAACTTGGCGGAAGGACTTGAACCGAAAGACTAACTTGGTAGAAATCTTGGGGAGTATGTTGCAAACGATGCTATTTTTTCAGATTTTCTCTCTCCTTTTCGTTTTTCTTATCCTCTCCATTTCGCCTTTATGTTTTACAACATTGTAATAAGACCCTTAGTTTGTCAATTCTATAAACCACGTAAAGGAAAATAGAAGGTTAAATGTAGTTGAGAGCAAAAAATCACATTTTAAATTGCCCATTTATATCTTGCAACAAATTTTACAAATTTTGTAGCGATCATATTTGCTATATTATATCTACTAGCATACACGTACACGCGCAATGCACATGATAACTTCTCCAAATGTCACACGTACACGTAAATGCATGTAATACCCCATTCCTACATCGAAAGATATGGAAAAAAAAATTCTGTACTTAAGGAATTAAGTTACTACCAATAATACATTCAAGTCATGACCTTTTGGGTGAGCCTATGGTGGGTAAGATGACCCAAGAAGATACTATTAGGCCAGTGGTTTAACGTTTTATTTGGATGGATTTAATTCGATTCGGACTTGGGATTTGACCCGAGATTTGTTCCGGACTCGGGATTTGACCCGAGTTGTTTCATATGGTATTAGAGCTGACTCTCGAAAGTCCGGATCGGGTCATCCCAATCGGGTTGCCGGAGGTGGGGACACGAAGGCTGGTGGAATTATTCCACAATAAAGAGATGGAGGTCCGGAGGTGAGGACACGAAGCCAACCGGTATTATCCCACAATGGCTAGAGAGGCAAAGATCTGTGAACCGTGTGTATGATCGATTCTGGTTCTGACGGGAACGTCAGAAATTTAAGTGAGGGAGTTTATAACACCCCAGTCCCACATCGAAATATATGGAAAAAATTTGTTTGTACTTAAGAATTAAGTTACCACTAATAGTACCTTCAAGTCATGACCTTTTGGGTGAGCCTGTGGTGGACTAAGATGACTTAAGAACATACTATTGAGTCAGTGATTTAAGACTTTATTTTGATGGTTTTGATTCGATTCGGACTTAGAATTTGCCCGAGATTTATTCCGAACTCAGGATTTGACCCGGGCAATGTTCGAAATAGCGCTCGAGGCGTACGCCTCGAGGCGAGGCGGCGAAAGGCTAAGGCGAGGCGTACGCGATTGTGGGCTTCGACGAACTTTGCGCCTTCTTTGGCTGAGGCGTCCGCCTCAAGGCGTTGCGCCTCGAGGCGTAAGCGAGGCGTGAGCCTTGGTTTGGCTTTAAAAAAACCTAAAACGACTCGTTTCATAAATTAGCTAACCTAAAATCGCGTCAGCCTCTTTCGCGTCAGCCTCTTTCGCGTTCGCCTCTCCTTCTTCTTCCTTCGTCTGGTCTGGTCTGGTCGTCTTCTTCGTCTGGTCTTGGTTCTTCGTCTGTCTGGGTCGTCTTCTTCGGCTGGGTCTTCTTCGGCTGGGTCGTCTTCTTCGTCTTGGGTCGTCTTCTTCGTCTGGTCTTCTTTCGGTTGAGATAATAAGGTTTTGTTAATTTATGTTAATGTATTTTTAATTTATGTTAATGTATTTTTAATTTCTGTTAAGGTTTATTTAATTTCTGTTAAACTTTTTTAATTTCTGTTAAGGTTTTTTAATTTCTGTTAAAAAATTTTAATTTCTGTTAAATTTTTTTAACTTATTACCATATATTTGTTATATATTAACATATATAATATATTAACATATATTTTATATATGTTGTGATTAACATATATTTAACATATATGGTATTCTTATATTTGGTTTTTTTATTACACACTTACAGTGAATTAAGATTATGGGTAAGAAAGATCCTGCATGGAAATATGGCACTGCAGCCCCTGGAGTTAATAAAGCTCATTTATATGTGGAATGCAATTTTTGTAAGAAAATTTGCAAAGGAGGGATTACAAGGTTGAAAAATCATCTTGTGGGTAATCATAGTAACGTCGAGGCTTGCAAAAAAGTACCAAGCGAAGTGAAGGAAGAGCTTGCTTCATATATGAAGAAAAATATGGACTCCAAGGAGGAAAGACAAAGAGATGAAGCTGAAAAAATACAAAGTGGGTCTTATTATGGTGGTCATCCATCCTTGGGAATGGGAGGTTCAAGTGTGGGTAGTGCCTCCGAGAGGGGAGTTCGGGGACCCATGGACAGATTTGTTGTGGATGTTGATGCTGGTGATGATGATGTTACTACAAGGCGTGCCGTATTTTCAAAGGAGGCTCGTAATGCAGTCTGTCTTGATATAGGTAGATTCTTCTTTGAAAACGGGATTCCCTTCAATGTTGCAGATAGTCCTTCATTCATAAATATGTGTCGGTCTATTGGGAACTATGGTCGTGCTTTGAAACCCCCTACCCCATACGAGCTTAGCTCTTGGATATTGAAGGAGGAAGAGAAGACTACAAAGGCCTTTGTTGAAGAGGTAAAGAAGACTTGGGCACATACGGGGGTGTCAATCTTGTCGGATGGTTGGAAAGATATTAGGGGAAGACAACTAATAAACTTTCTTGTAAACAACCCCCATGGAACTGTATTTTTGAAATCTGTTGATGCATCTGATGCAATTAAAGATTCTAATTTGATGTTTAAACTACTTGATGAGGTTGTTGAGGAAGTGGGAGAAGACCTTGTCATTCAAGTAGTCACTGACAATGCATCTAATTATAAGGCGGCGGGGAGGATGTTAATGGATAAGAGGCCACGTATGTGGTGGACACCGTGTGCCGCGCATTGCATTGATTTGATGCTTGAGAAGCTTGGAGAGTTGCCTCAACATAAAAATGCTTTGACAAAGGCAAAGAAGGTAATTACTATTATTATTATTTGGTTATAATTTTTTTTTATTCAATGAATACTTGAATTATTATTATTTTTTGATGAATGTCATTATGTAGGTAAGCAACTTCATATATAATCATGGATGGGTCTTGGCATTGATGAGGGCAAACACTAATAAAGACCTTGTTCGGCCAGCCGCCACTAGATTTGCCACTGCTTATTTAACTTTGCAGAGTATGCATAGTTTGAGACAGCCTTTGGAGGCTATGTTTACATCTAGGGAGTGGGCAAATTGTGCTTGGGCAAAAAAACCTGAAGGTAAGGAGGCGAGAAAAATCATATTGAGTGATAGGAATTTTTGGGGTAGCGTGGGATATGCAATTAAGACCACAAAACCTCTAGTAGGTGTATTGAGGATGGCAGATTCAGAGAAGGTGCCGGGAATGGGATTTTTATATGGTGCCATGGACAATGCAAAAGAAGAGATTGCAAAAAATCTGGATAATGAGGAGGGGGCCTATAAAGATATATGGAGCATAATAGATGCTAAGTGGGATAATCAGTTGCATCGGCATTTGCACGCTGCTGCATATTATTTGAATCCTCATTTTCAATATGAAGACAATTTCTATGCCAATGCGGAAGTTAAGGTGGGATTGTACTCTTGTATGGACAAGCTTATTCCTAACATTGTGGAAAGAGAGAAAGCTGATTTGCAAATGGATGCATTCCGATTAAGGCAAGGGTTATTTGGCTACACAAATGCCAAAAACACGTGTAAGAAACGTGCTCCCGGTAAGTACCGTTGATTAATGTATGGTTATGCTTTCATTTTGATTAAACGTGTACCGGTAAGATTGATATATGTTTTAATATTGATCTAGCTGATTGGTGGATTGCATATGGAGATGAAACTCCGGAATTAAGAAACTTTGCAGTGAAGATTCTAAGTTTAACTTGCTCATCTTCGGGGTGTGAGCGTAATTGGAGTACTTTCAGTCAGGTATTTATTAGATATAAATCATTTATTAAGATTTTATGAGATCTGACATTGTCACTAATGCTAAATTACTTGTAATATAGATACATACAAAGAGAAGGAATCGACTGTCCGCATCAAGGCTTAACTCATTGGCTTACATTATGTACAATAAAAAATTAAAAGATCGGCATATCAAGAAAAAGGCACTAACGGAAGAAGAAGATCCATTGGTTGTTGAAAATGTGCCATCTGATAATGAGTGGATTGCGGGGGGAAATGATGAAAATATCTCGGGACAGACTTCTGGGAATGATGATATGGAGGAGGGTGAAAGGACTCATGGAAATGAGAAGACAGTTGGGGGAGAAGAGACTAATATGAGAGAGATTACACTTGGAGGGCAAGGGACTCGGGGAACAAGTAGTAAACAAGGAAGTCACAAGAGAAAGAGAAACACTTTGCCGTCAAAAACTATGTCAAAAGGTTAGTGTCATTACTTAAGTTGCCTTGAAAGTGTTCTTTAAAAAAACATACTCATTTGGATTAAATATATATTCACTTGTTTATTTATAGATAAAGGGAAGGGATTGCAATTGGTTGATGAAGAACCTGAGTTTGAGGATCTTAGCACTGACAATGAGGAGGATGACAGAGCTATTAGATACGATGATGATTCCATGGAGGATCCTCTTAGTGATGATAGTGATGATGATGATGATGGTGATGGGGATGGGGATGATGATCTAGGATTTGATCCATTATTCAAGCCGCTAGATACGAATGATACAATACTTACATAGTGATTGATGATCACTATATAAGTACTTGATGATATTATGTTGTTTTGTAATGATACATTACTGTGACGTTGGTTATTTATGTCTTCTATGACCTTAATTATAATGATGAATTATTTTATAGTTTTATTAGTATTTTTTCATAATTTTTTGGGGACTTTTAGGTCTTTAAATCAAGGCTTCCGCCTCGTTCCGCCTCGAGGCTTACGCCTCGCATAGCCCAGAGAAAAACGCCTCGTACCGCTTTTAGCTTTTTCGAACATTGGACCCGGGTTGCTACAATGCGCGTGACTCCCTTTTTCTCCTTTACTCCCCCTCTATCTCCTTTACGCGTCTCACTCATTATGTCACACAATCGCCATAGCCACCCATCTACTCCGTACTCCCAGTCCCGCTCGCTCACAATCTATTAGATTCAAGAAACATAGAAAGCCCCACTGAGAAGAAGCCGAAGGAAGCAACTACGACAGCCAGAGATATAGAAATCTAAAGAAAATACTAATTTTCTCTCTCTTGATATAGGTAGTTGAGTTTCATTTTATGTTTTCAGATCTCTGTAGTTGGTGATTTATTAAATTGCATGTTTGGTTTTGTTGACTTCATGGTCTTTGATTGTGAGTCAATTTAACACTTGAAAAGCTAGGAGGACGTGAGACATTCGGTGAATGGTATTTAGTGTTTTGATGTACATGTGAGATACTGATATTTGGCCTGGTTTTCTTGATTGATGCAACAAATTTTAAGAAATAAACCATGCTTCAATTTGGTCTCTTCTCTCTTTCTCTATCTTGCAAGTTGCAGATTATTCGAAACTTTTTTTTTTATTCTAAGAACCACCCGAACCGGAAGATACCAGTATCGGTGTTTATTTTTTTCATTATTTTGATACAGTCTTGTACCGCTGAATACCTCTAGTGGAGATAAGTTGTGGCACATAGATTAGCAGCCAGCGAAAGAACCACCCACTAATATCTACTTGTTGGCAAACATCATCTACCATTACAACATCATATAGGGACGATTTTGGGAAACACCGACTTCAAGAAGTGATGCATTTATTACATAATTGGTCGACGCGGGCTCTGCCGGTTGCTGCATAAGAATTCAGCTTCTACTAAAAGACAAGTTCTTATCAAAATTAAATATTATACAAAGTATATATATATATATATATATATATATATATATATACAGTTTCCAGTCTATAAAGAACAGCAGATACCTCTCCCCATCAAATACTGAAATAACAAACAAGCATCAAGATCTAAAATAGTTGATTACCTTCATAAGGAGATTGTGTTGGACCAAGTATCATCACATTGAAATATCGCATGTTTTCTTCTGTAGGTGAAGCACTGATTCCTGGAGCTGCTTTTACATAATCATAAATGTTAAGCTTTGCACTACATTACAACAAAGATTATTTGTAGCACAATGAAATGTAACTCCAAAATTCATCATCAATTATTCCTTAAACTACAACAAAATTATAAGTTCAGTGCCGAATTCCAGAACAGGTTTTATCAAATTCAACCTAACATTATCCATCCTTTACACAATTCAAACACTATATATATAATTTATTAAGAGTGAATTGGAGCAGTGGCGAAAGACCTGGTTCACTGAGAAGTCGCTGTGTTTCCTGAAGAGTAACACAGAAGGTAAAGAATTATACTACATAATGAATAATACGAATCTATACGTATAGAGAGAGAGACACATATACAGACAGCTGAAAATTGCAAAGAGTAGAGATTGTGATCCGAAAAGCTGAAGGAGGGATCTAGAGGGTACCTTGATTATTCTTCGAGGCAGATTGCTATTTGCCATTTCCTCTTCTCAAAAGATTTACCCAAAAAAGTCAAACAACTAATTTTTAGAGACAGAGTTTTCAGAAAAATAGGAAGGAAGGGCTTCAGGGTCGGTGCCGAGGGTTTAAAAAGGCTTTTTACTCACAATTCAGGTGACATTATTATTTCCCAATTATTTTCATTTTATCTTTTCCTTTTCCTCTTTCTGTCTCTTTCTATATGATAAAACTCAACTCATTTTTTTTATATATCTCCTCTTTTTGCACTTTCCTTCAACCACCCTATCGATTCCAATATTTCCTACCACTAATGTTAAGAGTCTTAAATTTTTTATCTCACATAAAATAATATTATATATTTTAATAATAATTTATTATATAACCAACTATCCAACTGATATTATTATTATAACGTATCATTTACATCTAACATCTCCTCTTTTTTATTTTTTCTATTTTTCACTTTCCCTCCACTAGTATATATTTAGTGAAAAGAATTTTATTAAGGAAAAATTTTGTTGATGGTAACCGAGGACTTTCCCTTGTAGGGAGGAAATAGATCAAGGGAAGTAGAAGAATGAACACCAATTTGTTGAGAATTTGTAAAAAAAGAAGAAGAATTTTAATGAAACTCTTTTAGTTATGTTCATAAAAAAAAAAATCACTTGAGAAACCCATCAATCTTCAGATGAAGTTGCAAATTATGAGATCATGACAAATGGGCAAACCTCTTATGAAGGAACTATCCTATATCTCCACCACCACAGATTATAAGGCTCCCAATTACCCATAACAAAAGTCAATTTTACAAAAACAGAAGCATTTACAAGGAACTACAAACACATATTTTTCACTGTAAAAGGAAGCATAACAAGAGGAAGATTCCATTATTGTTGTCCCCCCTATATGCACTTCAATGAATCAGAAATGATTGGAAGTCCAATAAAGCTAGTGTTCTCCCATCAGAGGGTGCAGTTATCTTCAAAAGCAACTTCAGAAAAGAAAGGTATGCATGAATGATGGGTGAAAGCTGAAGAATCCAATGAAGTCTGCACAATGAGCTTATCTTCTTCCACTACTTCTTTGTCGCTGGATGCGTTTCCCTATATATCAGGCATCAACCTTAATTATTCACAAGTTATCTCAATGTCGAATGAATGAAAATTCAGTTAAGCATATGATGCGTATAATTGTACTTGGTTCAGACATTGAAGAAAACATTTTGGTTGCTCGTGCTAATTTTATAATTAACATCTTCTCTGTTTATGTTCGCTTACCTTGTTAGACTGTCCTCGAATGTAGCCGACCAGCAATATTTGCATCCTCTGATCACTTGTATGACCATCGGTTCCATCAATAAGCCAAGCTTGCTGGAAAGGGGCACCAAATGTCATCAAAAACTTTTTACCATTACATGAACATATATATATAAGCATAAAATACACAAGTATAACGCAGCATTGAGTTATCAAAGCACTAAACCCATATTCAGAAAGGATAGTGTAGTCTGTCACCTGAGCCAAGTCCATATCAGCAGTTGGCAAAAACCTCAAGTATAAGAACAAAATTATATAATGTTCCAACTACATATTTCTAGATAATAAAGAATATATTAGAATATGACTTGGGTGCATCCTGCAACTTCTCATACCACAACCAGCCCACTACTAATGTTCATACTCCGTACATTTAGAGGCACTGGAAACAAGATTCAGAAGATAATATATTATGGTCTCTATGAATATTGAAAAGATGTCTTATTTACTGAAATCCCATTGCTTAGGAAACATAAAAGAAAGGGGATTGCAAAAATTAAAACACAAGGGATGATATTGCAAATGGGAGGTGGTATACTTGAGGGAAGAGTTTTTTCAATTTGTTTCTTGAATGTCCTTCAGTTTTTCAAAAGAAAATATAGGCAAAAGAATAGACTTGATCCAAAACCAAAACGAAAGAATTTAATCCCAACAAAAAATGCAACAGCATGGAATATCTTGGAAGCTAAAAGTGTAGGAAAAATTACTCACAATGACTTTCTTCAAAGTGCAGCAATCACGATTCCATTTGATGCTTATCAAAACCTTCCATATCTTCTGCGAGTCAACTTTTGCCCAACCAAAGTAGACTCCCGAAACTTGATCAGCAAGACTAGACGTTCCGTCATCTAATAATAGTGATAATATTTGAGACTTCTTGTACAAAATGCCAATATTGGGAGTTAAGACAACATGCACGTTCAAGATAATGAACTCGTAGGCTTATAAAAATTTACAAGAATGCACATTCAACACAATGAACTCATAGGCTTATAAAAATTTACAAGAATGCGCATACAAAATCCTTTTGCAACTTGCAAGCAACAAGTTCCAATCAAAGCATGCCTCGAACGTTATGAAACTCGTGAGATTGTTTCTAGAGTTTACATGATACCAACAGGATGAACATAATATTTATG
Source organism: Panax stipuleanatus (assembly GCA_020205555.1). NCBI lineage: Eukaryota > Viridiplantae > Streptophyta > Magnoliopsida > Apiales > Araliaceae > Panax > Panax stipuleanatus. Next base: position 155,246,526 of record CM035118.1, read on the forward strand.
ACGTTCAGCACAACAATATGCCTCTGAGAGACTGGATAATCATGGAAACAGAAAAACTAAAACCAAATTATTAAACCTGGCATCGACATTTGATATTAAAATATATTCTATCAACCTGCTAGTTCGCGCAGAAGTCCATTTCTGTATACACCCTTAAAATAGATGGGTTCAACTGGCAAGGCATTATTCACCCCTGCAAACAACAGATTTAAATTAGTCTGGTTGACCGATTTAGTGGGGGGAAATAAGTAAATTGATTGTATAAATTAGCAAAGAAACACACAGTCTTCAAATGGTGGAAGACCCCAATGCTCTGGATGGAACTCAAGTAGTGAATGAAGCATCAAATCAGCAATAGTAAATTGACCAGATTCACTTTGGAGGGAGGGCACAGCCACCACCTTCATTCCAGCAGCCTTCCCTGCTTTAACACCAATCCTGTTGAAATATATGGATAACATAAACATCATCGCAATGTAACAGGAGAAATAAAACATAACTGAAAATTAGTCGTGGAAATCTTGTAGCATAAAGAGGGCAGTAATTTACATAGCATGAATGAGAACAATTGAACCAATACATCATTAATTTGAATTCCCGAGTAGGAGAAACTTCCCTTTCTCCCAAAAATGCACTACCTCAAGGTTCTTCACTAATAAGAATTTGCAGAAGTTAGGTACATGGATTGTTGTATTTGCCTACTTTAAAAAACAACAATGCCAATTGAGTTTTTTTTTCTTATTCTATTTAATTATAAATTTTACTATTTTGGGAGTTACCCGACTTATTTTCATTTTGATAATCCCTAGGGACTAGAAGTACTTGAACTTTCTTACAGCTAGTTTGAGTGAAACTCAACGTAAAAGAGAAATGTTGATTGATCGTGGACAGATTAAGTTGTAATAGCTAAGAAAGATCTTAAAATTTTCATCTAAGATTGCATATTCCATATACACAAGAACCCATATGCGTGGTTCTTATATAATGATTATCTATTTTCATTTCACGCTATAAATCAACTTCACCATTTGTATATGTTAAGATCAAGCCATCTTAGAAAGTGTTCCTCGGCCCTATTCTTTTTTTCTTCTTTCCTTCATAAATCTTATATTTTGTGTTCCGCTGCTTGTAAAGAATGATGCACCAGAAGAACATGAACACTAGAGTGGAGAAGGTGGGGTGCCCTTTACTCTTGTCACGCTAGGCTCACTATAGTTACATCCTATTCTCTTGGAGGAGATGAAATAAGCTTATTTGCAACTCACACGGAATCAGTGATGACATTAAAAATGTCTTTGTAATAAGTGAAGCCGGAAAGTTTGGCAATTTTATATATACATATTATTTTTATATTGATATGCTTATTTAAAAATAAACAAAAAGATTATGATTAGAAACTCTAGTTGAGCAATACACCTTCTTATATTCACATTTTTTTAGTAAAATTATTGACTTTTTCTTTATCTAGACTACTGGAGCAAATTCATGAGCTACTGTCAATTATTAATTCCTGGAATTTTTTTATCTGTTCTTACCTAGCAATTACTTATATAGTTATTGTGCTTAACTTTAATTTCATTCTCACATATCCAGGTTTCAGGAGCACAAGGAGGCCTCTTATTGATGTATTCATTTATAATATTATATATATATATATATATATATATATATATTCTCTATTTTCTCTTTTGGCTAAGATACTCAAAGGCATAAGAGACCACGCTGTTGTGCAGATAATATCGCAAACTGTCACGAGATTATATGATTGAAAAAAGGTTTTAAAACCATGTAACTAAATGATTTGTACCTATTGAGACAAAATAAAATTAACTATGTAAAAAACTAAGACGCTATGCTGACAAAATAAAGGCAATATATAACAAAATAAACTAAGCACTATGCTGACAAATTTAAAAAATAATAAACAAAAGTATGCAAGTTAACAGGTTTCTCCCAATTCGAATGTAATTAAAATGAGAATCAACTTACAGAGAATCTTCTATTACAAGACAGTGAATTGAATTTACACCCATTCTCTTTGCAGCTTCCAGAAATCTGATGGCCAGTTGAAATAATTCACAAATATGTTTAAAAACTAAATTACAATACCATAGCAGACAAAAATGAGATTAATCTGATAAAAAAAATTAAAGGCAAATATATAAAAGCAATTTTTTTTTGGTGAGGGAAGCAGATAAAAGCATATTCATGGGCAGATGTTCATTCCAGTGAATGTAGTTGACAATTTTTAGACTAAACTAAAAAATTATCGTAGCATTTCTAACGCAGCACTAAATGATGTCTAGATTGACGCTCTAGCACAGGCATAAGATAAACCCTTGCATCAGCAAGGCAGAGAGATAATACTGTCAATTTTGAATAACAACCAATATCTGCTAAAAAATTAATCCAAAGAGAGTAATTATACCTAAACTCTAAAAGAAATAAATACCTGAAAAAATAAACTCAAAACTCAAGTGGGCTAAAAATAAATAAATCTGTGGTATTATGCTAAACAATAAATAAATATACATAAAAATGATAAAAATTTATTGAATCCCCATAAAATCCAAATATAAAGAAAACCAAACTTGCACTGATATTTTGTCCTGCATCAATTTGAATTCCTAAAGGATTCTTCTATAATGTTCGTGAAAAGGACTGATATCAGCTCTTTACTTAAAAGATGCTGTGATGGCTCCAATCCAGTAGATGAATTTGGATCTTCACCAGACAGACTTGTCAAGGAAAGGAAAAAAGACCAAAAAATGAGAAAAAAACAAAAACAAAAACCCAGCACTAACATATAATTCTCATTTAAATACTATGTGGAAGCACAATCTATTTTTGTTAGCAGAATGACTCGAACAAAGTGCCTTTATCTTACATATCTGGAGAGGGTTTCCCTGATTTGACCTGGTCACTTCCAAGAATTATTGAAAAGTACTTTCTCCAACCTATAGAAATGATACAAGGAGTATTACAGTTGAGGGGAAAGTCAACGCACACATTTATATATATTTGCAGCATGATAATAAGCAGGGAAAGCAGCATGTCCTCATAAAGAAAGTTGCCAAATAGTATACAAATGCAACAACTATCAGCTGCTTCAAGCTTCTACAGTAGTTAATCATCTATATCTCAGAGTTTCCCAAAAACACTAGCATTTCGCTGGACTTTGTTTTGGGATAGAATAATATTATTATAATATTTTTCTCAGAACATGGGAACTCTGTAGCTTCCAGACACTAAATTTGGCATCACATCCATTTTTTTCTATATATTACCTACGAAATTATTGTGATAGGAGTACATTAGTAGGTTTACTTAATATAGGATTTTATATCACAACTTTTAACATTGCAATTTCCAAATAAGATGCTAAGGAAAGTAAATTAAGAACTTGTGCATTTCATTACATTCAATTACTTTTTTTTAAATGCTTCATGTAGATACAATTCAAAAGTTTCAAATTCTAGTATGGTTCCTATGCCACTGTATAGAAAATTCATGCAAAATTCTTAAGAGGGGATGGCTCTAAGGGAAAAATCTTTGCAACCCCCTGCCCCCAACAAGAGTCCATTGTTTGGTGCCTGACAACTGTGAGAGACACTCCCCCTGCCAGGTTTAGCTCCACTCTCAAGCCAGACAGAGTTAGGAAACCCAGGCCAGGTCCAACCTTAGTGCTGCAACTGCTAGCAAAAGCTAATAATAACGATGGTCCACCTTAAGGAACATTAAGGAAATGTTTGTTTGCAAGGATTATACTTGGGATAGGATTATCAATCCCAAGTGTCTTGTTTGTTTTCAAATTTAGACTTAGGACTATTAGTCTACGGATTATAAAATGGCTTAATAATCTCATGGATTATAATCTCTGGATTATAATCCTTGCAAACAAACATAACCTAATGGTATTTGACCTCGTTTCCATAACCAAGGACTTTATTGAGGCACACCCCTAATAATTGATAGGCTTATCCCTTTTACAGTATTGAGAATCCAAATTTAATCTTCATATTTAGCTCAAAATCTTGAAAAAGAGCTCTCATATCCTCCAAAGCAGCTTCTTGAAGCCTACAGATATTAGCGTTGATGCTTACATCGAATTTAACCAATTAAGTTGTTCCTTAGCTTTTTTCATGTCCTTGAAAAAGCTTCAACCCTGGAACTCAACTCAGCATTTGTAATCATCACAAAGAAGAAACTCTACCAAACAAGTGAGGTTAATATATAAAAGATATAAGCTTTTAATTTCTCGGTTCAGACCGATTCAGGCAGACTGAATGAATTTAGTGAAACAGGTTAAATCAGGAGCCTTCAAAAGCTGGGTATTCTCAGCTTAGTTTAAGCCAAATTTACAAATTCTTCAAACCCTCGCACAATCTTGCCTATGAAGCCTTGGTTGTGGAAAGGTCAAGCATGGTGAAAATTAACAATTTGGGAGAGGTTAAATGAATAGAGACAGTAAAAATGAATTGATGTATGCGAGAATTAACCGGAAGCAATACAAGAAATAATATCAGGCGTATAATTTCACGAGCACACAAAAAAAAAATCTGAACATAGATAATACAGATTCAAGGAAACCACAATGATGATAAAAGTAAAACCTTGCTGGTGATCGACTTTTGCTTCTACGTTTTTAGTGATAGAGTTTGATGCAAGAGCAAAAGGCACTTTCTTCTCATGGAGATGTTTGATTAGACGATTAGCTCCCGGAAGTGGTCTAGCTTGATGCCACCTAGATGGATGGAAAAGAGTAACCATATTAGACTACAATCACATTTTCCAAGGCTCAAAAGAGTCCTTGAGTAGTCATGCATGTATCAATCACTGTTGATTTTCCAACGGATCATAGATATTCGATCAGTAAATGAAACAAAAATATAAACTACCAGTTATTGACTTAAAATGGTATATTCGTATGATCATATAGAGAGACTGAGAGACTCACTTTTCTTGATACATGGGAAAAATTTGTTGGGTAAATTGTTCAGGGGTGATTGGAAGGTCATAGTCTTTAATAATAGCAACTCTCGACTCTTTATGAGTCATCCCCAATCTGGTGTCTTCCTTCCCATTATCGACCACTTTCCCGTATCTTGCCAGAAGATCCTTTAAAACGTCCTTTGTAAGTTGCTCTGCTCACACAGATACCCACATAATTACAAAATCAACAACGTTCTGAAAGAAAAAGTATAGAGAGAGAGAGAACGAATTGCATGAAGTACTAATAATAGGTGGAATTTAAAACCTGTGTTCAAAAGGGTTCCGTCCAAATCAAGAATTACTGCGGAAACACGGGCCTCTGCTGAACCATTCATGGCGGAGTCTAACAGAGTCCTGTGTAAATAGTGTTATAGTGAGAGAAATATATATATATATATATAGAGAGAGAGAGAGAGAGAGGGAGGGAGAGTAGATGGGTGAATGAATTAAGAAATGAGGAGGAGGAAGCAAGGTTTTATAGGTAATTGAGGGATCGATTCCCATCGGGCAATTGGGCGACTCGGTGCTGTTTAGCGTAAAGATTTCACGAAAGTGGTCTTCCCGCCTTTTTCTCCCTTCAATGTCAAGACTCAAGAGGAGAGAGAATCGAAAAACGGTATATGCCGCCACAAGGCCCACAGACAGATTGTTAAGGAGTAGGATACTTTTCTCTCGTTGGACAAGAATCTCTTATTCATTTGAAAAATGAAACGGAGAGGAATCTTCGATTGTGACTTATTTCGTAATCACTTGATTGTATTTTTCGATTCAAGTTGAGTTTGATACTATTATATCCATGTTGGCAATGATAAATGGCAAATGACAATATATACGTTGATAAATTTATAAACGTTAGATTGAAAATATAAAAAAAAAAAATGAGATTAGGGTTACAATTGTGTAGCTAAGATGATAGATGATAGCTTAAATGAAATTATTTAATGCAACGTATAAATTTAAATCAAATTATATAATAATAAATTAAACGCACTTATTCGTCGTATTCTAAATTTTCATATGGGAATTAAAGATTGAAACTTAACTAGTGAAATGAAAATGTCAATCTTCATTTCTACTCTTTTGATCCCAACACAATGCATTGCAACAACTGGTATGGATCTTTTGTCAAACTTTATTTAAGAAACAACAATTCGGATTCGATAGAATAAAATTTTAGCTTTACACTTTAGTAAATTAATATGCAACTACAAAAATGTTTAGGAGAACTGCCAATATTTATAATACTAAAATGTTTAAATCCTCCCAATTATTCACTAGGAGGGTGGTGGCATTAGATTTATAATAATTTATGGAATCGTGTGTATATAAAGTCCATCCTTTTGCATTTCAACAAAATAAAATGGTAATTCAATCACTTGGTTCCCAAGTTTCAAATTCTTTAAAATATACGTAACTACCATTAATTGTTCATCAACGCATTTACCAAAACACACAGTTTTGTCCTTTCCCCCCTCCCCCACTTACATAGTGCTGATTTGATTTGCACGAGAGGAGAATAATATAATGACATCAAACTTACTTACACACCTGAGTCAATTTTATAATTCTATCCAATTTCATCATATATATATTGTAATCGTAATTCGACATAAATATTTCGCAATATATAATATTACTCCTGTGAATATTGTCGAAAAATGTAACAGCTAGAATTTTTTATTGAAGTAACCGAAGAATACTGGTGCATAGTTCTCAAACTTACAGTGAGCAAAGTTATATTATAAATTTTCATCCTATTTTCTCTCGAAAAAAATTATTACTTGCAATACCACTAACAATATTCCTCCAAAAACAAAGGTAGAAATGGAGGTAGGTCAATCGGGCTAGACCATAGGCAGGAAGAGAAGAAACTTGTAATGCCATCTTTGACAACTCAATACGAGTTAGGTTGTGTTTGATAAAATTCAATGTTAAGATTTGAACAGTTTAAATATATGAATAATATAGAGCACCTGAATAGAATTGTATTAGAATAAAAAAATATTATTTGATAATTAATTTTTTCCAGATGTCTGAATAATATTATTTTACCATTTTAACCTTTCCTTCCCTCTTTCTATTCAACAACACAGCTTCTTATCTTCCTCCATAATCACTATAAACACCAACCTATTACTTTCAAAACCTACCTTACTAGTTGGATCGAAGCTTCAAGACAAACTCAAAATACAATATATGAACTCAAATTTCTCCAACACACTATAGACCACTAGTGCCTCCTTCTTACCTAAACCCAGCACAAAAAATCCCCAAAAACCAAAACATAACTCAAGCTGCAAGAATCATCTATAATGCGGATGGTATACACAAACCCACACCGCAACGAGCTTCTTCACTCACATTCAAGTTCAAACATCATCATAGCAGGCCTGTGCTTCCAAAAGATTTAACCTTTACGAGTACTTTTAGAGAGAGAGAGAAAGTATAACAAAGGCGATGAAGAACAGACGATGAAGGAATAGCCTATTCACATTAATCATCTCATCATCTCGATTAATCCATTTCCCTTCCAAAAAATTCTCCACCATGCATCCGAAATCAAGCCCTAACTCACAGATCTACAAATCTGTTGGGTTTGATGATTGATAACAGTAATTAGGGACACAAAAAGAATTTTGTAATTGTGAAGAGGTTATTTTGGTCCAAAAAAGGCAATTTTCGTTCCACTAAATGGTTTAAAAATATTTTTGTGTCTAACCGATTAAGAGTTACTAAGAGGCCAAAAAAAATTGTCAAACAAAATTTGCCTCTGACCGAATCAAAGGCAAATCTATTAAGAGACAATCAAACACTACCTTAGTTTGGTTACTAACACTAGCTAAAGTTAATTTAACTCTTGCTAATACGTCTACACTTTTAAATGCACCAAACTCACGTCACCAATTTTGATAAAATAACTTTGGTAATTAAACCCCAAAAGTTGCGCTTGCAAGTTAAACGAATGCTTTTGACTTTTCCAAGCATCTATAGTAGGTTGCTTCAAAATTAGAAATAAAAGCACATTTGCAATTTCCTTGGAGCTGAAATTTAGATAAAATTTAGCTTTCAATTTAAATCCGAGTCTTGAAACTGAGTTGCTAAACATGGTTCAAGTATAAAATTGATTAATCGAGACTAGGAAAGGGTTAAAATGATTCTCACATATGGAAATGGAAAACACTTGCTGAACTCTGGCACACTATCATTTTTTGATCCGGCATATTCTTATTCCCCCACCCCTATCAGCATCACATACAAGAAACTAATTAAAAGGCAACACAAAATTAAACTCTCAAGGGGGGAAGGGATACAGGTATATAACTGTTGAGACTTGAGAGGACAAACAAACAGTCACACCTCCATTATGGACGACTCTGGCAGTCATTGAAAAAATAAAACCACCTAATAGCCAAAGCAAATCCTTGAACTACATCCACTAATAAGCTTGAGAAATGCAAATCAAACATAACCATACCAGACTTTGAGCTTATAATTAAACACCGCATAAATTTCACACCCGTATATAAAAAGGCGAGATTATCCATTATAACTAGACACAAACATCCCCAAGGCCGTACCCAGATCCTCTCTCCCAAGCACACATATAGCAGGTCTAAATCATTTATCTGCCTCACTGAAAAAAATAAAAAAATAATGTTAGTTTTCAAATCGAATAGTACACTGGAAAAAGTACGGAATAGTATGTAATCCCACCCACCTCTGCGTCCTCGCCTCTACCAGTTTTGCCAGCACCATCTATTTTGTGTGCATCCTCTGGTGCAACAAAATGAAAAGACCAAAGTTGAGTAATATGCTTTGCAGGGAAGATGTGACATCAAGATATGATTCATAAAAAAAGGAAACCACAATCAAAGTGGGCTCAATTCACAATGCAAGATTTTTACTAGAAAGAAAGGGTCTCATGGCTCAATATTGGTTTATTTCACCAAAGCCCGCCAACCCAGAAGTAAGGAAGTATATACTCTCTCCATCAGATTCTATATGTTCACTTTCTAAACAACTTTATTGCCATAAATTTTAAGCAGCTCTGTTAGCAAACTAAAATGCTATTGAGGACTTCTATCTCCCAATTTCAGTGGCTTTCTATAGTGATCATATATTCATACCCCATATTTCAATGCATTAATGTTCCATACCACTATATTAACATCATGTTTGCAAAGTAAAAAATGTACTTTTTTAATAGCTACTTCTGTTCCCAAGTTTAATATTTTAAACTTTGTGAATCACATTTCATATATGAATGCATTATTCTAAGGGTCTGTTTGATAACTGTTTTTGCCTCCATTATGTTGTTTCTACTTCTACTTTATTGAAATCGGTAGAGTAGAAAATGATGTTTCGGTAACTGTTTTTGCTTTGGGAAAAGTAGAAGCAAAATCCACTTTGGCAGCACAAAAAGTGAAAACACCAAAAAGTTGCTTCAATTTTGGTAACATAAGGAGCCATTCCAGCCCTAATGACGTTCAAGCATCAAATCTTGTTACCAACAAAAAGTCAAACTTATACAACACAATTAACATTTAAACATAGTTATCAAACAGTATTGTCTGACTTTTGTTTTCATTAGTGAAAACAAGTAAAAGCATAAACATGTAAAAACAAAAATAAGGGGAAGAAACATGAAAACAAAAGTTACCATACGAACCCGGTATAACCTGAAGCAAAATATAACCCTTGTAAAATACTCCACTTTCTTAAACTATGTCGAGTAAAACAAGTTATGTAAATTGTACGGACTACGAAGGCAGTATTTTTCAATTTATTTTATATAATTACACTTTAGATGCTAAATACTCCCTCTGTTCCAAAAAAAGACTTCCATCTTGAGAATTGACCCACCGAAGCCTATAGATCATAATATAGAGAAACAACTGTAGTGCATTCTGAATTATGTGATGCAGTTTCAACCCTAAAACGATGCATGTGGGAATTCAGATATAATGCCCAGATCTCTTATTTCTTCATTATTTTTCTGCTCTTTAAACTGTTGTGATTTATTGAAAAAAATATATAAACAAAACAATTGTTGTCAGCCCAAATACTGAAAACTTTATAATTACCTCCCTCCTCTGGAATGTCAGAGGTCCACAAGGTGAGATTGTCCCTAAGAAGCTGCATAATTAAGGTACTATCTTTGTATGACTCCTCATTCAGGGTATCAAGCTCTGAGATTGCTTCATCAAATGCCTGCTTTGCTAGGTGACAAGCTCTGGGTAAAATAAAGGTTCACCCAAATTAGCTAAAATAGAACATCTTCAACATTATTCTGGCTGAATATGACACCACAACATACCTTTCAGGTAAATTCATAATTTCATAGTAGAAGACTGAAAAATTCAAAGCCAATCCCAATCGAATGGGGTGTGTAGGAGGCAACTCAGCATCTGCTGAACTGGTAGCTGCCTGCAAGCAGTTTTTTTTTGACAAAAAACATATATATAAGCAGAGAGAGGATTTAGTCTTTTTTATTCGTCATCAATGTACAAATTGAGATTATGTGAAAGTGAATATTCCATATAGGGCATCAAACTAACAAACAATATTGCTATAAGAGAGTTAGGGTAGCCTTATTTTTGTATTGCAGAAAACACCAAAATTAATTTTTTATAAAAAAAGGAAAAAAGAAGCAGGTATACAACATACACTTGTCAAGGGAGGAAACCAAAATTTCAAAGCATCTTCCATTGTTTAAATGTCATGTATGTACCCACTATCAAGTGAAAATTTATGGCCTCCAAAAGATGAGGAATGCTAGGCAGAAACAAAATCTGGAACGTTGACATTATTAAGCATCATGAAGCTATGGTTAAAAAGGTCGATAATAGTTCTACATCACTCATTATAAGCCCCTAATCAATATATATATATATATATATAAATATATCATTGAATTAGTTACCAGACCAAATGCTTCGCATACGCAAATCATTTGATAGTTCTTCAATCCAAATACATATTCCCAAAAACACCTGATTTGTCCTTCTAAATTATTGTGAGCCCGGTAAAAAAGTAATCAGACTCATAGCCATAGGTACTTTATAGACTTATAAATAAGCAGGCCAACATTTATTTATTCTGATTTGAAGGGGAGGGACTGTATTCTTTATAATTTCTTTCTTCCTCATTTCTTTTCGTAAACGAAGAAATCTTTAACCGAATGATCCAACACAAAATACAAATTAAAAAACAGAAGAAAAAAATTTTGGGGGGGAGTGACTTTAAAAAAAAAAATATATATATATATATATATACCAGCTTCCTCACCCAAAATCCCCAACAACAAACAGAAAACGAAAAGGAGCTTCTCCAGAGGCACTCTCAAACTGCATCTCTTCTAGCTCTGCGGAAGAATCGCCCTCAACAGAAGAATCAATTTAGATCAGAAGTAACTATAATAGCTTAGTAAGAACCAAACCCCCCTCAAATAATAGTACTTTTCAAAGCAGTACGTACTTTGAAAAAATAAGGTTACAGTATTTTTTCATACTTTTATTTGATCCCTAATTCCACCATTACCGACAACATATATCAGGGGTTAGTTTCACCAAACATACAAGTGTTCAAATACTTTCTATGTTATATGAGACATCCTTGATTAAAACCAACTCTTTTAACTTTTAACACAGAAGCAAGAAAGAAAATAAAGAAAAATCTCTCCACATCATTATGAGATGTTGATGGTAGAGTATGATACAACCAAATGGATGCCAGATTGCCAGTCCTTTTGAAGAATGATCAACAACTAATCAAGCCAAGTAAATGACTTATAAGATGTGCATGTTTCAAATCAACTCAGCATAGTTGTCATGACACCACGGCGAGATGCGGTGGTAGTTGACTGCCTGGACAACTAAGCGACGATGCGCCCCGTCATGGCGTCCATATGGCAGTGCAATTTATATATTATTAATTTTTACTTCAAAAGTATATTAAGCTATAAAATTTTATATACATGTAAACCCAAAATATAATAACTAACACTGGAATACAATTAAAAACACGATAATATGAATACTTGACACTCAAAATTCAAAAGTAAAACATTTGACATTAAAAACTAGTAGAACAAGTCAACAAACACAACGTAGAAAATAAAGAATCAACCAAGTCATCATCCGTCATGCATTAATAAATAATAAAATTACACCACATAACAAGTATGATGAGTCATGAGTGAAAAATGACGGGATCACTTAACTTGAGTCAGCTTCCAAGATATGAGCCTTGGCAGCTCGACATCCAAGGCGTCGCGTTGGCCTTCTCCAGTGCCAGAACGCCTAGTCGACGTCATGACAACTATGCAACTCAATGATAGATAATACAATAAGTATACAAATCTATGAAAGGTTACAACCTAAGAAGCGAGTGTGGGGATACGGGTGAGCAGTGCGGGGATACGAGGGTTTGTTAAATTTGAAAATATGGGGATTCGAGTGCGACAGGGATACAACAAATAATTAATTATTAAATATATATGTATATATATTAATAAGTAATTTGTTTTTGATTTAATAAAAACTATTTACGATATTGTTTTTACCAAGATAGTTTCATTTTTATTTGTTAAGTACAAATAGAAATGTGCCAACTTATTTAATCCCCACTCTTTCATACCTATAAAAGTAACTTAAACTAAATAAAATATAGAAAGTACTTTTAAAATCTTTGGGATAATTACCCACATGCAAGATGACAACCTCTTTTAATTTAGTGGTTGATATTTGGTACTTGGGAGTCTCTCTCCTTTTGACCTACATATCAACCACTTATTTTAAAGTAGAGACCAAGAAGCCTCTTCAGATCTAGTAGAAAACAAGAAGCCAATGGAAGAGAAAGAGGATAGAGAGACGAGACGGTCGGCCGCTGATGAAAGAGAAAGTCGATCGCATCCTCCAAAACAACCATACCAATGTAATCCCTCCCCTTCTTTCTTAATTTTTTGTTTGGGGATACAGCAATTGCCGCACCCCGTACGCACCATAGCCGCACACCTGCGCACTATAGTTGTCATTGCGTCGCCTAGGCGTCCTGTTGTTGAAGAAGGACAAGGCAACGACTTAGACGCCGAGCCATCAAGGCTCACTCATTGGTAGTGGGCCCAGATTAAGTCATTTTTTATCATGACTTATCATAACCCATGGACTTTTCTAATTACCCAAGTAACTCAACCCATGACCCTACTCCTTAAATGAAACTAATACTCGTACGTGAAATAAAAATGACTTCATAGTTGATGACATTGCTTGAGCAATGACTAAAAACAGAGTAGAGAGTGGAGACTTTTTCATAGTGTTAGTTATTATGTTTTGAGTTTTAATGTATATAAAATTTTATTGTGCAATATACTTTTGAAATAAAATAAATAATACATAAATTGCACATTGTTAACGACTTGTCGTCATACGAACGCCAAGGCAGGCATCTAGGCGTCCTGGCGGTCAATTATCACTGTGTCCCACCTTGGCGCCGTGACAACTATGCTGCGCACCCGCACCCTGCCGCACACGGTGCACAGTGCAGCAGGGGTTTGGCGCACCCCTGCTTCTTACGTTACAACATTCACACAAATGATGCACACAAAGTACTTAACTCCAGCAAGGCTAATTTTTTATTAGCTGGTCTGCAATCAGGAAATGATCTTCAATGATAAAACAGTGGCCCGAGATTCAAGATCTGTTTTGTGGTACAATAATATTAATCAATATATAACTCGCATATTTCAAGGAGATCAACAGTCAATCAACATACTAACATTACGGGAACAAAGAATAGATACTACGCAAGCGTGTCAATATTCTAGTTCAATATACCACCATATCACTCATTTGTTTCTGAGGACCATATTAACTTAAATCATTCAATGGACAAAACACAAACACTAACACCATAAAAACAACAAAAGCAAAATGACTATGTACCTCATAAGCTTTCAGTGAAAGATCAGCAACATCCTTCCTATCGCTACCAGTCTTGAATTCTGCAAGATATCTATAATAATCCCCTTTCCTGCACCCAACAAAAACCATAACCAGAAACCTCGATAAGTATATAAAAGCAAAAACAATATAAATTACTAATAATAGTTATATATAAATAATAAATTCTTAATAAAACATCAAAGTCCTCACATCTTGTAGTAAAACACTGTGGATTCACCGGCACCACATGAAGGAATGAGGTGCTCATCAATCACGCACATGATATCATTACAAATAGTTGTCAGCTCTGACTCGACCTTCTGTCTATACTCCTTGATCCGATTTGCATTCTGATGGTTCCCTCTCGATTCTTCCTTCTGCTCAATCGAAGACAATATCCGCCAAGATGCTCTACGCGAGCCGATCACGTTCTTGTAACCAACTGAGAGTAAATTCCTCTCCTCCACGGTCAATTCAACATCCATCTTCGCAACGTTCTTCATTGCCTCTACCATTTCTGCAAGAAAAAGACTTCCCTTTTAAGCACACAGCCCTAACTTATAGCCTTATAGGTTATGTATTACTTGTATGAAAAAGGTATCCAGCACTCCTCTAAAAGTTAGGTACCTTGTTGGAGCTGGTGCATGGGTTAGACTTGTGGTTTATTTTTTAAAATTAACAATAAACTACAGTACAAAATGCATAGCCCTAATCTCAGTTTGGTCGGTACAAAGTACATAGCCCTAATTTCAGTTTGGTCGGTTCAAAGTACATGGCCATAAATCTCAGCTTGGTCGCATAGAAAAGACTAAAAATAAAAACAAAAAAATTGAGTCTTATGCTTAGCAACAATAATTATTATATTTAATAATAAAAATAATAATTAATAATAATAATAATTAGCAATAATTATTGAGATCCAGAATTGGTCGCTGAGCAAATGAAGAATAAAGCAAAATTGACAAACAAGTTTTAAGAATTGACGATTTTGCTTAATTATATTTACGTAAGTGGAAATTAACTACAAATTGTTTAATTTTTTTTCTTTCTGCAAGTTTTCTAGGTAATTAAACAGATTAGAAGTGAATTAAGCGTCAGAAGTAGAAAACAGAAGTTGAAATCGAGATCTAGAGCCAGACAAAGAAAGAAACCCTAACCGTCATAGCGTTCAGCCTGTTCAGCGAGCTTAGCGGTGTAGACAAAGCTGTCACGTTCCTTGGTAGATGCCATGGCCGATCTGCGTGAGGGAGGGAATTAGGGTTTTTCCAGAGAGGAGTTTTCTTTTGTGGGGTTTCGAAATTCGCCCTCGTATAGAAAAGATTCGTTCTCTTTGTCAGGAAAAATTGACAGACAATTTTACGTGGCTCCCTTTCTACGAGAGCAGAACCTCAGTCTCCTAATTTTTTCTGTTCTCCTTGTGTCATTCACTTAAATTTTAACATCTGACCTCTTATTTAATTTTAAAATTAATTAATGTTCAATAAAAAGTTATGTGTCAAAATTTAAGTGAATCTGCTCTACCCTTTCTACCATATTAATCATCTAATTGTCCTATTTTTTCTCTCTCCCTCTCTTTCCCCAATAAGTCTACTAACACATAAAATAAAAATCACTCACATACGCTCATATACATATTAGTATAACCCACGTGCAGAACAAGTCATGTGAATCGTATTAATATATTACTATATGTGAGTGTATGTGAACAATTTTAAGTGATAGTAGCATTACTCCTCTTTCCCGAGTATTTCTATTTATCGTTAAGATCAATTTTTGTTGTTTTTTATTGCAAATACACATAATAACATAATTTGCACTACAAATATATTAATAAATCTTTAGATTTTTTTATATAAATACTACTATCATTCAAGTTTCACTCCTTATTTTTATTTATTTATTTGATGCTTTTATATTTAAAAAAAAAAAATTAAACTCACACACCTTTTTCTTAACATACTAATAATCCAACTTTCAACCTTATAGTTACTATAAGTTGGACCATACCACTGGACAAAGACCACTCAATAAATTATGATATTTTAGGAGCATTCCGAGAATATTTAATTTTAGACATTAACAATCTCGTGCCATAATATTACAAGCATATTTAAGTTTTTAGAAACGAAAAATACCATGACATCTTTCTTAAATATTTTTTATTTATAAAAATAATTCAATTATAAATTTCTCTTTTAAATTGTATATATGACATCATTGTTTTTTATGATTTTTCTTTTACTTTATTGTGAGATTCATACTTGTATATATATCAAATTATAATTATATTCATTGAATTTGAACATGTATTGTTATAATTATGTAATTTATATTTGATAATTATAAGTTGATATCCAAATTATCATTGAAATGACCAACTAAAATAATTTGGATAAGATCTCCTATTGACTTATTATATACTTGTATTGTATTGATAATTGTGATTACAAAGCTATATGTCATATAGAAGTTGTCAAATCTCAACTCTTCGTCCAATTTTTATATATGTGTTTAAGATTTGGAAAATGATATATCATGCGATTTTATACATCGATTTTTTAATTGTGAGTTACGTAAATAATTATGATCGATAATATTTTAACGATTTATCTAATATGATGAACCAAATTTATAATCCTATTAAATTTCATATAGTATTATAAGTCGCAATCCTAACTTGATTAAAAACTATAAGCGAAATATATGGTCTACCCATTTGGTGATTGTCACCTTTTTATATATCAAGCAATCCTAACTTGATTAAAAACTATAAGCGAAATATATGGTCTACCCATTTGGTGATTGTCACCTTTTTATATATCAAGCAATCCTAACTTGATTAAAAACTATAAGCGAAATATATGGTCTACCCATTTGGTGATTGTCACCTTTTTATATATCAATTTCTACATTGTACAGTATTGTGTATACACATGACATGACATGCATACATGTGAATTTAGTCTTTGGGTATTGCTTATAGTTTTTGACCTCCCAACATTTTGTTCAGTGAAATGAGAAATAATAAATGCATACACAAATATATATATAAGTGGGGAAATTTATGAATATATTCATAATATCTTGTTGCAAGATATAAAATAACTTTAATAATACGTTTTTTTTATGGGTACAATTTAAAATGCGATTTATTAATCTCAATTATATTTAACCTTCTATATTTTTGAATGCGGTTCTAAAAATTAACAAATAAACCGTGTTATTAATGTGTTGTAAACATAAGGGCGAAACGAAAAAGATATGAAAGACGAATAAAAGAGAGATAATTTAGAAAATATTATCGTCAACAACATACTCTCATAACTTCTCACTAAGTTAGTCCTTAGATTTAAGTCTGTTTAGAAATCTTGGTATGCCTCCATTCGAAATCCTAAATTTCTCAATTTTATTATTGTCAGATAAGTAAATAAGCATTAACGATAATTTTTATGAAGAAAAATATAATAAGTGTCCTCTCTTATAATTTTATTAAATTTCATATATTAACATATTTCATAATTATAATTGGACAAAAAATTGTGGACCTCAGATCTAAAAGTGATAGTAGCCTTGAGTCTTCACTTCACTTCACAGTTGGACTCAAACCGGAGAGCGGCACTTTCTAGCAATTTTCATTTACAGCTATTGCAAATACGAAATCGTTTTGTCGGGAGTAGCACATTAAAATTTAAAAATATCAATTTTTTTATATCTTATAACCTTTTTACTTTATCGGCCCCTGGCAACGTTACGTTTCTGATATCTTTTTTGCTGATCTGATGATATATGTGTGGAAACTCAATTGAACACAAAGCCATGACCACCAATACAACAACATTCAGATATTTTCTTCTCGTTTCCTTTCGATTCTAGCCAAAATACACACGAAAAAGCAATTAACAATGGCGGTTGTGAACTGCTACATATCAATTACCTCCACAGCGATACCCAATTCTCAAGACTCGAACATCTCATCGGCAGATCCAAAACCCACCAAGATCATCTTACCTAAGAAGAAGCCTCAAAAATGGTCCACCGGAACGGCACCCGGAGATTACGGCGGCCCGCCGGTGACGACGAAGCTTCGGAAGTACTGGGGTGGTGAAGGAGAAGATCCTATCACCTCTGATGAATTCATTTGGAACAAAGACTTCATGCCCCGCATGAAACGGTTGTTTCAGGACTCCGCGGACGACCCTCAGTTCTATCCAGTTGAGGTTCAAATCCAATTGTTTACTTTTTCTCCGGTGCTATTTAGCGTGTTCGTTATAATTTATTTTTTGGACTCTTTGTTATACTGATTTATTTGTCAGCTGTAGATGTGGCTCTTTTGTTTAGAGTATATGGTTCCGAAATTGAATTGTCTTTCTGTTTTTATTTTTATCTTTATTTATTTTGAGGTTTGGTTGTTCAATTTTTATTATTGAACTGTAGTTTGATAGTTTATTCAGATTGAGGACTCTGGCGAGTCCTTGCAATTGTGAACTCTGTTACTCCCCTATGTTAATTTATTGAACTTCTCATAAACATTTGGTGGAGGCTTTGGAAGGATGGGAACAGCTGGTGCGTTTAGAAGGCAAAGAGATGCCTGTTGTGTTCTATTCACCTTTTTCTGTTATAGCCTTTTTTTTGTAAGATGAGGTGCTCCCGAGTCCTGGGCTCAATTGTGCATTTTTTTGTAACTTTTAGGAGAGTTTGCATTAGGAGCCTAGCTTAGTGTTTCTTTTTTTGAGGCTCTTGTATAGGGTGAGGTATTGGTTTTCTTGGGGCATAAGTGTCCCTTTTATTTATCATAGCTTCTGTACATTTCGCTGTACTGCTTTCCATTGTTTGGCGTTTCTAGTGAGTTTATTACTCATCATAAACAGTTGTTTGTGTATTTTAGTTTATGGTGATGTATTGTACTGTTAAAAAGTGTGTTTCTTTCTTATAAGGTTATTGAAATCAAAATGTGTTTTGTATGTTAGTGAAACACTGATGTGTTTCGGCAATACATTGTTTAACTTGATAGTAATATAAATGTTCTTTCTTACTGTTGATCTGAAAACCGTATAGGCTTTTTTTCTTAATTTTTTTTTGTGATCTCCTTTTTCAACCAAAAAATGCTAACATTATAAGCTATATCGATATTGTTTGTTAGTGAACTTTGAGGATATAAAGGGATATCTCGTTCTTGTTTGTTAGTGAACTTTGAGGATATAAAGGGATATCTGATTTTGTTTTTCTGTTTTGATCTCTTTTAAGAGGGATATCTGTTTTTTTTTTTCTGTTTTTAAGGTGCTGATAAATATAGTCCATGTATAGTCCACCTTGCTGGAGATGCTCAAATGTCTTTGTGTACTAATTTGCAAATTAATTGGTTTACTCTGTATTAAGTAGTATTGGTTTCATTTGACCACTGAATAATATTTTAGATTCTGATGTTTTATGGGTCTGCTGTTACAGGAAGAGCCTTCTGGTTTTCTTAGCTTAAATAGAGTCATGAGTCTTGACAGGCATGTGCTTATTCATATGTCCCGTTTAAATAGTTTACATTGTATAGTTTCTATCTTTCCATTAACATTCTGATTTTTGAGCGTATAGTATGGAAGTTGACTTGAGCAAAGAGTTATCAGCACCTATCAAGCCTGCTATAGCAAAGCAAGTTGAGAAAGCTCAAGTAAGATTTTTTTGTTGAAAGGTCATTGTGGATATAGTTTCTTAGATGTCTTTTATAGTATTTGATTATGCTTTTATTATTGGAATAAATTGGTTTTCAGACTAGTAAAAATATGTCGCAAAAATGGAGACCAGCTCCAACTCGACGTGAGCAAAAGAGGTGGGATAGAGCATATAAAGTTGCAACTGGTGGCAGCGTAATCCCTTTTCTTTTCCTTTTTCTTTCTTTTCTCTTTCATAAAACAGAGTTTCTTAGTTTAGGCAACTTTTGTCATTTGTGCCGGTTTTAATATATGTAGTTTTACTTGGGGTTTCCTTCTTTGTCTCTTGGGCTCAATTTTGAGTAAAATATTTCCCATCAGTTTATTCATTCTACTAATGCATCATGGAAAAGCGTGCTTCTTAATTTAGTGACTATAAATCTCTACTATAGGATGCGATGTTACGGGAAGTGAGGCGGCCTCAGGGGGACCCAGAGGTTTTGGCTGCTCAGTCAAGTGAACAGTATATCAAGGTATTTATACATTTAATTTATTACATCAGACACCATAGTCTTTTGTTTTCATAAGCTGAAAAGATGTTCTCCCCCTTTTTGGCAGATGAAGAATAAATTGCAGATCCTCACTCTAGGAATAGGTGGAGTTGGTTTATTTTCAGCCTATTTCTCTTATACTCCAGAGATTGCAGCAAGGTAAATTATTCATTATGGACTCTGATTCCCAAATACATTAGTGATTCACTCACATCATCAGTTCAAGGCTCCTTATGTCTTCCTAGGGCAACTTGTAATGCTTATGGGAAGACATTGCAACAAATATCATTTCTGTCCATGCTTTTTTGAGCTCCCTTATTCTTGCATCTTTCCTTTCTTTCATTCATTCGTTTGTACCCTTTTCTTTTGGGGTTTCTCTTTTTAATCTTACTTAACCTGATAAATTTGCTCAACGAAGTCCCTTGAATATTTCCTACAAGAGCATTAGATAGTGTATACCTATGTTTTGTGAAGACTGAAGATTCTTTTGTCTCTGCATTTATAGGAAAGAATAAAAGATTGATCCGTCTCTTTCACAATTGATGTTCATGTCTTTTTTGGGTACTCAGTTATGGTGTTGGGTTGCTTGGTTCTTTTGCCTACATGCGTATGCTTGGCAATAGCGTGGATTCTATGGCAGATGGAGCCAGAGGGCTGGTCAAGTATGTACTTCCTTTCAGTCAAACGTAAAAATATATATTGATGGTTCCTACTATATATGTGCTATGATATTTTAGTATATTCTGTACAGTTTAAGTGAGTTTAATGTAAGTTCCTGATCATAAACAAAGTATTTTGAGGAGTATCTTGATTCTTAAACATCGAAGATGATAAGATATCATTTTACCATCTCCATAATAGTGACATACTGTAAGTTTCTACTAATCCAAATTTCTTTACATTGCCAATTATATGTAACTCTATATATTATAGGCGCATGCAGATATAAAAATTATGCGAGTAAAGAAACTTACTATTATTGTTGTTGTATATTTGTTACTGAGCTCCAATTTTTTTATTTTTTATTTTTAAATCCGTGTTATTCATTTCTCAGTAATACACTTGGAAATCATTCCTGCAGGACTTTTAAGATTTGACGCCATATAGGACTTTCACTCATTGTTAGGGAATTGATTTTTCCATAAGTAATAGTGGATGTTCCACAAGTTATTTCTCACATGAATAGTATATGGGTCTCACATTAATGTGAGATAGAGATAGAGCTTGTGAAAATATCAAATTTTATTTGTGGAATCATGAGACTGATGAAGAACCGTACTTATATAATTTTTTATAAGAAGATTTGATTATAAAAGAGGAGATTAGAGTATCAGTTTCATGATTCCTTCTTTTTGTTCCATGAATAATCTGGCTTCACCAAGGATGATATTTTGAGCAATAATTATGAGGGCACAAAGGGAAATAGTTAATGTTTATCCAGATTTCTGCAGCTTTAATTTTCATTATGATGTTGATTCTGTATCCTATGAACTGTTATGTATACTGTTTTCATTGGATTTCACTGTATTTAATGGCCCAACTGCTTGTGAATTGTGATGAAGTTTCTATCCATGATATCTTCTTGTGGTCCCACTTTTCATCAACATCAAATTCTCATCAAAGAATAACAACCTCAGGAGGTTCAAAATTTAGAGTTTTCAACACTAGGCGGTCTATTGTGAAAATCCTATGCTGAAAAAAGCTGTAAAATCAAAGGAAAGAAATGTAAGCTTTCATCACAGTTTCATGTTGAAGGAAATGTCAAGGAAATAATTATGTCACCATATATATATATATATAGATATATATTAAATTCAATTCAAGTTATCTTGATCTAACATTGTAATTTCACAAGTCTAATGCATCAGCAAAATTTGTTCGGGAAAATGATAGTACAAATAAGGGAAAAGAACAAAATTCCATTTATAGCTACTGTATACTTCCTCCATCCAAATTTAGAGTGTATAATTCTTTTTGAGCCATCGTGCAAAGAGTCCACTTTAGCTTTTCATTGTCTTAAATCAACAATTCCTTAAAAAGTTTGACTTTAAGTGTGGCCTCTCTTTTTGCAATGGAGGTGGTATAAGACTCCAACAAGAAGTGTTGTTCAGAAGGAATTTTCATCTTTCTGGCCCTCTACATAAAGTAGGCAAAAATGATTTGTTTCAGGCTTCCAATTACTTTCCTAATCAGATGTTTACTTACAGAGGAGCGATTGGACAGCCAAGACTATTGGTTCCTGTCGTCTTGGTCATGATATATAACCGCTGGAATGGGTAAGGCTTCTGCTGACATGCTGTTGTCATTTGTTAATTTTTATTTATTTAAATCATGAATAGCCTTTTTCGGGTTTTCCCTAGTAAGCACTTGCCATATTGTTTATGTTATTTTGACCAAGATGTTCTTCTTTGTCTTTGTTTTGTCACAATTGTGGAACATATTAATTTTATTTTCTTTGTTCCTTCTCCGAACTTCTTATTTTACATTTGTTTATTATGTTGATATTGCAAAAACCCTAGAGGATGCAACCAGTTAGCATCTTCTCATCCAGTCCTTGAAATTCATGCTTGATTGCCAAGGAAGCTTGTGTGTGAACCCAGGAGCTAAATGAGAGTTATGAGACAGGGGAGGGGGAGGGGACAACTTAGTGCTGTCATCATAGACTTACCTTGCATTTAATAAAGATGTGAACTGAATGGATTAGACTGTTGGAAGTAAAATGAAAGGAAGAGGAGCATACTAAACAGAGCTTTACTAGTTTTTATTTTCTAAAGCAGGATTTTCTTTTACAGTTATCTCCAATTAATAGTATTTTTCATTGATGAGATCTTCACTGCCTTAGCTGGTGTAGCCTTAATAGCAAAGTCATTTGAATTGAAAGTGTAAAGCAATAGGAACAAATCAAAAATTAATATCAAATTAATAGCCATATTGTTTTCGGTTTTAGTCGCTTTTTTCTTAATCTTTTATATAACATTTCCTATGGTGAGTTGTAATCTGTTGAGAAAATTTGGTAGCCATGGTGAGTTCCTTTTTGTGGACATAAGTAAACAATATGTTGAATTCAGCTGCTTTATTTGATTTTTACTATCTGCCTATCCGGTACTCACTCCAAGAATGGTTTTTTCAGTATTCTAGTCCCGGAATACGGGGTCATGCACCTGGAATTGATACCAATGCTTGTGGGTTTTTTTACATACAAAATCGCGACTTTTACCCAAGCTATTGAGGAGGAATTGACTATAGTAGGGAAGAAAAGTGAAGTCTAATGTATCTACTTCCAGTGAATAGGAAGTGGTTTTTTGTCACTGCTTCTGGTGAAGCTAACAAAGGTAAGCCTCCACTGGACCTATTCCGCTTGCATCAAGGTTGTGGATTTCTGCTTTTTGCATTTTTACTGCATCTGGTCTTAGAGTTCTTGGAATGTAGGAGCTATTTAAAAAATGAAGAACATTCTACTAGAAATTTTGCAGACCTTCCGAGTTAAATTCTTTTTGGATTATATGGTGAATTCCTGAAGTATGTCGTATTTTCCTTGAATTTTTTGGAAGTCATAATAAACTGAGCAATGCTACTATCACATAAATTCCATCACATAACTCTCACATACACACACATATATACTGTGGGTCCCCGCCTGACATACGGGACCCGCAGTATGTATGTGTGTGTATGTGAGAGTTATGCAAAAGAATTTATGTGATAATAGCATTATTTTAATAAACTACCAGTTAGTGGCCAAGTGTTCTTTAAACAACAATATTTCCCGTTACTGAATAGCAAATGGCGTACCATATGTTAACTTGACTTTAGATATGCATTCAAATAAAATTTCCAAATGTTATCTTGATTTTATGAAGACAAACTAAAAGTGATTGTACTCTCTTTCCCTCGTCTTTCGTTCAAAGGTAATTTTTTTTTCCTCACTGGGTGGTTAAGAAGCTGAAGATTACTTGGAAGGATGCACGGGAATCCAAAAGGAACTAGCAATTCAGTTCAGATG
The DNA here is from genome assembly GCA_020205555.1 of Panax stipuleanatus. NCBI lineage: Eukaryota > Viridiplantae > Streptophyta > Magnoliopsida > Apiales > Araliaceae > Panax > Panax stipuleanatus. The sequence continues at coordinate 155,270,653 of CM035118.1, forward strand.
CTATGCTCTGTGGTGGCAAGTGCTTGAATGGATGGATATAGCTGGAGTTGAAAGAATGGTAGGAATGTTGGTAGTATTATCGCGTACGTTTCAATATCATTCATTTGCAAGGAAGGCTTCTTTGAAGTCTTTCTGAACTAATATTGTCCGAGCTTTTTCGTTTTACTGATTGTGAATTGTGGAATATTATTGAAACTGATATTTTTTAATTAAATATTCAAATTACCGCTAATGAAATCATTTGATGGAATTTGTGTTACAACATTTTCTACGACGCTTTTGAACTCTTTTAGCAAATGAGCCTCTCAATCCAATGGAATCTCCAGAACGTGCAAGAATTTATAAGGCAGCCTTGGTCATTTTTAGAAACTAAAGGAGCCTTGGGTTTACTTAAATTATCGATATGTTTAGACATTTAATATTAGATAGTAGTAGTACCAAAAGAGAGAAAAGAAGCAATGTATATTTGCACAAAACCAGATCTGTGAGTTAAATGTACGCATTCTGGATAAATTATAGATGCCTCATTAAAGATCACGAGCATATAGTTTTCTGGCAATTTGATAATAATCGTTATCAGACAGAGAATCACATAACCAGGAGGGAGGTGTCTCTCAACCAGTGTTCTGCATTCCGGCAGCAATACCCTTCATGGTCAAGATAAGGGTATCTTCCAGTCCAGGAGCGTACTCGCTCATGGGGTTAAGCCTGAGAAGCTCTGCAGCAGCTGGTTTGCTTGATTCCATAACTTCCTTGGACAGATGTGGCCTCACCTTCACATCATAACTGGGGTCACGAATCCGCTTCAACGTGTAGGCTTGGAGGACATTCAGGGTTGTGATATATGAGTCACGAAGTCGGAGTCTCTGCTTCAAATATGGATCTCCTTCCAAGAGATCCTTGTGTCCTGCTATCTACAAGACAACAGGCAGGAAAAAAATCATGGATTTTCTCGAAACTTACAACCAAAGTAAAAACTATTTATGCTAAATACTTTCCGCTAGCCTGTTCTTTTTTCAACATAGAAATGTGTAAATCAATTCCAGCTAGGAAAGGCATATTTATGGATTACTCTATTTTTATTGTTAACTACCTGGAGTAGAAGGGTCTTAGTTTCCTCAAAAACTGCCCTTAATCGCTCTCCGAATGCCCATAATTCTTCTGAAACTAGGAGCTTATCATACAAAGCAGCAATTCCTGGGTCTCCCTTGGCAAACACCATCTCTATCAAATCAATCGTCACTCTAAAGAAAGGCCATTCATTGTACATCTCCTTAAGCATTTGAAGATTTCTTATATCCTTCTCGATGACATGCTTAAACGCAGCTCCAAAGCCAAGCCAGACAGGGAGATGAAACCTCGTTTGGGTCCATGCGAAGATCCAAGGTATTGCTCGAAGAGATTCTATTCCACCACTTGGCTTCCTTTTTGATGGACGACTACCAATGTTCATGCGACCATACTCCAACTCTGGTGTTGCCTGAGTATTTATAAGTTCATCCAATGTTAAACCAAATTTCTTATATGCTTTATAGGCTTCATGTTGCAAATAACAGACTTTAATAAGCACATCAAGCATAATTTAGAAACAGAAAGTAACATAAAACTTCACAGGTAACTAATGATAATTAGTGACACGAATAAAATTAGTCATCAGTGAACAACTCAATATATATATATATATTATTCAACAAACATTTAGCAAAAACAGTACCGTATGGATTCAGACAGTGAGTTATTTAACAGGTTTTGCTATGATAGTTCAATATTATCCAAAGGATGAGAGACAGAAGGGTATAAAGAAAACTTACAAGGCGAAAGTATTCAACAAATCGAGGTTCTTGAAAGACTATGGAGCGATATTCCTTTGTAGCAATGATTGCCATCTCATCCAAAAGTGAACGCCATTCTGGCTTTGGCGAGATAGGAGGATGCATTCCGTGCTCAAGCGTAGCGGCAGTGAATCTTTGGAGTGTTCTGAAACACAAGTGCTCCTCACCGAATGATTGTTCAATAACTTCACCTTGAACGGTCACACGTAGCGAACCATGAATCGTATCTGGTGGTTGAGACAGTATAGCAAGATGGGTCGGACCCCCACCACGTCCAACAGTCCCTCCGCGTCCATGGAACATTGTAAGCTTTATCCCAAATTGCTTTGCCACCTTTACAAGCTCCTCTTGAGCCTTATATAACTGCCAAGCTGCAGAGAGACGGCCAGCATCCTTTCCCGAGTCTGAATACCCAATCATCACTTCTTGCTTTCCATTGATCCGGTTTCGGTACCAATCAATTGAGAATAGACGAGCCACAGCAGCAGGGGCAGCCTCAAGATCAGCTAGTTTTTCAAACAAAGGCACAACCCTTAACGGACTCTTGACATGACATTCCCGTTGTAGAAGCTCTACAGCAAGCACATCAGATGGGGCAGTTGCCATTGAAATTATGTAGGCACCAAAGTTGTCCGATGGGAGTTCAGAAATGACATGAAAGGTGTCTAACACGTCAGCAATTTCTTCAGTCCTCGGAAGATCAAGACCAAACAGTGGGCGCTTGCCACTAAGTTCAGATAAGAGCCATTCTTGCCTGCGTTCCTCTGACCATTCTCGGTAAGATCCAATCTCCAGGTGCTTTGTTATAGCATCCATTACATCCGTGTGCCTATCTGATTCTTGCCGGATATCAAGTCTAACAAGGGAGAGACCAAAGGTAGAAACTTGCCGTAAGAAATCAAGAAGGCTTCCATCAGCAATTGGCTGATCACCACATGAGCAGAGTGATCGATAGCATAGCTCAAGAGGCTCCAGAAACTACAGACAGGAAGTCCACAATTAATACCCTCAAATATTGATGCATACACACACACATTGTATTTATGAGACAAACGGACCTGCTCGACATTAGTGAAAGTAGACTCTTCAGGAATATCAGAGATCTCATTGGATAATATTTGTCGTGAACGTTCACGCGTATGATACAGCTTATCCCTCACATCACCAAGAATAACTCGATAGGGCTCATTTGGTGGGATTTGTTTCCAGAACTCTGCAAAATAAACATTGATGCCTATAAACCTAAACATTATAAATTAGAAGTGTTGAGTTTTTTGCCCCTTGACCAATTCTGATCCAAGACAGCAATATCTCTGTAGCCCAGACTCCCCCAGATACACATACGAAGCATTACTAATCACATAAAAAATGAGTAATACTATGGCACCCAAATGGAATCTCATTTTTTGTGTACCAAATACACTTGTTATCATTACATAGGTGGAGTGGACCATATATAATAAATGTAAATATTGAAAAGCTAATATAATGATGACAGATGTATTTGGGGTAAAAAAAAAATTGGAATCCTGTTTGGACCTATTGCATTGCTCCATATAAAATACTAACACAAGGGGGGAAAAAGAAATTCCAGCAGCACTCATATTTTCTAAAAGAAGTTCAAAAAAAATTCAAGAATCATTATGTACATACCAATATAGTGTTTTGTATCTCTCTTTGAGGACCTATGAAGTTCATCTGCACGAGCACCAAGTTCATCACTGCACCGCCACATTGATAACTGTGAAGAGTAGTTTGAAAACAGAGAAGTGAAACAATGGGCATGAGAACTCCATTCTGTGGCAGTAATATGCTTCATGAATAATCATTTATGAGAACCAAAAGACTCCTTTTGTTACCTCAAACATAAGATCCTCTATCTGGGAAAAGTACATATTCACAGCCATCATCCTAGCCAATAAACAGACGTCCCTGGTGACTTCAGGAGTCACCCTTGGGTTTCCTGCAGTCCACATCAATGGATCTTAGTCTAGCAACTGACAAGAATTTTGGAGGAATGCTTTATTGGTAGATCAATCAACTTTGACATTATTTTGATTTGTACGCATGATTGAAAGAAGAAACATAAATTATATGAGGACATGTTTAGTTACCCTGTAGTCCATACAATCGGATCTTGGACTAGCAATTTCAATCTACTTGACATAAACATGGCTCTAACTGCAGTTGTGTCATGTAACTGGTCGTCACCATGAAACCAAATATTTAGTTTCTTAAGATACTATTTTTCCATTTTAAAATAATAAAGAAACATAGTAGTTAAAAAACTAATGATTTAGCCCTTGATTGGTAGGAACCAGGAAGTAACAGAGGAGGTTTCTTCCCATGGAAATGCTACCTCTCCCCTTCCTCGTACTAAACGAAGCATAAGACTGATAAAAGTAAATAAAGGGGAGGTGTCATATCAACACTGATTGCTAGAATGTCAAAGTTCTAGTATAGCACCAAATACTTGAGTCTCGCTAAAGAAGTTTCAACTAATTTATACTCCTCCATTGTTCTCTAATATTATAACACAGGTGTTTCCAAATTTGACATATGCAAAATTTGCAACTAACAATTATATGTAGAAAACTATGCCCATGAAGACATAGCTTGTTGGAGGGGTATACCATCACGATCACCACCCATCCAAGAAGAGAACTGAATAAGAGGCGCATTGTAAGGAACACGCTCAATTATCCCTATGTTCTTTAAAGCAGTGTCAACACGGCGCAAGAATTTAGGCACTCCCTTCCAAATATTCTCCTGGAAGTAGCTCATTCCTGCTCTCATCTCATCTTGTGGAGTTGGGGCGGTTCTTCTGATTTCATCAGTACGAAAAGCAGCTTGTATCTACATGCAAGCAAACAAAGAAGTTGGTCATAAAAAAGAAGTGAAAAAAACTGATATTCTAAGCAAAGATTGTTTCTTATATTTATACATATTCATAGAAAACTTATCAAAGTACAAAAAACTTGTCAAACCAGTTATGTTCAAGGGTTACAAGATAAAAAAGGTAGAAATTTCTAAAATTCCCATTGTATACCGCTATACTGCAATGAAGGAAGATAAAGCAAACAGTACTACATGACAAGCCATCTTTACTAATTCTCCTTAAAATCTATATAGTATAAAACAGACAGACATTTGGTGATCACAAGTAATGCCCACTTATATTTTCTATACACTCCTTCAAGCTCCAACTATCAGTAGTTCTCAGAAACTGTTAAACCTCAATACCAGAGAGAGAGAGATGCATATTTATTTTCTCATGAGAAGTCATCAATTTAGTCTAGAAATTTTCAGCAACTGTTGTTGAACAGCTTTGAACATGTGTCAGATGCAAAGTTCAGTAATATTAAGCAATATTCATCTCAATTAACATACATATCCAAAGTTGCATAGATAAAAAATAACTTGTACTTCAGACGAGGTTGCATATACATTAAACCCAATTCTTTAACCCAACCCTTCAAAGAATATCATGCATTCATGTTGAACTCCTATAAATCACTAATGAGGATTAAAAGACATTACAGATTCCAGATTTTTTACTTCAATAAAGACTGAGTTAGGATACATGAATGCACTAAAATTTTGCTGGTAATCCATGATCTAAGACTGTTTATCAAAATGAACTATAAATCTGTTGTGCTATAAATTATAAATATGTATATTGTCCTCCAGATGCAATTTGTATACACACCTCTCTCTGAAGAGCCTCATCAAGCTCCTGCTTATCATCAGGAGTGATGTCTTTAGCATACAACTGCGCCAAACAATTCCGAATCCTGGAGAAGATATCGAGGAACTAAGTATGAATACAAACCTTGAAAGAGGAACATAACAATCATCCTGTTGTCTAAAAATGGGCTGTGAAGAACATACCTTCCATGCTTTTGAAGCAAAGATCTACGGACAGACTGTGTAGGATGTGCTGTCAGGACCAAGTCCACTGTCTGGTTCTTCAAAGAGTCAAAAACTTCTTCTGGGGTCTTCTTCAATTGGCCCACAAGTCTCTTGAAGGTCTCTTCAATATCTGATTCAGTTGTTGCATTGGCCTCATCAGCCAAATCACCCTTTTTCAACTTGATCCTTCGTCTGTAAGCTATCTGAACCTCTTCAGCCAAGTTGGCTAAGTTAAGCATGTGGGAGAAGCACTTAGCAACTACAATAGAATCCCCAGCATCTAAGCTTGTCAGCATTCTCCCAAGCTCCTCCAATTTATGAGGGTCATTGATACTTTCATACTCAGCAGATAGCTCATAACAGTCTTGTACCTAGTCCACAATCAATAAAGCAAAAATAAGTTGCAATTAATTTCTCAGCAAAAGTTGAGAAACAGACCTAATATTCCTCTGGAAAAGTGTTCTTGCAATAACATAAAAGCAGACACTTATGCTTGTAGCTTCGTGGAGACCTCAGTTTTGACAGTAAGCAACGGAAAATGAGCAACAAACTCAAGAAAGAAAAAAAAACTACTAGTTATTGCTGGTAATTCATGAAGCAGCAGAAAGTGAATATACTTCAGCAAAACAATGCAATATTAGAATATGAAAATGTCAGGCCACACTTGGTCCTGACCTTGAATCACAGAGATAAGATAGAGAGAATTGGGATGAGAGAGAGACTGATAGAATTCAGTAGGTGGACGGACGGTAGGAGGGAGGTAGAAGGAGGGAGGTAGGGTTGAGAGCTAATGCTACTGATTTTCATTTATTTCAATACTTGCCAATGTAAAAGCTATTACAACTATTTATAGGAAGAGATTACTTGCAAAGAAATAAAGCTATCATTCACCACAAAAATAACTAACTGTGACATGTGCTTGCATGCACTTCATTACTACTAGAATCTACTTTTATTCTATATTCTCTAAAATAACCTTAGCTTAACATTCCCTTCCCCTTAAACGCTGCCATGTCCTCATGAAACAAGGCTGAACTCAGGAAAGTTAATCTGGAGTAACTCCTCATCTTCCCATGTAGCATCATCAATGTTGTTACCCTTCCATTGGACCAGGTATTGGTATATGATCTTGCTCCCCTTATAGACAACTCTGATAGGCCCAATATCAAATGTCCCATCTTGTGTAACAACTGGTAGTTGAGTTTGAGCTTGAACCCAAATGCTTTTAAAGTTAGGATACATGAAATGTAGGGTGAATTCTAGAAGTATTAGGTAGTTCTAATCTATAAGCTAACTTCCCAATTTTTAACAAAATCTTGTAAGGACCATAAAATTTTGGGGCCATCTTTAAGTTCCTCCTTATTGCCACTGAACTTTGTCTATAAGGCTGCAGTTTGAGATAGACCCAATCTCCAATTGAAAGCTTTTGCTTTTAATTTGATATTAGTCTTTTATTATAAATTAGTCTGAATGTATTAATGAAAGGGGTGTGACAATTTTACCCTTTAATATATCAAAAATGCTTAATCACAAAATAAAAAACTATTATTTTACACACATCTGCCCCACCCAGATAGTCACGTCAGCAATTTCTGACGTGACAGCCTCAATTGAATGAAATTGAAGAAAAAAAATAATAGTTCAATCATCTAATTGACAAAATTGAAAGGTGAATCACCGAAGTAGAATATGACCTATAGTTTAGGGTATTAAATTATAATTAAGCCTTCTATATTCTCTAAAATAACCTTAGCTTAACAAAGAAGAGCTGCTTTTGAGGCAAATACAGAGTCATTATCTTATAGACCAACAACAAACATAAGAATCCTAACATCTATGAAGTTAATTGAATAACACTATCTTAGTCCAGTAATCCGAATTGGGATTTTTGGTGAGAGGGTAAAGTGGTGTCTCTAAAACCCCTAAACAGAAAATTATATGAACTAATCAAAATTAACTGAAGACTGCATAATCATCAAAAACCAAAAAAGTAGACACTTTTGGTGTAATTGCAATGCGGACATCTCCAAATCCGCAAAGAAAAACTAATTAGTTGACAATATCCCAAAAATAAAATCAACAAAATAGATACAACACCTTGGATAAGAAACCAGAAAAAATGTATACATTCACTACAGTGCAGGGTGGGTATGATTCAAAACTAACTAAACTTCATTCAAACACATAAATATCCATGATAATACAATAAACTAAGTGGTTTCCATTTAAATAACCAAATCATAAAGCCAAAACTACTAAAATTTATAACATAAATAATTAAAAAAGTGAAGAAAGAATTAAAACCCAATACCGTTTCTCGAATATCCTCCCCATGCAAGTCCTGAAGAATATCGAGAAATCGATCCAACAGCAAAGCATCATACTCCACCAATTTGTCATCTTCAGATACTTTAGCAGGTGCCAATAGCCTCAACTGAGCGTCAATTGAAGCCATCTTTTCCAGGTTTCTACTTGCCATCTCTGACGCTCCCTCTTCACTCTCTTCTTTTGTACTAGGCTCTGCAACTTCTCGATCACTCAATCAATTAAAAAAAGAAAAACTAACTGCCAAGCACGAAAAGTCGACTGATTTTTAACCACAATCACGGGTTTAATTGGGTTTTAGGCAAAATCAACACGAACTAAAGCAAAACGGGTTGAGATCAAAAGTAGATTGTAATTATGGGTAATAGTATACGTATAAATATATAAGGAGAGAAATGGAGAAGGGAATGCAGTGAACTTCTCGTGATACCCAGATGGCCAGATGAAGATGAACCCAGAAAGGACAAATTACCTTACTGTCTCTCTACACGAGAAAGAACACGCGCACAGTCGGGCACTCGATAGATTTTAGAGAGAAAGAGAGTGTTAACGCCACAGTCTCGTCGCGCGCCTCAACCACTAAAAGCGCGCCTAATCCTGCACAATGAACACGTCATCATCGGATCTCGACGGTTTTGGACCGCCGAAAATCCCTCCAGTGTGAAAATAAGTACGGATCAGAAAAATGAATTAACAATAGAGGTTCGCGCTCTAGTGTCTGGAGGGGAAAAAAAATTTCTTACCCGCCTTGTGTAGTACCCTGTTCCCATATATCATCTCACCAACTTGCATGTTTTTCCCCAAGATTTACGTTAGCTGGCTGCATGCAGGCTTTTTCATACTTGATCTCTACCCAGTCAATATTATGTCAACTCCACATTAATGAAGGAGGCTAAAGACGGCTGGACCCATCACCTCAATCAGCCGCCTGCTAATCCCACAGATTAGGGATAATTTTTAGTTCATAAATTGCCACCTGTTAACCATCACCAGCTCCGGCCCAGACCAAATACCCATTCAGAAATATAATCCAATGCACCAAGGATAAAAGGGGTTTGACACAAAAGATCCAAAATAAATTAGACCGGCCCAAATCTCTACAGCCCAACATTGCCCCCTAGTCTTTTATTAAACATTATGTTTGATGAAAGAGTATAAGGGTCCGATCCAAACACCAAAATTTTTTTGAACAGATTCGATGAAGCCTACTTGATAAAAGGTCCATGACCGAATACAGATCTCTCCAATTCAAAAGTAAATATAAGCTCTTCAAATTCAAAAGTTAATGACGGTTTCTTCAATTCCAAGAACAGACGCTAGCCTTTCTCATCATTATCTCTATTAAATGTGCCGCCTTTGAGTTTCGTGAGCCTTCAAAAAGACAACTCTATAAAATCTTCAAACCCCCAAATCAGATAGCTTTACTTGTTTGTTTGAAATTCAAAGACTCTCTGACTTTTCTTCCTCCTCTGATTTTCTTTCTTAGTTTGTCTGTCAACAATGGTTGCCCGAAACACTGATAACACCATCCCAACTTCTGAGACCCCTGAGACTTCCGTTCCAACCGTTCAAAATACCACCCAATCTATCCCGACTGCAAGACCCAAACCAAAATCCTCCTCCAACAAGAACCTTCCCACCGACTCGTCTAAAGATGTTCCTTCAGAAACCCCTTTCGACTTCACCTGTAAGACCCCAACTTTTATGAATAAAAATTTAATTTTCTTTATATATTATTTCGAAATAGTAAGGTGTTGATTTGATAAATATGAAAGTTATGGGTGAAATGTGCAAACATTTTTAAAATGAGCAAGTGGTTATAAAATATTCTTGTTGTCGGAGAATATTCGTTTGGTCGTGGAATATTCTTGCTGTCGGGGAATATTCATACGACGGCGCAGCTATTTGTGGGCCCCCACAATGGAATAACTGTCGGATATAGAAAGCGACAGAAATAATTTTTTTACAAGATAACGGTGTGGTTGTTACCGTTAATACTGTTGAAATACCCGGTGGTTAAAATACAGTGATACACGGTATTGCATAGTAGCACACGGTATTGCACAGTATTTCGAATTATTGAGTCTTTCGTGAGAAGCCATTACTCAATTATTGTTACAGTAATTACTGTTCAATATTTTATATTATTGACTCAATAATTGCTACGTTGATATTTTATATTATTGACTCAATAATTGTTACATTGATATTTTATTGACTCAATAATTGTTACGTTGCCATTTTATATGATTAATTCAATAATGGCTACAGTTGATATTTTGTAGTATTGATTCAATAATTGTCGTTGCACAGTATTTCACATTATCAACTCAATAATTCATATTATTTGAATAATATTATTAGATAGCATTATTGACAATGTCTAAGGAAGTTCTGTCTAGGAGGGGTTATTTAATTGCGCGCCAGTAAGGAGAAGTCCTTATCGGAAGGCCCCCTCTGTCCTGGGAACGACCTGGTTGTTAATATTGTAGTTCTATAATATTATTTGTGAATAATTAACTATTGATTTATGTGATAAGAAAATATTTATTTTGTGGATATTAAAGAAGGAATTGGCGCTGGTGAGTTTTTATCAATATTTTGGTGTGAGAAATCATCTGTTTTTGGATTTCGGATAATTTATGTTTGGAATTTGGAAAAACTTCCTTCTGCAAAGTTGTAGAGAATTAAATTTCCTATGAAAGGACATAGAATTTGTATTTTTCTGACAAAAGGGCTATTTGTTATGAATTATTGAAGTTTTGGAAAATATATATATTATTTAATGGGTGGGCCCCACTTTTGTTGAAAATCTGATTTTGGGCAGCAGCCGACGGCGGAGGAAATTTAAAAAAAAAAATAATATTTTATTATTTTAGTCTCCTTTGGCATCCTAAGCTTTTCCTATAAATAGGGTGCTTAGGTTAGAATTAAAAATCACACCAGAATCAGAAGTTTTCTCTCTCTATAATATCGAGCGTATTTTGTGAGTATTTCAATACTTTGAGTATTAGTATTCAGCGCAAGTTTCCTTCGGTATTATATCCGATATTCCAGTCAGAGGTACTATTCTTTTGAGGTAAGGGATGTTATTTTCTTTCGTAAATGATGTTATTCTTTTCAATATCATTATACAGAAATATTGTCATGGATTTTATGTTAAAATTCTTATTTTTTCCGTCGGAGTTACTATTCACGTATACGGCACTATTTACGTATACGGCACTATTCACGGAAAAACTAAATTTTTTTCTATTTGTCCAAATTGCTTGTTAAGGTTACTATCTTTGATTATATCCAAGTTTTGAGCTCTATTCTTGAATTTTGCTCCATAAATTAATTATTACGAGGTATTTTTGAATTGGATATACTAAAATACGAATCCTTAGTCTTTGTCTTTTATCTCACTGGATTAGTTTTTTTTAAAATATTTTTCATCATTCGCAGTCCTAAAAGGTGATGTAACTGAATATCTTTGGCCTGTAGAGCAAAGATGAATGATTACTTGATGAATATCTTTGGCCTGTAGAGCAAAGATGAATGATTACCTGATGAATATCTTTGGTCTGTAGTGCAAAGATGACAGGTGTTGAGATGAATATGACCACTGATGATACAAATGAATATCTTTGGCCTGTAATGCAAAGATGAATATTGATTCGAGATGTATATTGATTGATGTTACAGGGATAAAATATTGATGATGGACTTTTAAATCATAGAAGATAGTAGACTTCATTATCTGCTTAACTCTTCTAATGATTTGTTATTTCCGCTGCGAATATTGATCTAAGATTGGTTGTCCATTATATTTTATCTGATTTATTGAAGACTAACGATAATTTATTTTTCATTATCTTAGTCATAATATTCTTTACTGAGCTAGTTGAGCACACCCTTTTCATCTGTTGTCCTCTTCAGGAAATGAGAATGTTGCGGAAACTAGTCGGGGGACAGAGTGATGGTCCGAGTTAGAGCAGTAGTAGTCCTCACTATTTCTGATAAATAGTGTGATAATAATTGTAATGAGGACTTAGTTTGAATCTTAATATTTTCTACATATTTGTATTGAGACTCACAGTTGTGTGGTCGTATTTTGCACGACCGTATGATATAAAGTTTGTATTTGAATTCTGTACCATGTATTTGACGACTCAGAATGGGTTGGGTTGAATGGACCTATTCTGGGGGCGTCACATCACCGATTCTAAGAAATTCGTCCATGCCAACACTCCTTCCTCGGTTGTCAATTCGGATATCTTAGCCATCCGAGATCGGTACCAGATCCCCCCCAATTATCAATTACGAGCCCCTTTGCCCACTGAACGCATGTACCAACGTCCAGATGGTTACGCTGCTATGCCCCTCACTCTTTTGGAGAAGGGACTCCGCTTCCCTCTTAATGCTTTCATTTTGAACATGTTAGGGTTTCTGGGAGTTGGGCTGGCCTAACTAGTCCCCAACTCCTATATTTACATCCTTGCATTCGCTGCTTGGTGCTTTGAGCAGAGTATCCCCCCGTCTATAGACTTCTTCTTTTCCCTCTTTGTGGTGGGTCAATCCAGGGAGAAAGGCTTCAAGGGGATAAACAAACCGTCTAGCATCAAGATTGAAAGAAGATCTTTGATAGACACCCCTTCAAGCAATCGAGGGTGGCATAAGGACTGGATCTTTATCAATGGACCAGATATCTCCTCCATCCCAGACTGGACCACTACCTCTATTCTTTCTCCATACTTTGGTGATATCACACAAGAACGGGAAAACGAAATGGTGAAGCTGTTGAATAAGCTTCCTCTGAAAGAATGGAGCTTCGGACTCCTCAGCAAACAAGCATGGTTGTACAACCATAAATGTAAGTGCGAAATCATTGTCTGTGTAGCTTCTTCAATCTTATTTTAATATCTAATCTGAAATTCATCTTTCAATTTTGCAGTATCTCTTATTAAGCCTACCTCCTCCGATTTGAAAGAATTAGAGGAGTTTCTTTTTGCCGAATCAGCTCAGGATCCTCCTAGAGCTCAAGATATTGAACAAACGGCCGAAGACCAAACTGTTGACCCCCCCAGCGGCTGATTCAGACCCTGCCGAAGGGGTCAACCAGCTTCTTTGGAAGAAAAGGGCTTTTAAAAAGTCCCAACATGCCCCAATCCCAGCCCTTACTGAAAGCCTCTTAGATATGCCTATCAAAAAAAGAACCAAGATCCTTCACACCAAAAAACGGAAAGCCAAGGCAAAAATCATCCCCCTCACCGCCGAAGAGCTAAGAGTACCCCATACTACAACTAACCAATCTTCTTCCATTCCTGCCGAAACTGATGAATTCGAGGTCGAACCCATTTCTCCTCTTATTCGAAAGAAGAATCATACCTCTGACAGTCAATCATCTTTACCAGCTGACCCTTCCATAATTTTTGATCTTCCTCCACCCAACCAAACAGTGCATTCTCCTCAACGATCAACCCCTCCTTACTTTGGATCGACGCCTGGAGCCTTTCGATCGCCCAGCCTATGGCCTGACCAAAACGAAGACTTCCTCCTGCTCCTCTATAATTCGTTCGTTCGGGATACAGATGACCATAGGTTCGGCAACAGTACCATTGCTGATCTGATGGAAGAAGGCTTGGCAAACCAGGCTAGAGTAAATTTTTGACCATTTTTGCTTATAAATATCTTCTTTAAGCATTTTGTTAACTCAGGATAACTGCAGGTAAATGGAATCTTTGGGCGTCTCTATCAGAGGTATAAAGAAGCCGAAGCTGAGGAAGAGGCGGCCCGAAGAGAAAACATTATTTTAAAGTATGCATTGGCCAGGGAAAGTAGCGAACACGAAAATATCCGCTTCAACTGTAAGGGTCTTCAAAATGACCTTGCCAGGATGAAAGAGCAACTAGTCGTGTCTGAAGCTTCACAAAACGCAATTATGCAACGGAATGAAGCTCTTCAGCGTGCCAATGAACAATTAACCGACAATAATCAGAATCTGGCCTTGGCTGTGTCAGATGCTAAGAGATCCGAAGAACACCATCTTGATCTCCGAGGGAAGGTTGAAAGGGAGCTTTGTGATCTAAAGTTAATGCCCCCCCCCCTTACCGAAGAGCTTCGCAAGGAGATTCAGAATGAATATTGAAAATCTCTTGCCTTAACCAATGAAATAGTTCAAATGTATGCAGAAGGTTACGAGGCGGCTCGAAGTAAGGGTAAATCGAAATTGGCTGCTGCTTCTCTGAATCCCTTGCTCCTCGACTCTTCCGACGACGAAGATCAAGAGTGAAGGCGAAGATAATCCATCCTTTATGGATTTGTATAAATTTCAATAATAATGTAATTTTTTTGCAATGTTTAATGAAATATATTTTATCCTTTTTTACAATCTAAGTTATATTGTTATCCGATCAGCATGTGATTTAACTTCAATACTTCAAACAAAGTCAAGTAATAACATAAAACGAGACTTACTTATTACCGAGGAGTGCTATATTCCATTGTTAGAATGAATAATTCACTGATCTATTAAGAATATTAGTTCCGAAGAACTTATAATGTTATTCGGCTTCACAACAATTAGATAATCCCATCCTTCTCTGAGAGCCGAAGAGGTTCAACCCAAAAGATATTCCACTTCGCTACGAGGAGTCGAAGGGATCCAACTTTATAACTGGTGACCACGTTCTCCCCGAGGGCCGAACAGGTTGGACCATCAATAGTTCGCTTCGCTACGAGGAGACGAAGGAATATATCCTTATACCAAGCTGGCAACCTCGTTCTCTCCGAGAGCCGAACAGGTTCAACCCAAAAGATATTCCGCTTCGCTACGAGGAGTCGAAGGGATCCAACCTTATAACTGGCGACCACGTTCTCTCTGAGAGCTGAACGGGTTGGACCATCAATAGTTCTCTTCGCTACGAGGAGACGAAGGAATCCATCCTTATACCAAGTTGGCAACCTCGTTCTCCCCGAGAGCCGAACATGTTTAACCCAAAAGATATTCCGCTTCGCTACGAGGAGTCGAAGGGATCCAACCTTATAACTGGCGACCACGTTCTCTCCGAGAGCCGAACGGGTTGGACCATCAATAGTTCGCTTCGCTACGAGGAGACGAAGGAATCCATCCTTATACCAAGCTGGCAACCTCGTTCTCTCCGAGAGCCGAACAGGTTCAACCCAAAAGATATTCCACTTCGCTACGAGGAGTCGAAGGGATCCAACCTTATAACTGGCGACCACGTTCTCTCCGAGAGCCGAACTGGGTTGGACCATCAATAGTTCGCTTCGCTACGAGGAGACGAAGGAATCCATCCTTATACCAAGCTGGCAACCTCGTTCTCTCCGAGAGCCGAACAGGTTCAACCCAAAAGATATTCCACTTCGCTACAAGGAGTCGAAGGGATCCAACCTTATAACTGGCGACCACGTTCTCTCCGAGAGCCGAACGGGTTGGACCATCAATAGTTCGCTTCGCTGCGAGGAGACGAAGGAATCCATCCTTATACCAAGCTGGCAACCTCGTTCTCTCCGAGAGCCGAACAGGTTCAACCCAAAAGATATTCCACTTTGCTACAAGGAGTCGAAGGGATCCAACCTTATAACTGGCGACCACTTTCTCTCCGAGAGCCGAACGGGTTGGACCATCAATAGTTCGCTTCGCTACTAGGAGACGAAGGAATCCATCCTTTTACCAAGCTGGCAGCCTCGTTCTCTCCGAGAGCCGAACAGGTTCAACCCAAAAGATATTCCACTTTGCTACAAGGAGTCGAAGGGATCCAACCTTATAACTGGCCTGAAGAAAAATCATTATTGGAGAGAAAAAGAGAGCCACTTTTATTGATAATTAGTCGTGGTAGTTACAGACTTCCGAACTTTGATACTAGCTCTACTGAAAATATTTGCGGAGCCTTCCAGCATGCCAAGTATTCTTAATTTCAGACCCATCTAAGGCTCGCAACCGGTAAGTTCCGGGCTTTGGTACGCTAATGACTTCATAAGGGCCCTCCCAATTTGGCATGAGTTTACCCATATTCTGAGGCGTAGAAGCTTCCACCTCTCGAAGAACAAAATCCCCGACTTCGAATCTCCGAAGCTTTACCCCTTTGTTGTAGTACTTAGCACCACGACGTTGATATGTGACCAATTTTATCAAGGCTGCCTCTCAGACTTCTTCGAGCAGATCTAAGTTAGCTTTGAGTCCTTCATCATTGTATAATTCTTTAAATTGACTTACCCGAAGACTTGCAGATCCAATTTTCACCGGAACTAGAGTATCAGAACCGTATGCCAATCTAAATGGGGAATCTCCCGTTATAGTCCGTAGCGTAGTTCGGTAAGCCCATAACACACTAAGTAATTCTTCAGGCCATCTCCTTTGGCGTCATCCATCATTTTCTTGATCCCATTCAGGAGTATTCTGTTAGTCACCTCAACTTGCCCATTAGATTGTGGATGGGCAACCGAAGTCTTTCGATGATGAATCCCTAACTCCTTCAAGAACGTCTCAAATTTTGATCCCACAAACTGGCGTCCATTATCTGAGATTACCACCATAGGAATTCCAAATCGGAATACTACTGACTCCTTGAGAAACTTCAAGCATTCTTGTTCCGTTATCAGCCGAAGAGGCTTCGCCTCTACCCACTTAGTCATATAATCAATTGCCACTATAACAAAACTGACTTGACCTTTTGCTTTCAGAAGTGGACCCAGTATATCTACCCCCCAGACAGCAAAGGGTATAGGAGATAAAACTGAGTATAGCTCTTCTGGTGGCTGATGTGGGATTGAACTATTCAGCTGGCATTTCGGGCATTTTTTTACATAATCAGTAGCCTCTTTGAAAATTGTCGGCCAATAAAAACCTTGACGAAGCACTTTATATACTAACGACTTCGCTGCCATGTGATCACCGCAGATACCTTCATGAACCTCCCGAAGGGCATATTCAGCTTCAGATGGGACCAGACACTTCAGTAATGGAGAAGAATAAGCTCTTCGATACAGATCTCCATCAATAAGTATGAAGTTCACACTTTTGTATCTCACCTTTTTAGTCAACATCTGATCTGAAGGTAGTACGCCATCTACTAGATAGTTTATGTATGGAGTCATCCAACAATTAGACCGCTCTATGCACATCACTTCCCCATTCTGGATGCTAGCTTGCTTCAGGGTTTCCAAGTAAACTGTTCCTTCAAAGGCGCTTGATTCAGTAGTAGTCAGCTTCGACAATGCATCAGCATTGGAATTATCAGTTCGACCAACACCTTGAAATTCACATGAGCCGAAGTGTTGAAGTCGATCTTTCAATTCTGCAAGATACTTAACCATTTTAGAGCCTCGAGCTTCATATTCCCCCGAAACTTGCTTGATGACCAGTTGAGAATCACTATAAATAATCAACTTCTGAACTTCCAGACTCTGGGCCAGACGTAATCCTGCTAATACCGCCTCGTATTCAGCCTCATTATTCGTTGCCCTGAATTTAAATTGATGGCTTGCTGCACTTTGAATCCCTCCGGACTTGTCAGAATTACCCCTGCTCCACCAAGGTCTGAAGTAGAAGATCTATCGACATATAAGGTCCAATAACCGTGCACCTGCTGAAGTGTAGCCACCGTCTCCGTAGATCCCTTCTCTTCGTCTAGACTCCCATCAGCTTCAGAAAATGAGCATTCTATCACAAAATCGGCCAATGCTTGACCTTTAATGGCCGACCGTGGGTAGTATTCTATGAAAAATTGAGATAATTCCATTGTCCATGCAGCAAGTCTCCCCGAAACCTTTGGCTTTCCCAACACCTTCTTCAGTGGTTGATCTGTGTATACCACTATTATCCGACCTTGGAAGTACTGTAGAAGCTTTCTATTGGCAATGATCAAAGCAAAAGCAAACTTCTCAAAGTTTGTTTCTGCGTCTCTAAGGGCATGATTCACATAGTAAACCGGATGCTGCTTACCCCCAACTTCCCGCACCAAAACCGCTCCCACTACCAATGAACTTGCAGCCAGATACAAATACAAAGGCTCAGTGGGAACTGGCTTCACCAACAGAGGTGCCGAAGATAAGTACCTCTTGATTCCTTGGAAAGCTTCCTCGCACTCCGAAGTCCACTGGAATGTCTTCGCATTCTTCGGCCATTTCAACGAGTTAAAGAACGGCAAACACCTTTCTGCCGATTTAGACATGAACCTCCGCAACGATGCTATTCTACTAGTTAAACGCTGGACATCCTTGTACGACTGTGGTGATTTCATGTCTAAGATAGCCTGGATCTTCTCTGGATTGGCTTCGATACCTCTCTTACTGACCAAATATCCCAAAACCTTGCCTGCCCCCAGTCCGAAAGTGCATTTAGTGGGATTTAGCTTCAACTCATAACGGCGAACCGTCTGAAAACATTCTTCTAAATCATCCAGATGACCACGAACTGACATGCTCTTAACAATCATATCATCAACATAAACCTCCATATTCTTACCTAGCTGCTTCGTGAAGATGTGGTTCATCATCCTCTGATACGTAGGTACCGCATTGATCAAATCGAACATCATTTTTTATAGGCATACACCGACCGATGAGTAATGAAAGCCGTCTTCGGTATATCTTCCTTGCACATAGAAATTTGATGATATCCTGAGAAAGCGTCCATGAAGCTAAGCAAAGCGTATCCCGAAGTTGCATCAATGAGTTGGTCAATATGAGGCAGAGAATAGAAATCCTTCGGGCACGCCTTATTTAGATCGGTATAATCTATACAAACTTGCCATTTGCCATTATGCTTTTGTACCAGAATTACGTTTGCCATCCACTCAGGATAATCAATCTCGAAGATGAAGTCTGCATCCAGCAACTTGGTGATCTCCTCATCAATTATTCTCTGTCTCTCCGGTGCAAAAATCCTTCTCTTCTGTCGAACTGGTTTCTTATCGGGATCCATTTGCAATCTGTGTTTAGCCACTTTTTGACTCACTCCCGGCATATCACTTGGAACCCAAGCAAAGACATCGGCATAACACCGAAGCAACTTCATCAGACTTGTCCGAAAAGGCTCTGGAAGCCCCGAATCGATTTTCACTTTTTTTTCTTTCCTTCCCGGAATCAACTCGATCTCCTTGGTCTCCTCCATGGGCATGACTAAGGGTTCTGTTCCACTATCTGTGAATGGCTCTATTTCAATGGCCATGGTGTGTTTTTGTTTGCTGATTCCTACTCCCGAGGTGATTAGAGCGTTCCGATAACACCTCCTCGCCAAGTCTAAATCTCCTGTGACTTCGCCAACTCCATGGGGCGTAGGAAATTTAATCTTAAAGTGGGGAATTGAAGTAACCGCCTGTAGAGCTGTCAAAGTAGGTCTCCCCAAAATAGCATTGTAAGCCGAATCAACATGTACAACGTAAAATTTATAGATGATTCGAACCTGTTGGGGAACTGTCCCGAAGACAATCGGCAGCTCGATGGTTCCTGCCACTTTGACTGGATCGTTGCTGAAACTATACAAAGGGGCCTCCTGCCCAATCTCCATCTTCTAACCATCTAGAGGCATTCGGTGATAAGCATGAGCATATAGTATATCCACCGAAGAGCCATTGTCGACCATCATCCTCTTCATATCCACCGAACCAACTTGTGCAGTGATCACCAAGGCTCCTTCGTGTGGTTCGATGGGTTCCGAAGGGAAATCTTCATCTGTGAAAGAGATTATAGAGCCCGGATATGCCCTTTCGGCCTTCATAGGCTTATCTACCAAAGACATCACCGAGTCCAGATATCCTCGTCTCTTCTTACCTGCAACCTTTCCCATGTTTTCCCCAGATATCACATCTACAACATGCCGCACCGCCTGGTTCGGCACTGGTTGAACAGGCTGGGCGACTTGAGCTAACTCCCTATTCCTTGGCTGATCCCTTTGTCGTTCTCGCCCTGCTACATACTGTATCAAAGTACCACTTTAAACTTTTCTCTCAATGAATTCTTTCAAACTCCAGCAGGAATTCGTATCATGTCCGACCGTCCGGTGGTAATTACAGTATAAAGCAGGATCTCTGGACCCTGGTCGGGGATTGTTTTTGGGCGGTTCGAAGTACGGTTGGTTCTTTATTTGTTCCAAAATGGTGGCCCGATCCGTGTTGAGTTGCGTATACACCTTATTCACCTTCTGAGTCGGAATGGGCTGGCGATCTCCCCTGGATCCAGTTATTGTTATACCTTTTTTGATTCCCTTCGAACCGATCATTGCCGACACTACTCTTTCTCTGATTAATGTCTGGCTTCTCCTTCTCCTTGTCTTTCTCTTTTGCTTTTTCCGAAGAGCTCTGCTTTAAGCTAGCCATCGCCTCTTCTACCACGATAAATCCTGTGGCCTTTTCAAATGCTTCAGCCAGACTCTTTGGATGTTTGAACATCAGTTTCTTTACTAATTTTTCCGATTTCACCAGATCTAAACCATTCTGGAATAACCCTACTGCCTGAAGATCGTTAAGATCTGAAACCTGCCCCACAGCTTCTCGAAATCTCTTCACATATTGCCCTAGAGTCTCACTCGAATATTGCCTTATTTGGGCCAACGATCCCGTGGGTCTTCCTCTTCTCTTATTGCTCCCGAAGCGAGCATGGAACTTGTCGCACAAATCCGCCCACGACACAATCGAATCTGAAGCCAGAGCCCCCATCCATTGCCTTGCGTCCTTTCTTAACGTCAATCCGAATGTCTGACATTTAGCTGCATCTGAATAGTCGTAATAGTCCATCAATCTGTCAAATGCTTGGCTGTGGTCGAATGGATCTCCAGAGCCGTCATAACTTTCCATATGAGGTAGCTTTTTACTGGGATCCGCTTTCTCCTTGAGAATTTCCGATGAGAAGGGAGACGTCTTTTTGTCCGAAGTCTTCTTCCCCTGTTGAACCTCTGTTAGCTGCTTCCGAAGCTCTTTTATCTCTTTCGCTAGGTCCTCCACCATCCCGGGTGAAGAAGCAATTTCCTTCCCTGGAGAATTCGTCTTATTGTGTTTGATCCGATCTTTTCCATCCGGGCTAAATGATGCCGAAGGACTACGTCTGTTACTTCGGCCGGAGCGAGAACTCCCTGTGTGGTGTACCTTCTTCGGACTCTCTGGAGAATGACTTCTTGATCGGCTTCGTCGCCCATATCTTCTACTGTCTCTATGATACTCAATACGAGGCATTCTTTTTGAAGACTCGGGAGAATATTCTTGTGACACACTTCTTTCCCTGTCAGGGGAATGGCTACAAGACCCACTATCATCCCGCCTGGAATATTCATTCCTCCTTGCTCTTCGACCATGTGACCTACTCCGTCTTTCCGATCGAGTGTAACTGGAAGCTTCGTCTTTTTCCTCAGCCACAAGAACTATCTGTTTAGAAATCTCCTCCCTCTGCTGCAGAAGTGCTTTCAAGGCCATGTCGGTTTCTTGTGCCATCTTTGCCAAGGTAGAAATTTTGTCCGCCTGGCCTTCTCGGTATTGGGTCTTAGGCAGTGTGCCCACCACCCTTTTTCGATCGTTGTCAGGACCTTTGCTAGCAGTAGAAAATAGCTTCCTCTTGGTATCACCATGGTATCTAGCCTGAGAATCTCCTAGAACCTTCTGTGACCCAAGTCTATCATGAGTACTTTTGGAGGGTCCCAGTCTGTCTTTCACCGAAATTCTTTGCGAAGAAGAGCTAGCATTCGTCGGCTGTCCTTCAACCGTGACTGTTTTACTCTTCGCCATGGCTTCCAATGTAAGTCGTTCAATAAGTTGTGATTGAAAACCAGAAACACTAAAGACCCCTCCTTCTAGCGCCAATGTTAACGCCACAATCTCGTCACGCGCCTCAACCATGAAAAGCGCGCCTAATCCTGCACAATGAACACGTCAGCACCGGATCTTGACGGTTTTGGGCCGTCGGGGATCCCTCCGGTGTGAGAATAAGTACAGGTCGGAAAAATGAATTAACAATGGAGGTTCGTGCTCTAGTGTCTGGAAGGAAAAGAAAAGTTTGTTACCCGCCTTGTGTAGTACCCTGTCCCCATATATCATCTCACCAACTTGCATGTTTTCTCCCAAGGCTTACGTTAGCTGGCTGTATGCAGGCTTTTTCATATTTGATCTCTACCCAGTCAATATTATGTCAACTCCACATTAATGAAGGAGGCTAAAGACGGCTGGGCCCATCACCTCAATCAGCCGCCTGCTAATCCCACAGATTAGGGATATTTTTAGTTCATAAGTTGCCACCTGTCACCCATCACCAGCTCCGGCCCAGACCAAATACCCATTCAGAAATATAATCCAATGCACCAAGGATAAAAGGGGTTTGACACAAAAAGTCCAAAATAAATTAGACCGGCCCAAATCTCCACAGCCCAACAGAGAGATTATTGAGAGATTTTAAAGGATGGGTTTATCATAATTTCAATTTGAGTCTTATTTTGACTTTTGCAGTCTTTAGTCTCTACACTGGAATATACTAATGGATTTTCAGGAAAAAAAGTTTTAAAATATTCTTGCAAATTTGATAATTTCAATTATATAATTTATTTTTATCAGTATAGTTCTATATATCACAATGTTGGGGGGAATATATTGCTAAGCTCGACTTCCAAGCATATTAAATAAAGGAAATTAATTAAGAGGCGCTCTCTAAAATTTATTTTTTTTATTTGTCGTTTGTAAATTTTAAAAAAATATTAATAACTTTGTGTATCATATTATTTTAACATTAAATATTAGTAATTTTTTTATCTTTCATTTTTTACAATGAATCTTGAAAGGTAATATTAAAATTTTATACTTTTGAATTAATCAAACAATATATTAATTTTATTTCTTAATCTTTGTATTTTCTCCTAAAATATCAATTAAAAAGTACTAGTGAGAGTTCTTAAAAATTGTGTTGAAAAACATAATATATATACAGTAGAACCTCTATAAATTAATAATGTTAGGACTGAAATTTTTTATTAATTGAGAGAGTTATTATTTAATCGATAAATTAATAATTTATTAATTTAAAGAGTATTTTTTTATTTGGTGGATATGACACCCCCAAAATAGGTCCACACAATCCATTCTGAGTCGTCAAATACATGGTACAGAATCCAAATACAAATTTTCATATTCCAACTATTACTTTGTCGTGCACAATACGACCACACATAAACTGTGAGTTTCAATACAAATAATAATATTCATACACCTTATCAATGATACGTTACATAAAGGTACAGTCAATAACTGTTTTAGGAATTAAAATATTTAAAAAATGCTCAAGAAAACCTTCGTACATGGGCGACCATGCTTCTAAGTTATAATAGATATCATAGGACTTGAGAATTAATCTTGGTTGACCCAATAGACCCCAAAGAAGAACGAGAAGGTTACTATAATGTTCATTCCAATGGTGAAAATTCTCTTGCCATATAATTATCTTCATTATCTCAAACTGAGGATTATATTTCAACCATACACCAAGATTATATAGGTAGTGCTCATAGATATAATCAGCAAGTGAATGCGCACAACCATGTTTTATGATAACCTGAAGTCGTATGTGGTTAGACATCTTGTATGATAGTAGCAACACACCCTTTAAAAGTCGGGTTTACCAAAATCAACTGTTAAATAACATATAAAATACGACACAAACATTTAAAGTTCTCAATACCATTTTATATTGTCATGTTGTTTTATAATGTATTGAGAAACTTCAACGGTCATCGACTATCACTCTATTCTCTTGTTATCCCCGCTCGACCCAGCTACACTCTTATTACCTGAAAGGAGTTGTGAAGCAAAAGGGTGAGCTCAACAAGCCAGTAAATAATATTATGACTAAAGATAATTAAATTATCAATAGCCTTCATTAGTAATGAATCAGATCTTTAGAACCTTAGTCCTCAACAGAAAAAAACTGATAGAATACAATAGACAACAAGTTTTAGATCAACAATTGCAGCGGAACAAGCAATCCATTAGAAGAGTCAAGTAGAACAAAATGTCTACCATCTTCTCCATGTTAAAAGTCCACCAACAATATTTCATTCCTGTAACATCAATCAACAATTCCTGTCCACAATCATGTAAATAGTTCATGACCATAATTATGTTGATAAATTACTCTTCGCACCCAAGACGAAGATAATTTTCATCACCTCTCTTTACCTGAAATACTAAATATTATGGTTATACCAAATCACAGTTCATGTTCATAATCATGCTAATAAATTCATCTTTGCACTACGGGTCAA
The DNA here is from genome assembly GCA_020205555.1 of Panax stipuleanatus. Classification (NCBI taxonomy): domain Eukaryota; kingdom Viridiplantae; phylum Streptophyta; class Magnoliopsida; order Apiales; family Araliaceae; genus Panax; species Panax stipuleanatus. The sequence continues at coordinate 155,294,962 of CM035118.1, forward strand.
AGATATTTAACAGTAACATCAATGGTCACGATCATGTCAAACGCCTGTCCATCTTTGCACTACGGGCCAAAGATATTCAACAGGTAACATTCATGATAATGATCATGCCAAACACATGTCCATCTTTGCACTACGGGCCAAAGATATTCATCAATCAACTGTTCATCTTTGCACTACAGGCCAAAGATATTCATCAATCAACAGTTCATCTTTGTACTACGGGTCAAAGATAACTTTAACCACAATTTAATTCTGAGGATTATGACAATGATATAAGAAATGAATCAAGTGAGATCAAAGACAAATATTAAAGATTTATAGTTCAATTTATCCAAAGTTCAATAATATCCAAATTATCAACATTAAGATCAAAACATGGATCCAATTTTAAGAATAAGATTCATAAATCAAAGATAATTTGGATAGAAAAATAAATTAATTTTTGTCGTAAATAGTACCCCGTGAATAGTATTCCGTGAATAGTACCTGAATGAATAGTACCCCGTATGAATAGTACTCTTGTATGTATAAAAGATAATTTGGGCAGAAAAAGAAAACCAATTTTGTCATGAATAGTACTCTGGCATGAATAGTACCCCAGATGAATAGTACTCCGGCATGAATAGTACCCCGGATGAAAAGATTAAAATTTTCATAAGCAAATTCAGATCAATATTTCAGTGAAATGATATTAGACGAAGCGCAAACCTTAAATAATTTATAATCATTTCAAAAATTATACAAGCAATACTTACCATAGTAAGTTTAAATTTAAGAATATGAAACGAAATATTATTACTTATGTACTATAGAATATGGAAGAAAATAATATTCCTTACGAATATTGAACAAAAATAATATTTTTTAAGATAAAAATAATATTCTTTACCTTAGTAGAATACTAAATCTGACTAGAATATCGGATATTATGTTGTCGAAATCTTCCACTATTATTAACACTCAAAATATCTTTATACTCACAAGAAATACGCTCAATATTATAGAGAATTTTTTTTTTGATTCTGGTGTGATTTTCATTTTAATTAAGCACCCTATTTATAGAAAAATGCTAGAACACCAATGTTGACAAAATGAACCAACGAAAGATTTCTGCAGCATACTTGATTTGAAAAGGTGGGCAGTACACCTAAAAAGACCAACATCCAAGTTCTCCACCAACCACATGTTTATATATATATATATATATATATATTAAAATATTTATAATTATTAAAAAGAATTAAATTTAATTTTCTTTCTTTCACCTCATTTTATTTTTATAACATGAATTTATTATAATAATATTACCATTTAAATTATAAAATTATACAATTATATTATCACATTATACTATTTATAATGTAATATTATAATAATATATTTGAATGAATATTTTATCGAAGAAGATAAAATGCCAACTTTCAATAAATGTCTCTTGCTAAAAATTCCTCAATTTATATCAAAATTGAATAAATATTTACTTATCATATTTATCAACAATTAATTATTATTTACAATTAATATTACAGAATCACAATATTGACAACCAGGTCGTTCCCAGAAAAGAGGGGGCTTTTCAATAAGAATTTCTCTTCATTGGCGCGCAATTATATAACCTAACCCCTTCTTCGACAAAACTTTATAGACATTATCAATAATGCTATCTAATAATATCATTTTAATAATATGAGTGATAATTATTGATTTAATAATATAAAACACTGTGCAATGGTTACTGTGACGCCCCCAGAATAGGTCCAGTCAACCCAACCCATTCTGAGTCGCTAAATACATGGTACAGAATTCAATACAAATTTTATATCACACGGTCGTGCAAAATACGACCACACAACTGTGAGTGTCAATACAAATATGTAGAAAATATTAATATTCAAACTAAGTCCTCATTACAATTATTATCACACTATTTATCAGAAATAGTGAGGACTTCTACAGCTCTAACTCGGACCATCACTCCATTCCCTGACTAGTACCCGCGATATTCTTATTTCCTGAAGAGAACAATAGAAGAAAAGGGTGAGCTCAACTAGCCCAGTAAAGAATATTATGACTAAGATAATGAAAAACAAATTATCGTTAGCCTTCAACAAATCAGATAAAATATTATGGACAACAAGTTTTAGATTAATATTCGCAGCGAAAATAATAATTCATTAGAAGAGTTAAGTAGAGAATGATGTCTACTATCTTTTTTGATTTAAAAGTTCATCATCAATATTTTATCCCTGTAACATCAATCCATATACATCTCGAATCAAATATCCATCTTTGCACTACGACCAAAGATATTCATTTGTATCATCAGTTGGTCATGTTCATCTCAACACCTGTCCATCTTTGCACTAAGGGCCAAAGATATTCATCAGGTAATCATTCATCTTTGCACTACAGGCCAAAGATATTCATCACGTAATTTTTCATCTTTGCACTACAGGCCAAAGATATTCAGTTATATCACCATTTAGAACTGAGGATGATGAAAAATAATACAAATAACGGATCCAGTGAGATAAAGGACAAATATTAGAGAATTTATCTAGAGTTCAAGAATAAAGATCAAAACCTGAATCCAATCAAAGATGATTTGGAAGAAGAAGAAAAAAAATATTTTTTTTTACCGTGAATAGTACCCCGTGAATAATAACTGGTGAATAGTAACTCGTGAATAGTAACTCGACATGAAAAGATAAAAATTTCACAAGAAAGTTCAGACCAATATTCCAGTGAAATAATATTAGATGAAGCGCAAAACTCAAGTAATATCTGATCATTTCAGGAATTATAGAAGCAATACTTATCGTAGTAAGTTTAGAGTTAGGAATCTGAAATGAAACAATATACGAAACTGCAATTGAATTTTCACCCGTCTGGCGGTAGTTCGCTCAAACAGATTATTTCCACAATTTAATAACAACTGAATACGAAGGGTTATTCACCCGTCTGGCGGTAGTTCGCTCAAACAGATTATTTTCACAATTTAATAACAACTGAATACGAAGATTCACCCGTCTGGCGGTAGTCCGCTCAGACAGATTATTTTAACAAAATAATAAGAAATGGAATAACAACTCTTACGAGTATTGAAAGAAAATAACTCTCTTCATGAATACGAAAGAAATAATACCCCTTACCTTAAAATTTGGAGATTGCACTAGCGTAATAGCAGAATACTCTTCTTCTTTCTCTCTTATTCTCTTTATACTTTCTCTCTCTATAGCTTTAGTGAATTAGTGAGAAATAATGAAGAAATGAGCTTCTATTTATAGGCTCGACAGAGTAAGGGTAAAATAGTTTTTTTGCCATAATTTATGACATCATCGTTTACATCATCGATCTATGACATCATTGCTTACCTCATCGCTTCGATGACATCATTGCTTACCTCATCGCTCTGATGACATCATTGTTTGCATCATGAGAGTTCAAATTCAATTTGCACTCTTCCACCTCGTTTAACTTTTATATCATTAATTTACTATAATAATGTTACCATTCAAATTATAAAAATCATACTATTATGTAATCACATCATACTACTATAATGTAATATTATAATAATATATTTGAATGAATTATTTTATCGGACCAAGATAAAATACCAACTTTCAACAAATGTCACATGTAAAAAAAAATTCTTCCGTTTAAATCCACATTGAATAAATATTTCCTTATCACATATATCAAAAATTAATTATTCACAAATAATATTACAGAACTACAATATTGACAACCAGGTCGTTCCCAGGAAAGAGGGGGCCTTTCTATAATAATTTCTCCTTATTGGCGCGCAATTAATCAACCCCTTTCTTAGACAGAACTTCCTTAGACATTGCCAATAATACTATCTAATAATATTATTCAAATAATATGAATTATTGATTTAATAATTTAAAATAATGTGCAATGGCAATTATTGAATCAATAATATAAAATAGCAAAGTAGCACTTATTGATATAAAATATCAACGTAGCAAATATTGAACCAATAAAATATTTTGCAATTATTGAATCAATAACATAAAATATTGAACAGTAATTACTGTAACAATAATTGAGTAAGTGCCTTCCTACGTAAGAATCAATAATTTGAAATACTGTGCAATACCGTGTGTTACCGTGCAACACCGCGTATTACTGTATTTTAACCACTGGGTATTTCAACAGTACTAACGGTAACAGTTTTGTCGTAATTATATAAAAAGGTTATTTCTGTCGCTTTCTATATCCGACATTCATTTCGTTGTGGGGTCCACCAATGACTGTGCCGTCGTACGAATATTCTCCGACAACAAGAATATTCCTCGACCAAACGAATATTCCCCAACACAACGAATATTTTATAACCACTTGCTTACTTTGTAAACTTTGCACATTTCACCCATAACTTCTCACATTTATCAAATCAACACCTTATTATTTCAAAATAATATATAAAGAAAATTAAATCTTATTCATAAAATTTGGGGTCTTACAGTTGTGCACATCCGCTTGCTGATTATATCTATGAGCACTACCTATATAATCTTGGAGTACGGTTGGAATATAATTATCAGTTTGAGACAATGAAGATAATTATATGACAATAGAAGACCCACCATTGGAATGAACAAGATAGTAATCTTCTCGTTTTTTTTGGGGTCTATTGGGTCAACCAAGGTTAATTCTTAAGTCCTATGATATCTATTATAATCTAAAAGCATGGCCTCCTATGTACGAAGGTTTCCTTGAGTATTTTCTAAATATTTTAATTCCTAAAACAGTTATTGACTGTACATTTATGTAACGTATCTTTGATTTGGAGTGTGGATACTGTATTTGTATTAAAATTCACAGTTTATGTGTGGTCGTATTATGCACGACAATTAGATATAAAAGATTTGTATTTGAATTCTGTACCATATATTTCTTGGCGACCCAGAATAGGTGGGTTGTGTATTGAAACTATTCTGGGGGCGTCACAGTATACCAGTCAAATCTAGTTTTCTACTAAGGTAAATGATATTATTTTTTTTAATAATAGATGTTACCTTCTTTCAATACTCATAAGGGTTGCTCTTTTATTCTTTATTAATCTATGGGAATAACCTGTCTACGCAGACTACCGCATGCCTGGTGATTTACCCTTTGTATTCATTCTTTATTAAATTGTGTAAAATGATCTGTCTACGAGGACTACCGCATGACGGGTAAAAATTCACTTGCAGTTTCGTATATTATTTCATTTCAGATTCCTAACTCTAAACTTACTATTGTAAGTATTGCTTCTATAATTCCTGAAATGATTAGAAATTGCTTAAGATTTTCGCTTCATTAATATTATTTCAATGAAATATTGGTTTGAACTTCTTATTGAAATTTTAATCTTTTCATGTAGGATACTATTCATTCGGGTATTATTCACGGGTTACTATTCACGAGTTACTATTCACAGGTTACTATTCACGTGTTACTATTCACACAATTTTTTTTTCTATCCAAATTATCTTTGATTGGATCCATGTTTTTATCTTCATGTCAATAATTTGGATATTTTTGAATTTTGGATAAATGGAATTATAATTCTTTAATATTTGTCCTTGATCTCACTGGATTTATTCTTATCTTTGATTGGATCCATGCTTTTATCTTCATGTCGATAATTTGAATATTCTTGAACTCTGGATAAATTGAATTATCAATTTATAATACTTATCCTTGATCATATTTTATAATCATGGTGATGAAAGTTCTCTTTGACTTGAGTGTAAAGATGGATAGATTATTAGTATGATCATGACTATGGATTCTCTTCGTCCAGGGGTGCAAAGATGAATTGTTGATTGGTATGATCATTGATCATGACAATTAATTTTATAATTGAATAACTTGAGCTTAAGTACAAAGGTGAATTGATGGACAGGTGTTTGAATATCATGACTGTTGAATATTTTTGGTCCGTAGTGCAAAGATGGACAAGTGTTTGGCATGATCATGACCATTGATGTTACTGTTGAATATCTTTGGCCCGTAGTGCAAAGATGAATTGACTAACATGATTATGGCTTAAGGCTGTAGACTAGTATAATCATGACCATTGATGTTACAAATGAATATATTTGGCCTGAGTGCAAAGATAAATTTATTAGCATGATTATGAAAAGGAACTGTGATTTGGTATAACCATGATCTTTGGTGTTTTAGGTAAAGACAGGTGATGAAAATTATCTTCGTCTTGGGTGCGAAGAAAAATTTATCAACATAATTATAATCATGAACTATTTACATGATTGTGGGCAGGAACTGTTGATTGATGTTGCAGGGATGAAATATTATTGATGAACTTTTAACATGGAGAAGATAGTAGACATTATGTTCTACTTGACTCTTCTAATGGATTGCTTGTTCCGCTGCAGTTGTTGATCTAAAATTTGTTGTCTATTGTATTCTATTAGATCTTCCCTGTTGAGGACTAAGGTTCTAAAGATCTGATTCATTACTGATGAAGGCCATTGATAATTTAATTATCTTTAGTCATAATATTTTTTACTGGACTATTTGTGTTGACCCTTTTGCTTCACAATTTTTTAGGGTAATAAGAGCGTAGCTGAGTCGAAAGGGGATAACAAGAGAATAGAGCGATGGTCGGTGACCGTTGAAGTTTCTCAATACATTATAAAACAGCATGACAATATATAATTGTATTGAAAACTTTAAATGTGTGTGTCTTATTTTATACGTCATTTAACGGTTGATTTTGGTGAATCAAATAGGATGATGTGAACCCGAATTTGAAAGCGTCAAAAATGCATCCCATTAGAATAATAAGAGCATAAATCTTCTCGAGTTCCTTTGAGGACTTAAATATTTGTTACTTTATTTGATACGACATTATAATAATTTGGGTGCGAATACGGTCGTACTATATACCACATAGTAATAGTTGTAAATAAAAAGATTTGTATTTGAATTTTGTTGAGTGTATTTCTGACGACTCAGAATGGGTTGTGTGGACCTATTTTGGGGGCGTCACAGTTTACAAATTGGTACGAGTATAATTTAGAGATATTGGCCGATAAAGATACTCTGAAATTAATTTTCAAATGGCTAAAATGACAGAGTTATATATTCATAATTTTAGAAGTCAATTTTATTTAATGAGAAAAAACATAGGTTAGAACAAGGAACCATAAAAGATTTAATTTTGTATATAGAGCAAATAGAGATAAAAATAATAGATTAGAATGAGGAGGATGGGGTGGGGAAGAATAAAAAATGGTTAGATTTGAACGAATAGAACATAAGTTTAAACTTTTAACATGTAACAAAAAGGAAATCAGGTATGCGTGACCTAAAATTAGATGAAAAGAAGAAAAATGTCAAGAAAACTTTAGGAGCCTAAACATAAATTAAAATTATACTTTAAAACATAAATTTTAAGAGTATTTATAGATATTGTAAAAAATACAGTATAAGAGTAATAGAATTAGAGGGTTTCAGATGGAATTTTAAAAACAACTTAAAGTGAATATTTTAATATTATTTTATTACATAATCAATTAAAGTGATACAATCAATTAATATTAAAGTCCTGTTATGTATTGCGAGAAAATTATGTCCAATCAAAATTGTAAAATTATAAGAGGGTTTCACTTATTGTATATATGACAATTGTAAAATTATAAGAGGGTTGCAAAATTGCCTGTCAGTTTGGGGGAGCAAAAATGAGAGGGATGAATGGCCCTTGAATATTTTCAAGAGTCAGTCGTTGTGGGATTTGATTGATAACTTCTAATTTTCTCAAGAGGCAACCCGCAATCCACGTCAAAGATTTTGATGCTTTTGGTGGGCATTAATTAAATTGGATGGCAATGCTCATATGATGAATGCCAACAACTCCCTCTTGTCCCTCGGTACATGTCGTTTTACATGATTTTATTTTTTCTAATTATTTATCGTTTTATATAATCGTAGAGAATGTGTTGTAATCTTTCTAAAATTATCTCTCACGAAAAAATATTATAAATGAGAGACAATATGAGATAAGTATGAATACCGAGAGGAACTTAATTAAATAAGCACATGAGATATGATCAATTGCGTGCTACTTATCTATTACCCCTTCCGTCCCTTAATATAAGACTTTTTAGAGTTGTGCACAAGCATTAAAGAAATGATTGTATAACATTAAATATAATATTAAATGTCTATATTGTCCTTGTATTGAAATTTTTTTTTGTTATTTATTGGGCAAAAAATAGTGAGAGAACTAAAATTATATTTAATACTTGGGGTAATATTAGAAACTAAGCAATTAATGCTTACTTGGAATTCTAAAACGTCATATATTAAGAGACAAAAAAATTTCTCTAAAACGTCTTATATTAAAGGACGGAGGGAGTACTTTCCAAACCAATTTTTCAAAAGTAAACCATGTGACACACACACACACACACACACACACACACACACACACACATATATATATATATATATATATATAGAAAATTAATATTTTTACAAGTTAATTTGATATTTCTACAAGTGGATCCCATTTTTAACTAAACTAACCCTTTGTACAATAAACTTATTTTTAATTATTATTAATATTATTACTATCATAATAATTAAATAAATAAAAAAAAAATTCAATTGAGTAACGCTAATAATCAAATAAAGTTAAGCAATTAGATGTTTAGTTATTTATCAAGTAGGGATAATTTGTACATAAGAGCTAAATCATATAGTTATGAACAATATTCTAGCAAGCAAATCACTTACCCTACAATGTGACATCTAAGGGCCGAGATCAACTTGGACATGAGGCCGACCGCTAGTCCTTCTGACGGCCAAAAAACTCTTACCAACGGCCACTATAATGATTAAAGTTGCCATCTAGTATGATATTTTCTTGCTATTAATTACTCCTACTACCGGTCACGTTAAACGGTGACAGAGAGTATTATTTACAGATATCTTTCTTTTTCTTCATTTAATATATTATTGTCTAAAAAGAAATTACTAAAAAGAAGCTTATTGCGTCCTATCCAAATTTTAATATTGAAAAAGAAAAATATCAACAGAAAAATAATATTCATTTTATAGGTAGTTGGAGTATTATCTAAAGGCTATTTTAAGCTATTTTGTTCACATTATTTAGATCAACATTAAACTGTAAAAAGTAAAAAAAATGATGTTCTTTAAAAATATAATATACGAATAATAAAATTTGCGTACATTCTATTCCATATAATGGGACAAATTATGTAGAATCTGATTTTTGACCTTATTTGTTTCTTTTGGGTTTTGTTGGTTAGCTTAATTAAGAGCACATCATGCTAGGTATGCTGAAAAAAAATAGTTTGAAATAATTAAGACGATACATGCAATAAATTAATATTAGAATTTAAAATTCATAAAATAAACAAATTAATTATATACTTCTTTTTTCCAAAAAAGATTATACTCTTTTTCTTTTTCTTTTATAATTCAAACCCATTTTTAATTTTGGGAACTAGCACAAGGATTATAAAATAAAGAACACATTTTTCGGATTTGTAGAATCTTCTATTTATTTTATTTTCTCAAAATTAAGCCATAATCATATTTTAAAATAATAGAAAAACTGGGAACTATTTAAAGGGTACTAGTAGTTATAGTTTATAAGGTTTATTATTTTTAAAATTTAAATTAATTGTATCAATTTTAAATTTAAAAATATTTTAAATTGAATTTAAAAATAATTAATATTAATATTATAATTCGAAAGGAAGAGAGTAAGTATAAGTTACATGCAAAATACAGAGTAATTGAAAAAACAGGTTGACTTGCAACTTGGAACTTTGTATATAAATATAGCTCGGAGATTGTGTCTCTCTAGAATCTTCACCAAGACCAAATTTCAGAGAGCTCTTTGCATTCTTTAACTTTGGGTGTTATTTATAGTTAGCTAGGCAAATTTACATGTGAAAATAAGGAAAAATATATAATATAGGACGTCTGGCCGCTATTTCTAAACGCCGCCGTTTAGCGGCCAGAAAATAATGTCGTATTGATGACAAACGTCGTTGTTTAGCCTGATCGACAGTAAAAAAGTAGTTGCGTGCGAGAAAGTATTCTACTAATTTTCGAGGACAACTTAGTCATTATAGTAACTGATAATAGTAAGAGTTTTCTTGGTCACCATAAGTACTAGCGGTTTGGCTCATACCCAAATTGATCTCAACCCTTAGATTTAAGAGTAATGTTAGAGACACAACTTATTCTATAACTATTTTACAATTTGCTGACGTGGCATACTCCACCTCAGTATATTGATGAACAAATTGCTAAAATATAGTCTTCGACCCCACATAGAAGCTGAGGTGGAGTATGACACATCAAGCAAATTATAAAATAGTTGTAGAATAAGTTATTTTTCTAGGATTATTCTAGATTTAATATTAGAAGGTGAGAGATCTGTTTGCTAGAATAATATTCATAACAAATGTTTGTTATTGATACATATATATATATATATATATATATATATATATATATATATAAAAGAATATGTTTATTCTGGTGCACGCACTCCTCGTCCGTTACATTCTTTAATCGATTCCATTCAACTATTCATTTCGATGCGGCAACCAAAAGTAAGATTATTATCTATAATTATATAAGGTTGATTGGCACTTCTGTCCCTCCAAGTTGTCAATCACTTTCAAAGTCGTCTCTAAAGTACTATTTTCGTCAATTAGGTCCTTAAAGTGACATTTTATTGGCGTTTCTGTTCCTTCAACCCATTTTAACCTAAACCCGACCCATTTTGACCAAATTTAACCCAACCCGACCCAAGTTTGACCCAACCCAAATTTTTAATATTTTAAAATATAATAATATTTTTAAAATAAGTTTAAAATAATAATTATATTTAACATTTTTAAAAAATATTATTTAATTATTTAAAATATATTATTATTATTAAAATAAAATAATTATTTAAAAAATAGTTATTTTTAATATTTAAAAATAAAATATTAGTTTTTTTATAAAAAAATTAATAATTATATTTAATATTCTAAAATAAATATTTTTTAAATAATTTTTATTTTTAATATTTTAAAAGTAAAAAATATTTTTGTAAATATTATTTTTAAACTTAATATTTACTTTTCAAAAATTAAAAATAATATTTATTTAGAATATTAAAAATAATAATTATTTTAGAATATTAAATATAATATTTATTTTAGAATATTAAAAATAATATTTATTTTAGAATATTAAAAATAATAATTATTTTAGTTTTTTTATAATTTTTTTAAAATAATTATTATATTTATATTTATTTTAATTTTTTAATATTTACTTTTAATATTCTAAAATAAATAATTTTAATAATTATTGTTTTATAAGGAAAAATAATATTTAATATTCTAAAATAATTATTAAAAAAAATAAAAAATTATTATTTAATAATTATTAAAAAATTAAAATAATCTTAATAATATTATTTTAAAATTAAAATAATCTTAATAATTATTATTTTAAAATTTTAAATAATCATAATAATAATTATTATTAAATAATAATTATTTTAAATTTTTTAATAAGTATTTCAGAATATTAAATATTATTTTTTCTTCAAAAATAATAATTATTAAAAATATTTATTTTAGAAATTAAAAATAATAATTATTTTATAATATTAAAAGTAAATATTAAAAAATTAAAATAAATATAATATTTATTCAAAAAATTTTAAATAATTATTATTTTTAATTTTCTAAAATAAATATTATTTTTAATATTCTAAAATAAATATTATATTTAATATTATAAAATAATTATTATTTTTAATATTCTAAAGTAAATATTAATTTTAATATTTTAAAATTAAATATTATTTTTAAAAATAATATTTACAAAAAATCTTTTTTACTTTTAAAATATTAAAAAAAATATTTATTTTAGAATATTAAATATAATTTTTATTTTTATTTTTTAAAAAAACTAATATTTTATTTTTAAATATTAAAAATAACTATTTTTTAAATAATTATTTTATTTTAAAATATTAAAATAATTTTTATTTTAATAATAATAATATATTTTCAATAATTTAATATTATTTTTTAAAAATGTTAAATATAATTATTATTTTAAACTTATTTTAAAAATATTATTATATTTTAAAATATTAAAAATTTGGGTTGGGTCAAACTGGGTCGGGTTGGGTTAAATTTGGTCAAAATAGGTCGGGTTTAGGTTAAAATGGGTTGAAGGAACAGAAACGTCAATAAAATGCCACTTTAAGGACCTAACTGACGAAAATGGTACTTTAGGGACAACTTTGAAAGTGAATAGCAACTTGGAAGGACAGAAGTGCCAATCAACCAATTATATAATGTTGGAGGAGGAGGGATTAATTAAATGGGTGTCCTAATTTGTTTTACAATTACTGCATGTGCAATAATAATATCTGAATTATCCAACTTGCTGTTCCAACATTCTTCTCCTCAAATTCTCTCCCCACTTTTCATTTTATAAAACACTTATTATCCACACTGTTAATTAATGCGTTCCGTTTAATTTTATTCAAATACATTCTTATTTTCTCTGAAAACGGCATTCTTTCTTTCAAATAGAGGAAGTAAATTATTATATATTCTTTTTTAATTTCAAAATATAATATTAATATTTACTTTCTAAAATTAATTTGAGATATTTTTAAATTTAAGATTAATATAAATTAATCTATTTCTAGACAATACAATTATATAAATTATAAACCTTCTAAATAGTACAACCAACTACAAAGATTATTGTTTTTTTTCTAAAATAATCAATAAATCATATCAAATTTGATTGAGAAAAGTAAAACTTGATCGATCATATATATATATATATATATATATATATATATATATATATACAATAAGGCTCTTAAACGGACTGTTCGTAAACGAACAATCCTTTTGCGTACACTTTTAAATTGAATAAGTGGGCCCAATTATGTACTATCTCAATTATGTAGGATAAGTAGGAAAAGGATGTACGCAAAAGAATTGCTCGTTTACGAACAGTCCGTTTAAGAGCCTTATCCTCTATATATATATATATATATATATATATAAATGATTAATATGATTCATAAAAGAAATTTTAATTCATTTTTCCTCAATTAGCTAGAGCTAATAATGTTTCTTAGAAAAGTGTGATGTTTGGCAATAGTGTGGAACTCATGTAGAGAAGTGATCGACGAAGATCCACGAGAAATTACACTTGGACTATGTTTGTTTGTAAGAATTATATTTGGAATGAGACTATTAATCATAAGTTTCTTATTTGTTTTTAAATTTAAATTTGAGACTATTAGTCTAGGGATTATAAAATGGCTTAATAGTATTGGGATTATAATTATAAACCCGGAATTATAATTATAAGATTAATAGTCTTGAAATTATAATATATTCTATAGATTATAATCCCAGAATTATAATTCTTGTAAATTGTGGGCTCAAGTGCAAATTAGGGTTCGCATGCCCTAATTAAATTAAATGCACAATTAGAGTTCCACAACATCCTTAAATGTAAAAATTAAGGCTCACACACCTAATTAAATGAAGACGAAAAAGCAGGAAATAAATGTGCTAGACCCGAGAAAAGCCTTCACGTGTCCCGAGGCAGAAGGCTCGTGGAGGCGGCTCGTTTTGAAAATTGATTGAGGGATTGGATTGGTGGCTAGAAGGACAAGACGATCTGGGCATTACTCTGGTAATTAAAGGATATTTCTGGAATTTTTCTGAGTGCATGTGCCTGACACATGACCACTTTTTAAAAAATCCTATAAATACCCTTTTCATTCCATTGGGAAGGGGATCTCTCTGGGAACTCTGGACCGCTGGCTGGACTTCTTTTCAGACGCAGGACTTGGACTCTTGGAAGATCGAAGGGCTCAGACATTTTCTCTCAACACTCAAGAAGACTCTTGGAATCCCAATAACCCTGATAAGGTTTTCGGATTCTAGGAGTGGAAGGACTCGAGAAGAAAGCTCTTGGAATCCCAATAACCCTAACAAGGTTTTCGGATTCTAGAAGTTTTGCCACGCGTCATTGGAGTAATCGCCCACCTGTCGTTCTCCCCTCTTCAATCCATCAATCAATTTCGTGCTCTTCGTGGATCTCTCTCCTTCTCAGCCAACACGAAACTCTAACCCTAGCAACGTACGATTTCCTTGCCCACATTAAATTGGCGACTCTGCTGGGGAGGTGCAGGATTCGTGAAGGGTATGCCCACAACTCGAAGTGGGAGAATTATGGGAAGAGCTTCACCGATAAATAGCATTATTTCACCGGATCCAGTTCCAAGGCAAGCAAACCAGGCTTTCCAAGGCGCAAATCTGGATCTTGATCAACCAATTATCGAGGACGCTTCAGAAGGAAATTCAACATCCCCATACATGGCCAATGTAACGATTGTGATTTTATATTTAATTTTAAATATTTATTGAGTTAAATAAATATTTTATGTGAATTATTTATTGAGTTAAATAAATAAATTATGTGATTTATGGAGTGATTTAATTAAGTGCTATATATTAATTAAATGAATGTTTAATATTTATCTAGTTGATGTATATTAATTTTATAATATAGTTCTGATTTAATTGAGACAATTAAATTAGATGAATTATGTGTTAAGTGTTACATGGATTATAATTAGCGAGTAATTATAATTATGTGGCAAAATTTTATGTGATTAATTGATGTTAGATTTTAATTGATTAAATTAGTTGATTAATATTTAATTGATTAAAATATGACATTAAAGTATGTGTTAAAATAAAAGAAATATTTTTTTTAAATGATTTTAACCAAACAAGGCCCTTGTAATTGTTTTAAACTTATTTCTATCAAACGGGGCCCTAACTATCAAAAAGCTGTTTTAAATAAATTATTTACCAAACAATACCTTAGCATTAATAATCTGTTTTTGAAAATAACCTTGTTTTGCCAAACAAAGCCTTGTGACTTTTGATTTTTGTAATTGATATACATTAATTGTTAGTTATTATAAATAATTATACGTATTAGTGATATATCAGTTATATATTGTTCCTATACTACGTTAGATTAGAAGTTAGTCTGTAAAGCTAAGAACAAAGAGAGAAAAGAAGAGTAGAGAAGTTAGAGAAGAGAAGGAAGAAGAAACTTGTGAAGGCTAGAGTTAATCTTTGTATTTTTCTCCAATCATCAAAAAGGTAATTACTATCTTATAGTTTTAAAAAATTATAATTAGTTGTTCTTCCTTGTTTTGAGTTTCTGTAAATTTTAGTTTTCTGTGAATTTCATGAAATTGTAAAATCATGAATTTAATATATGTATTGTATTCATGTGTTGATTGTAGTAATTGTATGACATAAGAGGATTTTCAGAAATCAAAGTACTGTAAAAATAAGTTTTAAATGAAGAATATGAGTTCATATGGAGTTTCATATTTTGGGTAATTGTAGAGTAAAAATTTGATGAAATTAGTATGTGTTAATATGCTTATTAGGAATTTGTTTGATGCTATCTTCAATTACGTATATAATGCATGTATATAGAGTTGAATTGTTTGAGAAAGTAATTTACAGTGAATGATTTTATAAAATATATAAGTTTTATGAAAATATCAAATTTAATTTCTAAAACTTTTGATTATTGCTGTTTAAATGGTTTTTGTGTTTGGAGGTATGATATATGAGTGTATTGTATCAAGTATGTGCTATACATTGTTCTAGTAGCTTGTTATTGCCGTTTGATGGCATGTTGGGTTTAATCGGTGAAACTAGGGAGGCTGCACTGCCTGCTTCTGTCTGCGTACCAGCGCAGCTGCGCCGGTAGCACAGCCAGAAGCAGCACAGCTGCATCACTGGATTTTCTCAGGTTGGTCACCTGCGCAGCTGCGCCGGTGCCAAGGCCTACAGCTGCGTCGTTGCCTAATCAGAGGCAGTGAAGGTTAGCTAGTTGTGCAGTGTATAGTTTAAGCTTGGTTTCATTAGTCTATGATAGTGAACATGTATCTAATTTTACAACATGTTGTTAACATAAATTTGACAAATTTATATTTAGAAAAGAAAAGAGGTTTGAAAAACCTTAAAGTATGATTTGAATTTTAATTTAAATGTGATATGTGATTATAATTTGAATAATTATACTTAAAAGTAAATGTTTAATTTAAATTATAATGAATAGTAGTTGATTTATTTTAATCAATTGAATATAATTTAAATTATAATTTAATAAATGCATGTTTAATTATAGATTATAATCGGGTGATTTCATGATTAACTATAATTTGTGTAATTATAATGCATGATATAGTTTAATTGATTATAAATTATAATTATTTATAATTTAAGAGATAATTATAATTTAAGTAATTATAATTAGATTAAGTGTTTAAATTATAATTGTTTAATTATAATTTAGTTAAACACATAATTAATTTAGTTATGTGAGCATGCATATGTGATGCTTAATTGTTATTTAATTAGAATGAGTTAACCATGAGGGCTGACCAATTATGTGAGTTAGTAATGTGTTAACTAATTTAGGTTATTGTGATTAAATATATATGTGTAGGAAGTGTTAAGAACGTGATTGAGTTAAGTAGCTTGCGCTTAAGGCAAGTCTTCTAAACCCTAAACTCGCTATTTCTACGCAAGTTTCTTTGAGTTCATATATTCATTGTTGAGAATGTTCTTTTCATTTCTGTACTAGGACAATTATTTACTTAACCGAAGAGATCTTGACTTATTGTTCAAGCAAGATCTAGTATATTATTTTAAATGCTTTAAGTTTACTTCTAAAGCATATGTTGATTCATAATTCTTTTATTTATGAATTATTGAAAGTCGATTCAACTAATCCTTAGTTGATGAACGTGAATTCTAAATTACCCTTGTAAGCTTATCCAAACCAAACTTTCTTTGGTGCGGACTTGAATTCAAATTACTGAGTTGAACAACCCTTTTATTAGGGGAGGTTACTACACATAGCATTAAGATGTTTGTGCACAATACATGGTACAAAGTGATGATCCCCCTAAGTACGAGTTAAGGTCCATAGTCTTATTGACTGTTAAAGGTTTAAATAGAAATATTTATAACCTAGGACAAGAGTTCAAAGGTCTTATGACCCTCAGATAAATTCTATATTCGAATTTTAATGTTGATAGAGAATTCTTATTCAATTCTTTATTATTGAAGTAAGCTAAGTTATTCAGATCTTTTTAAAGATATCATTTCATGTATTTATTATTGTTAAACTCCAGTGAGCTGTTGTTTGTTCACTCTTGCATTAAATAACAATTGCAGTTAAGGTTGATAACATTGATGTCCCGTCTACGAGTAAAGGCAAGGGAAAGATGAACAAGTGAAGACTTGTTTAATTATTTTGAAGTGATTGTACTAAGACTTTTATGTCATGTTTTTGTACCGCACTTTATTGTTTATGTCAAGGTTAGAGTAACCCTGGGATTGTTTTTTTTAAGGTTGTAACCCTTGTTTTAAGGGAGATTTTATATAAAGATTGTAATTTATTTTGAGATATATTGGGTAGATGTTTGTTATAGTTAGAAAGTGAACACCAAATCATGTAGAAACGAAGTACCCGGATTTGGGGGTGTCACAGATTGGTATCAGAGCTGTAGGTTATGAAACCTTAGGTGGGGAAAAACCTTAGGTAGTAGCCTTATGGTAAGATCGAAAAAGATAGTGATGCTAGGTAAAGATAATAAACTACCTTATGTGCCTATGTGTGTATGTTTTAGTATTCGAAGAGTGTCGATTCGATGTCACGTAATAATGAACTTTAAAATTCTTTTGTTAGGATGTCGAACGTTGGAGAACCTAGTCAGGCTAGAGAGGATGTACCTCAGGTGCCTAGAGAGGAGGAGCCCCATGACATACATATTGTCTGGGAGCAGTTGGTTAGGAGATAGCCATCTCCAGTGATCACCGTAGTTGGTCGGGAGCGTGAGCTGACACCTATTCCAGAGGATGAGGACTAGGACGAGTCTGAAGAGGAGGAAGAGGATGCCGAAGAGGAATTCTCAGCCTCACTCTACTAGTGCTGAGATGTACGAGACAGTCTACGATAGCAACGTGGAGCTTCATGAACGAGTAGGAGTTCTCGAGGAAACTGTCCAGCAGCGAGATGAGACAATCGAGGAAATGGCAAGTGACCTAGGAGATGCATAGTGGAACCTGACACATATGAAGGTTGATAGAGATGCTGCTTCGATTTGAACTGGCAAAGTTGAAGCAAGACATCCAGGAGGAGTCGAGGAAGCGAGCCAGAGCTGAAAAGATAAGTTTAAAGGCTATTCAACGAGCCGATCGAGCTGGAGAGGAAGCTGAAGCCAAGAGGGCCAAGCTGAGGGAAACAGAGTATGCTTTCCACACAGCTATAGAAAGAGCTCAGGACCGTATTTTCTACTACCCAGCTCAGTTCCAAGGTTTATCGTGGTATGTGGTGGACCGAAGAACGACGTTTCGGGTAATGGAAGAGGAACGCAGAGAGGCTGTGCGACGTATTAATATGCCTAGGCAGTAGTAGTAGAGCTTTTATTTATGTGTTGCTTTTTGTAGTAAATAAAGTAAATCCCATAATTTGAGATAAGAATGGGATAAGTTAATAATGTAATCCTGCAACTTTTTCAGTTTAAGAAGGATGATGTAAATGGCAGAAATGCTATCTGATTGATGTTTTTAAACTATGACTAATGAATAAAAGAAGTTTATTGACGTGCTATGTGTTCTATGTGAACTGAATTATTTAAAACGTTTAAGTATGAACTTGAATATTTAAAAATTGAATAAAGGATCTAATAATAATATTTTCTTAATAGAAAATGCCTCCTAGAAGAAGACCAACACGTCAAAACCCCGAGGGTTCGACGAACAACAACAATAACGATGGGACGAATCCCAACTCGGTTCAGCAGTTGGTGAACCTGTTGACAAGAGCTCTTGCGAATCAGCCGCAAGTGCAGGGTACTACGTTCAAGGAATTCAAGGCAGTAGGATCGCCTGAATTCAAAGGATCGACCAACCCTATTGAGGCTCAGACGTGGGTTATGAAAATGGAGAAGGTATTTGACGTAGCCCGAGTAGGTGAAGACCAGAAGACAGCATTCGCGGCTTTCATGTTGAAGTCGGATGCTAGCTTCTGGTGGCAGGATAATAAGATCCGGGAGGGAGAAGCAGTCATAACGTAGGGAGCATTTCAAGGAAGTGTTCTACGAAATGTACTTCCTAGTGAGTTCCCAGGACCAGATGGAGGTCCAATTCCTAGAGCTTAAGCAGGAAGGGATGACGGTGTCTGAGTATGCTGTGAAGTTCAACGAGCTGGCCAGGTTTGCTACTTACCAGGTCAGCACTGACGCTAGGAAGGCGAGAAGGTTTGAGCGGGGACTGAAGCCCTGGCTCTACAGCAAGGTTTCTATGTTCCAGCTGAACACATTTGCGGTTGTGCTAGAGAAGGTCATACTTGCTGAGGGAGGAAGTGAAGCGGTGATGAAGTTCAACCAAGATAAGAAGAAGAAGAATGAGGTAGAAACCAAGATTGGGGGTAGCAGCGCTGTGAACCAGAAGAGGAAATGGAATGACAACACCTCTGCTGGGAGTCAGCAAGGAAGCCAACAGAAGAGGAAGTTCGAAGCATGTGCTACATGCGGTAAGAATCACACTGGCGTGTGCATAAAGGGGAAGCGGGTGTGCTTCAACTGTGGTCAGGAAGGCCACATTGCACCTAATTGCCCAAACCCGAAGAAGGGAGCTTGTTCTACATGTGGATCCAAGGATCACATGGCTCGCAACTGCCCTAAAAAGCTGACGGCAGGGTCAATTGGGAGCGGAGGGAATAGAAGCAGCAGCACCGTTACTATCGCTGCACCATTGCAAGCTGTTCGACCCACTGCATGGACATTCAATATGACGGTGCAGGATGCTGTGCAATCAAAAGACGTGGTGTCAGGTATTATTCCGGTCAATAGTATAAATGCATATATATTATTTGATTCGGGTGCTACTTGTTCATACATGATCCCAGGTAGTTCGTAGGAAGAACAAGCAGGAGGGGAAGACAACAACAATGGCAGCAACAATAAGGAAAACAGATTGTACCTGCATTGACGGAGAATCAGTCGATTCCGATCATCAACTTGGAACTCCAGAACAGCGGTGACGCGCCATAACTCGAACTGGAAGCAAGCCAACCTCAGACAAACATCATCCCGACTGCTCTCCACGCGTTTTCACAAGTGCAGATGCCAACCATCTCAAGCCATGTCCAGCGAATGAACCAACAACTGCCACCAGCGCAAGCGTTGCACGACGCAAGTATACACCAGCCAATTTCTTTACCATACACACCGCCAATACAGCAATACATCACAACACCCCAGAGAGTCCATGCCACGAGCCAGTACGTGACGTAGGATGATATGATCGATGTGATTAATCAACTTCGCAGGCGGACATCCCGACCTTCAGAGTTAGACTTCACTCCACCTTTCCCGGTACACATTCGGAGGCAGCCTTACCCAACAGGGTATATTGAGCATCCCCCACAGTTTCCAAAATACAATGGGGAGAAAGGAAATGCCAGGGAACATATTGTCAGGTTCGTGGAGTCGATGTCTCTGTGGCTAGGATATGATGAAATAAACAACCACAACTTGTTGATGAGGGAATTCAACAAGACCTTAACGGATAGTGCCTTCAGTTGGTACTACAATTTGGAGAAGGGATCAATCCATGATTGGGATGATCTAAAATTGCAATTTTTTAAGAAGTTTTTCTATATGCAGAAATAGGTAACCATTGTAGAGCTGATGCGATTCAAGCAGAAGCCGAATGAGGAGCTGTCAGACTATGTGAACAGATTCAGGGCCCAAGCACAGAAGTGTGCATAGCCAATTGAGGAAAAGAACTTGGTCAGCATATGCAACAATGGTGCCTTAGATGCCTTCAAGCCCCATCTCATTACAAAAGTTTGTGACTCATTTACGACTCTCTCATCTTTTGCACATGACTTGGGAGGAATCATAACATTATCCACCTGCCATGCGATGATTAAATGGAATGGCAAGAGGATGGCAACCTGTGGCCTTGGCAGATTCCCAGTCAAAACCACAAGGGGGCAAGAGGGAGAAGAACGAGAGAAATTGTGATCGGAGTAGAGAAAAAGCCTGGAGACAAATATGCAGCAAAGCCAGTTTCGGAGGCTATTATATGCAGTGAGAAGGCATTCAGGGGTCTGTATGAACAATGGATTGAGTATGGAGTGGTGAACCCTCTAATGCCCCGGTTGGTTATGACGGAAGAGATGAAAAAAAGACCGTACTTTTGTGTATACCACCAATACGCGGGACATTCCACTATGGACTGTTACAGTCTGCGGAGGATATACCATGAGAAGCTGGCGGCCGGAGATATTGAACTAGTAAAAGAAACGTGCAACACTATCACCCATGGTGCAACCCCAGAAGTCAATATGATGAACAACCCAAATACTGGCTCTACCATCGAAAGAACTATGAACTATAGATATAAGAATTGACGAATTAAAAGTCCACCCAAGATGGTGGTCCACCGAAAATGGTGGTTGAAGTCCTCAGGAGTATCCCTTGCCAAGAAATTGGGTGACCAAGGGAGAAGCCACTAGAATTGATGAAAAAAAAATCCACCCAAGATGGTGGTCCAAGTCCTTATAAAATACACTTGCCAAAAAATTGGATGACCCAAGTGACGAGGCACCCGATTTCAAGTCCTCGTAGATCACACTTGCCAAAAAATTGGACGATCCAAGTGACAAGGCACCCGAGTGTTACACTTTATCAGCAAAAGTGAATGAGGCACCTGACTATAAGTCCTCAGATCCGAAAAGTTATACTTTCAACTTCAAAAGTAATTGAGGCACCTGAGTATAAGCCCTCAACCCCGAAAAAGTTACACTTTGTCTTTAAAAGTGGTGAACGTTATGCTTTCTCCGACAAAAGTAATATTTACTTTTTTTATGAAAATCTAAACGTTATGCTTTTTCGTTAAAAGCAATCTGATTATTAATAAAATGACAAACTTTTACTTATACTTGAATAATTTTTCTGATTTGTTAAAAAAAAAGGTATGGATTCAAGTGATTGGCTTACGAGAAATTGAAAAAAAATATGTTTTTAGAATTCATGTTTACTCTCGTATTATACATATTCTTGTCTTGGAGTATTAATTTGAACGACTTACGATTCAATGTTTGAACATTGGGTCTTAAGAAAAAATTCAAGTTAAAGACAATTAATAATGTTGAAGAAAACTTTATTCTGATAACGAAAATATACATGCAAATGAGTCTTATGAAACAGGAAATGAGAGACTACAAAAGTTAATGATCTAAAGGCCATGACATGTTGAATGGAAGAGGGGACATAGCTAAAGCCTCCAAGTTGACAATGACGGTATCACGGGCCTTCGTATTTGAGGCTATCAGTTCCTAAAGACTTCAGACTTGGACATCCACTCAACTAGAAAGAATCAAGAAGACTCTTGGAATCCCAATAACCCTAATAAGGTTTCCGGATTCTAGGAGTGGGAGCACTCAAGAAGGCTCTCTAAATCCTTGCTACCCTAACTGGAAATGCAACGACATTCTAACTGTAACTAAAGCGATCTAGCCTAGCATGGAAGGGAGACATATCAAGGCCTGTGGAGGATCGAGAAATCATCAACCTCACAACTAAGTATATCTAAGTCCTCTGCTCGCAAAGAATAGAGAGAAAGACTATGCATTTAGAGAATGAGGCTCGCAAGATGATCTCGCAAGAAGCCCTATGAATATGTATCTGACCAAGTATACAGGGGAACCAAGAAGAAAAATAAAAAAATGAAGGAAGAGGCCAAAGTCTCCTAGGGTTCGGCCCCTAAGGCTCGAACACCTAGGGAGGCTCTCCCCTCTTACCTTTGACTTCTCCTTGCTCGTTGATCAAGTTCCCGAAATAAAGCAGCCCAGAGTTCGACCACCTAGGGGAAAGTTCTTCTTCATCTTTTGTTCACCCCGAATTGGAAGCACGCTTACTTGATGCCTCCTCGATTTTGAAGAAGAGAAAATAGAAGATAGAATATTTTCCATGATGTCCAGGGAGAGCTCCTCTAGAGGTCACCCCCTAGGGTTCGGCCCCCCTAGAAGTTCCCTCTTCTAGGACTTTGATCTTCGAGGCTTGGAAAATTGAGCTCTGTGAATTATTCAGGAACTTGAAGCAAGACTTAAACACTTGAAAATTTTTGCACGATCGTCCCACCAAAGGTGCGACTCACGTGCAGGGGGCAAAGGCTTACTGGTAGATGACATAGACATCCATCAGAGTATAGGTGAATTCCCCCCCTAAAGCGGTGACGAATGTGCATGTAGAGGAGCACCAAAGTGAAACCAACATAATAGGAGCATCATGGTCCTGTTGAAAATGAATTCCCCTGCATAGCTGGATGCAACGAAGAATGTCAGCCTTCTCTTTAGTATATCCACATAATCAGCATTCCCAAGTATCTCGTCGGTCCAATGGTGCCATTCCTGAGGGTGGCTAGATAAATCAGACAAGAAGTGAAGGAGAATGTGATCATAATGGGGAAGGTCATCCCAACCTCTACAAGTCGCTGCATATAGAAACAAGTTTTCCTTCTCTGGCGGAGGAAAGGTTGTACGATCATAAGTCTGGACTTGCTCCCAAAAGACGTCGAAAAGACCAAAGAGGGGAGCCCTTCCCCAATCACTAAGGAACGGGGCCTCATTGGCGGTTTCTAAGTCTGTAGAACGTTCAGTAGAGAGGCCTACAAGCAAAGGAAAGTTTAATATAAGGGTCTTCAAAAGTAACGAAAGGGTGTCAAGACAATCATTTAAACTCAAAAGTGATTACCATAGCAAAGAAGAAAATCTGAGATTCAAGCCTAAAAATGCCTGAAAAGAAGAAGATACAGTGTTAGGAAAAGTCAGAATTCACAATTACGCAAGAAAAAATTTTCTGAAATTTAAAAAAAAAAACTTCATACAGCTAAAAATCATTCTTCGAAGCCTTTTTTGAGCAATTTCAGATATGTGTCATGGCCAAAGGCAATGATTTTTGAAGGTCTCGTCGTTAGCTTCATTTTGATATATTATGGGCCCCAAAACTCCAAATGAGTCAAAAGTTATGGTAAAAATAGTGATCGCTCCTCCCAGACTTCATTTTTTTCATTTATTTGAAGATGTCTCCCTAGGGTTCGGCCCCCTAGGGTTTGGCCATTGAAGTTGGTCCCGCTGCAGAAAATTTTGGTCCTTTGCGCTTTTATCCAAAAAACATCAATATTTCTTTATGATCCGAGGGAAAAAACCAATATATAATCAAGGTAATGGGGCTCGGAAGACAAAAGAAAGATTGAAAATACCTGATAGGAGGAGCAAGAAGAAAACACAAACAAAAGAGAGAGAAGTCATTCGAAAAAAAAATATTATTTTTTTGGTTCAGCCCCTATGGGGTTCAACCTCCCCATAAGGTTCGGCCCCCTATAGGGTTCGGCCCATATAGGGTTCAGCCACCTAGGGGGTTGTTCCCTCTATTCCTTTGAGGTCCTGTTGCTCCACAAATCAATTGCTTAGAACGAATGCTTCTTTGTTGCGAAAATTATAGCCGTTCTTTGATGAATTCCGAGGGAAAAAACCAAGATATGATCAAGGTGATGGGGCTCAGAAACAAAGAAAGACTACAATTGCCTGAAACAGAAAAGAGAAATAGAGGAAGCAAGTCAAGAGAAATCCGAAAGAAACATGCAAGTAAGCAAACTGAAAAGCGTAGACGAGAAGAAGGAATGGAGCCCCAAGGGTTCGAGTCCCCCATAGGGTTCAGCCCTATAGAGTTCAACCTCTTGGGTTCGGCCCTATTGTGAGGAATCCTCTTTGTTACCTCTCGCTCGGATTGAAGAACGTCTCCTTGCTGCTCCCTTGACGATGATCTTCTTGCCTCGTAGGAAGAGATCAAAAAATCCAAAATGAAGCAAGACAAAAAGTGAAGCTTGAATGGCTTGAAAGATGCATATATATGAATACCTATATATGTTCTCAAGAATGCTTACACCAGAAAAAGAAGCAGTCACCAATTAAGGGAATGCTTCAATCTGATTTTCAAAAGATAAGTAAATTTGATCTTGCTTCTAAATAGAAATATATATAAACATGTTATTAAAAAAATATATATATATATATATATATATATATTTGATTTTATTCCCAATCAAGGGAAATTTCAAAATTTTGAATTTTTCCTTCTTAAATGATAATGATGAGGAAAGATCTTGTTTTCAAAATAAAACAAAAAAAGATTTTATTTTATTTCTAAATAAAAATATATATAAACATGTTATTAAAATATATATATATATATATATATATATATATATATATATATTTGATTTTATTCCCGATCAAGGGAAATTTCAAAATTTGAATTTTTCCTTCTTAAAATGATATGGAAAGATCTTGTTTCCAAAATAAAACGAAAAAAGATTTTATTTTATTTCTAAATAGAAATATATATAAACATGTTATTAAAAATATATATATATATATATATATATATATATATATATATTTGATTTTATTCCCAATCAAGGGAAATTTCAAAATTTAATTTATTCCTTCTTAAATGATAATGATGAGGAAATATCTTATTTCCAAAATAAAACGAAAAAAGATTTTATTTTATTTCTAAAAAGAAATATATATAAACATGTTATTAAAAATATATATATTTGATTTTATTCCTAATCAAGGGAAATTTTAAAATTTGACTTTTTCCTTCTTAAATGATAATGATGAGGAAAGATCTTATTTCCAAAATAAAACGAAAAAAGATTTTATTTCTAAAATAAAATAAGATTTTATTTGAAAATATTTGATTTGATTCCTAAATAAAAAGGAAAGATTTGATTTACCAAAAATAAAGATTCTGTTATATTGAAATTTATTTGATAATATTTGATGATCTTCCTTTAATTTTTAGGGAAAAAATAAGGAAACAAACATTGAATAAGTTATATATAAAGATTTGCAGAAGATTTCTCAATATGTCCAAAGAAGAGCCCTGCTAGGTTTTGCTTCCCTAGGGTTCAACCCTAAGGGTGTGACTCCCTAGAGGTTCCCTCTTTTAGGACCCCTTGTCTTCAAAGACCTATAGAGTGGAGTCTCGCAAAATCATTCAAAAGCCTGAAGTATTCTTGTACGATCGTTTCTTTGAAAACGCGACTCTCGCACAAGGAGCAAATGTGGGCCTAAGTGCAAATTAAGGCTCGCATGCCCTAATTGAATTAAATGCACAATTAGAGTTCCACAACCTCCTTAAATGTAAAAATTAAGGTTCAAACACCTAATTAAATGAAGACGAAAAAGTAGAAAATAAATGTGTTAGACCCGAGAGAAGCCTCCACGTGTCCCGAGGCAGAAGGTTCGTGGAGGCGGCTCATTTTGAGAATTGATTGAGGGATTGAATTGGTGGCTAGAAGGACAGGACGATCTGGGCATTACTCTGGTGATTAAAGGGTATTTCTATAATTTTTCTGAGGGCATGTGCCTGACGCATGACTACTTTCTAAAAAACCCTATAAATACCCCTTTCATTCCATTGGGAAGGGGATCTCTCTGGGAACTCTGGACCACTGGCTGGACCTCTCTTCAGACGCATGACTTGAACTCTTAGAAGATCGAAGGGCTCAGACATTCTCTCTCAACACTGAAGAAGACTCTTGGAATTTCAATAACCCTGATAAGATTTTCGGATTCTAGGAGTGGAAGGACTCGAGAAGAAAGCTCTTGGAATCCCAATAACCCTAACAAGGTTTCCGGATTCTAGGAGTTCTGCCACGCGTCATTGGAGTAATCGCCCACATGTCGTTCTCCCCTCTTCAATCCATCAATCAATTCCGTGCTCTTCGTGGATCTCTCTCTTCCTCAGCCAACACGAAATCCTAACCCTAACAAGGTACGATTTCTTTGCCCACATAAATAACATAGTCTTGGAGAAAACGACAGCTAATTAAAATTGAAGTACAAGTCAAGGATGGAAGGCTATGAGAAGAAGATATAGAGGATAAGGGTTTATAAAATCATTCACTATTGTTACTATGTTTAATTTTCTCATAATTAGTTATATTGGAATATACATCACCCATATTCATTTTTTCTTTTGAAAAAAAAACATCATTGAATTTGGACCTCTTTAATCTCATAAATAAGCCCTTATACTCGTTGACATCATGAAGCATCTCCTTGAATGACCGGTACTAGGTAGTACAAATTTATGACAACAATATCCTTATTTTCAATTTTTAATTGCACATATAATCACCTCTAAGAAACACGTAACTATTTTTAGAAGAGAATAGCTCAAACTACATAATTATGAAGTTAATATGCATGTGAGACCAAAAGAAAAATTAATTGAAAAATAATCATAGGGGTCCCAAACACAAATTTTAAGATTATAGTGATTGGCTATATCATATTAATTTTATTTTAAAATATAAAATCATTTATTTTTATAAATATCAAAGTCAATTTTCATATATATACGGTTGGGATCTTAAGTTCACCCAACTAAAAGCTCACCTAACTCACCCCTTTTTAGCGACGGACCGAGCGACGGTTTGGTCCGTCGCTATATATACAACCGTCGTCTTAGCTTTTAGTGACGGACAACATATAGCGATAGACAACATATAGACGACGGTTGTATATATAGCGACGGACGAATCGTCGCCCAATCCGTCGCTAAAGAAGGGTGAGTTTGGGTGAGCTTTTAGTTGGGTGAGTCTAAGATCCTTATCGTATATATATATATATATATATATATAATATTATTTATTACATAGAACCACCATGATATTAACCGGTGATCATGACACGTAAAAAAGATGTAGTATATAGCTAGGCGTGACAAAATATGGTTATGGGTTGGTTTTGGTTTTCAAAATATGGTTATGGTTCCATTTAAGAACTAAAACCATATTAACCATTTTTAATATGGGTTGTGTGGGTTGGAACCATATGGTTATGGTTCAAATATAGGTCGACCCATATTTTAAATTTCAAACTTACCATTATTATGATTCAATTAAATAAATTATTATTAGATATATATCATGTATACATAATCACTAAATATTTTATTTTTATTTTTTTAGAGGGGTGGGTGGTGTATACGTAATCACATAATATTATTTTTTTTGGGTGGGGGTGAGGGGGTGGGTGGGGGTGAGGGGGTGGGGGGGGGTGGCGTGGGTTTGGGTTTGGGTGCAGGGTAAGAGGTGTATACATAATCACATAATATTTTTTTTGGGTGGGTGGTGGGATGCATATATAATCACATAATATTTTTTTTTAGGTAGGTGGGGGTGGGGGTGGGTGGGGTGGCGTGGGGTGGGGGGTGTATACATAATCACGTAATATTATTTTTTTTTGGTGAGGGTGGGGTGGGGGGTAAGGGGTGTATACATAATCACATAATATTATTTTTTTTGGATGGGGGTGGGGGTGGGTTGGGTGGGGTGGGGTGGGTGGGGGGTAAGGGGTGTATATATAATCATATAATATTATTTTTTTTAGGTGGGGGTTGGGGTGGAGGGGGTTTGGGCGTGGGGGGTGGGTGCGTGGGGGGTGGGTGCGTGGGGGTGGGTGCGTGGGGGGTGGAGTGGGGTGTATAAAATAAATTAGGACGTTTATTTTTGGAACGGAGGGAGTTTGTAATTAATTGATATTGGTAAATTAAGATTAACTAGAGAAATAAAACAATGAGAAATTGAGCTTCTTGAATATGTAAATATGGGTGAAAAGAACTTTTGATTTGGATTTGGATTTGGAATAAAATATGGGTCGAAAAATAGTTAACCGGATTGGACCTATATTTCTTTTTAAAAATATGGTTCCAAACTTTATCCAACTCAAATAAATAAAAGTAGTTAAGCAACCCATTTGATTTCAGTTAATATAGATTGATCCGACAGTTAACTGATTATATTGCCAGATCTATATATGGCTTATGAGACCACTAATCCCTTGTTAATAATCTATGCAAATATATATAACCTAAATATACTAGTAATTGATATGGCATAGGTGAGGATGGAGATGTTTGAAAAACAAATAGCCGTACTGTTAGTCATATAAAAGTATGCTCCAGTCCAGTATCATTAGTGGATCCACTAGTCCATGGGTCATAAGGTATCGTACAGAAGTGTGGGCTTTAGAGTTTAGCGTACGTTTTAAAATTTGGGATGAAGTATTTGCAAGACCCATCTTGATTCCATGATTAGGTGCAACAGCAAGAGCATGGGGGTGCAGATGAGGGGATGATATATATATATATATATATATTTTTTGTACCAACTGCGTGTATATCTATGACGACAATTGAACCATTGTCATAGACGACTTTGTATTATATAACTGTGTATATACATTTTTCATATATATATTTTGTATCGAGTGAGTGTATTTGTTATACTCCCTATTTACAACTTAATTAATTAATATTTCTTTGGTCTCAAAATAATTACCTTTTTTTTTTCCTTTTTGTGCGCAAGCAAAATGGGAGTTTTTATTTTTATTTTTTTATACGTTATTTTAAAAGACGCTATGACCCATATCTGCTTTCAATTGAAATTATTAAAATTATGAACTATTATTTAATATTCACGTTGTTCTACCAAAAAAAAGTCTCATATATATAAAATTAGAAATAAAAAGTTATTTTTATTGATCGACCACAAATTTACCAGCATTTTTGATACTACTAGTATTTAA
Source organism: Panax stipuleanatus (assembly GCA_020205555.1). Taxonomy (NCBI): domain Eukaryota; kingdom Viridiplantae; phylum Streptophyta; class Magnoliopsida; order Apiales; family Araliaceae; genus Panax; species Panax stipuleanatus. The sequence continues at coordinate 155,324,812 of CM035118.1, forward strand.
TTGTGTTTAGTTTAAATTAAAGAGGATATATATATAATTAATTTCCCAACATTGCGAAACATTGTTGACCTGACCCCCCAACCCCACCCCACCCCACCCCCACCCTCACCCTCAAACTCAAATCATTTCGACAAGCTGGAACTTTTTTACCGTATAACTGGTTGTATATCCTGTTTACGTGCTACACTAACAAGAGATAGATGAGGTTGGAAAAAGGGAAACCACAATAATGATCAACCAAACGAAGCTTAATTAATGATGAAATTAATCAATTCATTCATTCTGATTATTTTCATTATATAATACATATATTATTAAGATGCCAATTGATAATCATGACTAGACTCGACTAAATCTAAAGGAAAGGAAAAAGAAACTAAAAAAAAAATACTAGTAATAAACTTCTCAAGCAGGAAATATTTTAGCAGATCTCAAAAAAGATAGGAGTATATAGGTATGTATATACATGAGATGGAATCATCATGAAATATTGAAATATATTCCCCAAAAATAAAGAAGTGACTCATGTGAATTAATTAATAATTAATACGGTTAGACTGTTTAATTTTTACGGCAAATGTGAATATAATTCATAATACGAATAAAATTGCCAAAACTACTTATCCGAAACACCAGAAAGTCTATTTATTTATAGTTCTAAAGTAGTCTCCTCAACAGCAATTAGGAGAAAAGAAAATAAACAATGAAAATTAAAACGATACTAAAATTTGACCGAGTTACTAAGACAATTTAAATCAAGTTTTTTGGACTTTTGTACGTTTGCTATAATTATTTTTAGATCAACTTTGAAGATATATCAACTCCAAAACGGTGCAACTTTCGTCTCGTCCACGGTATCAAGAAGCATCATGAAAATTAATTTAATACTCAATCCATGCATCGTGTAAAGAAATTCCTATTACTAAATACACATTTAAGAAATTAATAGTTACTCTATCAATAAAGTTAGTTGGTTATTAGAGTAATTATATATTAGTAGAAAAAGATTATGCATATATCAACATACATTTGTCTAATTTTGGAATATCTTAGAGAATGGATTAAAAATGTCCTCGACCTCTATAGATATTTTTTATTTTTTATTATTTCATTTTAATTAATGAAGTGCAAAGGATGAAAAATAAAGTCCATCACGACTAGCTAGATCTCCTAGCTATAACTGGGGAAAACTGAAATAAATTTTGATCTAACAATATATTAAAAACTATTTAATTACTCTCTCTATATATATATATATGCTTGAAATTAAAATAATACCCCTAGCTAGCTGGTGTCATGTAATTCTTTGCATACTTGAATTACATTCTAATTAATATAAATTGACGAGGATATGTGTAATTAGAATTTAGAAGTTGTTTTAATTTTTATTTATTTTTACTCGAGTATCATGATATGTAGTTTGTCATATAAGTCCTTAAATGTTGTCGTGTATATATGTGTGAGGGGATCAGGATCCTCTCCATTTCAATTTGAAATGGAGAGTCTCCATTTAAAGGTCAAAATTTAAAATTATTATATCTAAAGTTTAGAAGTTGTCACCTCATTTAAAAATCACTAAATTAACTTTAACCATCTCATTTAAAAGTCACTAACCTAACTCTAGTCACCACATTTAAAAGACACTAACCTAACTCTAGCCATTAATTTAATATAACATTAATATATTATTATTATTATTATTATTATTATTATTATGAGCACTTTGTTGTGTCCCTCATTGGTTTTTTTAATTATTATTATTATTATTATTATTATTTTGTTTTTTGTTTTTTCTTCTTCTTTTTTTGGTGCGAAAGTTATATACCTATTTTGTCTAAATATTTACTGAGTGGAGTTTTGTGATGAGCACTTTATCATGTTAAGGTTATGAAAGATAAAAAAAGAAAGAAAAATAATATGTCAAATTTTCTTATCATGTATTATATTATTTTAAGATTGTACATACATATATTAGAAAGGGTGAATGATGCTAAAAATCAATAAACTTTAATTTATTTTTTGTTTTAAACAACCAAGTTAAAATTTTCTCAATTAAATATTAAAGTCAAGAAAGTGAATTTATTTCACCTTTTTTTTAACAGAAGTCAGTTGGCCGTCTATTTACTTTGAGGTGGCTTTCTAAATTAGTTTTTAACCAATAAATAATGACGTGAATTATGTTAGAATTATTTTTGATTAATTAATTATTCTCAACACACCATGCTAAAAAAAAAACTCCAAACCTCTGTTTTGTCCCCTCCCAAAACCACCGTCCAAGCTCCGACGTCAACAGTCAATGAAACTCCAAAATAGGTATATAAATTTCACACCAAAATAATATAATAATAATAATAATATATTTGTATTATATTAAATTAATGGTTAGAGTTAGGTTAATGACTTTTAAATGAAGTGACTAAAGTTAGGTTAGTGGCTTTTAAATGAAGTGACAACTTTTAGACTTTAGATATACTTCCTCCGTCCCATAATAACTGATGTTTTAGGTGATTTCATTTGTCCCAAATTATTTGATGTTTTAAAAAATCTAGGAGCATTAATTACAATATTTCCAAAATTACCCCTCATCACTCCTACTTCAATACCCACATGCTTTTAACTCTTTTTTTTCTCTCTCTCTCCTTATTAACACAAAGGATATTATAGACAAATGATACTATGTTTAATGCTATACAATCATTTTCTTAATAGTTGTGTCCAACTCTAAAACATCACTTATTATGGGACGGAGAGAGTAATAATTTTAAGTCTTGACCTTTAAATGTAGACTCTCCATTTTAAATTGAAATGAAGAAGATCCTAGTCCTGATAGACAAAAGAAAATTTCACTAAAATCTAAAATTATATCGTGTGACTGACAAGTGCTAGATCTTAAATAACATAAAATAAAAGGTTACGATGAGATAGGTCACGTCCGGCATGTTTTTAAAAATATGACCACCTATATAATAGAACTAGAAATTGTCCGTGTCTAAATGTACGACGTAACGAAATTCTCTTTCTTTCTCTTTTTCTTCCTCTCCCACCACCCTTTTCTCTCTTCCCTTTCTCTTTTCACGGCAGCCGCTATCTCCACCTTCTCCTGATCGCCTCCTTCCCAATCATCAACACTTTCGTTTTCTAGCCGATCCACTTTCTCCGCCTTCTCTATTTTCTCTCTCTACTTCTTGCCTCTGTTCTTTCACTATTTTCTTTTCCAGACCCCTGTCTTTCTACTGGCTAATTTACATTCTCTCTTCGGAACCTCTCCATAATTTGCATCGGCGTAGACCCAGTAAAATTTGACCCTATTCAATTTAGCTCTGATGCAGGAGGTGGTCGCGTGTAAGAGGTAGCCATGATTTGGGCGGATTTTTTTTGTGTGAGATGAAATGTGAATATCTAAATTAAGTTGAAAGAATTGAGATAAAATCTAGGTCATTGAATTAAAATTATAATGATGAATCTGAACCGTGCTTGTATTTTCTTACCTAAATTAATTCAAAATGGGTTCTATCTTATTATTATAGATGTTAATGGAAGCCAAGCCACTGTTAAAAGACTTGATTTCAAGGAATCTACCATTCTGATTCTGTTTTTCTCAATTTGACTTCTCATTCTTAAAGAGAGATTGATTTCTATCCAAGTATGATAAGTGACTTTTATAAGAAGTCATATTCCTGTTCGCGGACGGACGTATTGAGGAGGTGTGTCGCACTATAAATACATGGTCATAATTAATGTTTCAGGCACACCTTATTTTATGCACTAGAGCAATTAATTAAATACCTCAATTGTTGACGTTTCTAAGCCTGTACTGATTCTCACATCGGAGATATCCCCGGCAGCCGTCAAGATTTTCGGACGTGGTGGTTTGTTCACTATACAGATTAACCGCTCGTTGTTTGATAATTTTGCGGGTGAACATATTTTGACGTTAACATATATTGAGGAGAGAATGTAAATGAATATTTTGATCAAATACTTAAAAAGACAAAAATATATCAAAATTGTAATAAATTAATTAAAAGGGTGTAAAGAAACTGAATGGGTAGTAAATATATTTGATTTCTGATTAGCAAGCACTTCACAAGTGAAGTAAAATAAATGAATTATTGCTACTGTTCAAGCTAGGATCAGGGTATCCAATTATTTATTTATATCTTTTACTGATCATCAAAAGTATCCGATTGAAAATCAAAAGACCAAAATCAAATATGGCCTAACTATCTGTCGGTCGGTCATCAATTTGACGAGTTTCTCAGAATTCCTTGCTCATAATTCACAGACCGAGAACTAAATTGGTTATAAATTCTTTAATATTTCTTTTCTTTTTTATCATACATATATATAAGCTCATATTCAGACCGCATGATCTATCAAATAGAATGTTATTATAACAACATCAAACAATTTTTTTATTTCTTATTCCTTTAATTCCAAATTTCAAGATATATATATCTTTAATTTTAAGCTGTCCAGAGGTATATTACAAGTAAATAATTACATCTTAGCGAGCAATTATTAACAGGTAGTATTCGATATCTAACCTCTAGGGAACTTGGAGAAAAAAATTGCAATGCCCATGCAGCTCTACAACACTACATTTAGTCCTAACATGTTGACTCAGCCTATGGTTGAGCTAATATAAACTAAGAAAGTACTATTGATCCGGTGATTTAAATCTTTGTTCGGAATAAATTGGATTGGATTGGATTGGATTCGAACTCAAGATTTGATTTTAGATGTTACATATGATATCAGAGCGTCTGAATTTGTGTGTGATTAATTCTGAAATTTTCAGAAAGAATATGCTATAAGGTCAGTGATTAATTCTGAAGAAATTTTTAGAAAGAAAATATTGTTAGGTTAGTAGTTTAAGACATTCTTCAATTGAATTTGATTTGAATAGGATTCAAAATTTGATTCGAATTTAAAATTTAATCCCAAATTATTAAACTGTGGTGATACTACTTCTGTTTCAAAATTAAAGATAAGTCTTCGGGGAAGTCTCCTATAATATAAAGCGAGTCCCGTTCCGTCGATGAAGACGTGTAGGTGCACTACCCAAATTGAATCTAATAGTAATTCACACGGGTATAGGAACGACCTGCTGTATTTGTGCACAAGCTAAAGTCTGAAAAAAGAAAAGAAAAGAAGAGACAATTACCACTCCTTAGCTTTCAATTCGTCTCTAACCATCAAATGAAATGTGTATAACCCGTTCTTGATCTCTGTCAATTTGAAAATCCAGGATTTGAAGACTTTTTAAAGTCAATTTATGAAATGTTAAAACTCAAAATTGATATAATTTTGTTTAAGTTTTAAAAACGACAAAATAATAATTAGTAGTACTTTATAATTAACTTACAATTGTTATTTTGTTCGTACTAAAACTAAATAACTTTATATTAATTTTAAAATTTAAATTTTTACTACCTCCGTTCCTTAAATAGTGCAGTTTTAGGGAGAGAAAAAATTATTCCTTAAAGAATGCAATTTTAAGAACCCAAAGCCTTCTTTTTCTAAATATGCCCTTGTTTTAATTAATGCACTAAATGAGGAAGTTAATACACTAAAGAAAGAAAAAGGCTAGCTTTGTCATTTTATCTCCACTTATTAGTTTATGTACTTTTTACTAAAACTGCAAGTTTTTAAGGAACGGAAGTAGTATAAATTAACTTTAAAAATTTAAAATATATCTTTAATTTTAAAATGAATAGAATGGTTTTTTCTAAAAGTAAATTAATCACGAGTACTTTTCTTTTCCATGAGAAGAAAAGCACCACATGTCATGTTCTGATTGGTGATATAATGACTTATCTGGCCTTATCAATAATAAAGAAAATAGCTGTCAACTCTAGAAGATGGTTCGTCAATTATTAATTTGCAATAACTATACATGAAGGAATCCTTCCATATAAAGTTTGACTATGAATCTGTCACGTGGGTACCATACAATTTGTTCCCGTCACCCCCAATTTAATAATAATAAAAAGTAACAAAGAAAAAATATATATGAAGATGTAACCATTAATCCTAAAATTAATTTTAATAATCCATATCGCGGTACTAATGAATTAAGCTAGCTACAGTTACATGTATATCTAACTTATAATAAAATCAAGAATTTGCAACAACAAAAAAACCAATCAATCTAGATATACATATAGGACAAAAGCTGGGAATTTAAGAAATGCCCGATCAAACTTATTTATACATCACTGTAAATAGTGACTTTTTCAAAAAGCCTTCCTAAAAAATCAAAATAAGAACATGGGAAAAAAACTATTATTTATTCTTTTAAAAGAAGGATCTTACCTTATTAATTTTTTTTTTAGAAATCGACAGTATGTGTATCTTCACACAATCGTTAAAATTATTCTTTCATTTTTTGCTGCAAAATCATCAATCAAACTTCCATAATCAATTTTTTACATATACAAAAAAAAAAATTAGAGGGCCTCCGAATTTGAGGGCCTGTGCGGTCGCCCCTTCTGCACCCCCTCAAGGCCGGCCCTATATATATATATATATGCATGGTTGCATGCATATGTACATATAAACCTAATCCCAGAAAGCTGACATAGGTTAGAGTTATATATACAGATAGCTAGCTTCTGAGTGTATCTCATCATCACCACCTGAGTGACATCGATCTTTGTATATATATATTTTAGGGCTTGTGTGAGCAGTACTACTCCAGTTCAATATGAAACTACAACTAGAAGTCTAGAACAACAACAGGAAATCTTAAGTCGATCTAGATTAATATAAAACATGCACATCTAACCTTCAACTATATATATATATATATATTTAATTTAATATATATACGTACGTACGTAATTAATATATACCAAAACGAGTTTGGTGAGTTTATTAATTAAGTCGTTTATATAATTATGCGCAACTCGATCGTTTAACTACGTAGAATGATTGTTTTTATTGTTGTTGTTATTTAATTTGAATAATCTTTGTTGTTAGCAGTACTAGCATCTAGTGTAATTAAGCCTTGTATTAATAATTTTATGTTTTTTTTTTGATCTAGTTATACATACATGAATAATTAATCAAAGAGTGTAGCTAGATCAGTGTCCAATGACTAATATATATATATATATATATATATAGTGATGCATAGCCCTTGGGCATGCATCGACAAAACAGTGAGGATAATATTGACAAAAATAATAGAGTACTTACAATAATTGTGTGTTACATAAGAAAACGTACGTAGAGGTAATGGCAATGCCACTCTTTAAAAAGAAAAGAGAATATTATACGAAAGACTAGGAAAAGAGAACAGAAAGCAACTTCAATAATGGCCCCGCCCGCCCGGCCATTACATCTCAACGTATTAGGTCCATGATGTGATCTTCGATTATCATCATTTTTATTTCTCTTTTTTTCTCCATAGCTAGCTAGCTATAAAGCTCGCTCCCTCTATTAATCCTATTAATTTCCACCTTCAATATTAATTTATATTCTTTCCCTAGCTTGTTCAACAAACAAAAATTACTAGCTCGATCCATTTGTTTATAATTAATTAATGGACAGAGGGAAAGAGTTGGCCGAGGGATCCGGTGATCCCCCGGCTACACCTAGCCGCTACGAGTCGCAAAAGCGACGAGACTGGAACACTTTTGGCCAGTATTTGAGGAACCAGAGGCCTCCGGTTTCAGTACTCTCACAGTGCAATAGCAACCACGTGCTGGAGTTTCTTCGATATCTCGATCAGTTCGGGAAGACTAAAGTTCATATGCAAGGGTGCATATTTTATGGAGAGCCTGAGCCACCAGCTCCTTGTACTTGTCCACTTAGACAGGCTTGGGGCAGCCTGGATGCGCTCATCGGGAGGCTTCGAGCTGCCTACGAAGAGAACGGAGGCTCATCGGAGACGAATCCTTTCGCTAGCAATGCAATTCGTGTGCATCTGAGGGAGGTGAAGGAGTGTCAAGCTAAGGCCAGGGGTATTCCTTATAAGAAGAAAAAGAAAAAGAGTAGTGCTAGCAAGAGAGACGATGATTCGAGTTCGGGCACACACTCTTGATCATTCGTCTAACTCTTTTGGATATGGTAATTTTTTCCAACTCTTCACAAGTCTATCTATCTATATGTATTGGTTTTTATAGATGATTACTCAATTAGTTGTAATTAACTAGATTTGTCTACATATATAATAAAAATGGGCAGGTGCTGATTAAATAAACATTGTGGGTGGTACAGATCCGATTATTTAATTAAAATCAGATATCAGTACAATTTCTATGACAATTCATATTGAAATTGTTCGTTCTATATAGGCATATATCTCTTCTTAGTTTAATTAATTAGTAATGGTAAACCCTAAAAATAATACCGAGGATTGCAAAAGATCTACCTAGCTTGTATGTGATCACTTGTGAGGATTATTGTACATGTATTAATGTAGTCCATCCAGTCATATGGATCGATGACGAATCTCTTTCTCTCTCTCTTTCTAGGCGTCTCTGATCAGACACACATCACTCATATTGATTTTGATGTCATGAAATTGTTCCTAACTTAATTAATTGATTACCATCTGTTAACTCTCTCTCTCTCTCTCTCTCTATATATATATATATATATAGGAATAAGTTGAATTTCGTTTAGAAAGATCGAGAGTTGCAATTGTGTAGCAATGACAAGCCAACAAATGCAACTCTCTCTTACTATATTAATGCAACAAATTCCTATACAAGCTTGGCATATATAAATATAGTAAGTTGTGGAACAACTTCATGGAATCCAAATCTCATGCAAAATAGTACCCAAATTTGTTTATTTTTCAAATTTCACATTTCCATGTCAGTTTCTGCTTTAGTGCATGCATCTTTTAGGATTCTGCAGATTTTTTTTGTACCCCATTTTTGGACTCAAATCCTTTTGCATGGTGGTATATATATATCTTAGACAAATTATATAATACTAATATAAGGTTTCTAAACATGAATGATAAATCAGTTCTTATATATATTAGATCGATGTTCATGTATTCTAATTTCTAGCTGCTCCTATATATGGCCTCTCACATTATTCTATTTTTAAATCAAAAGTACTCATATTTGCAAATCTTGCAGATGTAGGAGAACCACTTGCTAATCTGATGGAGTCACATAATTTATCTATGTAAACAACAAATCCTATTCATTTTCATGCCCCCACTTTCTCACTTCTTTAGTGCATAAAATCTTTGAATGGGCAGCTTAGATAAATGAATATCCCTGCGTTATTGTCCTTTGCAACTTTATTAGATTGTTCTCTGTCCGTATTAGATTTTGTGGGACATTTTTTATATTCCATTTTGTCCTAATGCTTTGGTCAAAAATGTAACTTGCACTCCATTCAGGAGGGGGAAACCCACATGAGTGCTGGCTTTTATGCACCACCATTTGCAAATATTGCACTTTATTGTTTTTAGTAAGTTTTTTAGGATCATGATTGTTGGTTTCTCAATCAAGTCATTAACTTGGAAAAGAATAAAAGGAATATAGGTTAACACCTTATATATTTAAGACCAGATTTTTTGTGGTTGCGCTAAGATAATCGATAAATTGAGAGGTCTTGGGTTAAAAATTTTGATGTTTTAATTTGACTGAGATATCATCATATATTTACGTGACTTAGATATCATCTCACATATATATATGTGTGTGTTTTAGACAAAAACTAAATTAATTAGATTTCTATTGAAACATTCAACTCAAAACGAAATGAAGTAAAAAAAATTTAGGGCGTATCATCAGACACTCTGCTTTGGCCATGAGATATATACTGACCATTGATGACCATTACATTACTGCTAAAATAAATCTCTTGCCACAGGCCAACAGACACGAATATTATTGTGTCTTATATATCAATTTTTTTCCTTTAATTAATTTTCTATCCACAAAATGAATTTCCAGTTGTAGAAAAAACATTCTAGAGTTACTAAAACATTCCATGAAAGAATCAGACTAGCTAGCTCAACTCAACTGCTCAAGTCATTAAGTACTCTTGTCCTAAATTGTGTGGAAAGAAAATGTTCGTATCTTAGCTCATATATATATGTGTGTAAACCTAAAAGGCAAATATTATAATTACGAGGGAAAGAGAAAGAGAGATAATTCTCTGTATTTTAAGTGAGTGACCAGCTATATATATACATACAACTACATATATATACTAGGCTTAGGGTAGGTAGATTAAGTTGTTAGTTTGAGAAGGATAATATAGGTACCTCATTCCCACAATGAATGTGTTTGATGAAATGCACTGTACGTGTGTGTGTGTGTATATAATGCTCAACTCTATTTCAAAAATTAAAGTACTAATTATTAACTTGCCATGATACCATTTATCATTGAAGAAATGGTTAGGAGTTACATTTAACCCACTTTGAGGTCATTTATAGGAGACTATATATATATATGTCGATCGAGTAATTAATCAAATGACAACTTCAACCCTCAGTCTTCTATCTATCTATCATCTGTCTCCAGTATTCACATGCAACATAAAGAAAGGCATTGCAATATTATTTCCTTTTTAATATCTTCTGTTAATTTCTTTTGTATGGTGCTATTGTTTCCATTTCTATATGATCTTCTGTTGATTTGTTTTGTACATATTGGTGCTTGGTGCATTTATTTTTCTTTCAGGTTTGATCAAGATACAATATATATATAGAAAGGTAATAAATTAGGGCAAAAGAAAAGTATATATCATATACATCAATATACAATATCGATCAGAATATTAATTCTTAACCTAAACATATATATTATTGTATGTATATAGGGGAAAGTATACGCGTACAAGCTGCTGGCCAGTAAATGTATACATTAACACTATTCATGCAAAATATATATATATATATATGATCACTTGCTGCTGCTTATGTAATTAAATTGATCTTAAATTTTGGAGAGGAGGGAGTATTTTGTTTAATGATCATGCGGCCATACAGATTAATTCCTTAGATATATAGACAATAATTTGATTGTAATATCTGGGTGCATGCAGGATCGATGATGCGTTAAGTCTGGAGAAGAGCTAGGCATGCAGTACGTAAGTAGAACTGCATATTGAAATTGCAGTTTGTGATTCGACTACTGCCTGCCTTCCTTTTCAGTTTGCTGCTGGTAGATCGATGAATAATCCCAAGACTTTTATTTCAGTAACTCACCAACTCTATATATATATGCATTGCTGGTTTTCAAGGTCTAGTACTCCGCGATTATTTCGTACCGAGTTGGAGATTTGTAAGCTATATAAAGATCATAAAACTCTGTATGTAAGTGATGCTCGATCTCTATTATATATTCATGCATATATATATATACATGTTTCCTAGCTCTCCTCTCGTTTTACTTTAATAAAAATGATGGTTCGCATTATTTTATTTTATTTTTCTCCGTATAAATTGTTTTCACTTTTTACCCTTAATTTCTTCTCTGAAACTAGGTCAAAATTAGTAGTAGCTAGTACAACATTAGGACGAGTCGAGCGCGCGTAGGCAATTATATGTCTAATGGCATGCATGCATATATATATGCAGTCAGGGCCGGCCCTGAGTTTTTAAGGGCTTAAAGCGACAACAACAAAAAAGTAGGCCCTTAAAAACTCAGGGTCGGCCCTGCTTGAGATTGAACTAATTTATCGGCTTTGTTCTTTCTTTTTCTTTTTTTCAGATTCAGACATATACTTTTTAGGAGCTATGGTGAATAAAAATTTAAAAATCTGCAAAATTCCATCATAATCTCGTGATTATCTATAAATTAATTATCAAATAGGGTCTCCTTTATTAAGAGTCTAGCACTACTCCCAAACAATTAAAAAAACCCAAAAGAGATTACATTTTTCACTTGATTCATAATAGCATAAACAAATTTATAATAGCATAAATAAATCTACTCAATCAGTTATCAAGCCCAATTAAATTAAATAATGCTTCTAAATCTCATAAACAAAAAAATTAATTTCAAACCCCTAAAACATAGAATTAATACCTGAAATTAACTTGAAATTTGTGAGAATGAATAACATTTAACACTTGAGTCTTCAATATGCCACTCGAGGAGAGAGGAGGAGAAAGAAGGGTTTTGGAACATGTGTTGTTGTACTGATGTGTGATTCCAATTTCCAGTGTTTCATCTCTCTCGCTCAGTCGCTCTCTCTTTATATACTAGTTAAGGCACTAATGGGTGAGAAAGTAATTAAGAAAATGAATGAAGATCGAGAAATTAATTGCCTCTTCATTACTCTTTATAATTTGTGCAGCCCACATGGTTTTTCTTTGAGCATTCATGCTGTTCGAGACTTCGAGACTTCAGAAATAAAAATTCGTAGCTTTTTCATAAAGTTAGGGTGCATGTATACATAACACAAATTTTAGCGGGGGCCCTAAAAATTTGACATTTTTTGTGGGCCTAAAGCCCCGGCACCTTGGGCTTTAGCCCAGGGCCGGTGCTGTATGCAGTGATCGATTTGTTGGATAGCTAGGTTTAAACAGTGAAAAGCAAGAGTTTATGTGAGAATCATGCACGATCGAGGTACTTAATTTCTTTGTAATTCCCATGAATGCATGATTTGAAGGGATCAGGTGCATATATATATATATATATATATATATATATGCCAGTGCCATGCAATATTAATTAATTGTTTTATGATCCGTAATTCTCATACATCCATCCATCCAACATACATTGTTATTACTCTCTAAGATCGACAGTACCCAATACATCTAATCTTAAAGCACATGTTCAGTTCAAATTTTGGTAAATTAGTTATCAATTTTAATTTAAGAAGATGAACATGCAACGAGCGATCGAGGTTTAAGTTTGTAAGAGATTGGGTAAATAAACTCAAACTGTTTCATTTAACATACATGCATGCATCATCTGATCATAGTATAAAGTAAGTAAGATTAGCTTAGCTTAGCTCAAACTTTGGATGAATTAATTACTGATACTACATTAAAACATGCAAGCGAGTATCTTAATTAATTAGATAACTAAAGGATGTCTTTCTTTATGGAGTATTTTTCAATTCAGAAACTGAAAGAGTACACTTTTTTTTTTCTTATTTGAGAACAGAGAGAGAATTAATATGATGAGATAGATATTAGTTATTTCTATAATTAAATCTATTAATTTACAAAACTCTCTCTCACATAATTAATGTAAAACCCGATTACCATTAATGTGAGAAAATGCCTCGTACGTACAAATGACAACAATCTTTTAGGGTTAAATTATAGGATCAATTATATTTTCTAGTATATTTTTTAAAAAAATTACAACAACAGTGCATCCAGAAAATATTTACAAAATTAATACATTTTTAATAGTTTATTTACAAAATTATATAGAACCAGTGGCATACAATCCCGAGAGTGGTGGAAAAAATAGTGCCACTTTCCTTGTTTTCATCACTTTCTCTCTCTTAGTTAATAGTAGTAGAAGAGCAAATTTAAACTTAGATTTGTCTTCTCCAATCCTTCCTTGACTACATCTCCTTTTTCTTCTTCTTCATCATCTCCGGAACATCCTTGCTGTTGCAGCAAAGCTTGCAAACTTCACACCACTCTTCTTATCTTTCTTAAGAAATTTTGCCTTCTTAGGAAATGAAACCGATTTCACACCTGAGACACCGCTGGGGAAAGCCAACTTGCTTCTCATCAAAGGATTGTCATCCTCGTCTTCTTCAGATTGCTCAAAGGAGTCTGAATCTGTCTTCTCACCTTTCATGCACATTTTAATGCCTTTTATGGCTGGCACATCTAGCCGTCCATTCTGCATAGATACCGCCTTGTCCTTCTCCAGTGATGTCTTCGATCTGTACTCGGAATTAATTGTCTATCATTAGCTTTGACATTCCAGTCTCCATATTGCTTTGACATTTTAATATCAGGGGAGTTAATTGTTCTATCATTAGCTTTGACATTTTAATATCAGGGGAGTTTTTTCCAAGCTTCCACTTATTGCTTTTGACATTCCAGTCACCATATTTAGAAGGTGGAACACAAATATTCTACACAAATTATTTTTCTTACAATTAGGTAACCAACCCTTCATACCAAGATAACCAACCTTTCATACCAAGGTAATCAATCCTCCACACCTGCAATTTTTTCATAGTGCAGTTGGTAACCAAACCTTCATACCAAGATAATCAAACCTTGATACCAATGTAACCAAAACTTCATACCAAGGTAACCAATCCACCTCCACATCTGCAGTTTTTTCATAATGCAGTTGGTAACCAAACCTTCATACCAAGGTAACCAAACCTTCATACCAAAGTAACCAATCCACCTCCACACCTGTAGTTTTTTCGTAGTGCATTTGGTAACCAAACATTCATATCAAAGTAACAAAACCTTCATACCAAGGTAACAAAACCTTCATATCAATAACCAATCCACCTCCAGACCTGCAGTTTTTTCATAGTGCAGTTGGTAACCAAATCTTCGTACCAAGGTAATCAATTCAGTTTTTTAAGTTACCAATTTATTTTTGAATGTGATGCAGTTGGTAGCCAAACCTTCATGCAGTTGGTTGTCAAACCTTCATACCAAGATAACTAATTCAGTTTTATTAGGTTACCAATATATTTTGAATGTGATGCAGTTGGTAGCCAAACTTTCATGCAGTTGGTAACCAAACCTTCAGACCAAGGTAACCAACTCAGTTTTATTAGTTTACCAATTTATTTTAAATGTGATGCAGCTGGTAGCCAAACCTTCATGCAGTTGGTTGTCAAACCTTGAGATCAAGGTAACCAATTCAGTTTTATTAGATTACTAATTTATTTTGAATGTGATGTAGTTGGTAGCCAAACCTTCATGCAGTTGGTTGCCAAACCTTGAGACCAAGGTAACCATTTCAGTTTTATTAGGTTACCAATTTATTTTGAATGTGATGCAGTTGGTAGCCAAACCTTCATACAAAGGTAACCATTTTAGTTTTTGTGGGTAATCAAATCGTCAAAAAAAAATCAGTTCTTAGTTCTAATTCATCCTCCAATACAAAAATTATTTTCTTTTGTGGTGAGTTTCCCTACTTCTCAATTCTTTTTATATTTTGTGGAATCAACATACTGAATAACCGGAAAGCCAAGCTCGCTCGTCACCAGGATGAAGTTGGGGGAAGCATGTTAATAACTGGGCGCAACAAAAACTCCGGGCGCGGCGGCAGAGGAGGAAGATGACGAGAAAATTATATTTTTTGGTTTTCTTCCCTTTGATTTGAATTTTAAATTATAGATTTGTTTTTGTTGTTAGATCCCAAATATTTGAATTTGAATTATTAATTATGGCAGATATTTTCTCCTTGATTTTAGGGTTTCTTATTAATGTGAAATTGAATGGTTTGAATTTATTGTCTTATTTTTGTACTCCCTCCATTCCTTAAAGACTGTAGTTTTAGCAAAAAAACACATAAACCAATAAGTGGGATAAAATGACAAAGTTAGCCTTATGTGTTCATTAATTATGTGAAGAGAGAAATTGTTGGTGAACGTAATAACTCTTTGCTGCAATAAATTAAAAAAAGAGCATATTTTGAAAAAACATACAAAAACTATATTGGATTCCTAAAACTGCATTCTTTAAGGAACATTTTTTTCCCCTAAAACTGCAGTCTTTAAGGAACGGAGGGAGTAATTATTTTGTGGATGCACTAATGTTATACTCCCTCCGTCCCATAGTTATAGGCTGATTTCTTTTGGCACATAGTTTAAGAAAATCATTTAAGTTAGTTTAAGTGACAATTTTTAAAAGAAATTTTTCACATATACCCCTTAATATGGAATTAATGAATAAGTTAATTACTCCTTACTTATCACATTGGAACTCTCAACTTAATTGATTAACGTGCACTGACCATTAAAGTCCTTAACCATATAACTTTTACCAAAGATGGAGTTTTTAATCTACACAAACTTTCAACCAATCACAAAATATGTTAAACTAGTAAAGCCTAAAAAGTTGAATTCTTTTATTGAGAATACAACAACATTAAATGTGGTGATAAAAATAATGATGTTGAATGTTGTTTCTTCAAAAAAAAGAGTAATGGTTGAATATTTATTATAAGGGCATAAAAGTAAAATAATGAACCAACTAAATTTTATAAATAGTAAGTAGCCTATATATTGGGACATCCCAAAATAAAAAATCAGCCTATAACTATAGGACGGATGGAGTAATTACTTTTAAATTGTTGTATATTAGAGTAAAGGACCCTAAATTAAATGATCAACAGCCCAGTTGGATCACATATAACCATCAGACCCATCACCCAAAAGGAAAGATAAAAATGAAAACAAGTCTACTTAATTCATGGGGGAATTTCTGACAGGTTGGGATAAAAGAATAAACTTTTATCTCTTTTATTAAACAGATGCATACTCAGTATATAGGAACCAATAAAAATGTCTCTCTTTTTCCCTAAAGTTTGTCTAACATTAAATTTGAAAAACATTTACGTCTTTATTTAATTAAAAGTATGACATATATTTTAAAAAAAGATGTAGTATTCCATAGGCCCAAATTGATTGAACTCTCTTATTTGTAATTAATTCGGAGGGAGTATTTTTTTTTTCTTTTTAGTGATTATCTTATCTATGAATGTCCCAATTTTTCCGCACAATTTGGGCGCAGAATTTCATGCACTACAGATTTTTGCTTATTCCATTTTAGGGGTTCCATCTTTGATTTCATTCTGGTTTTACTACCCATACGTCCATACCCCCTTAAAACTCACCCATATCTGATATCCCCCAGCAGCTCTACAACCAACTTCTTAAACAACACAACCAAAAGAAGTCGCATAATGAAAAGATTGGGGAAACTGGAGCAGAAAGGGTCCAAGAAGTCATCCATCAGGGTGATAGGAAGAATTTTATGCAAGTTAATTTGAACATAGCAACAATAAATGGATCACTGCGCATATATTAGAAAGATTACAGATTCTGGAGTAGAGACAAAAGACCATACAATATACAGCCTTTGATCTTCATGCTTTCAGTAGATTCGAGATGAAAAATATGGACATGAACCAAGAATCACAAACTAGGCCTTGTATCTTCATATATTCAGTAATAACCAACAGAACAATTTGACAAATATGCTTTGCAAGAAAGGGAATAGTCTCATCCATTAACGTTCCACTCAAACCTGAAGCAGGTGCCTATAGCATATACCATTTTCTTCCTCAAAAACTAGTCATACCTATACATGTGTGTGTGCAGAGCTAAACTGAAGTCTATGTATAATCTCCCAAAAAGAACAGCCTATAGTTTGCTGAGGATCTGCCGTCATGGCAACAATGGTTTATCTTCTGTTACACAGAAACAAAATAGTGTTAGAAAGATCCACTTGTTTAGACGTTAGAAAAAGTATAAAAATGATAAAATCAGTCTCAAGAAGATCATATATTCTAAAACAATTGGTCCCAAAGATACATTTAGTCAATTGTGTAGTCTTTAAAGCAATCCTGGAAACATGTCAGAAATTTCTGTGTTGAGTCATTTGCAACATGAGTGTCAAAACTGGAATTCAAAAAAGCCATGTTCTTATAGCTCCAATAAATGAACAAACTCTTCTACAAAATCCTTCAGTCAATTTTATTTCTTAATTTTCTCTGAACACAATTTACAATTTGCATAAAGCGAATATAAAATATTGGCTTTAGAACTGTTATAGTGAGGCATAAAAGAGTTTCTAACAAAACCAGAGTATATCAGAGTAGAATCAACTAAACCAATTTCAAAGTTAAATGACTGTGTACTGCACTAGACATATATGTCGTGCACCAGAAAGATAAAAGAACAATGAAACGAATCATCATCTTTCTCAATGTAAGCAACAAAGTTAAACAGAACCTTCAGAATAACAATTAGTCAATTAATAATCAAGCTTCACCAATGTATAATACTAACAACCAGTAAGGATCTACGTATTTGCAGCCTAAAATGGTTGTAATCAAAGCTAAATTCACTCCAGAGAAGGCCCTATGCTTCATGGTCAGCTATGCAAATCTATTTCCTCATTAAGATATCACAATTCGAGAAATTGGGCAGAAAACGAGGGTATTCCTCGGAAAAAGAGTGAACAAGATAACATCAAAAACAATATGCAAGGTAGTCACGTGTGATAGTGGATTCCACAGTAGCAATAGTTAGCGAAACCATCTGCCTGTAGAGTACGGTCACAAGGCCGAAACTCAAAGGAACTGACGGGCCACCAAATTCCATCCAGCCTGCTTAACGTTCACTACTTAGCCAGACTAGTGGGGGCTGAAACCCTGGGCTAGAGATGGGATTCAAGAACCTAAGCAATTCAATTGAGAGCTCCGTAACTGATTCAAGGGAAAGTCCACCAATAACTAATAGGCTATTCCACGTGCAACTCTTACCGCATACAGCTCGCACAAAGACTGTAATACATCAAGGTGGCCTAACAATTCCCACCCATCAATTCACTTATTCTTAATAGCAAATAGAACAATCTCCAATGTGTCTTTCTACTTGATGTTCTTGGCGCCACCTTAATATTCCAATAGAGCCACCTTAATATTCCAAAGTCTAAACCTTTCTAGCCTTTTAAGATCCTACATATACATGTTAAAAGTCAGTTAGAACAAAATGGGTAACCTGGAATATTGAATAACCCTCAGCAAATTATAAAACATGTACTAATATGAACCCAGTTTCCAGCGTTTTGAATTTGCAGTTATTTTATCAAATGTTCATATATTGTATTATTAAAGCAAACCATTAGGCCATTGATGGGATGTAACTTTCAAATATTAGCATATCCTACAATAGTATATCAATATCCCTTTAACTAAACAAGTAGAAATTGCATCATCAATTCTTTCTTTAAAAGCCATTAACGGCCACCGATCTACCATAAATACTTAATTGACAATTTTGACACTTTGTCAATTGTCTTTCCCATATTAGCAAAAATCCAAATTTCTTGACCAGATTTATATGAATGATCATTTTAATTTCATATGAAGATCTCACCCGCTTCTTGGGGACTTCATAAAAAGCTTTGCGCGCTTAATTCTTTCTAGCTGAACCTGTGAATCCGTGAAGAGCTTCATCCTTTGAATCTCCAAATCCTTGGCAAATCGCATCCTCTGTTTCTCCAACTCAATCATCTGCCTCTGCTTCTCAACCTCCACCCTCTGATATATCTCCCCAAACCTCCCTATCGCCTCCGCAAGCCGCCGGTACCCCTCCTCTGAAGCCGGCGGCGCGCCGTCCCGGTAACTGTTCCGGGAAGTATCAGACTCCTCCGCCTTGTCCGCTGCTGCTGCCGCCACCACCATTGCCGAAAATCTCCGCTTGGAGACCGTTTCATCGACCGTGAATGGTACCCTTTCCGGCACCGGCCGTTTCGATCGGGGACCGACGGGGACGGAGGACGGCGGGGGAGGTAGCGCCGGAGCCCTCCGACGAGTCACGACGGCCGCCGGAGAGGGTTTGAAGGAACCGCCTAGGAGAAAGTCGAGGCGAACGAAGAATGGCCACGGGGAGGTGTAATCTCCGGCGGAGTTAGAAACCCTAGATTTTTCGATCTTGTACTTCTTCTTTACGGTGTCCATGCGGTTCTTGCACTGGATGTCGGTGCGGCGAAGCTTCTTGGTGTGGCCGTGGAGGGAGTTGACGGCGGCGGCAACTTCTTGCCAGTGCTTTTGACGGAGGTTGCCGCGTTTAAGCTCGATGTAACGGTCGCCCCACGCTTCGATGAGCGTGTAGGTGGCGTCCTCGGACCAGCAGTCCTCGCGGGGAGGAAACGACGGCTTGTGCGTAGGTTTATGTGACGGGGGAGGGGTGGTGGTATTTTCGTCGTCGTCGGCCATGAGCGGCGATGTGGCGGTTAGGGGAGAAGTGGTGGAGGAATTTGCAGGGTCGGAGGAGTGAGAGGAATATTGGGAAGAGTGAGGAGGAGGAGTATGGCCGAAAGGTCGACGGGACATGGTCATCGTGCCGTCCGGATTTTACTGTGTGTGTGTGTCGGGCAGACTGGAGTGGAGTAGAAAGAAATAATAGCAATACTAGCTTTTAGATTTTTATCTTAGTATTAGTATTTTCCATAATACTAATAATGTTAGAAAGAAACTTGGTATATTATTAAAAAATGCTTAAATATGGATTAATCCCTAAATTTTTAATTTTTTTATTTTGAATTGTCTTCTCAAAATTTTCAATTAAAAAATTAAAATTTTAAATTTTTTCTATTTTGAGAATTATCTTCTCAATTTTTTCAAGTAAAGATTAAACTTTTAATTTTTTTCTACTATAAGATTGTCTTTTCAATTTTTTTATTAGGGGATTATACTTTTAATTTTTTCTGATTCGTCTAATTGATAGTGTCACGTTAGAAATTGATGACATGTCAGCAACACGTGACTAAAAAATACTTATGTGTAATATTGAATCTCATTTTAACATTTATTCAATTAATTTTGTATATCAAAAAGGTAAATATAAAACCATTTTAATTTTACTTTAAAAAATTAAAATTAACAAATAATTAATAATCTACCAAAAATGATAAAGTTGTCATTAAATTTACTTTAAAAAATTAATAATGGTCTTATATTAAAATAATAATAATAATTTACTTTTCAATTAATAATGGTCTTATATTTACCCTTTTTGATAAACAAAAAAATTAATTGAATAAATGATAAAATAAGACTCAATATTACACATGAGTATTTTTTTTAGTCACGTGTCACTGTCATGCCATCAATTTTATAAGGTAGTCCTCTAATGGAAAAAATTGAGAAAATAGTTTTTAAAGTGAAAAAAAATTAAAAGTTTAATCCCTTAATTGAAAACATTAAAGGGTTGTTTGATAGCAGCTTAATGGGTCTGAATGGATAAAAAATTGAGCCAATCAGTTATTAAGAGTGTTTGTTTACGAGTTTAAAAATCTGAATTGGGCTGAAAAGCTCTGAGCAATTCTTTTAAAAAAAGCTGGCTGAATGGGCTGAATAACTTATTTTTAACCAAATAGCCATAACACACCTATAACACACATACCCTCTCTCTCTCTCAATATATATATATAATTAAAAATAATATGGACAGATGATAATAATATCAAATTAAGTGAAAATAAGTGACTCATTGAAATTAATGTAATTTTATTATTATGTTGACATGTTTGTTTAACTCGTTACATTTCTTATTTTTTATGAAACTTGGGTTAAAATTATTTGAATTATTTAATATTTTGTTTGATAATTTATTTGAATTATTTATTTTTATTTGTTGTACAATGAATATTGTATTTAATTTTTTTAAATACGTCAAGACAAAATTATATACTTATTCAGCATAGTTTAGAGGGGTAAAATAGTAAAAGACAGTTATTCAGATGTTTCAGACGTATCAATTATCAAATAACTTTTTTCATTCAGATTCAGATTCAGCTCATTCAGATTCAGATTCATTCAGTTTTTATCAAACAGCCCCTAAGAAAACATTCTTAAAGTAGAAAAAAAATTAAAAGTTTAATCCCCTAATTGAAAAAATAGAATTGATATTTCCACAAAAAAAAAATTAATAGTTCCACAAGATACTTTCTCACATTGGGTTGACCCAACTTACTTTTCATGTGAGGAAGAACTTGTAAAACTATCAAATTTACTTGTAAAAATATCAATTCTCTTGAAAAATTGAGAAGATAATCCCCAAAGTGAAAAAAAATAAAAGTTCAGAGTATTAATCCATATTTAGGCCTAAAAAAATCTCACCAAAACATGCATAATAGTATTTTGAATAATGGAATAATGTTTTGGGTTTCCTTATAGTTTAAAGAAACCCAACACATTTATAACCTTGTATTTATCTCTTGAGTTTCGTAAGTGATTTAGAGAGGAGTCTTAAGTCTCGCAAAAGCGGTATCACTTTCTTATCTTATATAGGTGAATCTAATCAGATGCACTTGTATGACATGCATCTTCCAAATCGAACAAAGATTCATTATATGTTTACCTTACCCTCTCTGTTCTCCATACAAGCATACACTAACTTTTAGATGGTTTCGAAGAATTTCTTCTTCGTGTATATTGTTTAACTGGTTATTACTATAACTATTTTTCATTGATCTAATATACTATATGTTATTCTAGTATTTAGTTGAATTCCACTTATAGGTTACATTTCATTAAAATGCTTTAAACTCATCTTCATGAAATTACTCTATAACAATCTCTGTCTAGAATTTTTGTAATTACTTTGATTTTTAACAAAAATAATCTATATTACTTTATTACTATCGAGGGCTCATTCACATAGTCATGTCTTATACTGATATGTCTTGACTTTCTTAACAAGTCACCCCATTATTATAACTATCAATTAACTTATGGCATAGACATATCTCTAATACCATGAACTTAAGTCAATCACTTTCATTATCATAAAATGATAAAATTTAAATTTCATTATTGAATTTTATATAGTATCTCTCAAAATTAATTTAACATACACATAATTCAATCTTATTGTCTACGACCCTTGGTACAAAAACTTAGTCAAACTTGCACTGACTTGACATAATTAAATGCCAAAAATTATATGTACAATTGTTCATTTACATATTACTATCCCAAACCGAGATATGTTGACAATAATTTAATAAATTGACTGATCTTAACACGAAGTTATAAAAACATATTATCTTTAATACCAAGATAATGTTTAATTTATATGTAAATAAGTTTATATATGATGTCCCATATATATCTCAGATTACAACAATATTCTACAAATTAGGAAAAAATGCCACGTTTTTTCTAACATTATTTCATTCACCGATTATGTCATCCCCAAAAATTTTCCTAAAATATCTCAATAGGGCATCAAATGTCCCTAACACCGACAATCGAAAAAATAAAATAGACATCTTTCAAAGTTATTGTTATTTTCCCACACTTTATATGAAAGACATTTGTTTTCGGATGCCATCTCTCAATTAAGGTAAACACAAGAGTGGCATCCGGTTTAGTAATTATTATCGGATGACTAAACACACCAAACTCCCACCCTTTTAATAAATTTTTTTGTAGTTTGGTTATTTCCCGTTTATCATATATAATTGCAGTCGTTTGGGTCGACATTAGTGTACCCCTATCAACTTTGTTTCATATATCCTTTGAAACATGACTTTCTTGGTCATAAAGGACACTGGGTCAATGTATCCATCAATCAACTGTCCATATTTACCTAACAATACCAACAACAATAAAAATATCTCAATAAAAACATCTACAATTCTACTAATACATACTACCCATGTTGATACCCAATTTGTATTCATACATACTACCTATATTATTGTTTCATACATGTAATTCTATTAATATTTTTTGAATGACCAAAAATTCTTACAAAAAAATACCACCAACAACAATAAAACTAATATTCGATGTCTAAAAATATTTCATTATCATATACTTGCTACCCAATTTGTATACATACATACTACCCAAAAAATATTTCATACATGTAATTCTACTAATATTTTATGAATTCAAAAAAAATCCTAAAAAAATTCAATAAGAATATTCTTACTAGTATTTGGAGTAGATTAATCGGAGAGAAGTTGATTTTTGATGTGGTGCTTCTGAAGTGGCCACTCAAGCTTTGTCTCCTCCTTCTCTCTAATTATGCAACAAACGATAACTATAGAGGAAAGAGTTTATATCTGGAACTTAAATTAAATGACCGCAGGTTCTACTAGCGGTCATTATGGAAAGGAATTAAAATTTGAGGGTAGTTTAATAAATGGCTTGGCCAAAGAGTTGCATCGATCGCAAGTAGGACCTGCTGCCGGACCCCAACCTCATTCAATCTCAACGCTTAGATCAGTTAATGGATGACCACATATCAGTTTGCTGGAATAGTGCTTTTAACTAATGTATACTATGAAATAGGTCACACACACACACACACACACACACACACACACACACACACACACACACATATATATATATATATACAGAATTGATCTAAAGCACTCCTCTTAAATAGCACTTCTTTATTAAAACGACGTCGTTTTGGAGATTCTTTTAAAGAACAAAATAATATTAAAATAAAGTGATCCCACTTGCTTTTCTTTTATTTACAAAAATGTCACCCGCGACCCCACTTATTTTTTAAAAAACACTCCAAAACTACGTCGTTTTAATAAAGGATTGCTATTTAAGAGAGAGTGTTATTTAAGAAGAGTGTTTTAGATCCGTCATATATATATATATATACACGGTCCGGATCTTAAGTTCACCCTTTATCTAACATACCTTGCTCATCCTCCTTTAGTGACGGACCGGGTGACGGTTCGATCTGTCGCTATATATACAACCGTCGTCAATATGTTGTCCGTCGCTATATGTTGTCTGTTGCTAAAAGCTAAGACGACAATTGTATATATAGCGATGGACCGAACCGTCGCTAAAAGGGGTGAGTAAGGTATGTTGGATAAATGGTGAGTTTAAGATCCGGACCGTATCTATATATATATATATATATAGAAGATGACAGTGTAGGCCGTAGTCTTTTGGGCCTCGTACCTGTTGGGAACTAAAAGAATATTCATCCTCACACTAATTTGTGGGAATAATTATAACTCGTACCTCTTTGACGGGACCATGTATCTGGCCCAAACTTGGAAATGATTATATACGGGCTCAGTAACCGAGCCAGCCTCCGTGGTCTATTTTTTTTTTCTTTGTTTACAGGGGAGGGGGATCCGAACATTAAGCTGACAGCTCACATCTACAAACTAAACACGGCCCAATTGATATCTTGGAAGCTCACATCTACAAAAATCTACTCCTTTTTTATATCGGAATTTATTGCACATACCTATACTACCTACCCACCTACCTACGTACCTATATACTACAAACCAATACCATGTTTTGAAAGTGGTTAGTATGAAGTTTATTTTGAGATAAGTTGGTCAATTAACTAATAGAATACTGACACGCAAACGAAATTATATGTTTATTAGCATTCTATTGATCAATTGACCATCTTACTAAAAAAAATAACTTCATATTAACCGGATCCCCATATTTTATTCGACATCGTGTCCCTAGCTACTAGGTCCATCCTTATATTTAGATGCTACCCTATTTTATTTGGGTTTTCACTTTTAATAAGTTGGTCTCAAATAATAAGAATTGAAACTAGTGACTTTGAAGAGTTTCCACGTCGTTTACTATTTCTTTTAAAAATATAAATTTTCATCTGTCAAATTTTTTATCTGAATAAAAAGAAGGCATATTTTAATAATAATAATAATAATATGCATTGACATAATATTTTTGAATTTATTATTAAAATATTATATTATTAAACTAACAGCTTATTACATTTAAAAAATACATAGAGTAAGTATTATTTTTGCATTATTATTCTTAAATTTCATAATTGAGGGGCTGCTCTTGAAATCGAAGAAGTATATTCATCGTACACAAGTGTAGGTAGGTACCCTCTTGCCTTGAACAGACAGACAAGTGGCAATTCTTCTAGTTACTTCTCTTGAAGAGGCACGTGGCATTCTTACGACCACATATAAATCCAACGGATGTGGTGGAGAGGGGAGGGGAGGGGTAAGAAAAGGAGGTGGTGGACTGGTGGAGAAGAAGAAGATTATTGCAAAATTAGATGTGGCCACTTGATGATGATATTCATGTTAGTATTATAGTACCACGGCCTTGTACATTGGGCCAAAAAAAAAGGTCAAAAGGATGTAATAATACTAGTAATATATATATATATATATATATATATATATATATATATATATTTGATATTTTTATATATGATTTTTTCTCACGTGACTGTAAAATGAGTATTACATTCATATAAAATTATTAAAATACATATGAAAATAGTATTCTTTACGTACATATATATATATATATATATATATATACATAGTAGGTATATATATACATACTAAATTTAATCATTTCCAACTCCAAAAGCAGGAAATAAACTAGCATAGTTTCCTTCCATCAAATAAAATTGTAAAACTAGTTCCTCTAATATCATTTGGGTGCATTTTTATTGACTTCATATAGTTGAAGAACAAATTTGCCACAAAGAAAATAAGTTTATAGTTGAGCATCGATACGTGGTCTTTTAATCCAACTATAAAGCGGCACAATACCCTATGTTGTTTTGTGGGGCCAATTGGGAATGTGCTAATTAAGGCCATGATGGATTGGAGGGGAGAGTGGGTGGGTATGCCTCTTAAAGGGGAGGGACGGACGGCATGTGAGAGTTTGTGAGATAGGCAGGCAGGCACATCGTCATCCAATATTATGAATATATATATATATATATATATATTGGTCTTGGTTTTCTAAATTAAAATACTACTACTACTTAATAATAATACAGAATTAATTATCCGAGATTTCTTAATCAATCAACAACCATTGTAAACCTTGTGGGACCAAAATCCAATCCGGAAAGATCTTCATTCTTTGAGATAAGTTGGGACAAGAATAAAAAAAAAAAAGGAGATATTAATTGTCATTTAATTAACTTAATTAATTAAAACAACATTTTTATTTATTTTCCAAGTGTTTTTTTTAAAACTCTAGTCATACTCATTATTATTAATAAATCTCTTAAGAATAACACCCTCTCTTTCTTCCTCAGACTAGAATTCTCTACATTTCAAATAAAATAATATAAGGCATTTTATATATATTTAAGACAAAACATAGTACTATTTCTTTCTTATTTTAATTCTAAAAATTCTCATAATTGAGAGAGAGAATTAATTAGTGCGAATTTCAAATCAATAATTGAATATTAATAGATGTAATTATTTTGTATTCAACGTCATCAAATCTTTCATGCCCCAAATGTCAAACTGACATCTCTTTTCTCCTCTTTTTCCTTCTCCCTCAGTCATGCATGTTCATGAATGTGTAATATCTACCCACTACTTTAAATCTCCTGGAATCAAAACCAAACACGTCTCCCCAATCTCCACAAATTTCCATCTGCTATTCACGTGCGTATCACGTGGTCACCACCCCCATCTGCCACCCACGTCTATCTCCCCCCTCCCCTGGCCTCCCCTCTCCTCTTTTCCATATGCATATCCATATTTCTCAAGTGTATACATCAAATTCACCCCCACTACAAACTTAACCTCAATGGCCGGAGATTTTTACACAACCACAGTCAACGACCTCCCCGATGTAATCCTCTCAAACGTAATGGCCTCCGTCACCGACGTCCGCGGCCGCAACTCCGCCGCCCTCGTCTGCCGGAAATGGCTCCTCCTCGAAAGATCCACCCGCACTTCCCTCACTCTCCGCGGCAACGCCCGTGATCTCTTCATGGTCCCGTCTTGCTTCCGATCGGTAACCCACCTCGACCTCTCTCTCCTCTCTCCTTGGGGACACCCTCTCCTCTGTTCCTCCGCCGCCTCCGACCCCACCCTCATCTCTCACCTCCTCCGGCAAGCCTTCCCTTCCCTCAATTCCCTTACAGTCTACGCTCGAAACCCATTAACCCTTCAACTTGTAGTCCCTCACTGGCCGCAACTGAACCAAATTAAACTAGTCAGGTGGCACCAACGGCCTCTATTGCCATCTGGGTCCGATTTCATCCCTCTATTTGAAAACCTTAATTCCCTTAACCAGCTTGACTTGTCCAGCTTCTATTGCTATACTGAGGATCTTTTTCCCGCGCTTGAATCTTATCCACACATTGCAGTGAAGCTCACCTCCCTTAATTTGCTAAACCCTTCATTTTCCGAAGGGTTTAAAACCCAGGAGCTGGAGGATGTTACAAAAGCCTGTCCCAATTTGAAAGAGTTTCTTGTTGCTTGTATGTTTGATCCCAGGTACATTGGCTTTGTTGGGGATCAAACTTTATTAGCTATAGCCGCCAATTGTCCAAAACTGTCGCGGCTACATCTTTTCGATACGTCGGCTTTGGTGAATGTCACAGCTGATCCAAATGATGAGGGAATCACTCCCGACGATGCAAGGATTACTGTGGCGACTCTAATTGAGGTGTTTTCGGGTCTTCCTTTGCTCGAGGACTTTGCTCTAGATGTTTGTAATAATGTTACACATAGTGGTCCTGCATTTGAGATTCTTCCATCGAAATGTCCCAAGTTGAGGAAGCTTAAATTGGGGCAGTTTCATGGAATTTGTATGCCGGTTGAATCGAAGCTGGACGGGATCGCACTTTGTCAAGGGCTTGAATGTTTGTCGATTAGGAACGTGGCTGACTTGACGGATTTGGGGTTAATTGCTATTGCTAGGGGGTGTTCGAGGTTGGTTAAGTTTGAGGTTCAGGGTTGTAAGAAGATTACTGTGAAGGGAATGAGGACTTTAGCTTGCTTGCTTCACCGTACATTGGTTGATGTCAAGATTTCTTGCTGCAAGAATCTGGGCGCCATGTCGACGTTAAAAGCGTTGGAGCCAATCCAGGACCGAATTCAGCGACTTCACATTGATTGCGTTTGGGATAGTGTTGAACAATTTGAGAATCTTGATGGGGTGAAGTTCAACTTTGATCTCAACAAGTTGGATGAGGGTCCTGTTTCCAATAAGCCTGCAGGATTCACCAATTTCTTTGAAAATACAACGTATGAAGACTTGTGCAACAAGAGGAAAAGGTGCAAATACTCTTATGATCAGAATTGTAGTTATGATAAAGTCAATGGCATAACAAGTAGCAATGACAATGGAAATGGCAATGGTTTTTATGGTAGAACATGGGATAAGCTGCAACATCTTTCACTCTGGATATCTGTTGGTGAGCTTTTGGCTCCATTGGTAACAGCAGGTCTTGAAAATTGTCCCAATTTGGAGGAAATCCGTATAAAGGTTGAAGGAGATTCCAGAAACTGGTCCAAACCATCTCAGCGTGAATTTGGATTGAGCATCCTTGCTCAGTACCCGAGTTTAACAAAGATGCATTTGGATTGTGGAGACGTGATAGGTTTTGCGCATACTGCTCCATCCGGCCACATGGACTTGAGCCTCTGGGAACGATTCTATTTATTTGGAATTGGAGGATTGAGTCTCTGTGAACTCGATTACTGGCCACCACAGGACAGGGATGTTAACCAAAGGAGTCTCTCCCTGCCTGCAGCTGGACTGCTTCAAGAATGCCTTATGCTAAGGAAACTATTTATCCATGGCACAGCTCATGAACATTTTATGAATTTCCTTCTCAGAATCCCAAACTTAAGGGATGTTCAACTGAGAGAAGATTACTATCCAGCCCCAGAAAATGATATGAGTACAGAGATGAGAGCAGATTCGTGCAGTCGTTTTGAAGATGCACTGAATGGACGCCAAATCATTGATTGACACCAAATGCCTGGCGAAAAACTGGCAGTGCAGATAAAATGAAATAAAAGCTCGACTTCGAGTGTGTGAGTTTTGAGAGAGGTGATCCCATTCCAATTTTGTAACAATTTTTTTTTAAAAATGTTATGTATCTTCAAACAAGACTGGATTTTACTTTTGATGGCACAAGAAAGAGGATCATAGATTCTGCCGTTTAAAGCAGAAGATGAACCGGTACATGTTCTTTTATAGAACTGCAAAATCATACAAAAGGTTGAATACAATTTGAGCCAAGAACGTATTGTAAAAAGAAAACCTCTACTATTTTGTTTTTATATACAACAAGCATATTGTTTGCATTAGCCGAGTGAATACTTGCAGTCCTCGCAACTTGGTCGGTCCTGGGGTTCTGCCCAGCAATCTGCATCAAGGAAGTTGAGGCATGAGTTTCTCCTAAACCGTCTAACAATTTCTTTTTGGTTTTATTTTTATGGGCATTGCCAAACAGTATTCTGTTTCGTAAATGTCGGTCTGTCAAATTTTATTTAGTTCTTAATACCAATGGAGAGCAGAAACTAGCATCATACTGTACTAAACATAGAAATATGTCAACGAACCCTTTCTGGTGCTGTACCATACCATGGCTTACTAGAGTGCACAGCTCCCACATATCACACCCAGGCTGAAAATATCACACTTCTCAGTGAAGGGTTTATTTCGGATAAGTTCAGGAGCCATCCACTCCGGAGTCCCGGCTGACGAGGAGTCATTTATGGGTGTGTCTATCATCATTCTTGAACGTCCGAAATCACAGATCTTAACTGTCCAATGCTTATTCACAAGGCAATTGGCACTTTTTAGATCGCGATGAACTATCTTCATGATAACTATCTTCAACCGGTGTACGTGTGTACGTACACACACATACACATACATATATGCAAGAAAACTATGAACTTGTACAGAAATAAACAATGAAAAATAAAAATGAAGGATTCAAATGGTGGAGTTCTAGGTAATAAGCTGCCTAGGCAGAGACCTTGGGCTTCAGAAAGTTGCCTGCCAAGCTGCAACTCTCCCATGGGTCATGGCAGATAATATTTGTGCTTTAATTTCCAATATCAGATTCTTGAAGTCACTCTAACAGCCAGATGACCCAGATCCCATTCTGATTAAATTGGCTTTACCCCTCAATGTTGAGAGAGAATCCTAAAGCACTTTTACAAATTCTGTGTTGGATTAATCGATAGTAGTGCCAACATTATTTTTATAGGAGATACAGATACCTAACACTAAGACTTGAGGTAACACGTGGAGCTGTTCCACTGCTATTTCAAGATGTATGAGCATTAGCCTCTCAGCGTTTGATAGGTTTACCGAGCAGTAAAGAACATGGCACTAGATGGAGTATCAAGTACCCCTTTCCACAATAAACTATGATCCATTTATATTAAAGACATGAAGCAATCCTACATGTCCAATTTCCCAAACCAAATAAATTAATTTGGAAAATGAGAAAACCAAATTACAAAGTTCACCTCTTTGGAGCTCATCACAATAATTCTCAATAGATCATTTGACAAGTAAAAGTTATGTAAGCATTGAAAATTAAATTTCCCCCAACTGTTGCCCTTTCTCTGCCAAATCCTGAATCTCTTGGCACTAAAGACTAACCATCATATCAACCAAGTTGGACTACCAGGTGGGTTTAATACTCATTTGGACTGCTGTCAAGTACTAAAATTTCAAAAAAGAATCAAATAGCTTTCCACAACATGCAAAACCATGCATCTAATGAATTCCATGTGTATACATCAGCATAAACAGTTGTGATGCCCAAATTCATAATCAGACAGTTTTTCATGCAGAAAAAGCAATTTTCAAGTGTGCTCACATTCTTCAGGGCATCCAACTTCTGAAGTTCATAAAGAAACTTAGTCCCAGTTGCAATTAACTTTCTTGCAAACAGCAAGTATTCAGCCAACACTCCTTTGGATTATAATGGCAGTCCATCATCATTCCCTCAAACAACTAATGCAACTGAAACCTAAAAATAAAATCAACTCTATAATATAATAATAATAATACTCAATTCAATTCTATTTCCTACAGCCTTTAAACAACAATTTAATCATTCAAGTTTTAATTAAACTTTGCAATGTCTGAATACGAATTCATGTAAACTTTAAGCATTCTCTACCCAAGGTCATAATTCAATCAAATTCTTCTAAAAAAAGCAACATACGCCAAATATATAACACACGTACGTTATTAAACTATGTATTAATACTAACAGATAAAGACAGAGAGAGGGATGAGCTTACCGGCTGTAGATCCAAACACTTGAATCTTCACCTCTGTCTACGCCAGAACGTTGCATTAAATCCCAACTCTTCCGTAAAAAACAACATACCTGAATCAAGCTTTTAGAGCCTAGAGGTAAGGGGATTCAAAATAGACTGATGAATGGGTGACGACAGTACAGAGAGGGAGTACAGAGAGAGATACAGACTGTGTGTATACTATATACGTGAGAATGAGATATATGTTGTGAAAGTGCTGAGAGATGAGCAAACAAAGGGTGGGGTTTCGATTCAATATTTGGGTTTATATGTTACTACCTCCTCCGTTTCGTAATAATTGACTTTTTAGAATAAAAATTTTATTTTAATTTATTTATAATTTTTTAAAAAAAATTATTATTTACTTATATTATCCATAACTTCTTTCATTGTTTCAAGAATTCTTTCTTATATTAATAGTTTTTAACTTTTCATAGAAGGGTTCTGATAAAATTTCATATAAATTTTAATTATTAAATATAGTATTAAATGACTTTCTTAATTCATATGCATGAAGCTTAAAACGACCATTATTAAATGGAGGTAGTAATTGTTAGTTCGTAAAGTGGATTGTTTTAGGGTTATTCCATTCCCCAAAAAAGCAAATATTCATTTAATTATTTACAGAGTTTTAAAGTTTAGTTTTGTATAGAATTATTTAATTTTAATTGATATACTAATTATTATTATAAATTAATTAAATAAAAAATTGTTATTTCAGTAATTAAATTATGCATATCATAAATTTATATAAACTCATTAAATGAATGCAAAATTTATAATATGACGAATTGGCAATCACCCTATCATGCAACTTAGATTTTACTCCCTTCATTCCTAAATAAGTAATTTTTTAGGGAGTTTAATTTTTTTTAATATATTTGACGTTTACAAATTTTTAGGAAATATTAATTACTATTTTTCCTCTATTGCCATTAAATATATTCTTTCATAATTTCTCTCTCATTTATCTAGACAACTTTAGGTTGTGTTTAATAAAATTGAATGTTAAGATCTGAACAGTTTAGACATCTGAATAATATAAAGCATCTGTCTAAAATTGTATCTGAATGAAAAAAAATATGTTGATAATTAATTTTTATAAAATATCTGAATAACACTATTTTATCATTTTAACACTCCACCCATTATATTCAATTTCAGCAAAAAAAAACTCATTTTCTCTATTTTCTTCCCTTCATTCTCTCAATCAAATAATTCACAAACAATTCGATCAATCCTAGAATTCACAATCAATTACTACCTTCCGTCCCACAATAAGTATTTTTTTAGGCTTAATATTTTTTCCCAAAATAAATGATGTATTAAAATTTCAATACAATTTTTATAATATTTTTCTATATGTGCCCTTATGCAACCAATGGTATTTATTACGTATTTATTGGGAAGTTGAAAGGTTGAAGAAAGAGAAAGAGAGACCAAAAGAAAATTAAAAAAGTCTCAAACAAAACAAAGAAAGTATATTAAGGGTATTTTTGTTATTTTAACTTATGTATTGGTATGTGTAATTTAAGCTAAAAAAATACTTATTATGAGACGGAGATAGTATTATTAATTAATTATAACTCCCTCCATTCCTTAGACACCATAATCAAGTTGTACCAAGCTAATCTTCCCCGAAATTCAATAGTCTACATCTCGCTCTAATAGAAGGAACATAGGAACCAAGGAGTTAAAAATCCAAATCAAAAAGGGAAAACAAGGAATTCATATATCTATAAGGGAAGACATTAGATATACCCACTTGAGTCCCCTCTCTTTATAATCACAGCTCCAGTTCCTAAATATTTTAAGTAATTTACTTGATGACGAAGACGACGATGATTGGCATCGCTGTGAACGATCTCCGACGTCGGTATTCAATGAGTCCGATACTAAATCCATCGTCGCCTGGGTCTGGGTGATGAAGGAGTTGAAGATGATGACGGTAATGGTGATAGGTTGATGGTGTCATAGTGGTGGTCTGGCTATGGAAATCGAAGAGGAGGGAGAGGAGGAAAATGGTTCTGATCCATTCGAAAAAAAGAAAAGACAGGGATATAATAGAAATTTTTTAATATTGAAAAGGTTATTTTTGTTCAAAAATAACTAATTTCGTTCAGATCCACCTCTGAATAATATAGATTTATATTTATCCCTTGTCGATTAAGAGGCATTAAGAGACAAAATAAAATTTATCAAACATACTTAACCTCTGACTGAATCAGAGACACTTCTATTAAGAGGCAATAAGAGGTAATCAAATATTTTCTTAATTAATAGAAGGATAATTGTGACATATTAAAAATATATTTTCTTAAAAATATATTTAAGTTTATAAATTATATTATAAATTTTAAGACATTAAAAATATATTTAAATATATAAATTTATATTATAAATTTACAATAAAAATATATTTAAGTTTATAAATTTTAAGACATATTAAAAATATATTTAAATATATAAATTTATATTATAAATTTTAAGACATATTAAAAATATATTTAAATAATATACTTTTTAAAACTTTAATATAAATAAGTTAGAATATTTCAAAATGTAATAAGAATTTATGTCAAATATAACTTATTTAAATAAGTTAAATTAAATAGTATTGTAAATTAAATAAGCTATTAATGCTATTTAATTAATTAAATATTATTTAATTTAACTATTTATGCTAGTTAATAATGCTATATAAAAGGAGAGAGAGAGAGAATGGAAGAAAATGAGCAGCCGCTACTTGGAGTAGCGGCAAGTTACTATTTGGCTATTATTTTAATAGTTAATCATTATAATAATATTAATGTTATTTGACTATTTGACCAAAAGAGTGAAGTGATAGCCGCTACTTGGAGTAGCGGCTGGGAACTTTTTCTTTCAAATCTCAGCCCTTAATTATATTGATCAACGGTGGAGAACATGTTTGCTGAATAGTACCCTCTAGCAACCGGTTGTCATGGATTAGGACCCACAATTATATATATAGCATGTAGACCAGCAGTAGTTAGGAGAACTCCTCCAATTGAGTCCATGCTGCTGTGATTTACGGTCTACAGCACAGACTTAAGAGAACAGAGAAAAAAGATAACAAAGAGGAAAGTTTTTGATATATTTCAATGCATATTCTGATTACATGAGAGTGCATATATACACTCTTGGGTACAGAATTCTATGTAAAAAATCCTCATTTTGATTGGTCATTTCGTACAACATCCCAGCTGTCCTTTCTAACAGAAATCATACTACATTATATGTTACCCTTTTTGCCCTTGACATATCCTTTCATCCATGTGGGTAGGGGTGCTCATCGGTAAATCGAACCGGTACCGAATCAAAAATACTGGAAAATTAAGAACCGGTACCGAAAAATCGATTTTGGTACCGGTTCGGTAAAAAATCGGTTTCGATTTTTTCGGTTCGGTTTTCGATTATACCGCAAAAATTAAATAATTAAATATTTTTTTTATATTAATAAATTTTTTTAAAACTAAGAATTTTTTTATATATATTAATATAATTTCATTTTATAATCTACCATTTCATTTTATAATTTATATTTCTTTTTGTAATCTACCATTTCTTTTTATTATTATTATTATTGGTGTTAGTATTATTTATTTTATTTATTTAAAAATCTATACTTTTACAATTTCATGCATGCTAGAAATTTTAGATAGCATACATTTTTAATAGTTGGGATTAATTGTATCAATTAAAATTGAATGATTTGTATCAATAAAGGGTCTTTTCAAATTTCATTTTTTTTTCGATTTTTCGGTTTTACCGAATTCAAAAATTTAAGAACCGGTACCGGTACCGAAAAGTATAAAAAAATCAAAAAAACTGATACCGAAAAAAATTGGTACCGGTACCGCCCGGTTCGATAAAAAACCGAAGAAACCGAAAATTTTGAGCACCCCTACATGTGGGCTCTCTGATTTCCCTCCTAGACCTCCTAAGCTTGTTTATTGTATACAGGTCTTCTAATTCTGTTTCTTCCATGTCCACTTGGTCTGCAATCTCTTGTTCCATAAGTTCATCATGGTCATCTGTCATGTCTTAAGCTTCATTGTCCTGGGCTTGTTGAGTCTGATCCATACCATCAAATTCAGCAGCATGAATTTCATCTGCCTGCATTGTTCTAGGCATGTTAAGTGTATCAGTCCAACAGTAGTTCGATTTCTGATTAGTCCGAACCTAATGATTATTGAATATTGGAAGGTGGAATTGTTGTGAATTACCCTAACACACTAAGATTTGCTTTCACAATAGTTATTGTTACTTGTGTGATTTTATAAGCTTAATTTGATCTATGTTCACTAATTGTGCATTATTTGTTTGATACATGATTATGTTATATTGATCCCAACACATATTTCACGTATGACGCAATTGTGAGATTTAGTAACAATTTTAATTAGAATTAATTAGGTTTCTTAATTTATGTGTATAGTTTTAAAACGTCAAATATAAAAAAGGGAGAAATTATTATTTTCAAAATTTAATCAAAATCACATCAGTATTAAATTTTAAAATTTAGTTTTAAATACAAAAATAAGTCTTGTATTTTTTAGAATGGAGAGACTAGAGAGTATATAATTTATATAGTTTCCTATGATACTTTGCATCTCAAATACATATGCGCAGTGCAGTGCAGTGCAGTCCCACCCTATAATAAGTAATAAATTATGAAAATCATGTAAAATCATTACAATGTTGATAAGGGAGAACCTCAATCATTTTACAGATAAACAATGTTAAAAGTGAGAAAAATGATGTACCTAATTAGTAGTAGCATTCGCGGTATAGCGCACCACCTAGTAGTACACGTATCAAAAATATAATTTGATTTTTAAAATTAAATAACGATATATTAAATTTTAAATTAATGTAAATTTAATTGATATAATTATTATAAATTATATAAAAAATATTACTAATTATAAAATTTATGTTATTGTAAATTTTTGAGAATTATATTAATTTTAAAATTTAATAAATCGTGATTTGATCTTAAAAATCAAATTTACTTATAAAAAAAAGTTTGAGAGGCAACACACGGTGGAGATGTATTTATTGTCGCAGCTTTCAAACACGGATGCTGAATGATGGGTGTCTGGGGGCTCCCTTGACTATGACTTTTGGGCCCATGTTTTAAATAAATATCATCACATGATCCAATACAAAGTGACCCAAAACCAAAAGTCCAAGAAAACATCACTAATTAAGGCAACGTATTGATTCCCATAAATCTTTGAAAAATTCGACTCCTCCATTAAAATTATAGTATGTATACAACATATATAGTAGAAGTTTCCATCGACAAGAGGTAAGCTCAAACTCAGAGCTCAAGGAAATTATTATTAGTATAACACGTGTACAAACTGGTTTATTCTTCACTTGTTGATATCTCTCTGCTTTATTCTTTGATTTTATTCTCTGTTTCTTGTTTCCTATGGTTTACAGCTCCTCCATGCTCAATCATTCAGCTTAACAGATTGCCTCAGATAAACATTGTTTAAGGTACTATTTCTCACTCAGTTTCTCTCGTCTTTATTTTGTATACTTAATTGATGCTTTGGCTATTTTTGAAGTTTTGCTTATTGTAATTGATGGCTTTTGGGTTGTAAGTCTTGTTCATAAATTTGAAGTTAAAATGTTCTTAGGTTCTGATATGAATGTTCATGGGAAAATTAGGGTTATTTGTAGTTGGACTTATTACCTGGTTTCATGTTCCATCCTAAATATTATTGGGGAAATTGTTGTCTCTGCTGCAAATTCTGTCTTTATTAGCGTATTGAAATTCAATAAGGATCAACATTTGGTGATGTATGTAATTGGGTTTGATAAGGTTCTCAATTGGGAAACATAGGGAAGGAAGGTTATGTCTGTATATAAATACAGCAGGATGATGACGAATGTTGATTTGTGATGGAAAGGCAATTGGCAAGGCTTTTATGGGTTGGACTTGGTTGTGTTTGATAAATCTGGGAATTAAGATTTGAATGATTATGATGTCTTAATAAATTAGATTCATCTGAATGGTTATGAGGTCTGAATTTAAAAAAACTGTTTAATAACTAAAAAATAAGTTGTCTCTTAATGACACTATTTTACCATTTTAAAGAGTAAAATTTTATTTAATAATTTTAAATATTCAATTTAATAAAAATAAGTGAATAATATTGTTGAATATATTTATATATAAAAAAATTATCAAAAAAATTTCATTAAGAGGTACCTCTTAATTATCAAGATTTCATTTTCTGTGTTACCGATTAAGAGGCATTCAGAGGTAACAAAAAAAACAAGCAGCATCATGCCTCTTAGCGACTAAGAGGCAGTCTATTAAGAGGCAATCAGATGTAAACAAGCAGCACATAGTTACTTCAATCAGATTGTGTTGAAAAGTTGAATCTGTTTTGCTTTAATTTAATATACTCGGCTCCTCGAGGGTCTTCTCTCCCAGTATTTCTCATTGTCAATGCCAATGCAAATGCAGTCAGTGGCGAAGCCACAGACACTGGAAAAAAAAATTTGTTTTGTAATGTAAGATAAATTTTAAAAATTTTAAGTATTATATATATATATTGCTCCCACTGAAATTTTATAAATTTTCTATTATACGGGGTCAAATTGAAATTTTATAACTTTGTCAATCAAATTTATTCACATATGACTCCTATCTTCTCAAAATATGTATATCTCTCTGTAATATTTTAAACTAAATAATAATCTAATTTATATTATTTTTAAAAATAAATAATAAATTACTTACTTATAAATTAAAAAAGTCTATTATGAGTCAATATAGTGTATACATACCATATATTATTATTTATTATATTTTTATTGTAATATAGTGTATATATATGTGATCCGAAAGTATAAATTATTTAAAAAAATTGGCTCGGGGGCGCTGCCCCCGAACCCCACCAAATTATTTATAGCTTAGTAATAATTTCGCCCACAGATGCAAATTTCTGGCTTCGCCATTGAATGCAGTGAGATGTTTTGTTTGCTCTCAGCGTATGTTCTAGGACTCCAACTCTTATTTTCATGCTGGATGCGCCAACTTACTATATCTAGGCACACTAAAACTTTCTTTGATTTCTCAATTCATATCAAGTCGCAACCGAAGCTATTTACTTTTGTTCTTTTCAATCTATCATCTTCTTTTCTTTTCTTTTTCTTTTTTTGCCTGGGGGGGTGGTGGTGGTGGTGGTGGTGGTGAGATTGGGGTTCTCGGTTTGAAATTACAAAGCAGTAGACAAAGATTAGAGCCAGAAATTAAGCTATATGTACTTTCCAGTTGTCATTTTCTGCACCACCTCATTTTTCTAAATCATGCTTACCGGAGCCATCGCTGGTTGTGTGCTATTTACAGGAGTCACTTGGTTACATGCTAAGAATCTGATGGAAGACAAACAATTAAATTTTTATCAACCACTTCTATCTGTGAGGCGCTCCTCACCAACAGTGCCCTCAGTCAAGGATGAAAAAAGGAAAACTGATTATTCCCAATCCAAAATACCTCCTCTTCCTACTTACAAATCAGAGCTGAATTCAGGCCCATTAAGCAACGCAGGAACGGTTCCTTTCGTCTGGGAACAGAGCCCAGGGAAAACCCAAGGGTGAAAGCAGACCACAAAACCATGCTGTTGAACGACCTCCAATTGCCCCAAAACTTCCTCCTGGGTGGATCTTGAAAACCACAAAACAAGATTCTGATAGAAGTTCTGAGCATCATAGTCTCAGTAAGCTCCCTGGGGAAATTCCCTATTGTTCGCAGAGTGTTTCAGCTTCAAATCAAGATGTAACTAAACTAGAGAGCTCCAGAGATATAATGGATGTGGAAAGTTCTGATTCAGCGGAAGGTGATGAAACGTATTTGGATGCTCTTGATACTCTTTCAAGGGCTGACTCAGTCTCTTTAAATTGTAGTGTAAGTGGTATAAGTGGATTGGACGATTCAGGTTTAAATACATCTGGAGCCTTCTCGGCAGATCTACAAACTCGGGATTTCATGATGGGTCGGTTCCTGCCAGCAGCTAAGGCAATGACTTCAGAAACACCTCAATATGCCCCCAGGAAGCAGCCTGTTGTTTGGGAGCAACCAAGACAGATAATGAATGTAGTAAGTGGAGATAAAAGGCCTTCACTTCGGTATGGGCCTAATGTTGGACCGCATTACACTCGGGAGAAAGATTTAGAAGAAAGTGATGACGACTATGATGAACATGGACAATTTCAAGCTAAAGTTTGTGGTTTACTCCCTCGATTTTGCTTAAAAAGTTCTCTTTGCCGATTAAACCCTGTCCCGGGAATGAGTGTGAGGACACGAGTAGCCATGTCTCCTGGTAGTAGAACACATGGTAGCTCTTCTTCTGCTGGTTCTTCCTGTGAAGATGAGAACGAGGTACTACTTTTAAAAAAAAATTCCAATCTGGTTTTCTTTTCTTTTCTCCTCGGTTTTTTTTTGTTGATTCATTGAAACTTTAAATTTTCTATAGCACATCAGGACTACTGTTTATAAGCAAAGATCATTGGGTGAGCTCCAGGCAACTGAGTTTCACGAAGATACGATTGGTTCAAATTATAAGTTAGACCAACTTAGTTGCCCGTTTAATCCTCATAAGCTAGAAGGATCAGACTTGTACAAACGTTTGCAGGGTAATGGTATGCCAACCCACCATAATGAATTAGCTCGATCTGCCTTTTCTGGACAAAAAGGATTTCGCAGCACCTTTCAGGAAGTATTGGCTGACAATGGGGAAGTAGACACAGGGAGTCCTATGATTGAGAAAACTCTATACGTAGATATTGTACATAAGGTGGAATCTAATAGTATAAATTCATATGATTCAGATATGAAGGGGGGGAATGTTTTGAAAAATCTTTCAAAATGGAAGCCGGTAGAAGATACACCCGCAGTAGAGTCTTCTTCATTTAAGGATAATGAAAATTTGAACGTTGAAGGCGAGGAGGCAAATTTAAATGAAATTTCCCAGAAACATGTTGATTTTAGTGTAGCTGACAAATCAAACACAGTGGAGGGATATGGACATTATGAAGGTCTTACCAATGATTTAACTACCTCCGTAAAATCAAAAGTAAACATGGATTTTCCAAAAGCAGAAGATTTAGAAATATCTAATGGAAACTACTTCAAGTTTCCTGTTCCCCCACCTTTACCAAAATCTCCATCAGATTCTTGGCTTTGGCGTACTCTGCCTTCCAAGTCTTCGAGGACTCCATCTTTACGTTCACATCCTGGAAACCATGCCTCCAAGACATCATCTGTTCATCTCACTTGGGGGACAACTGTTAAAACTACCATGGGGCGGCAACACCACCAAAATGTGCGATCTTCTGAAGTAACAAAATAAAATTTATTTTTCATTTCTTTTGCTTACTGATTCAAATTCTGAGCTGCACTCTCACACTTTGCTCTTTCTTATCAGGTACTATTAACGCCTATACCAGAGACTTAGCAGAAGGCCTATGCTGAATTTCTTTAGCTTGTCAATATGCTTAGGCTGGAAGTCCATTGGTTAGAGAAATTTAAAGGTGTGATAAACTAAATATTTTCCTCTTAATTGTCTTCGCAGGTGCTTGCTCTATTGGTTTACTGGGATAATGATGGGTTGGTAAATGTAAATTTGGTGCCCGCCCACGTCCTGTTCTGTAATTAAAATGTGCAATAATAGTTTCTTGTAAAGGCCATGAATTGATTCAACTTTATTTCCTTACTAAATAAAGGAGATATTATTATTATTAATATGGGTGTTAAACATCCCTCCAATCTCCATCGTCCAGTAACGGGCACATGAAATTAGGCTCGACATTCAATTCTGCAAATTCAATCCAACCACTTTTCTCCCGGCAGCGGCTTGTCAAAAATCGTCAAAGTCAACATATGAGCTCAAAAGAAAAAGTAACAAAACGCGCAACAATGAGTAGTGGTTTTGTGAAAAATTTGTCGCATAAACCATGTCACTTTTATTATATTAATTTGTTATAATAAATTCTAATAATATTAATTATTTGATTTAATAAATAAAATTATAAATATATTAATTGAATTTAATGTAACAATAATAATAATATATTGTTATTGTTTTTATTACTATTATTATTATTATTATTATTTAATTCCCAACCGCTACATATAATAATAATTTAATTTAAAAAAGCCCCAGCCGGAGGAGGGTGTTGAGGAGGCCCAACCCGAGATCATACGCATTCGACCAATGGTCATGCTTACGAGTATTCTGATGTA
The DNA here is from genome assembly GCA_020205555.1 of Panax stipuleanatus. Taxonomy (NCBI): domain Eukaryota; kingdom Viridiplantae; phylum Streptophyta; class Magnoliopsida; order Apiales; family Araliaceae; genus Panax; species Panax stipuleanatus. The sequence continues at coordinate 155,366,826 of CM035118.1, forward strand.
GTGGGCCCAAATTCACTTGACCTCTTGCGTAACAGGGTTATAGCACAGGTACGATTAGATTCTTCCAATGTAATTCAATTAATTTTCTGCCTGCATAAAAATAATGTTAGCTTGCTGACAGTATTTTTCGGTTTATAATAATTTTATAAATCCTCAAGAAGAACTAGGGAATTCGCATAATCTGGCTTTTTCTACAGTCAAGCTTTTTAAAATTACGAGTCCTAAAAAATTAAACTTGTTTCAATAATGTTGGTCACATAAAGAAGTGACTACTTTAGTTTAATTAAATGTAGTAATTTAATGATATACATGCAGGTGTTGGAGTTGGGGATTTTAGTGCACTCTGTCATTATTGGAGTTTCTTTGAGTGCATCATTGAGTCCCAAAACAATAAAACCTCTTGTGGTAGCATTGACTTTTCATCAGCTGTTTGAAGGAATTGGTCTTGGGGGTTGCATTTCTCAGGTGACATATATAGTAGTAAATCTTTTTATTTGTTTTTCCCCATTAATTAATATCTTTATAAACAAGTTTAAATGATGTTCTCATCAATCAAAAAAATTAAAGCTAAATATTTTTGGTATTTTCTTGCAGGCTAATTTCAAGCCTCGAACAATTGCAACAATGACAATTTTCTTCTCTCTCACCACTCCAATTGGAATACTGATTGGTTTAGGAATATCAAATATATACAAAGAGAATAGTCCAACAATTTTAATTGTGGAGGGCATATTTGATAGACTCCACGGCACGCTTGCGTGAGGTGGTCGTCGTCCCGATCGTTTCTAGCAAAGTTGTTGGATGAATTGCTTGCAACACCTTAACCTCTCGCCTATATGTAGACGGTAATCTTGGCACAATTGCTCGCGTTTGAAAATCTGCGTTGAATGGACACCAACGACACCTTGACCCCTCGCTTATATTAAAGCGGTAATCTCGGTACAATCAACGATTGATGCGGTAGAAGACGCCACACACAACTATGTATTGTTGTATGATAAGTCAAAGTTGAATCTCAAAAAAAAACTAAGAAAATAACTTAGGAATTCTTCAAAGAACCAAAAGTAGAGAATAACCTCACAACTATATTGAATAATAAATAATGTCTAATGTCTATCTAATTACATCAACTTGAACCTCTATTTATACTACTCAAAATAATTCAAATCCTAATAACAATAGGAACAAATTATTCTAATCTTAATAGCAATAGTAACAAATTATTCTAATTCTAATAATAAAAGAAATAACAATCCAATTTAAAATTGGAATTGAAATTCTAATTAAATAAAATCCTAATTACATTAGTATTCTGAAATCAACTTCCACAATCCTTGTCGCGTTAAACTCCTTTGCCACGTGAGTGGAATAAGCAAATCCAAATCCAATTATGAGATGAATTACCATGTGAATTGATTAGTAACACTTTTGCATGCATGTGGTCCCCCTGCTCCAAAATGAATTAGTCCCCATGTAATTCTTGCTGAATTATGCTACTTTATAAGACTCCACATGTGAATTGGGTTAACTTCCTTTGCATGTCCTACATATGAATTAATGTAGTACTTTAAGATGAATCCTGCTTGGTCCATGAATCAGAATGTGAATATGCTTGTCGAATAAAGAAAGCCCACATAAATGATGTCCCATAATATTAGACCCACTATGCTCCATATAAAATTCGTACATGGACTGAATTGAATGGGTCAATTGGGTCAGCCCAATAATGATTGAATTGTACTCTCTTGAATAATTTTCAATCCAAATAATTGAAATTATTTGTTGAATCTTTGATGTTCGAGTCGATAGATTAACGAAAAATTCTGACCCGGTCAATCTGTCATCATTCCCCTCCTCTTCAAAAGGATTTGTCCTCAAATCTGACATCCCCTCCTCTTGAAAAGGTTTTGCCCACAAATCTGTTCCTCCATAAAAACGAACTAAGTTAATAACACCAAACAAATCATAACCACAAGTTTCACCTATCAAATTAAATGAATAAGCAATATCAGCAATGCAAACAAGAATTTGAAAAGCTCTATCTCCTCCTGGATCAAATATCAGTATAAAGAACTCTTCATGTATCACAAACTCCCATTCACGAATTCCGGGGTCAAAAATGAATCTTATGATCTCGATCATTCGTAAACAAAACAACGTCAATGATCCTGGGTCAAATGTCAATTTTTGAAACTCATCACTTCGCATAAGCCCATACACCTGAATTCTGGATCAAAAATCAATTTGATGACCTCATTCTTTTGCAGAAACACATTCGTCAATGTACCTGGGTCAAATATCAATTTTTGAAATTTGTCATGCTTCACACACAAAATCTCTTGAATTCCTGGATTAAACACAAAATAAAATAAATCAACAAGACCCTTTTGTCTAATCACCAAGAAATCAAATAAAGCAAAATCACATGCATAATCTACTATAACAATATTCAAAACACTTCCCTGTAGACTCTCCATGCATTGTTCGAATTGATTTGTGCAATAACTCATGTTTCCCTCCTTGATGAATATAATTTCATCTCAAATCTGCATAAAACAATCAACATTTCCCTTCTCATTGACGTTAATACATTCAAAATCAAATAATGTTGTCAACGGAGTAAAAAGGTCACAACCAACTTCATAAAATGAAAACTCAATAGCATATTTATCATGATCACGAACAAACTCAACACATGCTAAAGAATTTTTCAAAGTGTTGACACAAACCGGAATATCATCAAAACAGATAATAAAAAAATTCTCATAAAAGATCGCAAAATATGGTTCAACATACGCAATGCAATAGCTAAATCGAATGATCTAACTAGACACACATATAATCCATACTTTACTCCAATTTGATGATAAACACTTTTCAAATCAATACTAGATGATAGCAAATCATGCAATGAAAATTTCTCGACCGAAAAAATATGATCACTACCATTGTCAACTAACGACAAGTCATGTACAGATTGACTAGCATGAAACCCTAGCTCAACACATGGATAAAAAAACCTAGAATGAGTTTCATGCAAGTAAACATATCGAAAATGAGAAAACATATCATGCTTATAAACTAACTCAACAAAGATCAAATATCCACCATAATTTATGATAAAGATGATTCTACCCTCAAAATAGCTAACAACAAATTTTCCAATGGAAGCATGCAAAACATGTTTTAAATAACTCATGAAAACACTAGATGCATCAGTTAATCTAACAGAAATAGCTAACCACCTATATAACTCACATGCTAAAATAATTTTCCATTTATCACAATCTCTCACGCTAAATTGATTAGGCATTGTCATCACATGATCATTATCACATGTAGATAAATATAAGAACTATGCAATTTATCAAACATATTATCTAAACAAAGAAAAGAATAACGATACTTGTTTATCAATTCAAAATCGATGTACAAATTCGTTGTCCCATCCTCCTTAGGTACTATGATCTCATAAATAGCACATGACCTCATGTTCGCTTCTACGATACCCTTCTCCATCAACTCTCCAACCTGCCTTGGCAACTCCATTGTCTCCTTGAAAATACTATTAGCTGATTAGTCTGAAATGATAGCACGGGGTATATCATCAACAACCTGTACAAGAGACAAAACAGAACTAGACAAAGAAGAATCATTAGTGTTAGTATTCAAAAGCATCGTCTTGTACGAATGTACAATCATTGGATTTTCAAAATACAACTCACTTTTCAACTCACTCTCTTCATTATGCTCCCCCTCTCGTTTGTTTTTCTCTCGTTTATTTTCAATCTCAATCTTTTCATTCTCTCTTTTATTCTCTCTCTCATTCTTTTCAAACTTTTCTTTCTCACTATCAATCTTTTGAATAATTTTTTTATGCCGATCTTTTTCTTCTTCTTCCCTTTGTTCACGATCTTTTTGTAAGTACATTAGATCGTCACGAACTTGCTTAGACATCATAGGAAAAAGGTGGATTCTTATTCGATTGCGTACCAATGGATACTTATTAGTACAACTGTTATGTTTCGCGCGCCTGCTGTGTCGCCATGGTCATCCAAGTAACAAATGGCAAGTATAGATTGGAACTACATCGCATAATATTTTATCTTTATATCTGCCAATGCGAAAAGAAACTGACACTCGTCTAGTCACCATTACCTCCTCACAATCGACGATCCCTAGCATCTTGTAAGGACGAGGATGTACAACTGTTGACAACCCTAGTTTCTCCACCATTGTAGTGCTAGCAATGTTAGTACCAATTTCACAATTAATTTTTACAAGGCACACCTTTTCTTGCACTAGAAATCTAGTATAAAAGATGTCCTTTGAGCTAGACATATTTCCTGCAAAACAAGGGTTAGTAATAAAAATAATTGTCCTCAAACGCTCTCTTACGTGTTTCGCTCAAAATAATGTACCGCTCAATTTTACGCTCGTGTATCACTCAATAGGCTTTTACCCTCTATTAAGCTCACACTATTGCCTTTTACCTCTCAATATTCTCTCTTATAGGTTCTTTTTGAATTCACCAAATAAATTCACAATTTTATAATGCAATTCAAAAGTAACTTATCAAGAACAAATATAGAAGGTATAACTATCAGAATACCACAAAATTCACAGATTGATTGCTTCGTACTCCGCTTGTATGTCCTTAAAATTCTGCTTGTATGCTTTTTTCCAAAAGTTATGTTGTCGCTTCGTCGGAATTGATAATTAATGGAACAGAATGAACTTTTGGTTGGAATTTGATAATTTGATGGTGTGCTACAAGTTTGGTTAGCACAATGGAAATAGAATTTGAATTTATTTTTCAATACTCTCTTTTTTTTACTTTTTTTCTTTTTTTCTTTTTTTTACAATATATATGCAACAGAAAATTAAAGATAAGTAACTCGATAGAAAGGCTTAGCTTTGATACCAAATGATAGACTCCACGACACGCTTGCGTAAGATGGCCGTCGTCCCGGTCGTTTCTAGCAAAGTTGTTGGGTGAATTGCTTGTAACACCTTAACCTCTCGCCTATATGTAGACGGTAATCTTGGCACAATTGTTCGCGTTTAGAAATCTGCGTTGAATGGACACCAACGACACCTTAACCCCTCGCTTATATTGAACGGTAATCTCGGTACAATCGACGATTGATGCGGTAGAAGACGCCACACACAACTATGTATTGTTGTATAATAAGTCAAAGTTGAATCTCAAAAAAAAACTAAGAAATAACTTAGGAATTCTTCAAAGAACCAAAAGTAGAGAATAACCTCACAACTATATTGAATAATAATAATGTCTAATGTCTATCTAATTACATCAACTTGAACCTCTATTTATACTACTCAAAATAATTCAAATCCTAATAACAATAGGAACAAATTATTCTAATCTTAATAGCAATAGTAACAAATTATTCTAATTCTAATAATAAAAGAAATTACAATCCAATTTAAAATTAGAATTGAAATTCTAACGAAAAAAAAATCCTAATTACATTAGTATTCTGAAATCAACTTCCACAATCCTTGTCGCGTATAAACAAATCCAAATCCAATTATGAGATGAATTACCATGTCAATTGATTAGTAACACTTTTGCATGCATGTGGTCCCCTGCTCTAAAATGAATTAGTCCCCATGTAATTCTTGCTGAATCATGCTACTTTATAAGACTCCACATGTGAATTGGGTTAACTTCCTTTGCATGTCCCACATGAATTAATGTAGTACTTTAAGATGAATCCTGCTTGGTCGATGAATCAGAATGTGAATATGCTTGTCGAATAAAGAAAGCCCACATAAATGATGTCCCATAATATTAGACCCACTATGCTCCATATAAAATTTGTACATGGACTAAATTGAATGGGTCAATTGGGTCAGCCCAATAATGCTTGAATTGTATTCTCTTGAATAATTTTCAGTCCAAATAATTGAAATCATTTGTTGAACCTTTGACGTTCGAATCGTTAGATTAACGAAAAATTCTGACCCGATCAATCTGTCATCAATATTCAACTCTGCTTCAGCAGGAATACTGATATATATGGCTTTCGTAAAATTAGACTAAACAAACCACCGCTAACGTGTCATATTTTCTCATTTCTTATTAACATCCACTCACAGTTTTTTCCAACCTAATATATGATTCATCCTCAATAAGTCTATATATATATATATATATATATATATATATATATATATATATATATATATATATATCAAACTTTGGTTACTCTCTCTAACTTCTTCTAATCAATGTTCTTCTCCTTCTCACCATCTCTATCTCATCAATATATGCAGATTGCACGTGTGAACAATTCCAATTCTCGGACCGAAAAAAAATCGACTCCCTAAAATTAAAATTAATGGCCATAGCTTCAATTTTAGTATTCGGTGTTTCACTTCCAATTTTAGGTAAATCTATCCCGGCTTTTAGTCCCAAAAACGACGCATTTTTTTGTGATCAAAACATTTGCTACCAGAGTTATACTTGCCACGAATTCGTACACGTGTTGCCGGATGCTTCCGAGAGTCCGACAAGCCCTTGCCTTAAAGAAAAGGGTCCTCTTAACATGTGTCCTAAGGGCACATGCTAAGCACACAATTCAAGATAATATTCTCTTGAATTGTGTGCATATTCTCTTGATTTCTGCATTTGCATCAAGTTCAAGGGAATAAGCACACAATTTAAAAGAATATTCTCTTGAACTGTGTGCTTAACATGTATCCTAAGGGCACATGTTAAGAAATTCCTAAAAAAAAAACACTTGGGGAGATTTTCTTTTAGAAGTTTGGTAAGCCATGCTTTCTGTTGTTGGAACTTTGATGGTGGAAACTTTTGCCACAAGTTATCATATGCGGGCCCATTTAAATAAGCCACATCCGGATGAGAGTGTTGAGTCTTCTGATTTAGTGGGCCCAAATTCACTTGACCTCTTGCGTAACAGGGATGATTATTGATTAGATTCTTCCAATGTAATTCAATTAAATTTTTACCTGCATAAAAATAAATAATGTTAGATGGTTGGCTGTATTTTTCGGTTTATAATTTAATAAATCTTCAAGAAAAACTAGGGAATTCGCATAATCTGACTTTTTCTACCGTCAAGTTTTTTAAAATTGTGAGTCCTAAATATTGATGTCAAACTAATTTAATATTTCGTGATTTGATTTCAAAAATCAAATTTGTTTCAATGATGTTGGTAACATAAGGAAGTGACTACTTTAGTTTAATTAAATGTAGTAATTTAATGATATGCATGCAGGTGTTGGAGTTGGGGATTTTAGTGTACTCTGTCGTTATTGGAGTTTCTTTGGGTGCTTCATGGAGTCCTAAAACAATAAAGCCTCTTGTGGTAGCATTGACTTTTCATCAGCTGTTCGAAGGAATTGGTCTTGGGGCTGCATTTCTCAGGTACATATATAGTAGTAAATCTTTTTATTTGTTTTTCCCCATTAATTAATATTTTTATAAACAAGTTTAAATGATATTCTCATCAATCAAAAAAATTAAAGGTATATATTTTTGGTATTTATTTGCAGGCTAATTTCAAGCCTCCAACAACTTTAATTATGGAGGGCATATTCAACTCTGCTTCAGCAGGAATACTGATACATATGGCTCTCGTTGACCTCCTAGCAACAAATTTCATGAACCCTAGAGTCAAAGTAAGTTGGAGCTTCAAGTTGGTGCCGATTTTTCACTTGTTCTTGGGGCAGGTTGCATGTCCTTTTTGGCCATATGGGCTTGATGTTAGTTGGGTTGAGCTCAACTTTATACGAGTTGAGCTGAACTTTAAATAAATTTGAGATTGTGTATGAACTTATTTTACTTGACAGTAGTCTTGGCTATACTAAACATATTGTTGTAATCAGTCTAAGTCATAGCGAGCAATAGTTGCAAACGATCAACTTAGTAGTTGAATACTTATATCAAACTAAGCATTGCATGATTTTGCTATTCAGTTATGAATGTAACAAGTCTTATATATACATATGTGTGTGTGCATCTAAACACACAATTTTTATAAGTTTCACTTGTTCTTGGGGCAGGTTGCATGTCCCTTTTGGCCATAGGGTTTGATGTTAGCTGGGTTGAGCTGAACTTTATACGAGTTGAGCTGAGCTAAGCTGAACTTTAAATAAATTTAAGATTGTGTATGAACTTATTTTACTTGGCAGTAGTCTTGGCTATACTAAACATATTGTTGTAATCAGTTTAAGTGATTTCATAGTGAGCAATAGTTGCAAACGATCAACTTAGTAGTTGAATACCTATATCAAACTAAGCATTGCATGGCTTCGCTCTCCAGTTATGAGTGTAATAAGTCTTATTTATATATACATATGTGTGTGTGTACACACAATCTTTATAAGTTTCACTTGGGCTTGATGTTAGCTGAGCTGAGCTGACCTTTATACGAGTTGAGCTGAGCTGATTTTGTGTATGAACTTTACCACTTTAATAGACGAATCTAGCTCGAGCCTAATTGAAGCGAATTGAGTTTAAGCCCGACTCGTTTAACTTTAATATTATAAAAATTAGAATAAAAAATTAATTAAATGTTAAAGGGGTCGTACTTATTTGAGTCATGCTCGAACTGAACACCGCCCACTTTTCGAATTTGACTCATTAAACTAAACAAGTTCAACAAGCTCGTGCGAAGTACAGGCGATATGAATAATAGTTCATTATGTTAATTATTAAGATAATTAAGTAAATATATGATAAATTTTTAATTAGAATTTTGAAAAGATAGTTGTAGTAATTAAATTATTAAATATTTGTCTAAGTAATAAATTGTTGAATTATATATTGTCGACAAAATGTGATTATCCGATCCCCCTTATTTTCAATCTATAATCAAGAAAGATTCTAAGTTTAAGTTGAACTATATATATATGGGTCTTCTTAACATGTGTCATAAGGGCACATGCTAAGCAAGAGATTCTCTTGAACTGTGTGCATATTCCATTGATTTCTGTATTTGTACCAAATTCAATGAAATATACATACAATTCAAAAGAATATTCCCTTAAACTGTGTGCTTAGCACATGTTAAGAAAATCCTATATATATATAAGCCTTTTTAGTCCCCCTTAGTTACAAACAAACGGGGTATTGCTCATAATTTGAGAATTAACTGTCCGTGGACCCTCAGTTCTCTTTAAGCTATTGGGTAAAGATATCTATTAATTCTATTATGCTTCTAAATATTGCTACCTTTCCTATTTAGAACACCAAATTAGTGCAGATGACAAACATTGGACATTACTGCAAAATAGTAATGAATGGAATTGCTTGGCCTCACAAACCGATAAATTTATAACAGTAGGTGGTAATGAGATCTTTTCTGTGAATATAAACAGAAAAAATCCTGAGGTCCCATAATTTGACCAGTAATATAAAATGATCACAAAATTCAAGTTCCAATTTGTTTACTATAATATATATTTCAGAGGGAAAAAGCAAAGATTATCATACTTTAACAAACAATATTTGTAATTAGATATGTTAAAATTCTAATCACAAACTAGTACACGCAATGGATCAATTTCAGACATTAACAAAATTACATGAAACCAGATAATAAAATCACAAATTAGAAGGTATAATACGTTTATGTATCTAAAATGAATTAATAATATTTGGAGGGAAGAAAAGAAAACTACCTTTCTTGACCAGCAGTATTCTAGATTTGAGCTTTGATGACCTTGCCATCGAGGGTCAGACTGGTAAACCTGGATAGGAGATTTGATTTACCAACACCAGAATTCAGATGTTAGGGAGGAATAGGATTCAGATGTTCGAGCCTTATTAAGTCTTAGTAGAATTAGACTAAGCAAACCACCTCTCACGTGTCATATTTTCTCCTTCCTTATTAACATCTTTCCAACCTAATATATGATTCATCTTCAATAAGTCTATATATATCAAACTTTTGTCTCTCTCTCTCTCTAAATCTTTTTCTCACTCAAAATAAAGCCATGAATAAGCTTCTTCTCCATCTCACCATCTCACCATCTCACCATCTCACCATCTCTATCTCATCAATATATGCAAATTGCACGTTTGAACGATCCGAATCCTCGGACCGGAATCCCTAAAATTAAAATAAAGTAAGTAATCAAAATAGACTTCTTCTAATCAAGTAAGTAGAATGCCCACGTATAAGAGTTTGATTTTGCCTTTGAAAATTAGCCTTTGGAACAAAGGAAACTGCACTTTCCTCACCACACCATGCCAGAATACAAGCACCCTACTGCACTTAACCATCCCAACCCACACTAAACTGCAACACACTTCTACTGCACCTAACACCAAAATCCCAAAGAAAGTAACTGGTATAAGCAAAAACTAAAAATTATCAGAAAATCGAGAGGAAGCAGATGAGGCAGGTAGAAACAGTAATTTTCATCAATAATGATAAATTTGAGTGCAGCACTAGCAATAACACCATATATATAAGTAAACAAGGGGAACTACGAGCCCCTAGCATTCTTTCCTGTTTCTTCAAACCATCTGCCTGGCTAGCCTCAACTAGAATTGCCAGATTTTTAGCCATCAAAAACAATTTACAGAAGTAGGGGAAGTTCTTTCAGCTTCAGCTAAAGCCAAAACAACCAGTACACGCATACATCCCTCTTGCTGTACATTGCGAAAGTTTTAAATTGAATTATGATTTTTTTTCTCATTTAATTATTAGAATCCTACTGTACATTGCGAAAGTTTTAAATTGAAATTAAGAAGCGTCTCACTTTAGTTTATTCTATCTTATCACATACACATACACTTTCGTAATTCTGCCCTTCTCCTGAAAATCAGTGACTCATGGCGAGAAAGGTGACCCCTAAAGAAAACAATCAAATTTCATCCAGAGCAATATCCTGCCTGAATCCCAACCATTACTCAGGTGTTCCACTTGCTTAGGCTATGCCACTGGACAGTAAACGGAAGACTGTATATTAATATGTACAACTCAAATGATTACATTTCCAACAAAAATAATTGTTGAAACCCATGCATTACTAGAGTTTAGCTCAATATATACTGCCTAAATGAAGGCGGCTTCAGTTGTTATAAATATGCAAGGGAAGGGAAGCTCTCCAAAAGAACCCTCATGCTTTAATAGCACGGCCCTTGTACTTGACTCTTCAAATCACAAAGTCATCAGGAGGTTGAAACTCTTCTAACCAAGTCACCTCAGGGACCGCCACACTGTCCACTTCAAGAAATAGCGAAAATATGCTCTAATAAGATGATGATGGTGATCAAAACTGAGAGATAACAAAGATTAAGTTTGATTACCTGGTAGATCCCCTCTTGGAGACCTGCGGAAATAAGTGCAGTACCGACCATCCTCTGATGATGAGTAAGGTGGAGATAAAATGTCAAAGATAGCGCAAGGAGTCAATGCTTTGAAACAATGTATGTTGCCTCCACTAGTTGGATACAAAACTGTTGTTCCACAAGGTGCAATCATCTCCTCATCTCTAACAAGCTTCGCAGGTCTCTCCACTATTAAACCATTCACAACTTATCACTAATAGAATCTCAAAGTCCAACCCTACAGAAAAAGTAAAGAATCTAACAAGAGTTTTGTCTATAGGAAAAATATTTCCTGTTCTTTGTTAAGAAGGTACAAATTCCACAGGTTGACTGGTTCACTACAAATTCAATGAGTTCTAACAACATATTCAAATGTGCATGATCAACTTGGATATTTGCCTACACAGAGCTCCAAAATGACCCCTCAGAAGCTTTGAGTCATGAATCTAGCACCAAGTCTGGGTTCAATTTAATTTGAGCTGTCAGCTTACTGTGGACAGGAAACTAAAAAAGAAGATGGGTACTTTCGTAAAATTATGAGAATGCTAGGAAGGATATCCAAACGACCACCAATTATATTCACATTAAGCGTTCAACAATGGATCACATTTGACTTATATATTACATTTATTTCTTCAGAAAAATAAATTTTAGTATTACGTACCACCTCCAGCCCACAGCAGTAATCACATTTGGTGATTTCATGGAAATTAAGAAAGTCGGTCTTTGAAACTTAAAAGACTAATTTGTGAAAGAATTTCCAATATTACTCTTATTATCGATCCAGTATAAGCATATGTGCTTATACTTGCAACGGTCCCCAATAAAAAAGTATAGTCCTATTTTTTCCTTTCCTTGCTTTTTTCCCACTAATGTTGCCTAGACATTAGAAAATTACATCATTTTGAGATAAAATAAAACAAACTGTGAAAGTATTTGTGAGAGGGAGGGAGTAATGTTTTATGCTTCATTTATCTCAAAGAACTACCAATTTAATTTTTTTTTGGAAAATGACAGACTGTATGTCCTTTCTCAAAGCTCTATCTATGATATACTCTCTTTATCAAAGCCTTGTAAATTGTTAGATAACTTATGAAATAATTTTGTAAATTGTTATATAAGTAGTTACAGTATTATATATATCAAATGTAACATCAAAAGTGTTCAATTTATTATTTTCTAGCAGTGTCAAGAAAAAAAAAAAGAAAAAGAAGAAGCCTTTTTTAGCAAGCAGTTATTTACTCCAGTTATTACGAAATAATATTTGTGTCTAGTCTAGTATCAGACATCCCACAGTTCAATATGAAACCTGTCGAAAAATGACTTCTATTTACAAATTACAACTACTGTCATATCATGATGTGGAAAAATCTAAGATGTTCTAGAGCAAAAGAAATGTAAAGGCTTCTTCTCCAAGGGAAAAACAGAGATAAAAAATGACTTATACAGGGATGCATTCATAGATATCTTAGAAACAAACTTAAGTCGAGTTCCTAAACTTGATTAGCAACAATCTTGTTTCAGGACGGAAATGGAAGCTTCTACACAATGAACAAAACAGTGAAGAAAACATAACAGAGACAAGTAACTCTATGTTCTTATTAAAGTATCAAAGGCTGAAAAGGCACACACCTAGTGATTGATCAGAAGGACCAGATACGTCAATCCAATCATATGATTTTACTTGTAACGAACCATATAAGAGCTTGCTTAACACGGTCATTCCAGGATGATTATGAAGAGGAATGATAGAGGAAGGTGGCATGCAAAATATTCCCAGCTGCCAGAAAATTCAAATGAAAGGATCAAAGTCAATATACAGGATGTACCGAAATACAATATTACGAGCAAATAGATATACCATACGTGCTACACTTACAGTGAAGCTGTCACCCTCATATAAATGAAGATATTTGATTGGTGGCAGTGATCGATGGCCCCCATATCGTTCATTCACGAAATCTGTTCACCCACGAACTAATTGTGCCTCCTGCTCGAGACCAACATCAGAAGGCTTGATTTTATCTGAAACAAAACTGAAAGTCTCATAAATCCCTCATACAACAGGTAAAGCATGTATTGAATAAATGTCTGGATAGTACTTGACTAAGTAATAGAAGCCATTAACGAAAATATGAAGAATTAAGTCATAAAAAGATGGTGTAAAACCAGTTATTTCTAACAACTTAGAATCATGCTTACAAGTTGGTAACAAAAAATATTACATAAACTCCTGACTACATTTATAACAACAGTTAGAATCATACAATGTCTAGCAAATATGATGCTCCCTCCGTTCCAAAATATATGATTAAGTTAGACTTTTTGAAGTCAATTTGAGATATTTTCAAAATCGAAATTGATATGAAATCATTTATTGTTTCTAAACAGTAAATGAATAACATCAATTTTGAATTTGAAAATGTCTCAAATTGATTTTAGAAAGTCTAACTTGATCCTACACTTTGGAACGAAGTATATAGGAATACAGTTGGTGGCTACGTCAGAGGTGATAATTATCTCATACTAATTGAACTGCCTTTCTTTATTGCAAGAAACAATTAAAGAAAAAAAGAAATCGGAAAACAGATATGGATGACAAAAGAGCAAAAGAATGGGAGAAATCCTTCGAGGACTAGATGCGACTTAATATCATAGTAGTAAGACCAAAAGGGGTGGAAACCAGACGAAAGAAAGAAAGAGACATTTTCTAGCTTTTGATACCATGGTTACTTTCACCATTCTGCTAAATGGTTTGAGTCTTATATATACATACATATGTGTATGTATATATAGAGGACGGATCTAAAACATCTCTCTTAAATATCATAGCTCTCTTAATAGCACACCTTTATTAAAACTATGTCGTTTTAGAGATTCTTTTAAAAAATAAAATAATATTAATAGAGAGTAGTCCCACTTGCTTTCCTTTTATTTACAAAAATGCCACCCACGGCCCCATTTGTTTTTTAAAAGAATCTCCAAAATGACGTAATTTTAATAAAAGTATGTTATTTAAGAGAGGTATGCTATTTAAGAGGCATGCTTTAGATCCGTCCTCTATATATATGTATACATGTTCACCCTTTTTATAGAAGAATGTGTTAATAAGTTTACAAATTCTGGAAAATAGATGAAGCTTTCCTTTGATGGGAATTAAATAATGTTAAAACATAACTGCACATAATGATTGACAACGGTACCATGGACAATCATGAATTTGATAGTTTACTGTGCCACATTCAGGCCATAGAATCGAAACAACACGGCAACAAATTTTGGATTGTACAATAACGATTGCATATTCTCAGTTACTTTCATCTGCGGAAGCAATTCATTAAACATGTTCAAGATGGGAATCATATGACAACACTGATGTAATAACAATAAGGATAAAAGTAATAGGGTCCAAGTATTGCAATTAATGGAGGAAAGATATCAGTCTAATTGCCAGAGGCGGACACATAATTAGAACAACATTAGTACTCCACGTGCATTTTCACATATCAATTCTACACTTTCACGTGTTCCCTATACATATAAAACTTGAACACAACTAATATGAATATCAAGCATGCATTTCAAAAATATATTATATCAAATCATGCTGCAAATCATCCAGCTTGATAATAAACTCGCAAGATATATATAAGAATAAGTGCATAACCATTCTAATTACATACTTATGTATGCTTTAGATACACATTTAAAATTGCAAGGCCGAACTTTTAGAAACAAAAAATGAAAGGCAAGGTAAGGCAAGGAAAGGCGTCTGTCTTGCTACCTAACATGGAGCGAACTTTTTCAATAGCATCTTCTGATATGGGCCCATTGGTAGAAAGAGACACTTTACAAACATTATAAAGCTTCTGTATAGCTGGCATGATGTAAAACAATACCAGCAAACCTAACCCCAGGAAATAGATATCCTTAACGCCTTTCCAAAACACAAAATTGATGGCAAAGCTGGAATCCCAATCAGAAGGGTCCTCTACTTCTCAGAAGACCCTTCAATACAACTATAGACGTCGTGCAATGAATCAAGAGCACAGTTGGTCAAAAACTGGATCTTAACATTTGAACCAAATCAGCATATCTATATGGCAGTTAATTCCTTCGGTTCCACATGCTTCCGCGAACACCTACCGTGTGAAGAGAATTAGAACAAAAGCAACACTAAATCTTGCCCTTCAATCAATTATTATATAACTATTTGAGCTTAATAATCACGCAACGTTTCAAATTTAAATAATACAATTAATGTGTGCTTGGTTGCAAGAAATCCATAGCATGGAATTCGAATTGGGAGCATGCTAGTAGAATTCCAATGTGCTAATTTACACATCAAAACACAGTGTAAATGCTAAATACAAATAATTCCAATGAACAAATATCATATCAAAAGTATCCACTTTCAACAATTACCGTTCAATATCGATTGAAGATACCTATAATGATTCCGTAACAGCTAATCAAGCAATTGGAGAATCCCTGCGAAGTTCGGTACAATTAAAACATGGGCCCAGTAAATAAAAACAAAAACCCGAGTGTTTATTGATTAGGTGGTCGATTGAATTCAATTGTTACAGTTCCGTGTAAATTTGAAGAATAAGAGACGGTAATATTCATACATATATGTGTATTACAGTGTATATATACCGAGAGATATACTGTTGGGTGAAGTATCAAGTACGCAAGACTAGGGAGAAGAACAGTAGTTTATGCCGTACCTGAGTTAGAGAGAGAGAGAGAGAGAGAGAGAATTAGTGAAGGATCGTCCCACTTAATAATAATGAGAGAAGAAGAAGGAAGATCTCGTGTGAAAGTTACATTATCATAAAGGAAAAGAATAATATTCAAATTAACTGTTGTATATTTTTCACTCACATAATTTAAATAAATAATTGTTTTTATCAACTTTTTTATGGATATAGCAATGAAGTTTTGTATTGAAAATAACGTTTTGTCTGTAACTACAATATTGATTGAAAAAAGGGCGAAAAAAGTATTTATATTTATAATACATTTGGTGTTGTTGTTATGAAATTGCCCTTCATTTTAATGCATTATTGCGCAAGTTTTGTTGAGAGGCATATGATATTATGGAGACATTCTTTTTTCTTCACATGTATTTATATATAATATTACTCCCTTCGTTTTTCAAAAAAAAAAAAAAAAGTATATTTTTCAGTTTTCACACGTATTAAGAAAAATATAAAATAGAAAAAAGTTTTAAATTTATCTTTAGTAACTCATAAGATTATATTTTTTAGCCACATGTCGCTGCTATGTCATCAATTTTTGACGTGATGCTATAAATTAGACGTAATCAGAAAGAAAAAAAAAATTAATCCCGTAATTGAAAAAAAATGAAAAGATAATACCCAAAGTGAACAAAATTAAGAGTTTAATCCACTAATCGAAAAAATTGAGAGGATAGTCCCCAAAATGGAAAAAAAATTAAAAGTTCAGGATAGTAATCCATATTTAGGCCAAAATAATAATTATAAGTCGCAAATTACTCTATCCGTTTCATATTATTTGATCACTTTTTAAAGTCAACTTAAAAGATTTTTAAACTCAAATTTGACATAGATTCTTTTAATTTTAATCAATATAATAATGAATATTGTAAACTATTTACAAAATATTATTCACTTTAAGTTTTATTGTTTCATAATTTTTAATAAGTCATCTCAATTTTGAGTTTAAAAATATTTAAAATTAATTTTTAAAAATTAATAATGATCATATAATTTAGAGCGAAATAGTATAATTTTGTGCGTGTATAATGTACATATGGACTCGACAAATTAGTGGTGTCTATCCCATTTTTGCTACATGGTAAAAGAAAAAATAGATGAACCGATCAAGAGTTGGTATGGTTCTCACGTACAAGTCATAATAAAAGAGAACAAAGATGGAGGAATTGTTGATTTTGTAAGTTTCAAACAATTTTGGATGCTTACTTCAAATATATATCTAATATTTAACTAAGTTTTATTTGGCAATATCTCTTAAGGGTGATTTTGATAACTACCTTTGACAATTAGGGAGTACATTATACTTTTGGCCCAAACAAAAATAAAATTAAAAAAATTATTTAATATCCATAATGAATAGAGCGATTATTATTATTATTATATTCATAATGAATAAAATTCAAAAGTTAATTATTGTAAAGGGTTGTACTTCTCTAAAACACTTTTCCGATACAAGGTTAACAATTTTATTTTTATTGGGACCAAAAATCTATATTAGATACCAGGTGGTCATAAACAAGCAAATATAATTGTATTCAAAGTATATACTTTACACAACTTCTCAAACTATTTTTAAAACAAATCACGTCTATATTTATAAATTCAATATTTTATAAACGACATAAAATTTTGACGGGTTTAAAAAGTTGATAATTTTTCTTCTTCTTTCACTATTTTACTATGACTTTTTCGACGATAGCGTCAAGTTGATATTATGGTTTCATTTCCTTTGATTTTGGATTTTGGTAATTAGTGGGGCAGTTTAAAGTTTTCTTCAAATGTTAATAATCATCATATTTAAAAAAATTAATGTTAGGAATCTTAATTTTTTGGTCTAAAATGTTATGATATTCAATATTTTAATAATAATTTACGGCATCGTCAATCAAATGAGATTTACCCAACTAATATTATTATACATATTATTTGAGACACTTTTTAAGACACCTAGCATTATCTTATTTAAAATAAGCTATTGTTAGAATTTGTATATTTAAATTTGATGATGAATGTGATTAATGTATATATCTATATACCAATGAGTTTGGTAAAGTTCTTATTAATGATTTGATTCAATGTACAAGGACTTAGATTATAAAGATCAAATAATGTTAGATGATCTAATGTATAGCTATAGGATTTCAACTTTCGTAAAGTGACTCTGCTAGTTAATATTGTGAAGATGGATTCGCAGAGTAAACACATGATTGTAGTATCATCAGATGGATCACAAAACATTTGCACTTATCACAAAGTTCACTTCAAATCGTAAAGCAATATATCAGTTCGTAAAGTGGACAAAGGAATCTTAAAGACAAGCAAAGTTCGTTGAGTACAACCTAAACGTAGAGTACTCCAAGCAATCGCTAAGTAAAAGATTTGTTGTAAAGTAACTCAATGATCATTCAGTAAAAAAAGATCGCAAAGTTCATTCGTAGATTGACATCACAAAGCAATCATCGCATAAGAGCAAATCGTAGAGTAAACACTACGATCTATCATCAGGGGCGGAGCGGGGGAGGGGTCTAGGGGGGTCCGGGGACCCCCAGACCGTCGAAAAAATTAGTATGTAGTAGGCATGTCTTGATCCTAAGAATTCGTTCTCCAATTTTAGTCTTTCAAAGTTAGGATGACTTGCAAAACTATATCCACAAGACTTTTCAATAGGATGATCGAATGGAGCTTAAAGAAAAATTAAAGATGTGAATTTCTGAAATGAGAGAAAATGCAAGATTTTATAAACTAGAAGATGTCGAAGAACTTGCAACTAATATGGTTGAGGTGAGATTTCACACAACTTTTGTGACGCCCCTAGAATAGGTTCCAGTCAACCCAACCCATTCTGAGTCGTCAAATATATGGTACAGAATTCAAATACAAATTTTTATATCACACGGTCGTGCAAAATACGACCACACAACTGTGAGTGTCAATACAAATATGTAGAAAATATTAACATTCAAACTAAGTCCTCATTACAATTATTATCACACTATTTATCAGAAATAGTGAGGACTACTACTGCTCTAACTCGGACCATCGCTCTGTCCCCCGACTAGTTCCTGCGACATTCTCATTTTCTGAAGAGGACAATAGATGAAAAGGGTGAGCTCAACTAGCCCAGTAAAGAATATTATGACTAAGATAATGAAAAAATAAATTATCGTTAGTCTTCAATAATTCAGATAAAATATTATTGACAACAAATTTTAGATCAATATTCGCAGCGAAAATAACAATTCATTAGAAGAGTTAAGTAGAGAATGAAGTCTACTATCTTCTATGATTTTAAAGTCCATCATCAATATTTTATCCCTGTAACATCAATCAATATACATCTCGAATCAAATATTCATCTTTGCACTACGGCCAAAGATATTCATTTGTATCACCAGTTGGTTATGTTCATCTCAACACCTGTCCATCTTTGCACTACAGCCAAAGATATTCATCAGGTAATCATTCATCTTTGCTCTACAGGCCAAAGATATTCAGTTATATCACCATTTAGAACTAAGGATGATGAAAAATAATATAAATAACGAATCCAGTGAGATAAAGAACAAATATTAAGGATTCGCATTTTAGTTTATCCAAGTTCAAAAATACTCCATAATAATATTTTGTGGATCAAAATTCAAGAATAGAGTTCAAAACTTGGATCCAATCAAAAATAGGAACCTTAACAAGCAACTTGGACATATAAAGAAAATTTAATTTTTTCGTGAATAGTGTCATATACGTGAATAGTGCCGTACACGTGAATAGTGTCGTACACGTGAATAGTAATCCCAATGGAAAAAGTAAGAATTTCATAATAAAATTCAAGACACTATTTTGGTATAATGATATTGAAAAGAATAACATCGTTTACGAAAGAAAATAACATCCTTTACCTCAAAAGAATAGTACTTCTTACTGAAATATCAGATATAAGGCTGAAGAAAACTTGCACTGAATAGCAACACTCAAAGTATCTAAATACTCACAAAAATATGATCGATATTATAGAGAGAGAAAGCTTTTGATTCTGGTGTGATTTTCAATTCTAACCTAACCACCTTATTTATAGGAAAAGCTTAGGATGCCAAAGTAGACTTTTGCGCCGGCGACTTCTCCCAGCACTTCTCAGTGAGAAAAAAAATTCAACATTCAACAAGCAAATGATAAAAGTGGGGCCCATTATTTTATTTAAAAAAATATTTATTTTTGAAACTTCAATAATTCATAATAAATAGCCCTTTTATCAGAAAAATACAAATTCTATGTCTTTCTATAGGAAATTTAATTCTCTACAACTTTTGTAGAAGGAAGTTTTTCCAAATTCTCAATCGAAAATGGCCGAAATCCACAAACGGGTGATTTTTTCTAACAAAATACTGATAAAAACACCTTAGCACTAATTCCTTCTTTTATATCCACAAAATAAATATTTCTTTATCATATAAATTAATAATTAATTATTTACAAATAATATTACAGAACTACAATATTGACAACCAGGTCATTCCCAAGAAAGAGAGGGCCTTCCGATAAGAATTTCTCCTTACTGACGCGCAGTTAAATAACCCCTCCTAGACAGAACTTTCTTAGTTATTGTCAATAATGCTATTTAATAATATTATTCAAATAATATGAATTATTGAGTTGATAATGTGAAATACTGTGCAGTGACAATTATTGAATCAATAATACAAAATATCAATGGTAGCAATTATTGAGTCAATCATATAAAATAGCAACATAGCAATTATTGATATAAAATATCAATGTAGCAATTATTGATATAAAATATCAACGAAGCAATTATTGAACCAATAAAATATCATGCAATTATTGAATCAATAATATAAAATACTGAACAGTAATTACTGTAACAATTATTGAGTAAGTGACTTCTTACGTAAGAATCAATAATTTAAAATACTGTGCAATACCGTGTGCTACTATGCACAACGCGTATTACTGTATTTTTATCACCGGATATTTCAACAGTTTAATCGTAACAGTTTTACCGTTATTTATAAAAAAGTTATTTCTGTCGCTTTCTATATCCGACAGTTATTCCGTTGTGGGGCTCACAAATAGCTGCGCCATCGTATGAATATTCCCCGACAACAAGAATATTTCACGACCAAACGAATATTCCCCAACAACAATGAATATTTTATAACCACTTGCTCATTTTAAAATATTTACACATTTCACCTATAACTTTTCACATTTATCAAATATGCAGCTTACTATTTTGAAATAATATATAAAAAAAATTAAATCTTTATTTATAAAATTCGGGGTCTTACAACTTTTTATTTGGTATATCTTCTTATCAAGTTGGCTTTAGTTTTGCTTGTTGCGACTGCTAGTGTGGAACGAGTATTTTCTGCGATGAATATTGTTAAGACAGATTTGCGCACCAAGATGGGAGATGACTTTCTCACCGACTGTTTGGTGTGCTATATCGAGAGAGATGTTTTTAGGCGCATTGATAATGAAGTGATTATCTAATATTTTCAGAACATGAGAACTCGCAGGTTAGATTTACCGTCTTTACCGTTCGAAGAGAGACTCCGCCGTTCTAGTACCGTTACCAGCTCAATAGTCAGCAAATCTTAGTTGTATTTGTCATTATTTCTATTTAATTTGAACATAATATATTTTGAATTTTTTTCGGTATGTTTATATATACATTTGAATTTTACATGCATAATCCGGACCCCCCGACTTAAAATCTCTAGCTCCGTCACTGTCTATCATCATCGTAAAGTAGTCAAGTCTGACAAAATAACTGACATTGGAGGGTTACTAATTGAAAGTCCCGATATATTCACCAAATATCTTTAGTTGAAATCGAAGATCAGAAGTTGTGTCTAACAACTAGGTTGCTGAAATCGACACATCAGGGTGTTAGGTGAGAAAGTAAACTGATGTGACATGCAAACTTAAAAGGAGCTGACACATAGGTTTAAAATGTTCAAATCAGAAATTCCAGAGTATATGAGTATTAAATGCACTAACAAACATCTAGCAACGGGTAAGGGCGAAGCTAGGATTATGATTTGGGGTGGGTTAGAAAAAAAAATTCGTGAACGTTCACTACATACATTTTCTTTTTAATTAAACCATATATTAAGATAACTGTATATGTCATAAAATCACGTAGCTAATTGAATAATAAACAAAATCATCACTAATTCACTATAACATTAATAAAATTTTGATAACGAACGTACGTCCAAGACATAATAACATACCTAGTCAAATTGTACTCTCAGCTCTTGAATAGAAGTAAATTCTGTAATTATTGAGTCTGCATCATAGTTCTCAGTCAACTCCTTTTCGATGTAGACAATCATGTTATCAGCTAAGAAGTTATTCTCCATCTTGTTTCACAACATTGTTTTGATACGTTTCATAGCTGAAAATGATCTCTCTGTAGTTGCTGTGAAAATCGGCAAAGTCAAAATAAGACGAATTAACCGATCAATTATTTGATATGTCGTTGATTTTTTTATTTCAAATAATCATTGGCATAACTCAGCAAGAGTAGTAACATTCTTGAGCACATCATCATGAGGTACATCAAACTCATAAATTATCAGTTCGCTTCTCAAGCGATTCAACTCTTGTTTAGAAAAATCTCGAGGATAAACTTCTTTGCAAGTTTGCAAATATTATCAATGTTAAATGCCTTAAAACCATCTGCAGGGTCCAAAGATGAGCTAAGAATAAGAAGTTTCTTTGTTCTTTCACTGAACCTTCCATTCAATTCCACCAGCTCGAAATTTATTGCAGCATAAAATAGGTCAACAAGATAATGATGCTCAAGTTGTTATGTTTATTTGTTGACAATTACGGCGACGTGAACTCATACTGAATTGACTGTCCATGTCAGAAATATCTATATCATGCTTTCTGCAAAAAGACATCACTTTTTCAATAAAATCTTCCCAACCGTCTTCTCTTAATTTCTAAAGAGAATTCACTGTAATTTCCACCAGATTCATAGCATTCAAAATATCTTGAGATTTTTACTGCAACTTTCGACATAAGACATCAGTAAGTCCCATCATGTCTTTTAACAACTGCAAGATTAATAGGATATTCATATATTTGCTTTCGTTTCCCCGGATCTCGTTCTAAATCACCAACATAAAAATCTATATCTTCAAAAGTCTCAGATATTACATCAGGTTGCTCATTGACCATTGTATTGTTAACATTGCATACTGACGGAGTAGGAATAAATTCTCTAGATGTTGAATCAAAAGTAGGGACATTCTCTCTAGTGTCTTGTATTGTTGATTGACTTGATTCAACTATAGGAACAGACTCTTTGTCAGTATCTGATGCAAGTCCAGACTGTCCAGTAGGAACAAACTCTCTAGGCTGGAGTATAGGAGAAGGAACATGTTGATGCTTATCAGATGCAAGAGATGCATTGCTATTTGGCCTATTCCGTTCGATTGACTGAGCTGAATCTTTTTTCTTGTATCATGTACTAAAAATTTTTGCCTTCTTAGCTTGTCGATCATGATCAGACATGTTTTGAGTACCTAATCATTATAAATTTTCAATCAACAATGTATTATAGCATACAAGTAAATCATATAGTATAACAACAATTCACAAATCACAAACGTACAGACCCTGAGACCCATATGGCCATATATTGATATATAATCCCAATTCAACTAGCAATGGGAATCAATGAATCATGATATCTTATTGAATTCAAATCAAATTAATCAATTTCACTTAAGGCCATCAATCAATTCGTACCTGGTCACTGAAGAGAGAAGAGCAGCCGCTTTAGAAAGGCAATGGGTAAAGAAAAAAGAAGAGAAAACGTTGACCTAATTCTCTATAAAAAGCAAGCCCAATTATTAACTGAATTACTTAATAAAAATAAATAGTTTATATTTGATAAAAATATTAATGAACTAGAACAACATATGGGCTAACTGCTAAGTATTTAAATTTGGGGTGGGCTTACTGGGCTAATTTTTAATTTAGGAATGGACTGTAGCCCACCGTAGCCGTGTGTAGCTACGCCCTTGGCAACGAAAATATTTTTAGTAGGCTATAAAAGGCAACCAAGATTCAAACTTCAAAAGTACGAATTCTAATAATAAAAAAAAACAAGCTCTGCAATAGTCAAAATAACATACTCTACGATCTTGTGTAAGACCCCGACTTTTATGAAATAAAAGTCTAATTTAATTTTTGATTATTATTTTAAAATTTTAAAATATTGAATTGATAAATAGTCAAATGAATAATTAATTGGATAAATGAGCAAATAAAGAGGAGAGGAAAATTAATTTTTTTTTTCTAAAGTAGCAGCCCATGTGCTGAAGAGAAAGATGAGAGAAAGGAAAGGGGGAGGAAGAAGAAATACGGAGAAGAAAACAAAAAGGTGGGGGAAATAAGAAGAAAAAGAAAAGAGGAGCAAAAGAGGAAAAGAAAGAAAAAATAAACTAATAAAAACAAAACAAGCGAAACTATTAGGCATTTTTTCTTTCACTCTCGACAGAAAAAGAAAGAAAGAGAGAAAAATGAGAAGAAGAAGAAGAAGAAAAAGAAGGTAAAATTAAAACCTTTGTTATTTTTTTTGTTATTAATTTTTATGAAAATTTATGGAAAGAGAATATGCTATGCTTATTAATTTGTGATTGATTAAATTTGCATAAACATGAATTAAATGAATGAAATCAAGAAATCAAAAGAAGAACAAAATCTGAAAATTTTTAGAAGATTGGTTTACTGCTTGATTTTGTAAAATCTATAACTCTTTGTGTATAATGAGTTAGGAGATGAGCTTTATATCAAAAGAAAGCTCTGGAAGTAAACTAATTACAGAAATTTGAATCACCCAAAAATTCCTTGTAAATTTTTCGTGGTGACTGTTTAAAGAAAACTGGTCCGAATGACTTATAGTCCGAAAAATTAATTTTTTTAGCTCTGTTGCGTAAATTATAATTCTTAATCCGACTGTTGAATCGTTGTAATTTTTGAATATGTTATACATATATAAGTTGAGTATATGTCCACAAATTTTGAACCGTAAAAGATTAACGTATGATTTGTTATGAATTTTAAGAGGTGACTGATTCAGAATTTTAGTAGCAAAATTTTCAGCAACATACCTTATGTTTTAAAAATGTATAACTTAATGATTTTAAATCTGATTTTAGTGATTCTTGAGGCTAAATCAGAGTATTTGAAGTCTAGTTGCTGTTAAAATTAATTATTTTGATAAATAAATTTAATTAATAGTGGTAATACCATAATAGTGGACTGACATTTTAAAAACAAATTGTCATAGATGGGTTTCTTAAGTTTTGTTATTAACTTACAATATATTAATTATGAAACTTGGTGAAAAAACATATAATATTAATTTATAATTTCTGGACAATTTTGAAAAATTATGGAATAACAGAAATATTTTCTTGTGTTTTAAAACTATTTATAGTTAGTTTCAAAATAGAGGAAACTAATGAAAAATTCTATGAATGGTGGAAAATTATGAAGTTTACTGAAATTTTTATAATAATATAACATTAATATTGATGATGTTTTAAGATATAAAAGTATATGGAGTTAGTATTTCTATTTTGAAGCTATTAAATGATAGTTTTTATAAATAGAAATAATTATAGAAAATTGTCGAATAATCCGAAAAACATGGAAGTTGTTTGAAAAATTCAGAATAATATTTTAAATATTTTTGAAGTGTTAGTAAGCTCATGAGGTGTCGGGATGTAAACGCACAAGTAACGAATAAGTTATGACAAATATTTATAAATTTATATTATTGTATTTTATCATCACTTGAGATGGTGGCTTAGTGGTGGGAAGTCTGACATAAATTTCTATTAACGTAAGTGAGTTGTGCCGATGAAGACACCACTAAGACCTCTAAAATATTTAGAGATCATGTATTTATGCATGTAATTATTTATTACATACGTTAATAAATAACAATTATGATATTATAAGACCAGTTGAAAGTATTGTGAGTCCATAATAATGATTGTGAATAATTGTTGAAAATTTAAAAATACATAAATAATTGATGAATAAAGTTGTTGATTAAAAATAAGTATGATATGCAGATGTTTTTTCAATTATTTTCTTTTTACGAAAGTAAGTTTGGCAGGACTTACCGACACTCTATATTTTCTAAAGTAGTATGGACCGCAACTCTATTATTGAACAAATTTTGTTAAAACGTGTACAAATTTGTTTAATATTCTCTGTGGGACCAAAAATTCCACTATCACTATTTTTATATAGCTCATTTGGTTTTTTTGTCAAAGCTGGTATGCTAGTTGTTTCCTCGATTTTCAGTATAAATAGGTTACTTGGTTAAGTAACTAAACACACACGATGACTACACCAAAAATATAAAATTCTTTTGTTACAATATTGTGAGGATAATATTGTGAGTATTTCTTTTGAGGATAATAAGTGTTGATAAAGAGTGCAAGCATTGTTCGGGTTGATCACTTTCATAGAAAGCAGCATCTAGTCGCGTGCTATAGTAAGGGGTATCACTTTTTCATAATATGGTAAAGGAATATCATTTTCTTTCATACTCCATATTATTGTAAGAGATTATTATTCGTTCTTCAGGTTATTATTAAATACTGAAAAGTCCTGAAATGATTAGAATATCCTTAATGATTTGTGATTCATCTAATATCTTGACCTGAATCTTTCTATTCAGTTTTAAGTTATTATGTTTGATCCGGTAACTTTACATTTACTTGAACTTTATATTCTAATCAATTTTCTGGATATCGTGTTGGTAATTTAGACTCTGGATAATTAACTTGAAAATCAATAAGATCTATTTTTATCTTATTATTTTGATTATATATCATTGTGGTGAAATTTTTCTTTGGCCTGTAGTGCAAAGATGAAATGTTGATTGGTATACAGTTATATGTCTTTGGCCTATAGTGCAAAGATGAGATGTTGATTTATGAATATCTTTGGCCTGTAGTGCAAAGATGAGCTGATGATTTATGAATATCTTTGGCCTGTATTGCAAAGATGAACTATTGATGAATATCTTTGTCCTGTAGTGCAAAGATGAACTATTGATGAATATCTTTGGCCTGTAGTGCAAAGATGAGCTGTTGATTTATGAATATCTTTGGCCTGAGTGCAAAGATGAATTTATTAGCATGATTATGAACAAGAACTGTGAATTGGTATAACCATAATTTTTAGTGTTTCAGGTAAAGACATGTAATGAAAGTTCTCTTTGTCTTGGGTACAACGAAGAACTGTTGATTAGTATTACAGGAATAAAATATATATGATGGACTTTTAATTGGGAGAAGATAGTGGACATTGTGTTCTACTGGACTCTCCTAATGGATTGTTGATTCCGCTGCAATTATGGTTGATAACTTTTATCATCTACCATATTTTTTAAATATCTGATTTGTTACTGATGAATGCTATTGATAATTTAATTATCTTAGTCATGATATTCTTTACTGGGCTATTTGTGCTTACGCTTTTTGCTTCACAATTCCTTTCAAGAAATAAAAGTGTAGCTGGAACTAGCAGAGAGAACTTGGGTAGAAAGTGATGTTTCAAATTAGTCACGGTCCTCATCAAGTTATAGAACAGCGTGGCATAATAATTGTACTGAGAACTTAAAAATGCGTGGGTCGTACCTTATACGACATTTAACTGTTTATTTTGGTAAATCAAATAAGATGATGTGAACTCGACTTTGAAAGTGTCAAAAATGCACTCCATTACAATAATAAGAGCATAAATCTTCTCGAGTTCCTTTGAGGACTTGAAATAAATGTTGCTTTATTTGATACGATATTATAATAATTTGGGTGCGAATTCTGTCATACTATATACGACATGGTAATAGTTGTAAAAAGGAAGATTTGTATTTGAATTTTGTACTATGTATTTCTTGGCGACTCAGAATAGGTGGGTTGTTTATTGAACCTATTTTGGAGGTGTCACATCTTAAATATATAGTTCAAGTTACTAAGTATTTGAGAAGAAAAACATAACGCCAACTTAACAGCACCTCTCAACATTATTTAATCAAATCTTCGGTGTGTGACTTAGTGACCCAGATTTCGAGACGTAGCGACTCGAAGGAACCTAAGTGGTTCGGTGGTGATTTCGAGACCTACTG
The DNA here is from genome assembly GCA_020205555.1 of Panax stipuleanatus. Classification (NCBI taxonomy): domain Eukaryota; kingdom Viridiplantae; phylum Streptophyta; class Magnoliopsida; order Apiales; family Araliaceae; genus Panax; species Panax stipuleanatus. The sequence goes on from CM035118.1 coordinate 155,395,108, forward strand.
ACTCGAAGGAACCTTAGTGGTTCAAGTGTAATAAATGTAAGACCCCAACTTTTATAAATAAAAATTTAATTTCCTCTATATATTATTTTGATATAGTAAGGTGTTGATTTGATAAATGTGGTAAGTTATGGATGGAATGTGCAAATTTTACAAAGTAAGCAAGTGGTCATAATATATTCGTTGTGTCGGGGAATATTCTTTTGTCGGAGAATATTCGTACGACGGCGCAGCCATTGGTGGACCCCACAACAGAATAATTGTCGGATATAGAAAGCGACAGAAATAACATTTTCACGGCAAAACTTTTACCGTTAAACTGTTAAAATACCCGGTGATAAAAATACAGTAATACGCATTGTTGCAAAGTAGCACACGGTATTGCACAATATCTTTGATTATTGATGCTTACGTAAGAAGTCACTCAGTATTTAATAATTGCTACAGTAGTTGTTGCACAGTATATCATATTATTGATTCAATTATTGTCACAGTATCATCTGCACAATATTTTATATTATTAAATCAATAATGGTCAGTCATATTATTTAAATGATATTATTAGATAGCATTATTGGCAATGTCTAGAAAGTTCTGTCTAGGAAAGGGGTTAGTTAATTGCGCGCCAGTAAGAAAAAAATCTTTATCGGAAGGCCCCCTCTTTCCTGGGAACGACCTGGTTGTCATTATTGTGATTCTGTAATATTAATTTATATAATAATTGATGAATGGTTGATAAAAATATTTTCATTGTGTTGGAAATATTAATGTTAGTAGAAATCGACATTTATTTCGATAATAGTTGATTTTCGGATGTTAAATTGACCTAACGGAGAATTAATCAGATAAATGAGCAATTAATGGGTGGTTAACATGTGGGACCCACTTATTGGTGGATAATAAATAGTTGGTGGGTAGTTGCAGGGGTGGAGGTGCAAGATTTATAAACTTGAGGGACTAAATTAAAAATTTAGGCAAAGATGGAGGTACTAAAGTGTAATTGTCCAACCTTTTTCTAGCCTATAAATAGCAAGCTAATTTCATTCATTTCTCACCATTCTTGAAGAACAAAGTTATTATAGTGAGAAAAATTATAGAGAGAAAAAGAAGAAGAGTATTCTGCTACTACACTACTCCAGTATCCAATCTTCTACTGAGGTAAGGGGTATTATTTCTTTTATATTCATAAAGAATGCTATTTTCTTTCAATACTCGTAAGGGTTGTTACTCTATTCTTTATTGATCTGTGGGAGTAACCTGTCTACGCGGATTACCGCATGCATGGTGAATAACCCTTTGTATTCATTCTTTATTGATCTGTGGGAGTAACCTGTCTACGCGGATTACCGCATGCCTGGTGAAAACCTTTTGTATTCATTCAATTCCTTAATAATCTGTGGGAATAACCTGTCTACGCGGATTACCGCATGCGTGGTGAATCACCCTTCGTATTCATTTCTATTAAATTGTGGAAATGATCTGTCTACGCGGATTACCGCATGACGGGTGAAAATCCAATTACAGTTTCGTATATTCATTCATACTCGTACGAAATATTATTTCACTGGAATATTGGTCTGAACTTGTTATGAAATTTTTATTTTTTTATGACAAGTTACTATTCACGGGTTACTATTCATGAGTTACTATTCACGGTAAAAAAAAATATTCTTTTTTTTATCTTTGATTGGATCCAAGTTTGAAACTTCATTCTTGAATTTTGCTCCACAATTGATTATTACGGAGTATTCATGAACTTGGATAAATTAAATTACGAATTCCTAAATTTTGTCCTTTATCTCACTGGATTCGTTTTTATATTATTTTTCATCATCCTCAGTCTTAAATGATGATACAAATGAATATCTTTGGCCTGTAGTGCAAAGATGAATGATTATTTGATGAATATCTTTGGCCTGTAGTGCAAAGATGATTACCTGATGAATATCTTTGGCCCGTAGTGCAAAGATGGACAGGAGTTGAGATGAACATGATCACTGGTGATATAAATGAATATCTTTAGCCTGTAGTGCAAAGATGAATATTTGATTCGAGATATATATTGATTGATGTTACAGGGATAAAATATTGATGATGGACTTTAAAACATAGAAGATAGTAGACTTCATTCTCTGCTTAACTCTTCTAATGATTTGTTATTTCCGCTGCGAATATTGATCTAAAACTTGTTGTCCATAATATTTTATCTGAACTGTTGAAGACTAACGATAATTTATTTTTCATTATCTTAGTCATAATATTCTTTACTGGGCTAGTTGAGCTCACCCTTTTCTTCCATTGTTCTCTTCAGGAAATGAGAATATTGCGGGTACTAGTCGGGGAATGGAGTGATGGTCCGAGTTAGAGCAGTAGTAGTCCTCACTATTTCTGATAAATAGTGTGATAATAATTGTAATGAGGACTTAGTTTGAATCTTAATATTTTCTACATATTTGTACTGAGACTCACAGTTGTGTGGTCGTATTTTGCACGACCGTATGATATAAAGTTTATATTTGAATTCTGTACCATGTATTTGGCGACTCAGAATGGGTTGGGTTGAATGGACCTATTCTGGGGGCGTCACAGTTGGTATCAGAGCTTAGGGATATGATCTCTGGCGGAGATCTGGGAATAGAACTAGGAGGGGAGAGACGAGTAAATCCTTCGCTAGTGTTTGTCCTACCTAAGCTTATGTGGTATTTATTTTGTCGGTCGGAACATAGGGTTGATATGTGATATGTTAATTTATTTGATTAACCCTTGTTTTATGGCAGTATTTGAGAATGGCAGCTGAAAATCTTAACAATGGAGTGAATGAGACCGTTGAGACACCTTTAATCACTAACCAAGAGAACGTACAACAGGAAGGCAACAATTCTCCTGTAAACAACCCTACCGAAGAAATGATAAATGACGGGATGTTCAGAAGTTTTTTGCAGTTCATGCAAAACCAGACGAGGGAGACTCGTGTTCATAATACAGGTGGAAATAATAACTCGCGGCTTGTCACTGCCAGGCAGTTTAAAGAGTTGGGACCACCAGAGTTTCAGGGAAAGCCAGATCCAATCAAGGCAGAGACGTGGGTTAAGCAGATTACCAAGATATTTGATGTCTTGGGATGCACGGAGGAACAGAAGGTTTCATTCGCCACGTTTATGTTTCGTGGAGAGGCAGATTACTGGTGGGAATCTGTGAAGCGTACTCAGCCTGCCGCACTCAAGATGTCTTGGGAGACGTTTCAGAAACTGTTCAATGACAAGTACTTTCCAGAAAGTATTCGTCACATGAAAGAGGTAGAGTTTATCAGACTAGAACAGAACAACATGACGATGTCCCAGTACGAGGCTAAGTTCGCGGAGTTATCCCGGTTTGCACCTCATTTGGTGGAGAATGAGGAACGTATGACGCGGATGTTTCTGAGAGGTTTGAAACCCGAGATTCGTCAATACCTCATTTCTCACAAATTTTCTTTATATTCGGATGTAGTGAACAGGGCCCAGTTATTAGAACGAGATAGTGATTACGTTCAACCAAAGGACAACAACCAAGGTCGTACCGGTGGCAGCAGTCATCGAAACAATGACAACCAGCAGGGAGGAAAGCATCATGACAGAAGCGGTAACCACTCCGGTGGTAATCGTGGCCATGATAATAGAAGAAGTGAGTCGGGGGGAGATTTCAAGAAGAGAAGGTACAACAATGAGAACGTGAAGACGTCAACAGCAGCACCAACTGTTTCTAGGGGCGGAGAACGACCGCCAGTCGTATGCTATAAATGCGGGCAAGAGGGACACATCAGTCCTAACTGCACACAACAATCTAAGGTGTGTTATAACTGTGGAAAGGAAGGACATATAGCTCGAGTGTGTCCTGTGGCGAAACCAAGTCCAGCAGGGGTAGTGATCCCTAAGGTTGTTCCGGACAAGTCAAAGTCGGTAGTTCCTGGAAGAGCTTTTGTCGTGACTGCCCAGCAAGCAAGGAACCCGAAAGAGGTTATTACGGGTAAGCTAATCATAAACTCTTGCGAAGTTTACACCTTGTTAGATACCGGTGCTACCCATTCATTTATTTCACCTGCTTGTGCTCAACGTTTGAACTTGACACCTGAAAAGTTAGACTTTGACTTATCTGTTGAAACTCCGTTAGGAGAAACTTTTGTTACATCTACAGTTTACAAATCTTGCTTGATTCAGATTGGTACCCTTACCTTACCTGCTGATCTTATATCTTTGAAAATACTTGCATTTGACGTAATTTTAGGAATTGATTGGTTAACCACTTATCATGCCAAAATTGATTGTTTTCGTAAGGTTGTTAGTTTTCATATTCCTAACCAACCTGTTGTGCGAATTCAAACCACCAAACCACTAAAATCAGTCAATATCATTTCAAATCCCAAGGCTATTCGTTTATTGAAAAACGGATGTCAAGCTTTCTTAGCTCATGTAACTGATCTAAATCAGAATACATCAGATTTGAATGATATTTCCGTTGTTAATGAGTTTCCTGATGTATTTCCCGAAGAACTTCCCGGTCTACCCCCAGAACGTGAAGTTGAATTCTTTATTGACCTTGAGCCCGGTACAAAGCCCATTTCTAAAACCCCATATCGAATGGCTCCTATTGAACTTCAGGAGTTAAAAGTCCAATTACAAGAGTTGTTAGATATCGGTTTTATTCGTCCTAGTACGTCTCCTTGGGGTGCTCCTGTTTTATTCGTAAAGAAGAAAGACGGGAGTATGCGACTTTGTATTGACTATCGGGAGTTGAACCATGTCACCATTAAGAATAGGTATCCGTTACCTCGTATTGATGACCTGTTCGACCAGTTGCAAGGAGCGCAATTTTTTTCAAAGATCGATCTTCGTTCTGGATATCATCAGTTGAAGATTAAAACTGAGGATATTCCAAAGACTGCTTTCAGAACACGGTACGGGCATTATGAGTTCTTAGTCATGTCTTTTGGATTGACTAATGCTCCTGCTGCTTTCATGGATATGATGAACCGTGTATTCAAAGAATATTTAGATCAGTTTGTGGTTGTCTTTATTGATGACATCCTCATCTATTCTAAAAGCCGTGAAGATCATAACCACCACTTGAAGATGGTACTTCAAAGGCTTCGTGATAACAAGCTTTATGCCAAATTGAAGAAATGCGAGTTCTGGCTTGAGGAAGTAGCATTCCTTGGGCACGTGGTATCAAAACATGGGGTATCTGTTGACCCGGCGAAGATTGAAGCAATACAAAGTTGGGAACAACCTAAATCGGTGACCGAAGTACGTAGCTTTCTGGGCTTAGCTGGTTATTATCGGAGATTCGTGGAAGAATTTTCTCGAATCGCTACTCCATTAACTCAGCTGACTCGGAAAGATACAAAATTCGTATGGAACGAGGGATGCGAGAAGAGCTTTCAAGAGCTCAAGAGGAGACTCATTTCGGCACCTGTTCTGACAATACCATCTAGTTCGGATGGATTTGTCATTTACAGCGATGCTTCGGGCAAAGGGTTAGGATGTGTTCTCATGCAACATGAGAAAGTCATAGCCTATGCCTCACGACAACTCAAAGAATATGAGAGGAATTATCCTACTCATGATCTAGAGTTGGCAGCAGTCGTTTTTTGCGTTGAAGATATGGAGACACTACCTGTATGGGGAGAAAGTGGAGATCTATACAGATCATAAGAGCCTCAAATATTTCTTTACCCAGAAGGAACTTAACATGCGGCAACGACGTTGGCTTGAGTTGTTGAAAGATTACGACCATACCATCCAATATCATCCTGGAAAAGCAAACGTGGTAGCAGACGCGTTAAGTAGAAGATCATATGCGGGAATGAGTGCGATGCTGTCAACACAAAGGCCCATTTTGTGTGACTTACAAAGGATGGAGATAGAGTTCAAGACTCTGGGGACCCACATGATGATGTCAAGTTTACGCGTAGAACCAGCTTTAATTGATAAAGTTAAAGCTGCTCAATCTACAGATCCGGAGTTGATGAAGATGAAGAAGAAGGCGCAAGAAGGTGCAATTCCAGAAGCAAGAATCGATGAAGAGGGAATACTTCGAGTCAACTCCAGACTTTGTGTTCCTAACGATTCTGACTTGAAGTATAGAATCATGATGGAGGCACACAACACACCGTTTGCGATCCATCCTGGGAGTACTAAAATGTATCGTGATCTTCGACATACATTTTGGTGGAGCAATATGAAGAGAGAGATCGCGGAGTTTATCTCTAGATGTTTAACTTGTCAACGTGTAAAGGCGGAGCATCAAGTACCGAAGGGTCCATTGCAACCACTGGAGATTCCGAAATGGAAGTGGGAACACATTACCATGGATTTCGTTACGGGTCTTCCCAAGATTTCTCAAGGCATAGATGCAATTTGGGTTATTGTCGATAGATTAACTAAGTCTGCTCATTTCTTGCCTATACGAGAAACTTATTCACTGGAACGTCTTGCTCATATGTACATAAATGAGATTGTGAGATTGCATGGCATGCCAGTATCCATAATTTCGGATCGTGACCCAAGATTTACTTCACGATTTTGGGTCAGTTTGCAGAAAGCTATGGGCACCGATCTACGATTCAGTTCTGCATATCATCCTCAAACTGACGGGCAATCGGAAAGGACTATTCAAACTCTTGAAGATCTATTGAGACTCTGTGTTCTAGATTTCAAAGGGAGTTGGGACAAGTACTTACCATTGGTGGAATTCTCCTACAACAACAGTTATCAGGCAAGTATAGGCATGGCTCCATTCGAGGCGTTGTATGGACGGAAGTGTCGTTCTCCAGTATGTTGGGACGAGGTGGGTGAAGCAACATTGTTAGGACCGGAGTTAGTACGTATGACTACGGAAAAGATTCAAATAATCCGACAACGTATACAAACGGCACAAGATCGACAAAAGAGTTATGCGGATCTTCATCGAAGAGACGTAGAATTTAATGTCGGAGATCATGTATTGTTACGTGTTGCTCCATGGAAAGGAGTTACGAGATTCGGAAAGAGAGGAAAGCTCAATCCACGATTCATTGGTCCATATGAGATCCTTGACCGAGTAGGAAAGGTGGCCTATAGACTCGCTTTACCTCCAAGCATGTCTCGTGTTCATAACGTTTTTCACATATCCATGTTACGTAAATATGTGAAAGACCTAAATCACATTATTGAGTTAGAACCAGACGAGATAGCCGAAGATTTAACGTACGAGGAGGTACCTGTCAAGATCTTGGATAAGAAGGAACATGTCCTACGCTCGAAGATTATACCTCAAGTTAAAGTTTTGTGGAGGAACCATGATATCGAGGAAATGACCTGGGAGTTAGAATCGGAAATGAAAGCAAGGTATCCTCACCTTTTCGACATACTAGGTACGTACGTCAATTTCGAGGACGAAATTTCATAAGGAGGGGAGGTTGTAAGACCCCAACTTTTATAAATAAAAATTTAATTTCCTCTATATATTATTTTGATATAGTAAGGTGTTGATTTGATAAATGTGGTAAGTTATGGATGGAATGTGCAAATTTTACAAAGTAAGCAAGTGGTCATAATATATTCGTTGTGTCGGGGAATATTCTTTTGTCGGAGAATATTCGTACGACGGCGCAGCCATTGGTGGACCCCACAACAGAATAATTGTCGGATATAGAAAGCGACAGAAATAACATTTTCACGGCAAAACTTTTACCGTTAAACTGTTAAAATACCCGGTGATAAAAATACAGTAATACGCATTGTTGCAAAGTAGCACACGGTATTGCACAATATCTTTGATTATTGATGCTTACGTAAGAAGTCACTCAGTATTTAATAATTGCTACAGTAGTTGTTGCACAGTATATCATATTATTGATTCAATTATTGTCACAGTATCATCTGCACAATATTTTATATTATTAAATCAATAATGGTCAGTCATATTATTTAAATGATATTATTAGATAGCATTATTGGCAATGTCTAGAAAGTTCTGTCTAGGAAAGGGGTTAGTTAATTGCGCGCCAGTAAGAAAAAAATCTTTATCGGAAGGCCCCCTCTTTCCTGGGAACGACCTGGTTGTCATTATTGTGATTCTGTAATATTAATTTATATAATAATTGATGAATGGTTGATAAAAATATTTTCATTGTGTTGAAAATATTAATGTTAGTAGAAATCGACATTTATTTCGATAATAGTTGATTTTCGGATGTTAAATTGACCTAACGGAGAATTAATCAGATAAATGAGCAATTAATGGGTGGTTAACATGTGGGACCCACTTATTGGTGGATAATAAATAGTTGGTGGGTAGTTGCAGGGGTGGAGGTGCAAGATTTATAAACTTGAGGGACTAAATTAAAAATTTAGGCAAAGATGGAGGTACTAAAGTGTAATTGTCCAACCTTTTTCTAGCCTATAAATAGCAAGCTAATTTCATTCATTTCTCACCATTCTTGAAGAACAAAGTTATTATAGTGAGAAAAATTATAGAGAGAAAAAGAAGAAGAGTATTCTGCTACTACACTACTCCAGTATCCAATCTTCTACTGAGGTAAGGGGTATTATTTCTTTTATATTCATAAAGAATGCTATTTTCTTTCAATACTCGTAAGGGTTGTTACTCTATTCTTTATTGATCTGTGGGAGTAACCTGTCTACGCGGATTACCGCATGCATGGTGAATAACCCTTTGTATTCATTCTTTATTGATCTGTGGGAGTAACCTGTCTACGCGGATTACCGCATGCCTGGTGAAAACCTTTTGTATTCATTCAATTCCTTAATAATCTGTGGGAATAACCTGTCTACGCGGATTACCGCATGCATGGTGAATCACCCTTCGTATTCATTTCTATTAAATTGTGGAAATGATCTGTCTACGCGGATTACCGCATGACGGGTGAAAATCCAATTACAGTTTCGTATATTCATTCATACTCGTACGAAATATTATTTCACTGGAATATTGGTCTGAACTTGTTATGAAATTTTTATTTTTTTATGACAAGTTACTATTCACGGGTTACTATTCATGAGTTACTATTCACGGTAAAAAAAAATATTCTTTTTTTTATCTTTGATTGGATCCAAGTTTGAAACTTCATTCTTGAATTTTGCTCCACAATTGATTATTACGGAGTATTCATGAACTTGGATAAATTAAATTACGAATTCCTAAATTTTGTCCTTTATCTCACTGGATTCGTTTTTATATTATTTTTCATCATCCTCAGTCTTAAATGATGATACAAATGAATATCTTTGGCCTGTAGTGCAAAGATGAATGATTATTTGATGAATATCTTTGGCCTGTAGTGCAAAGATGATTACCTGATGAATATCTTTGGCCCGTAGTGCAAAGATGGACAGGAGTTGAGATGAACATGATCACTGGTGATATAAATGAATATCTTTAGCCTGTAGTGCAAAGATGAATATTTGATTCGAGATATATATTGATTGATGTTACAGGGATAAAATATTGATGATGGACTTTAAAACATAGAAGATAGTAGACTTCATTCTCTGCTTAACTCTTCTAATGATTTGTTATTTCCGCTGCGAATATTGATCTAAAACTTGTTGTCCATAATATTTTATCTGAACTGTTGAAGACTAACGATAATTTATTTTTCATTATCTTAGTCATAATATTCTTTACTGGGCTAGTTGAGCTCACCCTTTTCTTCCATTGTTCTCTTCAGGAAATGAGAATATTGCGGGTACTAGTCGGGGAATGGAGTGATGGTCCGAGTTAGAGCAGTAGTAGTCCTCACTATTTCTGATAAATAGTGTGATAATAATTGTAATGAGGACTTAGTTTGAATCTTAATATTTTCTACATATTTGTACTGAGACTCACAGTTGTGTGGTCGTATTTTGCACGACCGTATGATATAAAGTTTATATTTGAATTCTGTACCATGTATTTGGCGACTCAGAATGGGTTGGGTTGAATGGACCTATTCTGGGGGCGTCACAATAAATCTTTGTGATCTTTATCCATAGTGAATTTCCTACTCGAGGAGTAGAAGAGTGGAATATGAGTACTTTGGACTTCGAACCACTTAAACTTCGTTGTGTCATTTACTTTTTCAGTTCTTATTTTATGTCAGATTATTTATCTTGCTTGTGGTTGATTACCTAGCTAATTTCAGAATTGAGATTCTTTTTCAATCTTTAAGGGGATTTTCAACAATCATATTTCGTTGTGCTTAATCAATCAGATTAACTAATTATTTGGTAATATCTTATAAACAATCAAGAGTTTTAAAAGATCTATTCAGCCCCCTTCTAGATCTATAAGTACCTTTGGAAAATAACAGCTACTCTCACCGTTCCTAAAAAGATGATTAAATATATAATTTTTTTATTCCCAAAAGAATGAAATAAATTACATAAATTGAAGGATAAATATGTCATTTAATGAGTTTCATTAGTATAAAATTAAAATTAAAATACTCATCAGTTTATATAACTTTACGGGGTCACTAAAGATAAATTTTTTTTTAATATGTGTATAAATTATACTTTACTTATCTTTTTGAGACAAATAATTTATAACTTTGTGTATATTTGTTACTTCTATATCTTAATAAAAGGCTTCAATATTATTTATATTATTATAAATAAATAAAAAAACAAGTAAAAAATGATAAGTAATGCATGATGATTAAAAATATAATTTTTTAATTTTTAAAATAATAAGATAAAACACATAAAATAAGAGATAATTAAGTCATTCAATAGGATTCATTAATATAAAAAAATAAAAATAATATCACTTTATATAATCTTACGTGTGATCAATGAAGATACGTTTAAAAAAATTCAATTTTTTTTAATAATTTTTTCGCCGGTGAGAGTATTTGGTGCATGAATACTCGTGCAGGGACAGAAGAACTGGTGCGCGGTGCGCAGTGCGCAGTGCGCAGAGCATTTGGTGAATAAAGAAATAGGTGAAAGTACCTTTTTGTCCTTTTATCTCCCTCCTTCATATTAACACTGTAGGCACGTGCCACCCACAAAAGGGTGCCTTCAAACTAATGCCCTTTCACTTCTTCTATATTTGCATTCGTGACAACTACTGTTTCACTTCCTTGATGCTTAGACCAGCAAATTCACTATTTTTAACAAAAAGCTACTGGCTACCGGCTACCGGCTACTGGCTAGTTTATGTCTCTTTTTATATTTTCCATGAATGTAATGTAACACATTACACATGCATGTTTTCCCCCTCACCTTCTCTTTAAGCATCAACTAAAAGGGAAAATCCAATTGTTCAAACTTATTCTAAAGAAGCAACCCAATTAAATGACAAAAAGAGTTTACTCATGAACATACGATTTATTTAAATATAAAATCAAAAAGATTATCAACACCTGAGAGAAAATTGGATGAGAAATTTTACAAATCACATATGGATTTTAACATAGAACAACAAAGTAGTATCATGATAAGATAATCTTTTACCCAGGATAAACCATATAAACTTCAAAAATAGAAGGGCCTCGATACAAAATAAAAATCTACTGTTTCCCGCGTCACAAAACAAACACCTGAAAAATAAGGACAGACCTGGTCGAAAACTACTCTCTCTCTCTCTCTCTCTCTCTCTCGTCCATGCCTTCTTAATTCAGCTCTCACTCCAATTTCTAGGGTTTACGGGTTTTTATCTATCTATTTGTATAACTAATTATCGAATGCAATGGAACCAGAAGAAGAAGAAGTGTACAAGAGAAAAGATCACCTAGCTCTGGTCATAATTCTCGTGCTCGCCTTTCTGGCCGTCGCTTCATTGTTCGTAGCCTTCAGTTACTATTGCTACATTCGCAACAAAGTCTCCAAGCGCTTGAGAGATGATAAAAAGAGTGAGTCTTTTTCTTTGACACGCGCTTTTCTATTTTTCAAAATTTCCCTGTTTTTGATATATACCCAATTCTCGTTGCTGGTTTTTATTAAGACCAAGACTTTATTAAGTTGTTTTTTTTTGGCTTGTTGAGAATATGGGTACGAGATGAAATTTGGATATTATATTTTTGGGTTCTATAATGTGGTTACAGGTCTAGAAATTTATTAGCAAAGTAATCTCTGCTCCAAATTATTTTATTTCTATTTATTTTATATTTTAGTCTATGTTTTGGAAATTGGAGCATGTTAAAAATATATATAAAAGGTAAAAAAAAATACAAAAAAATAATAAGCTAAAGATCCATTAAACTTGATTTTAGTATCAGACATGATTTTTAGGTTTTCTGCAACGATACATAATTTGATACGTGGTACTTGAAGGGCTTTACTGTACCTTTCAATTGTCCCCCACCCTCACCATTTCCCTGTGTCGAACATGGTTCATTGTTTATTCTTGACCTATATAGCTTCTCATAAACCTGACAAATAACGGTGTTTTGATTTCTAAGTTTAAGATTTTTAATGTTGTTACCATCTTTTAGTGGGTAGGAGAATTTTGCAGGAAGTGAAATTGGATTTTAGTAAAAGAGGAAAAAGAAGAGATTTTGGATCCTTGTCCTCCATAACTGATTGTAGTTGGCTAAAAAGTTCTTATATTATTGTCTTATTAAAGGGATTGATTATGAAGATAAAGGCGGTACTTTTGCAAATATTCAAGTTGCTACTGAGAAAGGACTTCACCTGTTCACTTTCAAGCAGCTGCATTCTGCCACTGGTGGTTTTGGCAAATCTAACGTAATTGGACATGGTGGGTTTGGGTTAGTGTACCGAGGAGTGCTTCAAGACGGGAGAAAGGTTGCAGTCAAATTGATGGATACAGCTGGAAAGCAGGGAGAAGAAGAATTTCAAGTAGAGGTTATATCTCTATTAACTACTCATATATTGCATTTTTGATCTTTCCTACTTTGTGCTAGAACTTTTGATTTCACTTCATTTCTTACTCCTTGATTGGTTGTCTGTATGGATATTAGGTGGAATTGCTGAGTCGACTGCGCTCTCCATATTTGCTGACTTTGGTTGGTTACTGTTCTGAGAGTAATCACAAACTGTTGGTGTATGAGTTTATGGCAAATGGTGGTCTGCAGGAGCACTTGTATCCCATATGTGGTAAGTGGATTTTATGTTGCTTAGACAATTTACTTTTTGATTAATCGTTAAATAGCACTTAAGCCTAAAGTATTGGTCACTTTTCTTAAATCCCATGTCGATTTGAAAACTAAGACATTAAAATGGCGTGGGGCTGGATTTCCAAAACAATGTCAAGAGAAGAGAACTACACTGGTTTTCCATCAGTAAAGCTGTGAAGAAATAGGAATGTCCTTAATAAAGGGGCTGCAATCACTGAAGCGGGTTGTGGTCTAGCAGCAGAATGTAGAACAAGAACCGAGGAAAAGGAGTGTGGTAGATTTTTAGATGATGAAGGCTGACCTTCACCGATGCTGAGAGAGCTACACTAGCATGCATAAAGGCAATTACAGATAGAAGAACCTGTAGGAAGACCAGCTTTTACCGATACTCCAAAACTGTTTGTATGCGTTTTGATGTAATTAACTAATTATATTAACCAAAAAGAGGGGATCATAAATTTCAAGCTAATGCTTGTGTAGGTGGGTATAGAGTAAAATTCAAGTAAAGTTGAAGGATAGATCCACATTTACTTTACTTTATTAGAATCTTGGATTGTTGAGACTTTTTCTGGTTAATGGCCTTATATACACCTTTTCTGGATGCAACTGTAAGTAAGTTAATGGTGATGCAGTTCCCAATTTCACTAATCTTTAGCACTTGTTTTTCCTTTCCTGTCCTTAGCTAGGGTTCGAGCCATGACCCGACTTATGGTTTATGAGTAACAATAGAGCAAAGCGAGTGCAAAATGGATGTACAAGCATAGGTTTTCATTTGTTGTATTTTTGATATGGGAATGACAAGCTGACTCTGAGTGGAGTTGTAACTATCCTGCCAAGCGGAAGGCTAACCACTGTAGTAGCGATAATAGATATTTTGTTAATAAATTTCTCTTAAATCTACAGGTTCTAAGGCTGTTTCTTCGTTGAACTGGGAGACCCGATTGAGAATAGCTTTGGAAGCAGCAAAAGGTTTGGAATATCTTCATGAGCATGTCAGTCCCCCGGTTATTCACAGGGATTTTAAGAGCAGCAACATCCTTTTGGACAGAAATTTACATGCCAGAGTGTCTGATTTTGGATTGGCGAAGCTTGGATCAGACAAAGCTGGTGGACATGTGTCCACTCGAGTGTTGGGTACCCAGGGATATGTTGCCCCGGAGTAAGAACATACTTTTTACTATTTGTTGGATGTTTTTTCTTAATTTATTTATTTTTTCTTAATTTTATAATTTGACAATGAATTTTGGTTGGTGTTATGCAGGTATGCATTAACTGGCCATTTGACAACAAAATCAGATGTTTATAGCTATGGGGTTGTCCTTCTTGAGTTGCTCACTGGTAGAGTTCCAGTTGATATGAAGAGAGCTCCTGGGGAAGGTGTTCTTGTATCGTGGGTAGGTTCTTCATTTAGTTTCCCATGTGATATGAAGAGAGCTCCTGGTGGACATGTGTCCACTTGGTTTTGCGAATTTCATCATCCATATTGTCATAATCTCCTTTTACCTACTCTCTTTCTCACTCCCATGAATTTTCTTTCTTGTTCCTTTTCCTCTTGAATTGTGACATATCTTCTCGTCTCTTGCTATTGGTTTACAACAGGCTTTACCCCGTCTCACCGACAGAGAGAAGGTTGTCCCAATTATGGATCCAGCACTGGAGGGTCAGTACTCTATGAAGGAGGTTATCCAGGTTGCCGCCATTGCTGCAATGTGTGTACAACCAGAGGCAGATTATAGGCCACTAATGGCAGATGTTGTGCAGTCACTGGTCCCCCTGGTGAAACATCACAAGCCAACTTCTAAGGTAAGCAACTGCTCTAGTGTCAGTGCTACTCAATCTCCCAAGACCTAGGACTTTGGTAAAAAGCTAGTGCTGGAAGACAAATTGGAGTTATATTAATATGTTTTCGTGGTCTCCATAATATGCAACCTGGAAGTGCACAGCTTGTTGTTTAGGATCTTGTATGAATTTTTGTACATTTATTATCTGTCTGTCTGTCTGTCTCTGTGTAGTAATTTTCTTACAGCTCACATCATGGTGTTATATATACAGTTGTTACTATTACAACTCACACAAGATTTGATCTAGCGGACGAGCTGCTACATCCAAATCAAATACAAATACCATAGCAAAGCATGTTTCCAACTCAAACATCCTGCTTCAAAATCAAATACATCGAAATCAAATACCATAAAACCTGCTTCAAAATCAAATACATCCAAATCAAATACCATAGCATGTTTCCAAATCAAACATCCTCTCGTGCTCCCGCGAAAAATCTCTCTCCGACGCCGCAGCTGTTCACCGTCAACTTATTAGTGATGCTTGGCCGCTAAACTCATTACTATGTACGCCGAGTTAGGCTCAGTTGAACCTGCACGGAAGGTGTTTGATAGAATTCACAGGAGACCTATATATGTTTGGAATGCGCGCTAACGTTGACGGGTGATGGGAAGAGGTGTTAAATCTTTAGCGTAGGATGAATCGGAACGGGATTCCGTCGGATAGGTTTACTTGTACTTATGTGCTGAAAGCTTGTGTTGTAGCGGAGTCATTGGTTTGGTTATTGGGTAAGGGGAAAGAGATTCATCCACACATTTTACGACATGGGTATGTACGACTTATGAGAGCCATGTATAATAATAGGTCATTATTACATATTTACTCTCTCAATTTATATTTATATATAGTATTCTCAACTAAAAATTAAGTACCATATTTTTTTTTGTAAAGTGGTCACTTATATTATTGTCATAATAAAATATAGTAATAACATAAAAAAACACTGAGATTAAATATTAAAAATAATAAATACTAGAGTACTTATAAAAAAGCTTATTTATGTTAATTTAAACTTCAATTTGATTAATAAAAAGAATGATGTATGTCAAACATTTTAAATGAATTATTTTAAATTATATTTTTTAGGTCTAGAAGTCAATATTAATAATTTTATATTTTAATCTGGGTTTGACCGGGAAAAAAACATGGGGCTGATTTGAATAAAATGGGTCAAGTTGAACTTGACCCGATAATTTTAAAATAAACTGAACATGAACAAGCTTAATTAAACCCGACTCACATAGCCACAAGGGCCGGTAATGAAGTGTTAATATGCTAGATGGCCCCCAAGAAAATTTCTGGTTCATCGACTGTCAGCCATATTTTTATAAAAATTGTGCAAAAAATTCTTAGATAAATGTATCAATTTCTATTGCGGGCCATGGCATCGCTAAAGGACAATTATTCAAGTAATTGACTAATATGTTGGACTAGGGAGTTGTTAATTAGTTGGCTAGACCTTTTCATTTAGATCAATTGAGTCGCCCGCTTGAGTTTTTCACCGTCCCAGATTATTATTATTATTATTATTATTTTACTATGAACATATATATATATAGCTATCTCTTATTATAAAGCGGCTGCGAGGGGAGCCGCTGATTTGGGATAAAAGTCCAATCCTCTCTCGTGATGTGCTCGCATTGTCCTTTTGCGTATATTGTTGGGATGCATCTTGCAAAGTCAACTAAGCCCAAAGCTAAAAAAACGCGTTGAGCAGCAAATTTTGAAATTACAACGAGCTAACTGGTAGTATTAGAATCTCTCTCTGTCTCTCTCTCTCTCATCTATATTCTATAGTCCCATGCACAAACAATATCGATCTAGCTACTCTAAAAAGCAGCACTACGTACTCCATTGCTAATCCTTCATCCAAAGTTTTAGGTTTTTCTACGTATTTAATTGCAAGTTACAATCCCATTTTTGTGTGTGCGTGCTATCTATCTATCTATCTAGCTACACATATACTATATAATTAATTAGCTGAGCAACTAATTAACAGGGCCGGCCTGAGGGGTCTAGAAGGGGCGACCGCACAGGTCTTCAAATTCAGAGGGCCCCCAAAAATTTTTTTTGTGTATGTAGAAAATTGATTATGGAAGTTTGATTGATGATTTTGCAGCAAAAAATACAAGAATGATGCTAACGATCGTGTGAAGTTTATTGTCCATTTAAGTTTTAGCTACCTTTTCTTTTTAATTGATAATTTATTGAAGTTTTAGCTATATTTTTTTTCTAATTGATACTTTTGTTACTCGACGTTGATATTTATTATTTTAATTAATGATGAATTTTGATATAAATTGTGCTTTATATATTGGTGCTGATAAAAAAATTAGTATTTTTATATGCGAGAGGACCTCTATTTTTTTATGGCACAGGGCCTCCAAATTTTTAGGACCGGCCCTGCTAATTAATATTGTATTGAAGAAATGGGGTCCGTCCTTAAGTACGTAGCAGTAATTTCTCTCCTCTTTGCTTGTTTTTCTTGTAACGCCAGCCAGCCAGCTCTTCCCAACCTTTTATGTCACCATCTGCCCTAGACTCATAACCGTTGTGCGCACCACAATGGCCTCTAATGTTAATAGCCCGCCCCGCCTTGCCGCCTAGCTCCATTCTTCGCTTGTTCCTTTCACGACTGCTTCGTTAATGCATGTACGTGCATACGTACCTATATCTACGTACGTACTACGTATATATATATATATTTAGCGCTTAATTTTTCCTAATTCAATATTCCTCCATGCATGCATGCGCGCGCGCACACACACATATATATATATATGTGTGTGGTTTCGAACGTAATCGTATCCGATATTCATTTTGATTCATTGTTAATTTCAGGTTGGGATATACTGTTGGATAACACGTCAACTTTCACTATCGAAAAGAGCGCGAGGCCAAATCGAAACTCAGCAAGTGAGGTTTTGAAGCGAGTAATACCATTAAAACTCGTGTTGAAGCTGTTTGTAATGCTACCGTATCTTGTGCCGACATCTTAACACTTGCAGCAAGAGATGGAGTTTCGCTAATTGGAAAAATGTTAATTTGATAATAAAAATAATAAATCAAATAGTTAAAATGAAATTAATTCATATCACATTTAGAACTTTGGGAATCAACTTCAAAATTAATACTGTCGATCAAATTAAATATGAATCTTTTTGTAAAAGTAGATAATGTTGATCATAAATATATAGGTATATATGACCGACCAAAAGGAATTCGTTCCAAACCTTTTTGGTTAAAAACGAAAAACTTTGTCAACTTGAATTAACCAACACTTTTGTCATTAACCCTATAATTAATTAGCTGATGATTACGAATCTACAGTCTCTTAAACAATTTTGTATAAATATATATTTATGTAGTTGGGAGGAGCATCGTGGACGGTGGCACTAGGGCGAAGAGATGCAAGAACAGCAAGGCAGAGTGCAGCCAACTCCCAAATCCCGGGCCCATCCTCTAGCCTTTCAACCATCACCTCCATGTTTTCTGCCAAATTAAAGGTCTCACCGCCAAAGAGATGGTGGCGCTTTCTGGCGGCCACACAGAGGCCTAGCCCAGTGTGTCAATTTTCGTGCACATATATATAATGACACAAATATAA
Source organism: Panax stipuleanatus (assembly GCA_020205555.1). NCBI lineage: Eukaryota > Viridiplantae > Streptophyta > Magnoliopsida > Apiales > Araliaceae > Panax > Panax stipuleanatus. The sequence goes on from CM035118.1 coordinate 155,413,656, forward strand.
ACCCTAGTTTTAGAAGTACTCACAGGCAATCCAAATGGTGACACCATTCAACTTAATTAATTGATCAGAACCTTGGGGCCCAACGTGGGCTTCTCCATTCGGACCAGGAGCTCTTCAACGGTGGACAAGCAGATGCACTGGTTAGGACGTATGCGGGCAATAATACAGCTTTCCTTAGAGATTTTGCTGCAACCAGCCATGGTTAACAGGAACAAATGGAGAGATTAGAAGGAACTGCAGGGTGCCTAACTAATCGATCTTTCAAGATTTCCATAGGCTTTCTTATAGTATTCAATAAGTGTCAAAAATGGGAATCTTATTATTATTTTTATTTACTTTTTCATTGCCGAATATTAAATTAAAGTCGCTTGGACATGTTTAGACTTCGATGAAACTTTAAAGAGGAAAATTAACTATTCAGTAAAACTGTAAAAGTATTCAAAAAATTATGCGTAAAAGTGTGTCAAACAAAAACCTTAATAGTTAGTTAAAAAAAATAACAGAAAAAAAGGGGATATCATTTTCAGTTATGATTATGCTTATGAACCCTTGACAAAATAAAAAGAAGAAAAAGAAAAGGGGATAAAAGGTAAGATATTTACTTCAAAAATGATGCATTTGAAATGCAATTAATTAATTACACCAATTGTTGTCATTAAAAGGAGACTCGGATGGAGAAACTAATTTTTCACTATACAGCAGTTCATTTTTAGAAAAGAAGACTCGGATCGGATGGAGAAACTATTTTTTTTTAATAATAATAAAACTTAAATAAGAACATTTAGTAACAATTCAAGTCATCGATATATATTCTGTTTAGAACCGGCTAGCTAGCCTATATATAATTAAGTTCTCAGTTAATGATTTTCGTTATGTACGAATCAAATAAAAAGTTGTTGACACATGCATGCATTCAAGATATTTATTGCTTGTACTGGAAGAAATGGAGAGACAAGATGGAACTGCAGCAGGTTAACTTATCTCTCAATGGTTCTTACGGTCTTATTCATGAAGTGTCATTACGCATGGATAGTTTCTTCATTTTTACGTTTTCCCTTTGCTTTTTTCCTTTTTTTTTGTTGGAGCCAATTTTTTTTTCTTATCATGGAAGTTAATTTTAATAAGCAGTCTGCACTGAACCTAATTGTTGATGTTAGAATTTACAGTTAAAGATAGATAAATCTGCCTTAATATTCAATACGAAATGGAGGCCAGGGAAGTTTTTGATCTTAATTTGTTGATGTTGTACTATTCTTCTTTGATTGTTTATTAATTCCACAACATTATATATATATATATATATATATATATATATGACAACATCATTTGATCGTCAACTTAATATTTTTAACTGTACAGATGTAATGAACATACAAAAATATGATAGCAAAATTTAGCAAAAAAACACAAAATAAAGAAAATGAGAGTATATAAAATTTAGTTTGATTTAAGGTATTGGAATATCATTTTTAGAATAGTGAAATTAATGTATATAAGTATATATATTTCGACAACACAGATTTTAGTAAATTTTCAAATAAAATTTTACACAATCTCATATTTTTGTATGCTCTTTAAATTCGTATGTTAGACTTTTAATTAATGATCAAATAATGTTGTATTAAAAGTGACATAAGATAACTTATCATATGTCAATCTAAAATACCTTTTACCTATATATATACATGTGTATATATATATAAATAATATATATGTAATAAAAAATAGATATCATTAATATAAATTTAACATAATATAATAATAATTATCAATAAATATTATATGTCACATATAATAACATAAAACTATAAAAAAAATTATAATTACTAAATAAAATAGGCACCAAACCTATATAAATTGTACAAACTCATTCTCACATGAGTTAAGATTTACGGGGGTATTGGACGATACTAAGCTAAAAAATTGTACATAAACCAATTAAACAAGGGGAAAAAGTAGGGGGCGGTGGCCCCCACTTGCAACCCCGTCCGTCCCTGAGCCTGCATAAAGTGGAATGCAAATTAAAATTTGTGATCAAGGTTCTTTCTCCTACCGTCAATTAAGGAAAAATGGCCTTCAAAGTGGGGGCAAGTTAGATAGATGCATTAATTAATGATAATGATCCTAATTCAAACAAATTAAGAAAGTCAATAAAACATTATTAAATTGTGTGTATATATATATATATATATATATTAAGATTATTGAAAATATATATATATAGCTCAGTTAATTATACTTGACTAAGTTAGAATTGAGAATGAAAGCTTGACGACATGTTTTTGTCCCCAACTAAAATCTTGACATGTTTTAATTCATGCATGTGTTGTAATGTTTTAAGTTATGTATTCTATATAGCTTTAAGAATTTATTTAGTCTGAAACAGGTTAGATTTATCATAATAATAATAATAATAATAATAATAATTTGTTGGTCAAACATGAAGGTAGTTTATATTTTGCTTCTATATACGTTGACTAGAATACAATATATAACAAACCAACCCTAAATCACATCGATATGTATACATGATTAGAGAATTAACCTTCTTCGTATTGACTTTACAATTTTTACATTCTTACTCCTACATGCTCTTGTCAGTTGTCATGATATTGCTTATGACCTCTTCCGAAAAATAAAACTAAAAAAAATGAAAAGAAAGGGGGAATTAAATAAAAGATATATTAAATTGACTGTATCTATATATATATATATATATATATGATCCACTAGCATTATTATAATTTTAGAAAGTACCATCTACATTCAATACCTAATCCCAGCCTAATCGAGTAGAAACATACTACACTGGTTGGTGCCTGTATGTTTTAAAGAAGCACAAAGAATTTTTATTCAATATTTCCTTAGATTAGCAGTTGAGTATGCATGAAGTCGAAGACAAATTATTCCTAACAACAAATTAATATTGGTGTTAAAGTTGATTTTAGAAAAATATCAACAACAAAAAAACTAAAATATGTCCTAAAAAATCTTAATATATATACCTTACTTTACGTATAGTCAATGCAATGCCATTAATTCACCAGTAACTTTTCCCAGCAACTTCATGAGCACACATTTCCTTTTCTCATTTTCAACTAAAAAGACAAGTAAATGTATAAAATGTCAATACATAAAATGTCTATAAGTTGCATGGATTGTGCTATTACTTTACCAGTTGAGTATAAAGCTAATAGCAGTCTTCCCAACAGTAACTTGCTCCCTAAGTAGGTGGTAACTCCTGAATATCATAAACTTAACAACATGACATGACATGAAAATATCTCCCAGTAAATATTTAACATATCTGCATGCTACTAGTATAGAAAAAATGTAGTGTAAACACATATTTGTACGTACCTTGAAATACTTGCGCATGCAACAGGCCGGCCTAGTACTGAATCTTCTTTAATTTTATTATAAAAATGTCCAAATCATCCATAGCTGCTTTTTCATTTGCATGCCAGGTTGATTTTTGCCTCGGTCAAACTGCACTTCTAGCTAGTTGTATTGCTAGCTACCAATCCAATCACGAATGTTAGCCCTAAGACCAAATCCTTAATTAATTACAGCAGAAAACTTTGAAATTTCATGCATAACATTACCTAATCGATCGCTCTATCCCTCTCCCTCTCCCTCTCCCTCTCCCTCTCATATGCATGCACAATACGTGTCTATAAATACAGACACCATTCATAGCTAAATAATCATCCAAAGCTTTAGGAATATATATAAGTAATTAGTGCCATTACTATCTATATATATTCAAGAAATTAAATGGCTTCCCTAAATATAATTAACACCATCTTGTTTACAATACTACTTTCCATCCTTGCTTGCTTTGCTAATGCTCAGCTCTCGGCAAACTTCTATTCTACTACTTGCCCTAATGTTCAATCCATTGTGCGCACGGCCATGACGCAGGCTGTCAATAATCAGCCACGACAGGCCGCTTCTGTTCTTCGCTTGTTCTTCCATGACTGCTTTGTCAATGTAAGTGAGATCCTAGCTATATATATATATACACTTAATTAATATCAGCAAACTACTTTTTGTTATTAATTAAGGTACGTAGTGTTCCTAATATATATGTATATATAGCTGATAATATTTTTCTTAATTTCCTTTTGTGTGTTAATATATTTCAGGGTTGTGATGGATCCATACTGTTGGACGACGCATCAGGTTTCACAGGAGAAAAGAATGCAGTGCCAAATCGAAATTCAGCAAGAGGTTTTGAAGTGATTGACAACATTAAAACTCGTGTCGAAGCTGCTTGTAATGCCACTGTATCTTGTGCTGATATCCTCGCACTTGCCGCACGAGACGGAGTTGTTGCTGTGAGTGTCGCTACCCACCTTCCATAATAACCGTCTCGTGTTTTTTTGGTATAAAATTTAAGACGTATAAATATGATATATTTATTTATACATATGCATGTGTATATATATATGTCAACAATTTTTTAAAGACAATGTAAAATACACTTACAAAAAAGTTTAAAACAATTTATACATGTAATAGTTATTGTCATGCATGATTTCATGCACTTAGCATGGTTACGCCATATATTAGTATGATATATATTGTTGGTGTCTCTTTATAAAAATTTAAGGTTTTAGATATTATAGTTACTTAATATTATGTCTATCAATTCAGTACTCCTTGGTTCAACTACCAACTCTTATAGCTTTTTTTTTTCTTTTTCTCTTTTAATGGTTTTTTGCAAAATTAGTTGGATTTAATTATCAGATAATTAATTATTATTTTTTGCTATATATATATATAGTTGGGAGGACCAACATGGAGTGTGCCACTAGGACGACGAGATTCAAGAACAGCAAGCCAGAGTGCAGCCAACTCCCAAATTCCGGCCCCAACCTCAAATCTCGGAACTCTCCTCTCCATGTTTTCTGGCAAAGGCCTTAACGGCCGAGATATGGTGGCACTGTCCGGTGGCCACACCATAGGCCAAGCCCAATGTCGCACCTTCCGAGCACACATTTATAATGAGACTAATATCAACGCCGCATTTGCAACTAGTCGCAAGGCAAATTGCCCGGCTACAGCTCCTAATGGCGATTCGAATTTGGCTCCGCTGGATATTCAGACCCCAACCACGTTTGATAATAAATACTATCAGAACCTTGTGGCCCAACGCGGACTTCTCCATTCGGACCAAGAGCTATTCAATGGTGGATCTCAAGATGGACAAACTAGGACTTATAGTAGTAATAATGCGGCTTTTTTTAGTGATTTTGCAGCAGCCATGGTTAAAATGGGGAACATAAGCCCATTAACAGGATCAAATGGAGAGATTAGAAGGAACTGCAGGGTTCGTAACTGATCTTAATTAATTTCTTCAAGCTTTTGTTAATCAAATTTGGATTTGGCTCTCTATTAATTGTTTCCTTTTTCTTTTTTGGCTTTGTTATGGTCTCCTATGGATCATTTGAATAAGTTGATGTTTGAAAGTTTACTTTCTATGTTGTATGATGATTGAATTAGAAATCAATCAGAAATGAATATTGGAGCGGAAATTTAAGTTTCTTTGTTGAATTAAAGTAATTGTACTACTATACTTTTGATTAATAAAATAATATTATAATTATAATTATAATAAAAAAGAATAAAAGAACTATCATCAATAATATTTATATATATACGTGAATAATGTTGAATGTTCCTCTAATTGTATTGTTTGTGTTAGTTATCGATCACACTCTACTAAAGTTATTAGTATTTGACTAGTCCTCGATCGCACTTGTCTTTGTTACTAACTGTTTATAAAGCAACATCATTTACCCAATCTCTGCCTAACTTAATAAATGGGATCGTAGATATCCAGTACTTGACTACTTAATTATTAATTAGTCTAGACAATATATATATATATATATATATATATATATATATATATATATATATATATATATCGGTTAATATTCTCTCTCCTCCCTATAAAGAATCTGCCTCATTTAGCATTTTGATAGAAATCTAATTATAAAAATAGGGCAAACATGGGGATGAAAAAATAAATAGGATGAGAAACCACAATATGAATGATTAAGGGTATATTAATATGAATAAGAATAATTGTCTTTGTCCCCATACCTTTCCCCCTCCTTTGTTATCAAAAGTTAAATTTTAAGATTCAAGATTCATACGAGTTCTTTTGACTTTAATTTTTACAATCATGATTATGATTTTTGTTAATTATTTAAAAATACTTGTAAATATAAAATTTAACTAATTTAAATATATCATTGTATGAATTGAGTTTAAAAAGTCAAAATGAGACATTTTTTTGAATAAAACATAAAAGAGTGTGGTTTGGAAATTGCTCTTAATTTGTTTGGGCTTCTTTGCACGATATCCACCTAGACTATGATCGGACTTGGGAATGCGCTCAAACTTAAGAAGATTGACCAAAATCAGTTAATGAATCAAACAATCTTAATATTGTAATTATGCTTTTCAAGAGAAATAACAAGAAGATCCTCCGTCCCTTATATAAGTTTTAGTGAAGTATTTTTGTCCGTCAATATAAGTCGTTTGAGGGTTTCAAGTAAACATTAATGGCTTAGTTTCTAATATTACTCCAAGTATTAAATATAACTTTGATTCTCTCACTATTTTTTGTCAAATAAATAACATTATCTTTTTCTAATACAATGATAATATAGACAATTGATATTATATTTAATGCTATACAATCATTTCCTTAATATTTGTACACAATTCTAAAACGACTTATATTAAGGGACGGATGAAGTAATAATTTAAGGGTATAATATATGACAAATAAGAACAAAATGATTAGTCTTTTGAAAAATTGTTAATTCTGTATTTAGCTAAAGAAAAAAATCTGATGATTCGCATCTACTTACCGTTCTGTTTTGTTTATTGACAATGCAAGAGTATTTATTTTATTGGTTATTGCTATCCAAATACTACGAAAGAAGAACAAAAGGGACTCTTTCCATGACATTGAATTAAATTGTTGGGTGGCCGTACGCTCTCTCTTCTCGCGTGGCCCCCACACCTCTTGTCCATCTGTCTTGTTTATCGTGGTCCAATGTGTGATTTGGCTGTGTGACATTATTTTGATTTGCTTATGTGACATTGTTTTGTTTTGCCTGTGTGACAAGGTATATTTTTATTTTATTTTGAGCTAGGTATGAAATAACACTCAGCCATTTGATTCAGTCTATTATTTCGTTGTATTAATTTTGTTCGTCACAATTCAGTTCATTTATTGAGTTAGTTATCTCAGTTCATTATTTTGTATTCTATATCCGTACTGGGCATTTGACTCATGCTGTATTTTTCTTCAGGCAGGTAATTAGAGGATCAAGGACAAGTGTGATGAGAGCTCCATTCAATCCAATGATTTATATATTTTGTTTAGATTTGATAGATGGTTTATTTGGAGTTGTAATAATTATCTTAGATTATGGGTTGAGCCAATTTGACATTTATTCTGATTTGACCTTGTTGATATTTATTAATTTTAAATACTATTATTTTGTGATTTAGAGCTTTAGTATTATTTTCTTCAATTTTACTGTGTTTCGAGTAATCTTTTTTTTTATTTCAAGAAGGGTGTTACAGACATATATAATATAAGAATTTCTTAACATGTAAATACGTTCAATAAAATATTTCTTTAAATTATATATATATATTTTTAAACTTAATACAAATACAAAAATCAAAAAAATATACACAAAATTCAAAAAAACATTATCTTAAATTACGTGTTTACCATAAGTCCTAATAGTACATGCATATCCCTAATACTCCACTTGAGATGGACAATACTTGCTTTACCGTATATATAATTATTATATATAATACTCCTATAACAAAATCTAGAGAGAGATAGATAAAGTAACACAGTCAAGCATAGTGTAGAGAGAGAAAGACTGGCACATGGCCTCGTTGCAGCTGGGACCTCAGCATCCGCCGGACAATCATGACCCGTTGAAGCTGGCCGCCCCTCACCGGACGGAGATGGACTCCGATAAGGTACTCTCCTCGAAAATATCTCTTTCATCTTCAACTTTCCGGCGATCTCCCCGTCGTTTATTTCTTGTGATAATCCCAAGCTTTTTAAATAGAGAAATTTGAGCTGGCACTTTTCGTATTATTCGTTGATCCAGCTCAGAGATCATTAATTTACTTGATCTATCTGTTAATTTGATTTTTGAGCTGTTTGTAGACGTGGGTTTGGAGTTTTCCAATCTAGATTCTAGAGTGAGGGGTTCGAGTTGCATATCTTATTTTGGTGCGTTCTCTTGTCAATTGTGATTTTTGAAACAACTTGTTTTTTCTTTTCGTTTTTTGGCTTTGTTATGCTTTGGTGAGTTGCTTTACCACTTGGCCTTTTTTTGGAACCCAGAAGTAGTGAGACTGAAAGGAAAAATAAATTAAATTAGAAGCAAAGTATTAGAAATCACTTTAATATTTAACATTATATAATATATATGAATATATAATTATACAGAATCTACAACCTGATAAGTGCCAAAATCAAGTTTAGTATGCAGTTCGTGATTTGTTTTTCCAGAAAATTTAGTTTTGATGTGGGTTTTGTATTTCTGTTCTTGTAGCTTGATTTTTGGTATGGCGTCCTTGTGCCCTAATGTATTTTATTTTAAGCCATCTTATGTCTTGGGATTTCGTACAGTCTAGGTCCCCTGTTCAAAACTTTTTGGCCCCTTTTCTTTCTATTTAGGTTGATTGTCCTTCAATTTGTTTGGTTTGCTTCTTGCAGTTAATGACATTGGATTCTCTAGTAGTTTCTTACTTCAAATGCAAGCCTTCCGGCACGTGATACTTGCTTGACAGTTATGGTTATGTCATTATTATATTTTCTAATGCTTATCTTTTAAGATTTTTAACACTCTGCCTTCCTGTTACCTTGACATTGTAAGGGTTATCGGTCATTCTTCATGTGTGGTATTCAGCTGTGTAGTTACATAGGATTTTTGAAGCTACCTAAACTATGGTATTTTGTTATTATGTTTCAGTGTGGATGATGTTTGTGATTATATTGATCCTTTGATCTGGCTTGTATTGTAGGAGATGTCAGCTGCTGTTATTGAGGGGAATGATCAAGTTACTGGTCACATCATTTCTACAACAATAGGTGGCAAAAATGGCGAACCGAAAAGGGTTAGAAATGGTTTTAATTTTATTTATTCTGATCTACTGCCTTATGTGCTGTATTTATGGATTTATGCAATGCGGAGTTATACACTCACTATCCTCGTTAAAGGTTTAAAGTGCTAAGAATCTATCTCACTTATTATGGGATGGTTTTTTCTATAATGAGTTTTCTTCTTAGTTCTAAAATGTGCCACTATTTATAATTTTTCTTTAAAAAGAATTTTTTTTTATCAAGGTGGGTGAGGGGGACATAGAACCTAATCTCTCAACCCTACAAGAAGAATGCCAATAGGTTATTGGAGATATCTTCAACAATATTATATAAGTCCTAATGAGATTTGATCCCTACACCTCCCCGTTAGAGGATGGGAGGTACCACTAGAGTTAGAGTTCATTGGTCACTATTTATAGCTTTTTAGTGCAACTATATTACTGAATTAAAGAATACCATTGTTAAGCAAATTATGAATAATTCAGAGTAAATATTTCCTGCTTCGAATTTAGAAAGCTTAAATGCATCTTATAACGTTTCACAGACTATTAGTTACATGGCAGAGCGTGTCGTGGGTACTGGATCATTCGGAATCGTTTTTCAGGTACTTTAACCTTCCTTTTGTAACAACTTTTGTGGTCTCGCCATCGACTTCTGTTGATAATGTGATGTCACTAATCCAGGCAAAATGCTTGGAAACCGGAGAAACCGTTGCTATAAAGAAGGTTTTGCAGGACAGGCGGTATAAAAATCGTGAGCTACAATTAATGCGCTTAATGGATCACCCCAATGTGGTTTGTCTGAAGCATTGTTTTTTTTCCACAACTACTAAAGATGAACTTTTCCTCAATCTGGTAATGGAATATGTACCTGAGACTATGTACCGGGTTCTCAAGCACTACAGCAATGTAAATCAAAGAATGCCGCTTATTTATGTCAAACTTTACACGTACCAGGTTTGAAGTATTCTATTTATCTCTTTTAGTTATGGTATATGATTGTATCTCCAATCCACACTGATAAAAGCTAAAATACTTGTCAGATATTTAGGGGGCTGGCTTATATCCATACTGTTCCAGGTGTTTGCCATAGGGATGTGAAGCCTCAAAATCTTCTAGTACGAGTTAAAACATCTTTGTTTCTTAAACTTTGGGTTGATCAGTAATCTGAACCAACATTATGTTCGATGTGCAGGTTGATCCTCTTACCCACCAAGTTAAGCTTTGTGACTTTGGAAGTGCAAAAAATTTGGTATGCTTGCCTTGTTAGTTATGCCCACATCTTAGTTCCTCGAGTTATGTAAAGTCATACATTGGCATCTCATTGAAATCTTGTATTGTTGTGTTATTTTGAACTATGATGTTGCTAGTTATCTTTACATTTGCGAATTTGATACTTTATAAACCTATAGAATGGGCTATTAAAATTATTTCATACCTGTGGCTGTATAGTTTTGGCCAAAACTCACCCTGATGGCTTGATAGTTAATAAATTTGGCATTCTGGAAAAGAAACCTGGTTAGAGATCAAACAGGTTTCTCTAAATGTTGGAAGAGTTTGAGAATATTAAAGAAAACATTTAGTATTCTCAAACTCTTCCAACATTTAGAGAAACCTATCATATATATTTATTTATTTTATTTTATTTTTTTTTTGGGGGGGGGGGGGGGTGTGGCAGGGGTGAGAGGAAGGTGTTATTATTTGTAAAGTGACCTAGTATTTGATGTCATGTTTTTTAATGTTGTATTTAATGCTATGTGAGTTTTGTTCACATTTCCTGATCTACTTCTCCAATAGTTTTGCTAGTTAACGTTTCCTTACATGGGGCACTCTAGCCCTTCCAGACAGAGGCACAAAAATTTCATGCTCAACTCTGATGAACATAGTTATACGTACGATTTTATTTATCAGACTTTAATAGGTAAGCCTCCTTAACTTCATTGTTCTCTGCAAATTGCCCTGTTAAATACTGGTCCACTTCAAAATATAAGTGCAATTTTAACTTATTTGAAGTCAATTTAACATATTTTAGTCCTTTAAATTCTGAAAATGATAAATCTTGTAATTAGTATTTTTTTTTAAAAATAATTTACAGTATATGTAATTGTATCAACTTAAATTATAGAACTCATATAGATTTGAAATTGAAATTCTCAGTTTGACTTTAAAAAGTCAAAATAGCTCTTATATTTTGGAACATGGGAAGTAAATAATTACCTCTCCTATAATATTACCTTGTCAAGAACTCTAAAATCTGTTCTAATTTAGAATTACTTGGTTATAATTATGATACCGCATGCCCAATTGTGCAACCCAATTTCATGTGGTGAACTCGTATGTTTCTCATCTAACTAAATATCAAATACATTGGCCATCTCAAAAGTAGTTGCCATTGCTTCCATGTGGTTGATATTTTAGGCTGAGTTTTTATCTTTTTCTGCTTGTTTTAGTTGTTTGTCTCTTTTATTATTTTTTGGATTTTTTCTTTTCCTTTTGGGGTTGGGGGAGGGATTTACCTTATCATGCCTGAATTGTTTGTTTTTATTTGGTTCACTTTGTTTTGTGTTCACTTTTTCTCTTTTGAAGTCTTTCTATAGGGTTGCGTAATGTCTTTAACATTTTTTTAATGAATTACGCAAATTATCAGCTTGTTAGATGTCACGACTTATTACGCAAGCAAGTAATTTTCCCCTGTGCAATCTTCAATATTTCACCAATAAATTTTATCTAATCAGGTCAAGGGTGATGCTAATATATCATACATATGCTCTCGTTATTACCGAGCCCCAGAACTAATATTTGGTGCAACGGAATATACTACCTCGATTGATATTTGGTCTGCTGGTTGTGTCCTTGCTGAGCTTCTTTTGGGGCAGGTTCGCGATTTTCATCGCATTATTGATTCAGTTGGTTATTGCCAGTTTCCTGAATGGTATATAGATATAATTTTAGTTCTATCACGAACTTTACATTGTTTCAAATTTATCACAGCCATTGTTTCCTGGCGAAAATGCAGTGGACCAACTTGTAGAGATTATCAAGGTGTTGCGTTGTTATCCCTGTTTATGTGTAGGTTTTGTAATCACATGATCGCTTGTACTCAACTTTAGGATCTTTGTACAGGTTCTTGGTACTCCAACTCGAGAAGAAATACGATGTATGAATCCAAGTTACACTGATTTTAGATTCCCTCAGATAAAAGCTCATCCTTGGCACAAGGTATGTGTCCCCACGTACAGTTCTGATATTTCAGTTTCTTTGTGTTTCACCATAAACTGGATTATGTTGAAAGGTGGATGACATGGTCCTCTGGTTCAGGTTTTCCACAAAAGGATGCCTCCTGAAGCAATTGATCTTGCTTCACGCCTCCTACAGTACTCACCAAGTCTTCGCTGTACTGCTGTGAGTTCAATTTCTTTTCTCAATTTGTTCATTTCTACCATCTGCATCTTTGAACTCAGTCGTTATGAAGTTTTAAACCATGTCTCACTTAATGGGTTAAATGATTTTTACATCACAGTATTTTAGGTCAACTTACAAATGACTAACTATTTTTTTTTCTTACAGTCAACTAACTTAACTTTTGTTTTCTTACAAAAATTTGAATTTCCGTCATTGGCGTTAATTTTTTTAATAGAAGTTTGACATGACAGTGCCACATACATGCTGAATCCTAGTTGAAATGTTCTTTTAATAGTTTTACACGTCATCTCTAGCCCCACCCAAAAAAAAAATTTATCCACCCAAATCCATGAACACTCGACCCAACTACTAATCATAATAAATAATATATTTGAAATTAAAAGGGGTTACATTTTTGAATTTTTTTTCTTCATCTTCTTCCTCTAATCAAACCAAACAAAGTTAAAACTGCAACGATATATAGGTTTTATAGAAGGAGAAAACATTCACATATAAAAAAAAATTCACAGATCGAAGAAAGAAAGAACATTCATAGATAGATTAATGAATGGCAAGTTAATTTACCTGTGTGACCGCCCCCAATTAGGTGAAAATTAGGGCTTGAAGATTGAAGAAGAAACTAGAATACTCCGTCAATTGGGTATTCCGTGCGGTAATTAGTTTCTCGATCCATTTATGGATAGTGGTCCTTTTAGCATTTCTGGTGGTGTCTCTGTAGCTATCGACACCAAGATCTACTTATTTTGGGCCTATGAATTGGGTTTACTCATGGTTGTCGATTGCTAGTGTTTTTTGTAGATGAGTTCTTCTGCTAAATTGGATGAAGAAGAAGATGAATAGAGACGGTGTTGCTAGGTTAAAGAGAGAGAAAGATTGAGAAATATTCTTGTTATAATATGATTTTGGCCAATTAAAAATTGATCGATTATTTTGTTATTGATTCTGATTCTTAATTCATCACCCATGATGGTGGCTACGATGTGGTAGAGGCGGTAGAGGCGGGTAATGCGGTGGTACGGGAAGAAGATTGAAGATTGGTTTGTTATTTTGTTTAAGTATAATATATTAATATATTGTTATATTTGTTATAATTACATAAAAACTTATTTTGTTATTAAATACAAAAATAACTAAATTATCTTTTTTTTTATTTTTAAAATACTTTTCTATATATTTTTTGCTTAATTTTCTATTTTATTATTTATTTTAAGATTTCCATGTCATCTTTCTCTCTCTTATGTGGAATCACATGTGGCAAACCTTTTAAAGTCAATATGATTTAACGGATTTTGTAACGTTTTGTAAGAAAATAAAAGTTTCGTTAATTGACTTTAAGAAAAAAAAGTATAGTTAGTCGTTTATAAGTTAACATAAAGTACAGTGATGTAAAAAACATTTAACCCCTCACTTAACTGATTTGATAGTAGAACTATTATGTTTTTAGTTTTCTTGTGTATCCTACATTTGTGCAGTCATTTGATGCTATTTTAGATAATTTCTAATGTACGTACATTTCCTCAAAGTTTTGGATACTACAATCTTTTCAAATTGACTCGTCTTTTTTTGCTGCAGCTAGAAGCGTGTGCCCATTCTTTCTTTGATGAGCTAAAGGATCCCAATGCCCGCCTTCCCAATGGTCGCCCTTTACCGCCTCTTTTCAACTTCAAGCAGGAAGTATGCTTCAAAACTATTGCCTTTTGTTAATATGGCACTTGGGAAAAATGTGATCTCCTAATACTACCTCCGTCCCACAATAAGTGATTTTTTAGGCTTAACATTTTTTTCCAAAATAAGTGATGTGTTAGAATTTCAATACAATTTTTACAATATTTTTTCATATGCGCCTTTATGCAATCAATGGTATTTATTGCGTATTTATTGGGAAGTTGAAAGGTTGAAGAAAGAGAAAGAGAGACCAAAAGGCAATAAAAAAAGTCTCAAACAAAACAAAGAAAGTATATTAAGGGTATTTTTGTTATTTTAGCTTGTGTATTGGTATGTGTAATTTAAGCTAAAAAAGTACTTATTGTGGGACGGAGGTAGTATCATTTCCTTCCTTGTGGATTTCTGCCTAATTAATCTACCTACCGTTAGCTCAAGTCAAATACTTGTTTGATCTGACTAGACACGAACAAACTATCATGAATCTTCTTCAATTATATGGGCCTTTGAACAAATAGCTTGAAATTCCTGGAAAATGAGAAATAAACTCAACTCATTTAACATTGACGAGATCCTGTGACAAAAAGAGAATAAAAAAGAAGGGAGGAGAGCTGGGTTTTTTCTTAGCTACTTGTTTTCTTTTTTGATTCTTTGTGATATGGACTATCTTTTTCATCTTTCAATTAAATTAAAATCTGCTTCTTTTGTTTTTTCTTTTTAATTTATTGATCACTGCACCAGTAAAATATGCAATTGATTTGCCTGTAATAAGTAAACTGCAAAATACTTTAGAAAGAAAGAATGGAGTGAAGAAATCAGCATCTTTAATTGTTTCAGAAAGGGTTTCTCGTATATGTTTTTTGGTCTTCATAATTCCGATTATCTTTATCTAAAAACAAAAAGGTGAGCAAAATATTAGAAAGATTGTGTTGTAAACTTGTAATGGACAGCCATTGCTTGTACGATATTGTTCTTTTATTTCTTAAAAGATACTCCTTTTCCTTGTTGGTATAGAAATTTTGTTCCAAGAGAAGTACATATTCACATATTATTCTAATGTTTGTACTAGGATGATAGATTATCAAAACACTTGCATTCTTCCCCTAGACATTGGTAACACCTTGGAATCATAAATAAATAACTTACAGTTATAGGTGGTGTATGAATTGATCCTAATTTGTTTTTGGATCGTGATGCATAAGTTGATACATTTTCATACAGCTACTTATTTTCTAGCTTCCTTACTTTCATTTACTCGAATTCTGTGTGGTTGCAGTTAGCTGGAGCTTCGCCTGAGCTGATCGACAGGCTTATTCCAGAACATATTCGGAGGCGGAGTGGTCTAAGCTTCCCACATCCAGCTGGGACGTAATCAAGTTGATCAACTGTTGTGGTAGTTGATGGGATGGTGAACATAAGGGGTCTCTTTGTTGTTTATATCACCAGTCTTTTTGCCCTAACCAGTGATTTTCTTTCTCAAGAGAGATGTATGCGTGTACTGGTTGTTTTGGCTTTAGCTGAAGCTGAAAGAACTTCCCCTACTTCTGTAAATTGTTTTTGATCGCTAAAGATTTCAGAAAGCTAGGCATACAAAATCTGGCAATTCTAGTCGAGGCTAGCTAGGCAGATGCTCTGAAGAAACAGGAAAGAACGCTAGGGGCTCGTAGTTCCCCTTGTTTACTTATATATATATGGTGTTATTCCTAGTGCTGCACTCATTTATCATTATTGATGAAAATTACTGTTTCTACCTCATCTGTTTCATCTTGATTTTCTGATAATTTTTAGTTTTTGTTTATACCAGTTACTTTGGGATTTTGCTTATACCAGTTACTCCTGTGGGATTTTGGTGTTAGGTGCAGAAGTGTGTTCCAGGTTACTGTGGGTTGGGATGGTTACAAGTGCTGTAGGGTGCTTGTATTCTGGCATAGTGTGGACCGTGTGGTGTGGAAACTATGTAAAAATATAGAGAAGTGCACTTTCTTATTGTTGTTCCAAAGGCTAATTTTCAAAGGATATGGGGTGGGGTGGGGTGGGGTGGGGTGGGGGGGGGGGGTTCACTTCTTACGGCAAACTATCTCCGTTACAATATAAAGCCGGTGGCTTCTGGTCCCAAGCGTCTATCTTTACGCCATCCATATAACAACTTCCAGCATTCATCATTCAATCATGTGCCCCAGTGGGTTTGACCAAAGAATGCTTCTTGTTGCCTTTCCCATCCTAACGACAACCACCCCAAAAAATAAATTTGAAAAAAAAGCCTTGGGACTTTCCTGTTTGTTGGCTGCCTCTATTTTCCAACTATAAAAACCCGAATCCTAATTATAGAATTTTATGATCCCTCCGCTTTTATAATGGAATTTTATCCCTCCCTACTAAAACAAATCAAATTCGGCATCTTCAACGTGACCGCCATTCCTTATGACCACTGACGCCTTTATTATATTCTTTCCACAAAGTCCCAAACATCACATAATTAATCTATATATATATATATATATATATATATGACACACATCATTTATACCATTGAAAAGAAAAAGAAACGGTCAAAATTAGAAACTGAAAATCGACGTCGGCTACTATTAGTAATAGTGAGTGTTTGACTTTACCAATAAATGTTTAGAATTTATTAACTAAACCCCTAAACATTTATTTGTAAAGTCAAACCTTATCCTGATTAGCTAACCCTAAACATTTATTAATCAAGTCAAACCTTATTTTGATTAGCTAACCCCTAAATATTTATTAGTCAAGTCAAACCTTATTAGCTAACCCCTAAACATTTATTTGTAAAATCAAACCCTTATTTTGATTAGTGTCGCTACTGTTAGTTGCGGATGGTATGTGTTTTTTTTTATCATCCGCTACTAATAATCGATTTTTAGTTTCTAATCCTGACTATTTCTTTTTGTTTTCAATGATATAGATGATATATACCCGATAAGAATTCATAGTAAATACATGGTATGAATTAAGGGTGTAAACGAGTCGAACCGAAGCGAACAGAGAGCTACTCGAATTTGACTCGAAACGTTAAATTCATACTCGAATTCGAAATGTATTTGAAAAATTCTACTCAGATTCAACTCGACTCGAATATTTATTACTCGAATTCGATCCAACTCAGATTGAATTATATTCAAACTACTCGTGAACTTCAAATTCAAGCACGAATTCAAGTCTCCACATAATAACTAGCTTTATAATAAATATAATTATAAATTGAATTTGTTATTTTACTTAGAAATGAGAAAATATATTTGCCATTACACTTTACAAATATAAAATTTCAACTAAAATTAAAAATAAAACAAAGTAATAATAATTAATTAACCTAATTTGATTTAATTTTGTATATATTATAAAATAATGTATCTAATATGTAATCAAATCTTTATCAATCAAGTATGTATCGAATCACAATTGAGAATTCGAATAGTTTGAATCTTAAACGAGTCGAGTACAACATTGTTCAGATTCTACTCATATTTTTATTCGAACTATTTTTTATGCTCATATTTGGATCATATTATTAACGAATCCGAGTCTCGCTTGTATTTTTTTGAGTCGAGCCTGAATCGAGCCCGAACTGTTTGACTTGTTTACAGCCTTAGTATGGATCGTTACCTATATATATATATATATTCTTGTATGGTGAACAGTTATGGACACTTAGCCTTAGTTACAACCCATGTTGGCTCATGTCGAGATCGTACAACTTAAATTAGGAAACTGATAAATCTATAAGAAAAAATAATTTTCACATTAAAATCGTCGCTATACATCAATAGCGACATTTTCATGTGAAAATATTAAAAAGTGTTGTGGAAATATCAATTTCCCTTAAATTAAAGCTCTCATTTAATAGTTGACAAAGCCAAAGGAATCAAGTTCCATTCTCAAACAATCATGTATACAGCAGCAGTATATTTTCCAAAATTCAAATCTTGGAGTTTCCCACGACAATATCTTATTTCTATTTTCTTTGAAATTAGGAAAGAAAGAAAATATGATGGCCTTATTAGCATTGATTATTCTCAGTTAAAGAGAGCAGAAAAAAAAAATTAAAATCTCACCATATAACCTCAGTAAATTTCAATGGCCGCCGCCTGCCTGTTGCATTATTCTCTATGTTAATGTTTCTGCATCAAGAAACTAGTTAGATTTTGTGACCTCATGGATGGCATTCGCCAAGTATCCAACATTGCCTGTAGTAATCCCTGCCATACTGCACATATTGTTTGGGTATTAGCAATATTCCAAATCTCCAAAGTAAAAGGAAAGAGAATGAGAGAAGGAAAATATATAACCGTATACACATAATGTAATTAAAATTATAATTTTTGATTGGGCATATTACCTAATTCGACCGTTACGAGTCATGTAAATATGAAATTCATTTGTCAAACGATCAACTTGTTCAGGTGTCATCCCGCTATAGCAAAACATGCCAATCTGCTTGCAATAATACCCAGCATGGTTGTAACAATATATAAGAATTCTGTAAGGCTCACTGAGTGATGGTAGTTATTTCAGTTAGTTCTTTTAATAAGCAGGGATAGCATTGTCTTTTTCTTTTTTCTTTTAGGCTGTTATTAGTTTGTTAGCCTTGTTTTCTGAGCTTGTGTGATTGTCATGTGCGTTGGCACCTTCTAGATTGGGAGCTGAGTTGCTATACAATTTGTAACACTTGTTCATCACTTCTTCTGAAATCTCTCTCCCTTTCCCTTACTATCTTCATTTCTGTGTTCTCATTCTACTGTCACTCACTATTTCATTACTGTTTGCTTGAGAGTTCTGCTGATTCCTTACAATTTGGTATCAGAGCCAACTTCCCTACACTTATGGCTACTAACAATCAAAGGTTGACTAGTTTGGAGACCCAAGCTCACGAACAGCAAGCCACTCTGCACCAGGTGCAAAACCAGCTGGGAATCATAGATTCGAAAATAGAATCGTTGGTGAAGGGTTTCGAAGCGATTCTAGCGTGGCAAGGACAACAAAAGGAATCGACTCAATCAGGTAACAGTGGCCCCTTTACTGAATCTCTGTTAGGTTCATTTGAACAACAAAATAAAGGGGATAAATCTGATAGCATATTCAGAACCATCAAATTCGAATTTCCGAAATTCACGGGAGACAACCCCAGATCTTGGTTAAGGAAATGCAACAAGTTGTTTTTCCACCATTCTGTGCCTGATACCCAGAAGGTGTATCTAGCAACAATGAGTTTAGAAGGGGAGGCGAAGGAATGGTACTCCAGTTATGCTCAAGAGGGGCAGGAACTGACATGGGAAGGTTTGAAGGAGGAAATAGTTGCTAGATTCAGTCCTGAGTCTAGTGACAACCCTATCGGTGAGCTGAAGAAGCTGCAACAGCTGGGCACGGTAGATGAGTACAGAAAGAAGTTTGAAGAATTGAGAGGATGGGCTTTAAGTAGAAATCCCACACTTAATGAAGAGTTCTTCATGGACTGTTTTGTGGGAGGGCTGAGGTTGGAAATACAATTGGGGGTACAGGAGCTGAAGCCTAAAAACCTAAAGGAGATTATAAGGTTATCAAGGGTTGAGGAAGCCAAACTTGAAGCATGGCTTAAGAGGAGTAAGATGGTTAACAAACCTATAAATAGCCCAGGTATGCATTCACATGGATATACACCCCATAACAAATCTGCAGTCTATAATAACCCTGAAACTGTGAAATCCTTACCAGTAAGAGGCCTAACTAGGGACCAAATTAATGAAAAAAAAGGAAGGGTCTATGCTTCTCCTGTGATGAACCATACCACAGAGACCACATTTGTAAGAAACCCCATCTGTTTATGATAATACCCTCAGTTTCGGCAGAACCAAGTGAAGAGGACTGTGGGGGGGAAGAGGAATTAGAAGGAACCTTGAGCCCAGTGGGAGAGGAAGAACCACAAATTACCCTTCATGCTTTGTCGGGGCACAGTACCAACAACACAATCAGACTTCTGGGCATGGCCAATGGGAAGTTTATCAGAATTTTGGTGGACAGTGGTAGTACTAATAACTTCCTGGATCCTCAAGCAGCAAAGAAGGTGAAGGCTTTGTTAAGTAATACCAGCTCTGTAGCAGTCACAGTAGCAGATGGGTTTAAAGTGAAAAGTCATCAACAGTGTCCCAACTTACAATGGACTGTCCAAGGAGAGGAGTTCAACACTGAGTTTAGAATCTTACCCTTAGGGGGTATTGATGCTGTCTTAGGGGTCCAGTGGCTGAAGATGTTTGATTCAGTCACTTTTGACTTCCATCAATTACAACTGATCTTATCTAAGGGTGGAAAAATTACACTAGTACAAGGGGAGTCTGATCAAATACCTCCCTCCATTCAGTTAATGAATTCTGGAGAATTCCAAAGAGTGGTGAATGGTGCTACCAATGGATACTTTGGCTATCTATTTGGGATAGATCAAGCAACTGACTGTTATAAGAATGAGAAGGCTGATCTGAGTTCAGAGGATAGCCAAATGATTGAGGAACTGCTGCAACAATTTTTAGAAGTATTTCAGGAGCCAAAAAGAGTACCTCCCCATAGAAGCAAAGACCACTCTATCAAACTGAGTGAAGGCAGCCAACCCATAAATCTCAGGCCATATAGATATCCTCATGTGCAAAAAGAAGAAATAGAGAAGATAGTGCAAGAGATGCTGCAGAGTGGGATCATTCAACCTAGTAATAGCCCTTATGCCTTTCCAGTTTTGTTAGTAAAAAAACAAGATGGAACATGGAGGATGTGTGTGGACTATAGGGCTTTGAATAACCAGACTATCAAGGACAAGTTTCCTATTCCAGCTATAGATGAGTTATTGGATGAATTACATGGAGCAAAATGGGTCTCTAAATTAGATTTGAGGTCAGGGTACCATCAAATCAGGTAAGGCATGAAGACATACAGAAGACTGCTTTTAGGACCCATTTTGGCCACTTTGAGTTCTTGGTCATGCCCTTTGGGTTAACCAATGCCCCTACTACCTTCCAATCATTGATGAATGAGGTATTTCAACCTTATTTGAGGAAATTTGTCTTGGTTTTCTTTGATGATATTCTGGTTTACAGCAAAACCTTATCTGAACATTTAGAACACCTACAAGTAGTATTGCAATCCTTAAAGGACCATTGCCTCTTTGCCAAAAGGAGTAAATGTATGTTTGGTACTAAAGAGGTACATTACCTGGGACATGTAATCAACCAGGAGGGGGTATCAACTGATAAGGGAAAGATTGAGTGTATGTTGCAATGGCCAGTTCCAACTAACTTAAAGGGGTTAAGGGGTTTTCTAGGGTTGACTGGTTACTACAGAAAATTTGTTAGAAATTATGGAGTTGTAAGCAA
Organism: Panax stipuleanatus; assembly: GCA_020205555.1. Classification (NCBI taxonomy): domain Eukaryota; kingdom Viridiplantae; phylum Streptophyta; class Magnoliopsida; order Apiales; family Araliaceae; genus Panax; species Panax stipuleanatus. Next base: position 155,435,264 of record CM035118.1, read on the forward strand.
ACCTTTAACAGACTTGCTCAAAAAGGACAACTTCAGTTGGGGAAATAAAGCAACAGAAGCCTTTAAGGAACTCAAAAGGGCCATGACACAAGCACCAGTATTAGCTATGCCAAACTTTCAGGAACCCTTTGTGTTAGAAACTGATGCATCTCACTATGGTATTGGGGCAGTACTAATGCAACACAACAGACCAATTGCCTACATTAGCAAGGCAATTTCTGGCCACCATTTGGGGTTATCCACTTATGAAAAGGAGCTGATGGCAGTGGTGTTTGCAGTTAACAAATGGAGGCATTATCTCTTAGGGAATAAGGTGTATATTAGGACTGACCATCAGAGCCTCAAATACCTGCTGGATCAGAGGATAACTACCACCAACCAGCAAAAATGGGTCACCAAATTAATGGGGTTGGATTATGAAATATCCTATAAAAAGGGTAAGGAAAATGTGGTGGCTGACAGCCTTTCAAGAGTAGTTGAAGTTTTGGACTCCAGTGCTCAGTCAGACATAGCAGTTGAAGAGCTAACTCAGTGCCACGCTATCACTGAGGTAGTGCCTACTTGGATTCAGGAAATAGCCCATTCCTGGGAAGAGGATGCAGGGCTGAGAGACTTAATCATTCAACTACAAGTCCAACCAGATTCTTTGCCAGGCTACACATTCAAGAATGGGAGGCTAAAATTTCAAGGTAAATTAATAGTTGGTCCTGACATACAGCTAAGAAAGAAGTTCCTTAATGAGTTTCACAATTCTCCTATAGGGGGTCACTCAGGTATCAGGGGCACTTATGAGAGAATGAATAAATTTTTTTGGTGGTCCACTATGAGGCAAGATGTTACTACCTTTATAAAAGAGTGCGACACCTGCCAACAACAAAAACATGAGACCTTAGCTAGTCCTGGCCTGTTACAACCTCTCTCTATTCCACATAAACCATGGTCTGATTTATCTATGGATTTCATAGAGGGTCTTCCTTCATCCACAGGCATGACTGTAATCTGGGTCATAGTGGATAGGTTTACTAAATATGCTCATTTCATTGCATTGAAGCACCCCTATTCTGCAGCCCAATTGGCTCAGACCTATGTCTCCCAGGTGTACAAACTACATGGTTTGCCCACCACTATAGTTTCTGATAGAGATAAGGTGTTCTTGAGTTTATTTTGGCAATCCTTATTCAAGATAATAGGTACTAAGCTTCAGATGAGCACAGCTTATCACCCCCAGTCAGATGGCCAAACTGAAAGGGTAAATCAGGTGCTAGAATGCGTCCTTAGATGCATGACTACTCAGGAGTCACACCAATGGGCATCATGGTTGCCTCTTGCGGAATGGTGGTACAACACTCACTTCCATATGGGTCTTAAAACATCACCCTTTGAGGCCCTATATGGATATCAGCCCCCTCATCCCAACTTCCATCAGTTTGGGCAAGTTTTAGACCAAACAGTTAAAACAATTTTGTAAGGAGAGATCAAAATTCATGCAAATGTTAAGGCATCATTTGCTAGCAGCACAGTCCAGGATAAAAACCTATGCGGACAAGAATAGGACTGAGAGGACTTTTGAAGTTGGGGACCAGGTTTATCTAAAGGTAAGGCCATACAAACAACTTTCCCTTAAGCAATTCAATTATGGGAAGCTAGCTCCAAAATTCTGTGGCCCTTTTCTGGTAGAACAAAAGGTGGGTACTGTAGCCTACAAGCTTAAGCTACCAGCACAAGCTAGAATTCATCCAACTTTTCATGTGTCTCTACTCAAAAAGAAATTGGGAACCCATTGCACAGCCTCTCCTATACTACCAACAATGAATTCAGAGGGATATTTTTTAGCAGAGCCAATAGCCATCCTAAAAAGACGATTGGTCAAGCAAGACAATGCTCCCGGTGCTGAAGTGTTGGTTCAGTGGGCTAGCACCTTACCTTCGGAAGCCACTTGGGAGAACTGGGAGAAGTTCCACCAGAGGTTTCCTCATTTTCACCCTTGAGGACAAGGGTCATTTTAAGGAAGAGGGATTGTAAGGCTCACTGAGTGATGGTAATTATTTCAGTTAGTTCTTTTAATAAGCAGGGATAGCATTGTCTTTTTCTTTTTTCTTTTAGGCTGTTATTAGTTTGTTAGCCTTGTTTTCTGAGCTTGTGTGATTGTCATGTGCGTTGGCACCTTCTAGATTGGGAGCTGAGTTGCTATACAATTTGTAACACTTGCTCATTTGGAGGTTATGGAATATATTGCTCGTTTTCTTGTTCATCACTTCTTCTGAAATCTCTCTCCCTTTCCCTTACTATCTTCATTTCTGTGTTCTCATTCTACTGTCACTCACTATTTCATTACTGTTTGCTTGAGAGTTCTGCTGATTCCTTACAAATTCCAAACAAGTCCAAAAAGTCAAAGACAAATATAAAAAAAGATTGATGAATTTCAATACCTGATTAGTTATATGTTCCCATGAAAGTGGGGAGTCCAATTTTTCAAGATTTACTCGAAGAGTGGTTCGCATCCCAATGATGCGGTCGGCCATGTCCTAGAAAGAGGAATATCACTGTTAGTGTACATTTGGAGAGTGATATAAGAGCATCTCCAACAGTAGTAACAAAAAAAAACTCTTCAAATTAAAATTTGTCGACCTACGTGGCAATTTGAAAAACATTATTTGCTATTTTCATATTTTGTGTTTCATCAGTCTCTTCAATTCAATAAGTTGTACATCAAATCCATCAAGCGTAATAAATGTTTGATTTGAAGAGTGAGGAAGTTGCAGATTTGAAGAGTGAGAAGGAGGTTGCAGATTTGATGACTACGATTGAAAAGGCTGTTAGAGAGGATTTTTCTGATGTGGCTCTCCTATTTGAATATCCCAAAGTGGTTGAAGAGGCTATTGAAGATGCTCTAAGATAATCCATTGTTATTTATAGTTTAATTTCCGTCTCAAAATGATAGCATATTTGTATTAAAATAATTGTATATTGTAAACCTTAGCGTAACAAACATCTAATCATTTTTCATAGGAAGTATTCATTTCCTTGCAGGAAGGAGGGAGGAGGTACAATAAGCAAATTTTTTTTTTTTTTTTTTGCTAAATATAATAAGCAAAATTGGTTAACCTAGTATGTAAGCTATGACATATAGAACCTCTTTTTCAAAATATAAGATTAGTTGCCTTAGTATTTTAGTATTTTAGTATTTTAGAAACTTAGTATTAAACACCTGGCAACAAGATGTATGTACCGTGTCTAATCCCAGGTTAGACACTTACTAATCTCAATCCTTTACTCGGGTCAGAAGCATGTTCTCCATGTTTATATACGACCAGTGAAGCTTTTTCTATCATGTTATAGTAACTCACCTTAACTTCCTTGAGCCACAATTTCTTCAAGTCTGGATCACCAAGGATAGTTGAAATAATTAGAGCACCATGAACCGGTGGATTACTGTACATTGGTCTGGCAAGCTGCTGCAACTGACTTTTCACTGCCACGGCTTGTTTTTCATCTTCACAAACCACACTGCAGTTAATAGAGAAAGTCATTAGAAGAAGGGATAACAGAATTCTGCACTTTCTAAATTTATCAACAAAGAGATAGAGAAGTCTACATAAATCTATATGTTTCATTGTTAGACTCCAATAATATATTAAAAGCAGCAAATACACTAGCAATGGTGTGTGGTTTCCCATGCCATAGTTTCTAACACTAGAAAGAAAATAACTAATTTAAGAGCCTTTTATTTCTTTTCTTCTTTTCTCCCTAGACAATGATCCACCATTTTCCAAGAACCCTGTTATCCTAGCTTTAAAAATATATATATATAATATTTAGAAGAATTTCAGAACTCAGAAATGGAAGATAATTGCAGTTAGGCATCCAGTTGTGGAAATGCTGAACAAAGACTTGCAGGTTGTGAGCAAGAGTACTTATCTAAAGGTAGCTCCTTAGCAAATTATGAGCCATGTATGTACATTTTCGTACATGACCATATTACAACCCCCCCCAAAATAAATAAATAAATAAATAAATAAATAAATTAGTGATAATAATAATAATGAACCCCAACACCTTCGCAGCGGTTATTGGTAGAAACACCAAACCTTTTTGTGTGCCTTTAACTAGATAACTAAGGATTGACTACAATTTTAGCTAATATGTAAACCAATACATTATTTTATTAATTCTTTAGAAAGTTTTATGCAGGTCCCTATAGTTTACTATGATGATCTTTTTCTTTTACATCATGAGGTCTTTTCTTATAAATATTTACGGTGTATAGAGCACAATCCACTTGAAGGCCTGATTGATCTCAACAACTAGTAAATTTGGCTTTGATCATCATGTACATTATCTTCTACTTAATCTGGGAAACCTCCTCAGTCAAAGTCACAGTTCTGTAGTTTTTGTCTCCTAGAAACTACAGCATCACAGTTTGCCAGAAATCAACAGTCTATACCCTCCTCATATGGCCTCACTTATACAGCTCTCTTTTCTATGGTTCCCCTATGCACTCCCTCACGACAGGATGCCTTCATTCCTGCATAAATTTTTTTAGCCCCCCTAATAAATCCATGGCTACCAGTTTTTGGAGTGATGAGCCTCTGTTAAATTCAGCATATGGGGTATCCACATTGGACAATTTGACACTGGTTAATTGTCAAAACCCATAATATATGGTCTCACACTCACACTGATGGAACTCTGCTCCTTTTTAATATGCACAAGGTTTTTCATAATACACTTTTCTCCAGGATCGGGCTCTGGCTCTTGGATCTGCGCCAATTTTAGGGTGATCCAATAAGCCACCTATTATCCAACCAGGCTGGAGGTGCGAAGTTTTATCATGTATTCTAGACAAAATAAAAACGAAATCATGCAGCTAGAGTTATCTTGTACACAAAAAAAAAGGAAGCTATTTCCTGTTTCAGATGAAGGTTTTAAAAGGCAATCACCTGAGGCAGCCGACTCTCTGGCCATAAAGTCCCATATTTTTTGCGTAAGATTGGGAGCATCCAATTAGATGGCCATCCTCAAGAAAAATCCTGATAGACTTTGCATCCTTCTCTGGATCACCACTAGCAAAACCTTGATATGCCATGTCAAAGAAAGCAAAATGTCCTTTGACCTGAAATTTAATAATTACATTTTAATAAATGAAATAGAGAGGGAAGGATGAAACAGAAACAATCCACGAGATGTCTACCTTGAATTGGTAAGATATCTCTTTCCATTGTTCCTCTGTAGGATCCACCCCTGTAGGATTATGTGCGCAAGCATGAAGCAGAAAGAATGATCCATTTGGTGCATTCTGCACAAAATAACATACAATCGGTTGAAACAAAATAGAGAAGATCACAGAAAGCAATAGCAACAGAGAAAAGTGAAAAAAGAAAAGAAGGCCACTATCTATATGGCCAACTCAATTTAAGCCATTAAATGTGCTCTGGCTACCTTTACGTCATCCATCAGGGAAGCAAAATCCAACCCTTTGGTTTCTGGATGATAATAATGGAATGTCCTTTGTGGGACACGGGCATCTCTCCATATGTTATGATGACTGTTAAAATTTCCAAGTTAGTATCTCAAAGCACCATATATGATAATAGAATGTACATGAAGGAACTTCTTCTAATTGGCGAGCCTTTAAAGTTTGAGAACCCCTACAAGGAGTTAAGGAGAATTCTGCAAACAATACTAACTTGGACCAGGTAGGGACTGGAATGTAGATTTGGGAATCAGGGCAAAACCGCTTCTGAAAGTCTGCAAAAAGTCGGCATGCACCAGTTCCAGAGAGAGCTTGCACCGCTGCTATCTGTTTATCTTTGATTAAATCAGAATTCTCCCCATAGGCAAGCTTCAGTGTTTCGTCAACCATCTTCAAGCTTCCTCCCATTGGGAGATACTCCCTGAAAAATTAAACCATGTTCAATAGAACTTATACTCTATTGTTTTTTAACATAGAAATATATCACCCAAAGTGGAATGGTATAGGCAAAAGATCAACATGAGCTGAAATCTATCTTAACTGTTTATCAAACAAAACATTTAGTATTACATAAACTATGCATTGAGAAAACAAGTGAAACATACACAAGATACAAATCAAAACCTCTTACGAGTCCTTATCTTCATAAAACTCATCAAGTTCTCAGTTCTCACCCGAATCATTTTGGAATGAACGGTTCTCTAGAAAAGGAAATTGATATCAATCAAAACATTAAAAGCTCAATCAAAATTTCAATTTCCAGTTATCATGTTCTAAATAAAATCTAATGCCAAAATGTCTTGTTTAGCTTTACTTGGACAGTTATGGCTTCCTTTAGTTAATTAGCTCATTGCATCTATTTGACATCAAACTAGCAAAGCATATCAGAGTTGCTCCTTATATTTGCATGTTTTATATTCCTTTTGTATCTGACTTTGTCATCAGCACTAACTAAGAATAAGGCAAGATATATCTCTTGGGTCAGAAAAATTCAAGGTGCCATTAGTTTAAAGAGATACTTTCTTTTGGAGTTTCTTCTCTATGGAAACTTGAAGATCATTAGTATAGTAATTATTATTTGGTTAATATTTCCTGTAATCATTTTGCTTAACCTGACAATCTGAAATATCTCTGGCTATATTTTCAATTTAGACTCTCACACGTGAAGTAAATTACGAATTGGAAAACCCAACCACATTTTTGACCCAATGTTTCTCAAATTTCAAAAGCCAAAGTTCCTATTACATACTGGGATCTTTTCGATTTGTCTACTTTGATTCTGATTACCGAGAAATTAAGGTGATTTTATCATGCATCTTCATCGCCATGATATTGGACTTTTGCACCACATTTTGTTCACCAGGACATTTTCCGGAAGACCAAAACAGCACCTTGTAACATCCTATAAATAATTGCTCTGCCAAAAAAAAAATCAATTGAATATTTTCCCACTAAACAAAGCTTGTGAAACTGAACTGAATTAGAAATTTTGCATCTTTCTCACTTAGTATCTAGACTCACAAGCCAAATACTGAAATAAAGATGCTAAAAACCGGGGAAAAGTGTCCATAATCCCACGATCATACTGTTCTGAATAGTTGGCGAATATAAGAATCAAACGCGTGTAAGTAAGGGGTAAAAAGTTACAGAGATATGGACCAGAACATGAAAGCAACATCTGCCAGCAAAAAAGCGCAATTGATCACACTTGCATAGAAGGTAACGCCACTAACTAAATACTCCTACGGTCCTACCAGCTGTTAGTTTTTTTGGTCACCGAAAAATTCTTAGGAAAAGATTTTTTATTTTATTTTTTCATAGTGAGAGTTAATTACTACTACTACTACTACATACTAGTAGTACTTAGTACAGTACAGTAGTAATAAATTAACCCTCCTCACTAAAAGCAGGTATTAATTAAGTTTCCTTAATGCAAGCTTAGCGATTGAGTCAATACGATTAAAAATTAAAAAGGGAATTCACTCACATATTCAGATTTCCGGCAATTCTCCGTTCAGCTTCTCTGACACACTCGAGAACAACCGGCTTTCCATTATCGTCACGGTAAGCTCCCTTCAAAAATCAAAATTCACAGAGATAAATTTGGAGAATAAATACGAATAAAGAAAAGAAGGGCTGATCAAATGAGGAAACAAATGCTAGCTAGACTTACAACTCCGACATTGACTTTATCCGGGCTGGGATCTGCAAGAAAAGCTTCGGTGACACCGAGAATTGGGTCTTTCGGGGAGGGCTCCACGCTTCGCCACCATGAGGACATCGATCGCGCTCCGTAGGCAGAGCTCGGACTGAGGAATCGTTTGGAAATTGCAGTTCGGAGCGCCATCTCTATGGTGTGAAATCGAGGTACAGAAGAAGCCTGTTTAATGGACGAGTGTTTATACACTAGTACTACTAAATGCCAGAGAGGCGTCCGTGAGGTTGCAAATTGTTACAACTGACATTGAAATGCGTGAGACTGCTGTAAAAACAAACCCACACCATTCACATATTTTCAACTTGGTTTCTTCCCCACGGTAATACTACTACATTTTTTACCTTTTGAGGAAATAATTACTACTAAAGAATAAACTACTCTTTACTCCCAACTTCCAACTTCCAACTTGAGATATCGCCGTACATTTTGAACTTTTATGTTAGTTTAAAATTATTATAAATTCATTTTAATTTTCAGTTAGTTTTCCACTGATTTTTATTAAAACCAAATGAATTCATATTAAAACCAAATAAATTTTTAATTTTGAAACAAATGAATTATATATTATAAAGAGATATAAGTATTTGTATACAAAGTAGTAGTATTAAATTATTGACTTTTATCCTTTTTTTTCTCTTAATAGTAGTGTTTTGATGGAGTAATTCGTAATCTATGTAGAAATAAGAAAGTATAGTTTAATTTTAAAAAACAGCTACTTATGAATAATTTATTTGGATAAAGACAAGTAAGCACCCCATGTTGAGAACTCCAATTTGGTTATTCGTATCTAGGTGTGTTTATATTATTTTTCGTTTTTTTCCCTCTCTTGCCTAGTCATTTAAAAATGAATTTGGATATTATCAAATGTCATAGCTTAGTGATGAGGTATTTTTAAATTTTATTGTGCATGGTCATAGGTTTAGCGCAACGTATTGAATATAAGTTTCTTTTATGTTGCTCAACAGGCATCGATTCAACCTCTTAGATCGATGGAAGACAAATTTGAAATAAATAAATTTTCTTTTATGTTGAACAGGTTTAGCGCAGCGTATTGAATGTAATTTTCTTTTATGTTGATTAAACAGGCGCGGATTCAATCTTGGAGTCAAATTTGAAATAAATAAATTCTTATAAAAAAAATAAAATATAGTGAAATAAATTACAAAACCAAATAATGCCCAAATATTATTTTTATTAACATTTTCGAGACTTTATTACTTAAAATTATTGTATGATAATCTCATTTTTATTAATTACAAAAATCCGACAAACAATTACAAATAAATCTCAAAACAATTGCTAAAATTGTAAAATTATAAATAAAAAAAATACAACATATCAAATTTTCTCTTAAGTCAAACTAGTGGGAAGAATTAAGCCAAGCCGCTAGACGAGAAACGAAGAGAGAGAGAGAGAGAGTATTATAGTGATTAATGTAGTATAGGATATGAACTTTGAAGTATTTAATACTACCTCCATTCTAAAATTAGATATATATTTTGACTTTTTTAAGTCAATTCGTGAAATCCTAAAATTCAAATTGATATAAGTTAGTTTACAATTGTTATATTTGTTGTATTAAAACTAAATAACTTCATATCAAGTTTGAATTTTAAGATTTCGTGAATTGACTTTAAAAAGTCAAAATATATCTCTAATTTTGAAAAAGAAGATAGGATTTTTCAATCTAAATTTTAATTTTTTTTAAACACCCTAAAATTTTACTCTCTTTCTTTCTTTCTTTCTTTTTTACCATGAAAATTTAATGGGTGCAATTGACCCCCGCTGCCCCTAAGCTAGATTTGCCTCTGTTGCTCAAGATTATACATTTACTTAAAAATAGGTTATTATTACTTATTAGAAATAAATAAAAAAAATGTCCACCCTACATATTAGAAAAAGGCCGATTGACACTTCTATTCCTCCAAGTTGCCACCCGTTTTTAAAGTCGTCCCTAAAGTACCATTTTCGTCAGTTAGGTTCTTAAAGTGGCATTTTATTGGCGTTTCTGTTCTTTCAACTCATTTTAACCTAAACCCGACCCATTTTGACCAAGTTTAACCCAAGCCGACCCAGTTTAATCCAACCCAAATTTTTAATATTTTAAAATATAATAGTATTTTTAAAATAATAATTATATTTAATATTTTAAAAAAATAATATTTCATTATTTAAAATAAATTATTATTATTAAAATAATAATTATTTTAATATTTTAAAATAAAATAAATATTTTAAAAATAGTTATTTTTAATATTTAAAAATAAAATATTAGTTTTTTATAAAAAAATTAATAATTATATTTAATATTCTAAATTATATTTTTTTAAAATAATTTTTATTTTTAATATTTTAAGAGTAATTTTTTTTTTGTAAATATTAGTTTTAAAAATAATATTTACTTTTAAAATATTAAGAATAATATTTATTTTAGAATATTAAAAATAATAATTATTTTATAATATTAAATATAATATTTATTTTAGAATATAAAAAATAATAGTTAATTTAGAATATTAAAAATAATAATTATTTTAGTTTTTTTATAAAAAATATTTTGAATAATTCTTATATTTATATTTATTTTAATTTTTTAATATTTACTTTAAATATTCTAAAATAATTATTATTTTTAATATTCTAAAATAAATATTTTTAATAATTATTGTTTTTGAAGAAAAAATAATATTTAATATTCTGAAATAATTATTAAAAAAATTATTATTTAATAATTATTAAAAAAAATTAATATAATCTTATTAATTAGTATTTAACAAATTATTATTTTAAAAACTAAAATAAGCTTGATAATTAATATTTTAAAAATTAAAATAATCTTAATAATTATTATTATTAAATAATAAATTTTTTTAATAAGTTTTTCAGAATATTAAATATTATTTTTCCTTCAAAAATATTTAAAAAATATTGATTTTAGAATATTAAATATAATTATTATTTTTAATTTTTTTAAAAACTAATATTTTATTTTTAAATATTAAAAATAACTATTTTAAATATTAAAATAACTATTTTAAATATTAAAAATAACTATTTTTAAAATATTTATTTTATTTTAAAATATTAAAATAATTATTATTTTAATAATAATAATTTAGTTTAAATAATTAAATAATATTTTTTAAAAATGTTAAATATAATTATTATTTTAAAAAAATTATTATATTTTAAAATATTAAAAATTTGTGTTGAGTCAAACTGGATTGGATTGAGTTAAACTTGGTCAAAATAGGTCGGATTTAGATTAAAATGGGTTGAAAGAACAGAAACGCCAATAAAATATCACTTTAAGGACCTAACTGACGAAAATGGTACTTTAAGGACGATTTTAAAAGTGGATGACAACTTGAAGGGACAGAAGTGAAAAATCACAAACAATCATACTCACTATACATGGTGACAAAATTTTGTCCATAAAAAATGTCAGACTTATGTTAGATACATGAATAGATAAGAATTAAGGAGAAACTCAGATATTATTATTCTATCTCGCTTCTTTATTTTCATTATATAAGTTATTTAAGACATAATTACATATATTAAAAATTCTCACTAATTCTAATGTTAGATACTCTCTCCGTCCCAAAATAACTGTTTAGTTTTGACTTTTTAAAGTCAAATTGACTATTTTTTAAAGCTATTTTTTGTACCATTTTTACAGAATATAGGTGAAGAGGTTATAACAAAAAAAAAGTATATACAATTTATTACTAATATCAATTTTTATAATGTTAAAAATATATTTATATATGCTTAATTATTAATTTTAAAAATAGTCAATTTGACTAAAAAAAATCAAAATTGAGCAGTTATTTTGAAACGGAGGAAGTAATTAATATTGATTTGAAATTTCATTAATATTCATGCACTAATTAATTAGTCTTTCTCCTCTCTCTCAATTACTCTATTTGTTAGTAATAACGTAGAAAATAATTAATTTTTTCTACTAAATATATGTAAAACGACTTATATAATGAAAAGAATGAAGTATTATATTAGTTCCAATTCAACTTTGTCATGAGATTTATTGAGATGCATATTATTTTTCAATCATAAATATCTCTTTCTCTCTCCTCATGCTAGGTGGCTATTGGGCTTTATGTCCAATTTAATTACCCCCTACTAATTTTTATGGTCCACTTGGGTTTGTGCTTCGTCTGGCTCGAGACTACAAAAAATAAGTACTCCGAAACGTAAAAAAAAAAAATCATTCTTTTTGTGAATGCACTTTTTTTGTAATTATTTTTTAAATATTGTATAGTTTTGTAAAAGACTAAAAAAAATATCATTATTATTACACGGTCCATGTCATTGATACTTATGTTATGCAGGATGGATAATACTAATTGGGCAGCATCTTCTTTTGCAGTGCTCATTTTAATTTTTATGTGAGAAGAGCAATGCGAGTTAAATGCTCCTGCACCGATTCCTTTTTTTCTGTCGTTAATAAATGGGTATTCAATTTGTCATTTTGACATAAATTTCCAAATTATATCAAAATTTTCAAATTTATTTGAATAGCTATAAATGATAAATCAAGATTGTTGACAACCCAATCAAATTTATTTCGGAACAATCCAAGATTGTGACGTCATTTTCTAGTATTTTGTAAACAAAATTTGTATTATGCACCGAAATTGGACAATTTCTAAACAAATATATAACTAAAACGAGTAATTGATGGTAAAAAAATAAAATTAATTTTTTGTTAATTAGTTCTACTAATGAGAATTTTTGATGCAGTCATAAAGTCAAAGAAGATTATTTTTTGTCAAGAATCGAGAGTATTATTTTTCTACTCCAAATAACATAATTGTGTGATTGAATCATAAGGAGGTTAAATCACTTCCCTAAATTTTATTAATTGTGGCTAATATTAAAAGGAAAAAAAGAGAGATCATAATACCATGAATTTAAATGGGCCAGAAATTTAGTAGACAAGTTCCACTATCCGACTATCGACAGGAAGTATGTATTGGGCTGAAAATTACTAAGCACATCAACAAAACCCTATTTTTACTTCCACTCCCTCTTTCATATTAGGGTTTCTCTCTTCCCATTTCCCCACCCCTTGCAGCTGCCAACTTTACCACCCGGGAAATCGCCATGGTATCTCTCTCCCTATCCTATCTATCGCATAGAATCATTCTCTGTATATATGTCATGCTGTGTGATTGTGTGTGTATATATATATATATATTTTTATTCTTTGTAATTGTTTTGGAATGATGGATGCAGGCTTCAGAGAAAAAACTATTGAACCCGATGAGAGAGATCAAGGTCCAGAAACTCGTACTCAACATTTCTGTGGGAGAGAGTGGAGATCGACTCACTAGAGCCTCTAAGGTGCCCCATTCTTATCTTATTCGATGCAAATTTACCCACGTTAATTTTTGCAATTTTATATTATCTTTTGGTCTTATTTCCACTTGTGTTCTCGGCAGGTCCTGGAACAACTCAGTGGTCAGACCCCTGTTTTCTCCAAAGGTAACCTTTTCGATTGATTATAATAAACTGGTTATTGCCATAAAGTTTGGGGTTATAATGTATTAACTGAATTCATATATAGGTTTGAATCAGATTAGTCATTATAGTGTTTTTTACTTAGCTTTCTTAGCAGACAAAAGGTTGCTAATGTTATTTGAGTGATATTCATGTAATAAGCTGCTGAGAAATGGAATGTCAGTCTTAAATGACTTGATTTAATTTAAGTCCCATTTTTTTAATTTTCAATTTCTTTGCAGAATACTTCTTTTTTGATACCATGATTGAGTGTTTTGTCCATTAATTAGATACATTTGCGTGTTAACTTGTTGGCCATTCAATTTCCAAGAGCATGGAAATGTAATCTAAATGGGCTGTGGTTGGTAATTGCTTGAATATTAAAATGGATAATTTTAGGGTCCAAAAATTTAGCTATACAACCTTAAAACAGCTATTCACTCATTGAGCTGGGTGCTTTTATTATTTGAAAGATTATATGTCTAAATGGTTCAATCAGTTCAAAGGAACATATTTAGATTTATGTAAACAAGTGAAAATCTATTAATCCGCATTATTTAAATTTTCAAATCGTCGTTTGTTCTGCTTGACAGCAAGGTATACTGTGAGGTCTTTTGGGATCAGGCGTAACGAGAAGATTGCCTGCTACGTCACAGTGAGGGGAGACAAGGCAATGCAGCTTCTGGAGAGCGGGTTGAAGGTGAAGGAATACGAATTGCTGAGGAGGAACTTCAGTGATACTGGCTGCTTTGGTTTTGGTATCCAGGAGCACATTGATCTTGGAATTAAGTAAGCTGGTGTTTTGTATTCATCTGTTATCCTTCGTTGACTATATAATGCTGCCTTAATTCTTGTTCATAATTGAATTAATCAAGGCGATAAAAGGTGAAAAGTGTGACTATATTAAGTAGAGATTATATAGTCCACATGACAAGCATCTAAAAACTGTGTTCAATATGGCTACATTAAGTAGAGGATAATCGCATGTAATGTCCGATGTGATTGGTTCTTTGATGGATTGTTGTTATACTGCATAAATGTTCTGATCGATTGCACTGTATATTATACTAACTCCATTCCAAAGTATAAGATCATTACTGACTTTTTGAAATCAATTGAGGACATTTTTAAACTCAAAATTGACATTCATTTCTTTAATTTTAGTCGATGCAATTATAAATATTTGTAAACTATTTAAAATGTTTATTGTTTCATAATTTTTAGTGAATCATCTCAATTTTTTAGTATGAAAATGTCTGAAATTACTGTCTAAAGTCAATAATTATCTTATAATTTGGAACGGAAGGAGCATTATTTACATAACAAAGTAGGTTCACGTTTTCAGCTGGCTTCTTTTGTGTAGAATTTAGAAAATTGCTCATTACATGTAAAGTATATGATTAATTCTCTCAAGTTAGGAAATTGCTCTTTGATGGGAAATTGAACGCAGTTTCTAGATGCTTGTCATGTGGACTATATAATCTGGAAATTGTTGTATAGGACAGATAGAGATTCACTGAGTATTAAGGTTAGTTTTGCTAAATGCCAAGTGTCGATTAATTATATTCAATTATTGTCAGTGAAACCTAGTAAATGCCGCCTGTTCCCTGAATGAGTTGATGAAGATGTTTTTCTCCAAATTTGATTATTTCTGATATGATCTTCTTCTCTGTAGTGAATCAAATCTGTTAATCTTTTCATCAAGAAATAATCCCTTCATTCATGTAAAGTAACTATTTGTTTGAAATTTGGTAAAACTGGTGTAGTTTCATTATTTGAACTCTAGTTTTGAATATTTAGAATTCCCTGACAGTTTTATACACTGTCTATTAGTTTTTTCTTTTCGCAAGGAAGGTGAGATGGGGGTTAGAGTTTTGGGGTGCATTTAGGTTTCTTCTTTCACATGATTTGTAAGAACTTTTGTATCGATTTCTGGGGGTTTGAGTTATGCTGGTATCTATGTTAAAGCTTATATTATTAGGTGTTAATTGCTGATGTATGGCCACAAATTCTCCAAATGTTTGTTTTCATGTCTTGGTGTCTTGAAGGCCTTCTCAGCACAGGGTTCCTAGTCCTTACATACAGAATACTGCCTTGCAAAATATATTGTTCCTTAATTTAACACCAACTATGAATCAGCCGCACTTTTTAAGTTTTATTTATGTTTATTAGTTTGTGTATTCTAAGTTCTTCAATTAGACTTTATTCCCCTTGTGGAATCAGACTTTGCCAATTGCCAGTCTTACTGTTTACTATACATTGAAGTAGATCTTTTTTTCTTCTCTCCCCTTTGTTTTTTATTTTTATTTTATTTTATTAATATGTTATATTTGTTTTCCAGGTATGACCCTTCAACTGGCATTTATGGTATGGATTTCTTTGTTGTACTCGAACGTCCTGGTTACCGTGTGGGACGTCGTCGTAGATGCAAATCTCGCGTTGGAATCCAGCACAGGGTCACAAAGGAGGATGCAATGAAGTGGTTCCAAGTCAAATACGAGGGTGTGATCCTTAACAAGTCCCAGAATATTGGGGGTTAATTGAGTGCTGACTGCTGTGGGGGGGGGGATTAGATTGGATAAATTACAAGCCTAGTTTTATGCTTTTTAGACCAGCAATGCATATTAAGTTTCATGTTTTCAGTAGTTGGCAGTCATGTTTTCTCCGGAGGAGGATGTATTTTTCGCACCGTTTTTTTCCCGTACAATTTCTGTTTTACTATGGTACTGGCGTGCTTATTAATTGTGTTTGGCATTATATGTGGTTGTTTGGGAATCCATTTCAGGCTAAGATCACTTATACATCCTCGAAACATAACAAATAAATAAAATTTTATAGAACTATGGACTGGAACAGATACTAGCACTTGATTAAAACTTGCTAAGTCATAAGGTTACATGGTATCCGAAATATTTCAACGTGCAAGTTTCCCTAATAAAAGTATTTCAATTTTCAGCAATATATGAGATGTAACAATGTAATTATGGAAAGTGCTCTCTAGTGACTCTTAACTAAGAAATATGAGAAGAAAAAAACAAAAACAAGAAAACTATGGTTCTGTTGAGACACCAATCTCAGATTGTTATGGTTTTCAACTTCCCAAAGTCTCCAGATCATCCATCCTGCAGCTGATCATCCTCCCAAGGAAGGAGGCATCTCTGACT
Organism: Panax stipuleanatus; assembly: GCA_020205555.1. Lineage (NCBI taxonomy): Eukaryota > Viridiplantae > Streptophyta > Magnoliopsida > Apiales > Araliaceae > Panax > Panax stipuleanatus. The sequence continues at coordinate 155,451,642 of CM035118.1, forward strand.
GGGGTTTGTTCTGTTTATATGTTTACATGACCTCATTGACTGGGGTTTGATGCTCCAACAATTGTATTGTTCTGTTGAAGTATCAAACATAACAATCCAACCGTTCTGACAAGGCAGCATAGGTTATTACAAAAAGCATTAAACAATAATAACATTAAACAATAATAACATAACAAGAAGCATTCTCATATTCACTTTGAAGTCTCATACATCAACATTACAAACTGAACGGCTCCCTTTTTCATCACCCATAGACCATAATCCAGAAAACACTAATAATATCAAAAAAGCCCCATCTCTGGATGACATTGGTCACAGTTTTTCCTTTTCCTCGTAGAGAGAGAACTAAGATAGCTACAATCTACCCTAACTTTCAAAATTCAGTATCGAGATGATGAATCCATGAAAAATCAACACTTAAAATACCAGCTGCTTCCCACATCCATAACCACCCAAAGTAAAAACACAAACAGAGATCCTGATTGAGATCCCATCAGGGAATAATAAGCTTCTTGCCAGCATAAATTGTGTTCCCAGTCAGCCCATTAGCCTCCTTAATTGCCTCAATCGAAACCTACAACCCAATCCCAAAAAACAAAGGTACAAATTTTACTAATCAGTACCCAATAACAACCATTAAAAATGACAAATTTTCATTGTAAAAACAAATGAAATAAAGTAAAAAAGATAATAATATCTACCCCATATTCCTTAGAGAGACCCCAAAGTGTATCTCCCCTTACAATATCTACAGTCCTTGGCATCAACTTCGGCTCATTTTTCTCCAAACAAGTACTGGGTTTCTACAAAATAAACCACGTAAATCAACTTAAAACAAATTTCAACTTCTCTCTACAGAAACACAAATTAATGGAGTACTGAAATGGGGCAAGAGGAATTACCTTAATAATGGGTTCTTGAGGGGAGAGAAAAGTTGGCTCTTTGATTTCGTTGCTGTTGTTATTGTCGGGGAGGTTGGGGTTGTTGAAAGGGTTGAGGGCTTTGAGAATGCTCATGGCGATACCTGAGAATACTACGAACCCGGCGGTTTTTGCCACGGTCGCGTCCTTGCCATCGTCCTTGCCGTCGCCGGAGTTTTCGTTCGACATTGGATCGGAAGGGCTGGGTTCAAAGAAATGAGTGGTTTTAGGGTTTTGGACCACAAATGTCTGAATTGAGCTGGTCGGCGTTTGTAAGGAGCACAGGTAGTCTTCTTTTGACATTTACGCGATCAGCCACTTCTTATTCTTGTTTTCTTAGCTGTGTGAATTTTTATTTTTTATTTTTTATTTTTTTTAATGCTTGTATTTCATTCATAGATTGAGCTTTGATGGTCTCAATTTTTTTTTTGTATTGTGAAATTTGTAGTGTATTATCAATCTTTGTAAACAATAACTTTTATGATATAATTTATTTGTAATTGTGTTAAAATATTTCTAAAAAAAACTTTGATATAAAATTGTATATATATTCATATCAAATAATAAGTCTCCTAACTTCTTTTTGAACAACCTATTATATTACATTTCACACACACACACACACACACACACACACACACACACATATATATATATATATATATATATATATATATATATAGGAATAATGGTCATACACAGCTGCGTTTATTTTATTTGTACACAGTCTGTCAAAATTACGTCGTTTTGATATATTTATATTTAATTTCTGATTTGAGAGAAGATAAACTATTTTTTTAAAAAAAAAATTGTCAAAACGACGTAGTTTTGACAAAATATGCACAAATAAAATATACACAATTGTGTATGGTCATATTGCCATATATATATATATATATATGTATTATTATATTTTAATTTTGGGGATCTTAATTGAGAGAGGAGTTGGAAGAAAAGCTTGCATTTGCTATAAGTAGTAAGGGGCATTCTGGCTTAAATATCAGATATACATGCACTTAATATAAGCTGTATTTTACGAGTAAGTTATCAATTTTAATCTAGTAATGGTAATAAATTTCTTAAAAACCTCTAAATGGCACAAAGCCTGGACTTTGCCTTATTGTGACATCATATCCAATGTGCATGTTGCAAATAATGGAATGATCTAACAAAGGACAAAATTTGCCTCAGAATGCATATATAACATTATTTTATTTATTAAAATTTTATGTCGCTTAAATTTATCCACATTTAAATTATTTTTTATTTAATATTTTCACACGCAATCCGTACGTTGCGTTGCATTTGGTTTAAGAAAACAACAAATATGGACAAAGACTAAAGTGTGCAACAAAGAATTGTGCACGTGAGGACACGTGACATGTTCCAGTCAGCATACGCACAAACCTCAAATTCACACTCCCTCTATAGTTCTTTGGCCCTGAGTCTGCCATCTCAGCATCAGCACATTATTTGACGCCAAAATTTCTTCCTCCTCAAAATTCCTTTAAATAATACTCCTACCGCTAAGCTTTAATTTTCACTAATGGCTCAATTAATCTCACCAGTTTGCACTGACACCCTCAAATTACAAAACCCAACGCGGACTCTCTGTTCAAGAAGCAGGTGGAGAATGTTGTCCAGAAACACTAGTCTCAGTTGGAGTCATGGCGGAAAAAGAAGAGGGTTTGGGAAGCTCCGGGTCGCCACTGAGGATCCGGCATTCTCGAGTGCGTTTGCTGATGATTATTATGCGCTCTTTGGGTCTGGTAATACTGCTTCGATTTTTCTTTTTATATGTTTTTTTTGGGGTCAGATTGTGGGTTTGTGCTTCTTTTTTGTTGTTGTTGTTGATTCATTCACTTATGACTGGAATGCCTGATTAATCAACTATGTCTTCATCCAATTAAACAGTTTTTTTTTTAGTATTGAGGTAATGGGTATTTTATTTTATTTTTAATTTCTTGATGCAATGGCCTGTGCATAGTAATACAAAAATAGGCTTAGTTTGACTTTTATTTTGGTCAAACGGACCAATTTTAGAATTAACATGTAAACATATTTATTTATATTTTCAAACCTATGAAAATTGGATGATGGTGATATTACATTCGAGATTATAATTTTTTCACCTATATTTACAAGAAAATCATATAAAATTTGATTACAAAAATGGACAATTTGACTGCAAAAGTCAAACTAAGTCGGTTTTTAGAAGATGGAGGGAGTATTATTCAGTCTGGTATGAATACCTTCACGCATATACTTTGTTTTTCCTTTCCATAAAGAGGGAGTCCTCGTGTGAAATTTAACCTTTTTGAGAAAAAACTTGAGCTTAGATTCATAATCTATCAATTAAAAGTGTGATAAACTATTTCAAGAGTTAATATAATTTCCAAAATTCACCAAACAAAATGGGGGTGGTAGGATTTCCTACAAGCTGATTTATGACCAGATAGCAACTACCCGAAAAGAGTTAAGAACAAGGAAAGTGTATAATGTTTTTTTTATTTTTAAAGATGTAATTCTATTAACATGTGTTGCATGTTGTTGTATTGATATGTTTTGGACAATTCATCATCCACTCTCTTTTCTTCAAGTTACATTTCTATTATTCTATACTTGTCCTCTATTTTCTTTCTCTTTTTTTTCTTTTTTTTGGGTACAAGGCATAATGCTAAATACTTCGTTATTTCTTGCCCCATGTAACCAGCTTCCAGATGCCACACCAGAGCAGATCAAGAAAGCATATTACAATTGCATGAAATCTTGCCATCCAGACCTGAGTGGCAATGATCCAGAGGCCACAAATTTCTGCATGTTTATCAATGAAGTTTATGCAGTGGGTTTTCACCTTGAAATGGAACTCCTCCATATTGAGTACTCAATTTGAATTTTTTTTTCTTTTGTTTCTACTATATATGGATTATTGCAGTGTAGGTTCTGAGTGACCCTGTGAAGCGAATGGTTTATGATGAAATTCATGGGTGTGCTTTGACTGCAACCAACCCATTCCTGGATGATTCCTACCCAAAGGAGCATGTATTTGTTGACGAGTTTAGGTGCATAGGTACGTTGAGTTTCTACTCCTAATTGTCTTCAGCTCTCACTTTTATTTGTCATGTAATTAACCTTATAAGATTTATCATTTATGACCTATGGATCGTACACAGAAATATGAAAATATTGATCCCTCGGATTTATGGTTTAATAATTAAACAATCATTTTGGGTCTAAAATTTGGGGAAGCATTTAACATTCTTGTGACAATCTACTCCTATTATCGGGTATATATTCCCATGCATATTTTAGTATTTGTTTTCAAGACTTTTCCCCTCTAATTAAAATTGAGTTTGAAATACATTAATGCATATGAATAAAATACAATTTCAGTGGTATTATGTCTGCCAATTTCTGAGTAATGATTAAATTTGACCTAGAAAATATCTAATGTTTTTTCTTCTTCTTCACAGGCTGCAAAAACTGTGCCAATGTTGCCCCAGATGTGTTTAGCATAGAGGAAGATTTTGGGAGAGCCAGAGCATGTAGCCAGTCTGGAACCTCTAACTTGGTTCAACAAGCTATTGAAAGTTGGTAAGTCATGAATTAACTGACATGCCATGGCTGCTGAATAATTCTAGAAGTATATTTATCTTCTGTTTAGACTCCAAAAAATCAACAAACATATTAGAGCATCAATAACAACAAATTTCTCAGTTTTTTGTTTCTCGAGATTTCATTATGTGTGTTTATACAATCAATTGATAATTCTGTCAAGTGGATACATAAACTGCAGTTGATCCCCTCTTATATTTGTCGGCATGCTTGCTTTCTTTTTCACGTGAAAATGAGGTAGCAAGTGACTAAAGTGTCAAAAAATGACGATATATTTTAATTTTATGCATCCTCTAACTGCTTATGCTTTTGGAGACATGCCTAATAATTTATATCATGCTTTACCACTTCCTCTCAGGGTAAATCTCCAGTTGCATTAAGTAGGGAGTGCTAAAACTTGATCTACATTGTTTGCCCCATTCTCTAATGGATTAAGATTTTAGAACATTTTGTAACTTGAAATATACGAGCCAACTTGAGATTGGCTTTCATTTGATTTTCAGCTCCAGTAAAGAAGTCTCCATAATTTTCCAATGTCCTAATAATATGACTAACAATATAAAAAAATTATCTGGAGAAGATTTACGTGCTTTCGTTGCTGTTTACTTTTACATTTATGGTCTGCAGATGATATATCTTTTTTTCTATACAAGTATCACTAGATGAGATATCAAACATCCAAAGTGTAAATTTATTTTTTAAATGTTAATGTTATAAAATTGTTCTTTTTAGACAGTTAGGTAATTTAATGCTTCTTCTTCACTCTTCAGCCCGGTTGATTGTATTCATTGGACTTCTGCTGCTCAATTGTCTTTGCTAGAAGATGAAATGCGTATAGTAGAAAGAGTTAATGTAAGTCTTATTTTCTGCAGTTTCTCTCTTTCATCTGTTTAATAGTAATACTCATCTTAATCAGATATCAATATTTTTGTAATTAGTTGTCCACTTTCAAGTTTATACACTAACTTGTGTATACGGAAATATAAATGGTATATGGTGCACCACTTGTATGGATTGCCTAGCCAATCTTTTTCCCTCCTTTTGTTTGCAATGTTTTGTGTGAAGGAACAAACCCGGCATACTAACTTTAAAAGTCTGGAGTTCTAATACAGATGTTAGTGAAAATAAAAAATTTAATGTTATCCCAGTCAATAATTAGGCCATGCTAGACTCTGGTCATATCACCTATTCAGCAGTACAGAGGGATGCTGGGTAAGATCTCCTTTGTAGAATTATCCTTCATTCTTATTAGTATCTTAAATGCATGCAGACTAAACCATACAGAACATTTGCTAGGGGTTTTTTAATTTGATTGCTATAATAAATTTTTAATTCAGGGTCTAGCAGTAATACTTGTTTGAGGAAATGAATATAGCCTATATAGGCAGTAACATTTGCTTATTAATTACTATTTATTATTTTAGTTTCTGATTTGCATCTTTTGAGACCTTGTGACCAAGATTTCTTTGTTGAAACTCAATAAAAGTGCAGGTATCTTATTTTTGGTTTTGCTGAGAGATAAATATGCATTTTAACTATTTATTACTTTCTTTTATTTTATATGCTAACTCAAACTATGTACAAAAGTTTATTATTTTGTGCTTTTTGTTGATCACAACAGGTAGCACTGATGCTTGCAGGAATGGGATCCTCAGTTGATGTTTTCAGAATAGTATGACTTGATTCAATCAATTTGAGCATTTCCTCTGCCTAAAGTTGCAGCTTGATTTGTTCTTTGAAAAGAAATATATTTATTATATTTTTTGTTGGTGATAAAACCAATTGATCATCCAAGTGAATTTGAAGTGCCTAGTGGCCTTGCTGGAGTGTTTGTGAGTTGTAAATTGGTTGGTTTTATTGGTCTTTAAAAATGAAATCAACTTTTGACATCAATAGTTGATTGTCTGGAAGAGTCTGATGGGATTGGAAGGAATTTTAATTATTATTTCCTTCAACAAATGTCTATTACTGTTTAAAAAAACAACGTCTATTACAAGTTAGCAAAATACAACTATTGGATGCTGAGGTAAAAGGAGTGGAATTAATCAGTGAATAAGCTTTGCCTTGACAAATTGGTACTTTCAGTTGGATATATATGTTTTGCACTTGAAATAACTTGGTACCCACCAACACAAAAAAGCACAAAAAGTAAAATGAACTTGAAACTGTCATTTGTAGGTCTCCTTTTTCTTACCTCATCCCTGAATTGAATGTAGTAGTAGCATCTAGGAAGAGCTCTTAGATACAGATGTTTGAATTATGGCAAACCTTTAATCGGACTATAATTGCTATCTGTAATTATTTATTAATTGCTATTGTTGCCCTTGGATTTTAACTAAGCTGCACTTACCGTGGCAGGCAAGCTCACGATGGGAAAAGAGGCAAATTAAAGTCCTGGTAAGAAGTCTAATACATGCACATCTTCACCTTTACATTTTCTTCTGTGTTTTTGTTTCCCTCCTGAAGTGAAGTTCCAAGTTTGTTGAATTGAAAGCTAAGAATTAGCGATAAAATATTGTACATTTTTTTCTTTTGTGTAAAATATTATAATATGTATTATACCTTATGTGTAATTTGTTTTATTTTCCACAAAGCATCTTACATGTCCTTCCCTATTTCCTGTCAATGCATTATTAAGGTGCATGCTGCTTAAATGATTCTGCTGGATGCAATTCAACTTAACATCAGCTTTTATACCAAACTAGTTTGATTGATATCTGAATGCTGGTGGATTTGTGCTATTTAGTGTGAGACCCCTTTTACTGAATTCCATTCTGAATTCATTGCAGGAGCAAGCTAAATTGAGGATGATGAAGCAGAAAGGATCTGGTAAAACAGAATCGCACTGGAGCAACCTTTGGGGACATGCCAAAAAATATGAAAATACAGGTAACTAAGAAGGATTCAGTTAAAGGAAATTACAAATTTCTCAAAAATAATGTTTGTAAAATATCATGGCAGAATCTCAATTTGTTCGCACTTTATTATATACTATTTTTCCATGAATATCGAGTATTTCATTCAGAAATATTTGGTTGTATGTGGCTAGTTTAATTTGTTCATCTTAGCAATACAAGCACCGAGGCACATCTTTTTTGGTTAAAGTAGTCAATGGCCTTCTTGTCAAGCTAAAACAAATTGACTTTCCATATAAACTTGTTTTTTTTTATTTTTCTGATTGTGTTTGTGTGTGTGCGTGTACGCATGTGTTCTTAGAATGCATTATTTGACACATTTTTCAATGGCTTAAGCTTATGATGAAAGGGGCAGTCCAGCGGTTGTCATCTTAACCTTAAGCTTCTCACCACATGTTATGGACATATTGTGGCCTTGTGAGATTTATAAAATAAATATTTTGGCTTTTAATGCTGGTAGGAGCTATATGTAGTTAATTTAAACAAACATTTCCCAACCAATGGTATGATTGATGAAATTCTATCATTATTTTCAAAATTCAGACGACGACTTTGTGGTGTGTTACTGAAATTCCTGTAAACAGAACAAGTGGCTTGTGATATGACGGGCTCAGTCACTGACTTTGTACATGGTTTTTGCAGATGAAGAAATTAAAGAGAGAGCAAAAAGAGCTGCTGCAGCAGCTCGAATGTGGAGAGAGTATTCAAGAAGGGGTGTTGATAAACCCTCCACCTTCAAACTCCCAGAGGCAATTTCCAACAAGGAAAATTAAGCAGTAATCTCTTGTACCCTTTTTATCTTTAGAATCATGTTTACGTATCTAAAGGTTGTTAGTTTAAGACATCTATTAAGAATCCTAATATATGTAAAATTCACATTGATCAGGCACCTCTGAAATTAGGTGCAATGTTACTAATAAGTGAGAAAATATTAAATTTAATGCAATTTAACACAATTTTCTCTATGATTGCAAAAATTCAGTTTTGATCTTCAGTACTTTGGTACTGAGTGGAAGTTTTAGTAACGGTGGTTTGCTTAGTCACATGTTGTTGGTACAAGTAGATATTCTCATATTAGTCGCTGCCAAAAAGGCAAAAGGGTATTTGGTGGTTTAGGCGTCCCTAGCAATAAATATGTTTAATTTTGCTATTAGTTTTTCATAAATTGTTTTGATCAAGCTCTTGTCATGCATGACAGTTTGACTTGCCAACTTGGACCTTATGTGAAAGGAAGGTGATTCATGATCCCCACCCATATCTAAAAAGAAGCAGATAAACCTCAGTTACAGACAAATACTGTTTCATTTTACAGTAGATGCAACGCTGCGAGCCCACACTCTAAGATGATTTTTCATGTCAATTCCTCCACCATGAGGAGCTGGAAATCTCCATTTTATGAGTGGGTTAGTTACCTTTGTTCGATCCGAAACACCCCATGCTTCTGAAAGATAAGGTCTTGAAACTTTATGAGTATCATGGCTTGCTTCTTCCCCAGCTTTTCTTCCATATCTTTGCAATCCTGGAAGGATTGAAACCAAGCTTGAATCTTTATCTTCTTCACAGAAGACAAAACCCAAGTCCATAAACCCTTTAAGCTCCTCAAATTCGAGGTTGGACAAGCTCCTACTACCGTTCTTGTTAATAATTGGCCTCTGCTTTTTTCTCCTCAGGGGCGACGTTTCTTCTTTCCCAGAGAGGAGTGCTGCAGCAGCTTGTAGTTTGGGTGGGACTATAACAGAGTTTGGAGACGGAGGAGGACTAAAACTTGCCTTGGAGCACAAACAGTGAAGACTTTGGGATCGAACATCAAGAGGAGAAGTTTGTATCCCAGAGAGATTTAATTCTTGGGATTGGCCGACAACCGGAAGTGATTTTGTTTGTTTATTGGTGAAGATTTCAAGTTCAAACCAGTAAGAGTCATAGAGCTGTAGGACTTGTTCAGCTGCCATATGAATCACCCTGCACCGTGCTCCTTTATAGAGTGATGAGTTGGAATTGTATTGTATATATATTGGCTGCGCCCTTGGTTTTATGCGCATATTATGGGAATCTTGTTGGTGAGTGAGTGAGTGAGTGATAGATAAGATAATACTC